>JAIOJX010000003.1:2400000-3094000 GCA_022376925.1 Tragulus kanchil
CGTCCTCGTTCCGTCTGTCCGGCTCCGGCTCCCTGTGGCCTGGTGGGAGGCAATGGCGCGCCCGAGAAGGCAGCTGTGGGGCACGTGGGCAGTGCGCTCTCGCATCTCCGCGTCCTCGCCTGACGCTCGGGCGGGGCGGCGCAGAGCCCCCGCCTCCTGGCCAGCGGGGGTGGACACACAGGCGCTGGGGCTGCGGCGATCACCACGCTCTCCAGTCCGCAGAGCTCCCGCTGCCAAACCACACCCCCATCCCACCCCGAATGCCAGGCTCTTCTCTTTAGAGTATCGAGAGGAGCGTCTCACCTACTTCTCCTGAAAGTGAATGTGCCCTTCTTGAAAGGGGCTGTCCCTTCTGTCTCCTGCTGCCGATAGCGAGGGCCTCTCCGGTCCTGGAGGGGCACCGGCGCAGCCTGGGCCACTGCAGCCTCCCTGGGGGCCGCCCGGCGGCCCGCCTCCCAGCCCGCCCTTCTCAGCACAGGTGGTGAGGCGGTGCTGAGTCCGGATGGCCCAGTTTCCTGGTTTCCTCTGGGGGCGGCCACCGCCCCCTTGCCTCCGGGTTTCCTCGCCCCTCTCCACGCGGCCTGGAGAGGAGAGATGGGGGTGGCCACCCGCGCTACCTGCCCTGACCTCTGGGCCACCCGTCTCAAGGTCACGGTCTGCTCGGTACTCAGGCAGCTCACATTTGCTTGTAGCTGGGGCTTCCCAGGTGATATTCGTGGTAAAGAACCCGCCTCCCAGTTGCAGGAGACATAAGAGGCGCAGGGTCGATCCCTGGGTTGGGAAGATGCCCTGGAGAAGGGCATGGCCGCCCACTCCAACTTGCCTGGAGGATCCTGTGGACAGAGGCACCTGGCGGGCCACAGTCCATGGGGTCACAGAGTCAGACAGGACTGTAGCGACTTAGCACACACACGGTCTGTTACAAAGCTTAACGCGTGCTCTGCAAGTTGAAAATGGAGCCTTGGACCAGGGAAATGAGTTTGTAGCGTGCTGTGGAGCTGGCGAGGGCTGGAGAGACCTGCCCTCGGCAGGGGGGCCAGTTCCTGCAGGCGGCGGCTCCCCTGGGCCTGCGGCACCCGCGGGAGGGCGCCGCGCCGGGCGCCGGGCGCTGCAGGTGGGCGAGGCTGTTGCCAGCGGCTCTGAATCAGCTGCAGCCCCCGCGAGGGGGTGCTTCCTCTCACGAACGCCCAGCTTGCACTTCTTGCGCTCACGCCCGCCCACCCTCCCTGTCCTCATTTACCGGCCAGAAATAGCGGCGCCTTTTCTGGGGGCTCTGCACCCGACTGTACCAGCGTCCGCGGCGCCCCCTCGCCCGCTGCCCGGGCACCGGCAGCCGGGCTGAGTCACGGTGACACTGAGTCACTCGGCCGCCACCAGGAAATGCCTTTTTTAGACTTCCAGTTCTCAGCGGAGCTGGTGCCTTCTGAAACTCGGTGCTGTATTTTCTCTTCTTTGCCTGGGTGGTTCCCGCTAGGCTGAGCGGAAGTCTTTCCCACCGTGATGTATTTCTCTGATGCCAACGAGAACAGCCTGGGCCACTGCAGCCTCCTGGGCCGCCGGCCCGCCTCCCAGCCCGCCCTTCTCAGCACAGGTGGTGAGGCGGTGCTGAGTCCGGATGGCCCAGTTTCCTGGTTTCCTCTGGGGGCGGCCACCGCCCCCTTGCCTCCGGGTTTCCTCGCCCCTCTCCACGCGGCCTGGAGAGGAGAGATGGGGGTGGCCACCCGCGCTACCTGCCCTGACCTCTGGGCCACCCGTCTCAAGGTCACGGTCTGCTCGGTACTCAGGCAGCTCACATTTGCTTGTAGCTGGGGCTTCCCAGGTGATATTCGTGGTAAAGAACCCGCCTCCCAGTTGCAGGAGACATAAGAGGCGCAGGGTCGATCCCTGGGTTGGGAAGATGCCCTGGAGAAGGGCATGGCCGCCCACTCCAACTTGCCTGGAGGATCCTGTGGACAGAGGCACCTGGCGGGCCACAGTCCATGGGGTCACAGAGTCAGACAGGACTGTAGCGACTTAGCACACACACGGTCTGTTACAAAGCTTAACGCGTGCTCTGCAAGTTGAAAATGGAGCCTTGGACCAGGGAAATGAGTTTGTAGCGTGCTGTGGAGCTGGCGAGGGCTGGAGAGACCTGCCCTCGGCAGGGGGGCCAGTTCCTGCAGGCGGCGGCTCCCCTGGGCCTGCGGCACCCGCGGGAGGGCGCCGCGCCGGGCGCCGGGCGCTGCAGGTGGGCGAGGCTGTTGCCAGCGGCTCTGAATCAGCTGCAGCCCCCGCGAGGGGGTGCTTCCTCTCACGAACGCCCAGCTTGCACTTCTTGCGCTCACGCCCGCCCACCCTCCCTGTCCTCATTTACCGGCCAGAAATAGCGGCGCCTTTTCTGGGGGCTCTGCACCCGACTGTACCAGCGTCCGCGGCGCCCCCTCGCCCGCTGCCCGGGCACCGGCAGCCGGGCTGAGTCACGGTGACACTGAGTCACTCGGCCGCCACCAGGAAATGCCTTTTTTAGACTTCCAGTTCTCAGCGGAGCTGGTGCCTTCTGAAACTCGGTGCTGTATTTTCTCTTCTTTTGCCTGGGTGGTTCCCCGCTAGGGCTGAGCGGAAGTCTTTCCCACCGTGATGTATTTCTCTGATGCCAACGAGAAAATTCTGCAGAGATTTTGGTGCAGGCTTGGCTAGCCAATTCAGGGAGACAGTGTGTATTTAGCAGTCAGCGCTCTCACAAGGAAGACTGCCTGCGATGCAAGGGACGTGGGAGATGCGGGCTCGGTCCCTGGGTCAGGAAGGTTCCCTGGAGGAGGAAATGGCAACCCACTCCGGTACTCTGGCTCGGAACGCCCGGTGGACACAGGAGCCGGGCGGGCTACAGTCCACGGAGCCACGCAGAGCGGGACGGGACCGAGGAGGGAGGATTTCTCGCACAGCGGGGGAGAGGTTCCCGCACGACGGCGCAGGGCGCCCTGCCTCTCCCGCCGCGGCCGCCCAGCAGTGGGTGACGGTATTCTGCGAGAGCTCGCAGGACAGAGGGAGACTCTGGCTGGGACATCGCCCAGAGGAGGTCACAGACTCAAGACCTGCAACAAGAGCCTCGGCCTCTTCACGGGAGGGTGTGCACAGCCGCACGGCACGGGTGTGAACGCGGGCACGGGAGCAGAGCTCCTCCTGGCCGGCCCTGGCACCCTTGCCTGCCGCGGCGCCGAAGACAGACCTGGAATCCTCACAGGAAAGCGCAGGTGTGCTCCGTCGCGTCCGTCGTGTCCAACTCTGCGTGACCCCACGGACGGTCGCCGGCCAGCTCCCGCGTCCCTGGGATTCTCCAGGCAGGAATTCTGGAGTGCAGTGCCATTTCCTCCTCCAGGGGATCTTCCTGACCCAGGGATCGAACCCGCGTCTCCACATCTCTGGCACGGACAGGCAGATTCTTAACCGCGGAGCCACCCGGGAAGCCCCCTCGGGAGCTCGGGGTCCCGTGGTTACCCAGAGCGGCCCTCCTGGGGTCACTCTGTCGCGAGGCTGAGTCCATCCCCGCCCCCAAGCACGCCCTCCCTCCCTGGACTGGACGTGTCAGCAGGTGGCCCCTGGTGGGGGGCCCGGCCCTGCTCCACGTCGAGGCCTCGGGGCGCCAGGTGCTTCTGGTCAACCTCCTGCTCTCCTGACCCTCCCCAGGGGCAGAGGTGCCTCAGGAAGCCGCCCGTCGGGCACGCTGAGCCCCTGGAGCAGGCTGCACCCGGCCCGGCCAGCCCAGGGCGGAGCAGGCCCTTTCAGGCCCCCACGGGCCTGTGAGCGAGGACCAACAGAGGTCACGGCAGCCGCTGGGGTTTTTCGAATCCTTTTCTTGCCCTGCACGGACTGGTGCAGACAGGCTCCTTGGAGCGCAGGGAGGAGCCTGGGTGAGCCTGCTGAGCGTGGGGCTCCGCCACTCGCCAGGACGGCCAGGTGGGGCGCAGCTCCCGAGGAGGGCGCGAGGCCGGGGCCTGGGGCAGAGGCTGGCCCCTGGTCAGGCGTTCCCCAGAGAAGGCGAGAAAGCAGGTCGGCATTTTCCCCTTTGAGACCGCAGAAAGTAACGGCGACCACACCGCCCACACCCTGGATCTTCCTGAACCTCCCTTCCAGAAGGAACCCCTGGGGCCTCACCGTGGGTGCCTTGTTAATAGTACTCATCTCCCCCCGCATCCCTCTTCCTTGGATGATCCCGTCAGAGCCCCGGCTCAGAAGTGGGGTCTAAAGGCAAGCTGACAGCATCGTCTGCTGGCCACCGTGCAGGCTGTGAGCGAGCAGGCCAGCCCCTGGTCCGGGCGGGTGGACCCGCGGCTCCTGTGCACCCGGCCGTGACGCTGCCCCGAGCCGCTTCCAGGGGCGGGGCCGGCCCGGAGCCCTCGTCAGGGGGGCGCGCCCCGCGCCGTCGGCCTCTGCGGCTCTCGCAGAAGGCCTTCCCTGGAATTCCCAGAGGCGACGCTCGCTGCGTGGAAAGGCCCGGGCCGGATGGCTTCCCGGGTTCCCAGGGGAGGCCCCTGAGAGGGCTCTTGGGTGGGGCAGGTCTCTCGGATGTTCTGGTGTGGCCGGGACCCCCCGGAAGACCACCATGCAGAGGCCACATTTCTGAGCCCTGAGATGCCGCCCAGGGGCAGGGGTTTCCATCCTCTGAAGCCTGACGCTGAGGCCTGGGGAACACGCACAGGGGTTTGACATGGAGACACCACGGAAAGAAGGCCAGCGGCGGACTCGTGCTGCCGGCCAGCCTGGGGGAGTCTGCTCCGTGGAACTCACAAAGCCGAGCGCTGTCTCGGGCAGAAAGGACTGAGCCGGGAGGGGCTGGTGATGCCCGGACGAGGCTCCCCTCCTGTCGCCAGGGCTGCGGCCCCGACGAAGGCTCTGCCCGCAGGACGGAGCTCCCCGCGGCCACCGCGGGCACCAGAGACCTCCCCCTCCTCTGCTTAGGCGGCCCTCATGACCGTCCTGCTCCAGCACTCGGCCCTTGTGGGGCCGTCGGCCCCGTGGGGAGGGAGGGCACAGGGGCAGGGGCTCCCCAGGCTCAGCTGGGCATGGCTGGGTCCCACCAGCAACTTCTGGTGACGCAGAAGAGGCGCCGTCAACCTTAAAACAGCAGCCCTTGGGGACTTGCCTGACGGCCCAGAGGTTAAGACTCGGTCTTCCAGTGCCCGTGGTGTGGGTGTGATCACGGGTCAGGGAGCTCATACCCCGCATTCCTTAGAGCCCCAGCACCAAAAACATAAAACAGAATGTAACAATTTCAGTGACTTAAAAAAAATAGTCCACATAAAAAAATAGTGAAAAAAAAAATAGTGGATTGCATAAAATAAAAAGCAGAACCAAAACCCAGCAGCCCTTTGCTGGAGATTCTGAATAGCAGTCCATTTCAGCTGTCACCAGGAAAGGTCCCCGGCCCCCCAGGACCAGCCTGAGTCCTGGGCCTCCGGGAGCCCACGGCGCCTGAGGAGGCCCCGACGCCCGGCTCTGTCCCCTGCATTCACGGACTGTTTCCCAGAAGAGCTCTTGCAGTTTCTGCGGAGGCCCTTTTCCCTCTGAGTCCCAGCCGTGTGACCGCGGGCTGTGCCAGGGTGCGCATCCAAGGCCAGCGTCCCTGCAGAGTGGCTGGGACCCGTCTAGGTCCCCTTTGTTGGCTTTCGGTCCTCTCAGAAGCTGCGGTCTCCCAGCCAGCACGGCGGCCCGGGGGGCGCGTGCCCCGGGGCCTGCCCACCCCGGCCGGGCGCCTGGGCTCTGCCTCGTGACTTCCTGGTGCCCCGAGTCCCTGCTTGGTCCTGCTCACTGGACTCTAAACCGTTTTTAGTTTCTTTTTAACTTTCTGTGGGGGAAATCTGAATTCTTGGCCTGCCGTTTCATGACGGAGGGCTCCTTGCCCAGTGCCTCACCCAGCTCACTTGTTCCTTACACTTTTGTTCGTCAAGGACCCGTTTCACAGGCTCTGGTCTGACCCAGCTGCGCTGAACCCCCAGACCCCGATGACGGCGTTCAGGTCCTGACGACCGTGGCCGTGACCTTGTTACGCACAGGGTCGTCGCAGGTGGACGTGGAAGTCGCTCCGTCACGTGCGACCCCTGGGCGAGCCGTGGGATTCTCCAGGCAAGAACACCGGAGCGGGTGGCCTTTCCCTCCTCCGGGGGGCCTTCCCGACCCAGGGACGGACCCAGGTCTCCTGAGCTGCAGGCGGATTCTTTACCGTCTGAGCCGCCGGGGAAGCCCCGTCGCAGGCGTCGTTAGATAAGACAAAGTCCCGCTGGAGTTGGTTGGTACGAATCTAATTCGACCAGCGTGCTTAGAAAAAAGAGAAGAAATACCACGCGAGGACAGAGGCCCGCAGGGACAGCAAGCGCAGGACCACGGCGGGAGACCGGCCTGTGAGTCAGGGACGCACTGCCCACCAGCGGCTGGAAGGGCCGGCAGGCTTTGCCTAGGGCCTTGGAGGGCATGCCGCCCCTCTGGCACCCTGGTTTCAGACGTGCGGACCCCACGACGGGACAGAAGGCAGCTCTGTGGTCTGGTCTGCAGTCTCGGCTCTGGAAGCCCACGGCGCCTGAGGAGGCCCCGACGCCCGGCTCTGTCCCCTGCATTCACGGACCGTTTCCCAGAAGAGCTCTTGCAGTTTCTGCGGAGGCCCTTTTCCCTCTGAGTCCCAGCCGTGTGACCGCGGGCTGTGCCAGGGTGCGCATCCCAGGCCAGCGTCCCTGCAGAGTGGCTGGGACCCGTCTAGGTCCCCTTTGTTGACTTTCGGTCCTCTCAGAAGCTGCGGTCTCCCAGCCAGCACGGCGGCCCGGGGGGCGCGTGCCCCGGGGCCTGCCCACCCTGGCCGGGCGCCTGGGCTCTGCCTCGTGACTTCCTGGTGCCCCGAGTCCCTGCTTGGTCCTGCTCACTGGACTCTAAACCGTTTTTAGTTTCTTTTTAACTTTCTGTGGGGGAAATCTGAATTCTTGGCCTGCCGTTTCATGACGGAGGGCTCCTTGCCCAGTGCCTCACCCAGCTCACTTGTTCCTTACACTTTTGTTCGTCAAGGACCCGTTTCACAGGCTCTGGTCTGACCCAGCTGCGCTGAACCCCCAGACCCCGATGACGGCGTTCAGGTCCTGACGACCGTGGCCGTGACCTTGTTACGCACAGGGTCGTCGCAGGTGGACGTGGAAGTCGCTCCGTCACGTGCGACCCCTGGGCGAGCCGTGGGATTCTCCAGGCAAGAACACCGGAGCGGGTGGCCTTTCCCTCCTCCGGGGGGCCTTCCCGACCCAGGGACGGACCCAGGTCTCCTGAGCTGCAGGCGGATTCTTTACCGTCTGAGCCGCCGGGGAAGCCCCGTCGCAGGCGTCGTTAGATAAGACAAAGTCCCGCTGGAGTTGGTTGGTACGAATCTAATTCGACCAGCGTGCTTAGAAAAAAGAGAAGAAATACCACGCGAGGACGGAGGCCCGCAGGGACAGCAAGCGCAGGACCACGGCGGGAGACCGGCCTGTGAGTCAGGGACGCACTGCCCACCAGCGGCTGGAAGGGCCGGCAGGCTTTGCCTAGGGCCTTGGAGGGCATGCCGCCCCTCTGGCACCCTGGTTTCAGACGTGCGGACCCCACGACGGGACAGAAGGCAGCTCTGTGGTCTGGTCTGCAGTCTCGGCTCTGGAAGCCCCGGCGGTCTGCTGGGTGGGTGACAGCACGCTCCCCCCGCCCGGTAGACTACTGCCTCCTCTGGCCCCCAAGTGCTTGGGGACGCAGCACAGTTTACACGGAGCCATCTGGCGGTAGCTTGCTGGGAAAAGGCGTCCTTTCTGGGATGGGTTTCTGCTCCTTCTGACAAAGACAAGCCTGGCGGTCACCTAGAATGTGCCAAAGGGGCGGATGGGGTCTGGATCCCCTCCCCCGCGTCTTGCCTCGGCCGCCCTCTCTGGGGACTGTCCTTCTTCCAAACAAAGGAAACCCAGTGATGCAGGGTCCCAGCGGACCAAGGATCGGGAGGGGCGGGGGGAGAGGGGCCTGGGGCCCGGGGCAGGGGGACAGGGCACCTTGGCAGCCTGTGGACGAGACTTTGCAGTGATGCAGAGTTGGGTCTGAACACCAGCTCTGTGTTAACTCCCGGTGAGCCTGGGGACGGCTCTCAAGCTTCCCAGGCCTCAGTATGTTCCCCGGTGAAATGGGCATCTCATCTAATCTGATCTGACCTCAAAGGAGGTGAGGGGACACAGACTGCCAGCCCCAGGCCTGGGACACCTCTCGTCCTCTGTGGCTGGGGCTCTTTCTAACGTGATCACCAGGCCAGGCGCGGACCTGCTCTTGGCTATGGAGCACCCCGTCTTTACAGAGGTTTCACGGGTCCCTCCTTCCCCAGGGGATTCTCCCGACCCGGGGACCACACCTGGGTTGCAGGGGGATTCTTTACCACGGGGCCACCTGGGAAGCCCGTATATGTACACAGTTCTACTATATATGTATATATATATATATAATATACATATATGTATTTAAGTGCTCTATGACGGTCTTTTTACCTTATTTTAAATGTTGACTTATCTGTTAGTTTTGGCTGTGCTGGGTCTTCCTTGCAGCTCTGGCTTCCTCTAGCTGAGGAGAGCGGGCTCCTCGCCAGCGGCCGTGTGAGGCTCTCGTCGCAGTGGCTTCTCCTGTGGCAGGACGCGCGCTCAGGGTGTGAGGGTTTCCGCAGGTGCGTCTCCCAGGCCCTAGAGCACAGTCTCAGGAGTTGTGACGCACAGGCTTATTGCTCTGAGGCATGTGGGATCTTCCCTGACCAGGAATCCCACCCAGACCTCCTGCATTGGCGGGCAGAGTCTTTACCACTTAGCCACCAGGGAGGCCCGGAACAGATGCTTCAAAGAATAAGGGTAATAAGCCATCAGATAAGCATAAGCACTCTTTGGAAAGGCGTCCTTCTGGGATGGGTTTCTGCTCCTTCTGACAAAGACAAGCCTGGCGGTCACCTAGAATGTGCCAAAGGGGCGGATGGGGTCTGGATCCCTCCCGCGTCTTGCCTCGGCCGCCCTCTCTGGGGACTGTCCTTCTTCCAAACAAAGGAAACCCAGTGATGCAGGGTCCCAGCGGACCAAGGATCGGGAGGGGCGGGGGGAGAGGGGCCTGGGGCCCGGGGCAGGGGGACAGGGCACCTTGGCAGCCTGTGGACGAGACTTTGCAGTGATGCAGAGTTGGGTCTGAACACCAGCTCTGTGTTAACTCCCGGTGAGCCTGGGGACGGCTCTCAAGCTTCCCAGGCCTCAGTATGTTCCCCGGTGAAATGGGCATCTCATCTAATCTGATCTGACCTCAAAGGAGGTGAGGGGACACAGACTGCCAGCCCCAGGCCTGGGACACCTCTCGTCCTCTGTGGCTGGGGCTCTTTCTAACGTGATCACCAGGCCAGGCGCGGACCTGCTCTTGGCTATGGAGCACCCCGTCTTTACAGAGGTTTCACGGGTCCCTCCTTCCCCAGGGGATTCTCCCGACCCGGGGACCACACCTGGGTTGCAGGGGGATTCTTTACCACGGGGCCACCTGGGAAGCCCGTATATGTACACAGTTCTACTATATATGTATATATATATATATAATATACATATATGTATTTAAGTGCTCTATGACGGTCTTTTTACCTTATTTTAAATGTTGACTTATCTGTTAGTTTTGGCTGTGCTGGGTCTTCCTTGCAGCTCTGG
This sequence comes from Tragulus kanchil, assembly GCA_022376925.1. Classification (NCBI taxonomy): domain Eukaryota; kingdom Metazoa; phylum Chordata; class Mammalia; order Artiodactyla; family Tragulidae; genus Tragulus; species Tragulus kanchil. Next base: position 2,409,678 of record JAIOJX010000003.1, read on the forward strand.
CTTCCTCTAGCTGAGGAGAGCGGGCTCCTCGCCAGTGGCCGTGTGAGGCTCTCGTCGCAGTGGCTTCTCCTGTGGCAGGACGCGCGCTCAGGGTGTGAGGGTTTCCGCAGGTGCATCTCCCAGGCCCTAGAGCACAGTCTCAGGAGTTGTGACGCACAGGCTTATTGCTCTGAGGCATGTGGGATCTTCCCTGACCAGGAATCCCACCCAGACCTCCTGCATTGGCGGGCAGAGTCTTTACCACTTAGCCACCAGGGAGGCCCGGAACAGATGCTTCAAAGAATAAGGGTAATAAGCCATCAGATAATGTCATAAGCACTCTCTGAGGAGGCAAGGGAGAAGCATTCTTTCAGAATTAATTCGATTTACAAATAATACCGTGCAATTGTCTTGGAACTGGAGCAAGGCGGGAAGTGGACCAGGGACCCTCCGGAGGCCGGGAGCCTGTCCCGCAGGCAGGCAGGCAGAGTCTGGGCCCGAGGGGTCCCGGACCTGGGGGCAGGCGCCTGGTGTGCCTCCTTGTTCCCGTAAAAGCCTCCTCTCAGCTCCACGTGGATCCGGGAGGGCGAGGACGCCACATGGCAGCTTCAGACAGAACAGCACAATGAAGCTCCACGGACTCTGAGAGAATTTTCGTGACGACGAGGGACGTTTCTGGAAGGGACTGATCTCCGGGGAGGGTCAGTGGAGGCACCCGCAGGGGAGGAGGCAGGACCTGGATCCTTGCTCAGCCCCCCGCTCGCAGGTGTGGGCTGAGGACGCTGGTCTGGGGTGTCCCAGAGGGAGCGTCTCAGGGTGGGCACGGGCGGTCAGGCCCCGCTGGCCCCTGCCTGCCCGCTGTGCCCTTCGTCATCAGAATCCAGAGACCAAACTCCCAGGACCAGAGCCCCGACCACCAGCAGGTCAGACGCGCTCTCCAGAGGCCGCCCTTCCAGGCCGTGGGCACCAGGGGGCAGCACACTCCGCGTCAAGCAAGGCGGGCGGGCCAAGCACCTGCTCTCCCCAGGAGGCGGGCGCTGCCCTTCTGGGCGCTCCTGCCGGCGCCACCCCCCCACACACCCGGCCGAGCCCCGCATGGCTACACAGGCACATGCACGTGTCCAAACGCAGTCCCACACACACGCATCCACACGCACAGTTCTCACAGGGGCACCCGTCCGCGGGCACCCTCACAGGCACACGCACCACACTCGCTGCTGGGATCCAGACGCTCCTGTCCTCCCCGCGGGCCCGTGGGGAAGTCCCCACCCTCCAGGACGGCGCTGAGGGCGGAGGCCAGTCGGCTCCCATCTCCCGAGGCCTGGCACTCCTCCAGGAGGGCTGAGGACGCTGGCGGGGGGCTGCCCGGCTCCCCAGGGCCAGCTGCCTTGCTGTGGATGCGGCCCAGCCGGCTCGGCAGCCCCAGCCTCGGGCACTCCTCGTTTCATCCTCCAGACGTGTGGTCAGCCGTCCAGGGCAGCTCCCTGCCCCCGCTAACATCGACAGGGGCCTCAGAGTCAGGGTGGCCTCTTGGAGACGCCCCGTGGTCCCCAGGAGGGAGCCTCACGGTGGGGCAACGCCAAGCGCACTGACCCCGGAGCCCACAGACAGGACTTGCGCGGTCCCTCAGCCTGGGCCTGGGGTCAAAGCCACCGCAACGAAGACCTGCGGACAAGCTGGGCACCGTGGGGTCTGCCTCCCAGTGACGGGCACGCCAGGCCAGCCCCAAGAGCTTTTAGTAAAGCCGCAGAGGGCGTCAGGTGAGGTTTCCCAGCCAGGCTTGGGGAAAGAGTGTCCTGAAATGACCTGAGGGTCAGGGAGGCGAGACTTCCGGCGACCGCGCCGGTGCTGCCCAGCCCGGGCGTTTGGAGAGAGGGGGAGGGAGGAGGCCCGGAGCCCGTGCCCACTGCCCCGGGAGCCGCGCGGCCGCCGCGGCCCTGCAGGTGCGAGCGGGCGGGTGGAGCAGGGCGCAGGTGCGCTGCGCTGCTGGGCGGCGGGCGGCCGGCTCTCTCCCGGCCCGCCTGGCCGCCCCCTCGGCGGGGCCGGGGCCGGGGCGTCCAGAGGCCGGTTGCGGTCCCCCAGGGTCAGAGGGGCGAACACGAGCTCCGGTCTCCCCTCTTCAGAAGCCAGCGGCTGGTTTACTTCTGTGTTTTGCCGAGTGTGGTCCCCGGAACAGCAGGAGGAGCAGCCCTGGGGACTGTGCTGCCTGGCGGAGGCCAGGGGGCGACTCTGAGGGGCCGCGAGCTGCCCTCCTGGTGAACTCTGGGGACACGCTATGAATGTCTAAGGAGTTTCTCTCCAGGCACGGGTTCACAGTGACACCGTGGCCTGCTGGGGGAGGGCCAGCCCTGTGCCCAGCGGCCCACAGGACATCGTCCCGGAGCGTCTGTCGAAGGAGGCTCCGTGGACACACAGACGGATTCTTTCGTGTCTGGAAAATGCACAACATGCGCCTGTATGAGTGAGTCATCTTAGAACCAGCTGGTGAAACGAAATAAAAACCAAAAAGGGAGGCAGAGCGAATGCGGAAGGTGCTCTGGGTGCAGAGCTTTCTCCCTGACCCTTAGGTCTCTCCTTCCAGCAGGCCGGCACACGGGCTCGTTCCCCCGGGTCTGTCTTCCCTGGAAGCCGAGACTGGAGGCTTCGTGATGCCTGAAGATGCGGGGCAGCCCCATAACCTGTATTTCCAGACGAAATAGTCTTGTCTCATTGTGTAACTTCTCCCCAGAGAACCTTAGTCATCTTTGGGGTTCTTCTGCGGGCCCGTCTAGAGCCGGGCCAGTGGGGAGATGCTGGGATAAGGCAGAATTCATCTTGCCAGATAAGTGAACTTTTTTAGGGTCAGTATGAGTCCGTGGTTTGTCATGATTGCAACACTGTGTGTCGTCACTGGCTGAGAGTGGTATTTGGTTGGTAGACACTAGGGAAATAGATTTTAAATTGTGGCGTGAATGAAGGCTCGAGAAATTAAGTAGACGAACCGATTGAATTGATGCTTTCGAATGGTGGTGCTGAAGACTCTTGAGAGTCCCTTGGATGGCAAGGAGATCAAACCAGTCCATCCTAAAGGAAATCGACCCTGGATATTCATTGAAAGGACCGATGCTGAAGCCGGAGTGCCAAGACTTTGGCCGCCTGATGGGAAGAGCCGACTCAGTGGGAAAGACCCTGATGCTGGGAAAGACGGGAGGCAGGAGGAGAGGGGGCGGCAGAGAAAGGGACGGTGGGATGGCGTCCTGACTCCGTAAACAGGAGTTGGAGAAAAATCTGAGAAACGGTGGAGGACGGGGAAGCCCGGCGTGCTGCCTGTCTGTGGGGTGGCCAAGAGCCAACATGACTGAGCGACTGCACAGCCGAGACAGACGGACACATGGATGAGAGAGGTAGACAGAGGACGGATGGGTAGCCAGGCATTAACAGACGGATGACAGAGAGGTGTGAAGGTCTTCGGCGATCAAACCTCGGCCCTGAGACACGCTCCTCTCGACACGCAGGAGCGTGCGCACGGGGACACGCCACCCTTCCCACGGCGCCTGGCGGGCGAGGCTCCCCGGGACGGGCGCCACGCTGACGAGACGCGAGGGCCGCCTGCTCGTGGACGGCGTGTGCAGAGCACCCGTAGGGCAGCCGCCTCCCCGAGGAAGCCTCGGTTCCCCGCTTTCTGGGCTCCTGAAGAAGACTCAGAGAAGAAAGGCTTCTCTAGCAGGTGGAATCTATCAAAACCACTGTGCTCTGCTCTGGTCAGAAAATGACAAGCCCTAAGGCCACGGCACACGCCCGTGAGGACCGTAGGTCCTGTGAGCCGGGGCCGGCGTGGGAAGGGGGAAGCTCCCGCTCAGCGTCCGTCCCCCGCGACGGAGGGCGGGAGGGCTGTGATGCTGCTCTGCTCTTGGTGACGATGGTAGGGACGGCTTTAGTCCTTAACTCTCCCGTCAGCAAAGACAGATTCACTCATTTTGTGCGGGCGCTGAATCAGGTCTGCTTCTCTGGGACCCCATGGACCGCAGCCCCCAGGCCCCTCTGGACAGGGGACTCTCCAGGCAGGAGCGCTGGCGCGGCGGCCACGCCCTCCGCCAGGGGAGCTTCTCCACCCAGGGGCTGAGCCCCTGTGCCTCCTGCACCGGCAGGCTCTTTACCACCAGGGCCACCTGGGAGGCCCCGTAACCACTTCAGCTTTGGAATATTTTGTAGAAAAGACTTGCTAATCAATCTCAAAATAAGCTGAAGAAAGTAGAAAAACATGACATGTGTAATTGGAGATGTTTGACTTGCTGGAAAAGACATCCTCAGGACGACGGGACTCATCTGTCTCACGAGCAAACACTCACGGCGCCTGGAACTCTTCAGAATGAATGCGTACGTTATTTCAAAGTAAAATCTACAAATCATGTTAGTTCACAATGGGATAATGCAACGCTGAGGGCAAATGACTGCAAGACCTCAGGATGGAATTAGCATTTTATCAGATTACCTGGCACGCCAGCATTAATGCAATAAGATAACAGATCATTGGATGAAGGGGTCTTGTCAGCATGTGCGGTGCATGCAGAACATGTCAGAATCGGTCTTAATTAATGAAATATTCTTTTCAATGTAGACAGCTCAACTGTGACTACCTGTTGGTGTATCTTGGACATTGTCTTTCTGTGGATCTTCAGAATCACAGCAAGTGATTGCCTTCAAGCAGCTGTAAGGAATCCCACCCTGACCTCTGGCCAGCGCATTCATTCGACCCCTTCCTGGGAAGCAAGGAGGGCTTTCTTCTGTATGTGTTCATTTTTCAAGTTGTGAGTCTTCAAGGAAAGAAGAGGCTGGACTGGAAAGACACTTCTCAGATGGAATGGGCAGATTTCAGAGACGGACTAGAAGGGTCTACTTCTGGAGACAGAGGAGTCTGGGTGGGCAGCCAGTTTTCTGTGTTTGGTATCTTGACATATGATGCTGACGTGACCAGCCAGGCCTGACAGTCCAACAGCTGGAGCAGATCTTCGAGTAGGGAGTAGAGGAAGAAGTCCCATTCAGACGCTTCATACCAGACCCTGAAGGATCTCAGGGTCCGTGCGTAGCCAGAGGACACGGGACGGTTCAGCACAGAGATTCAGGGAGGATGGCCTGAGGAGCGAGCGCCATTGCTCTGTGAGTGGCAGCTGAAACATGGTGGATGGCATTGCCAAGCGAAATAAATGCTCAAGATGGCCTCGGACCTTCCTGAAACCACGGAGGCAGGCACTGGCGGCAGAGCCTGAGAGAGGAGCAGCTCCGTGTGGAGGAGACAGGTGGGCTCAAACTCTGGAAGTCAGGAGGCCAAGGTTTCCAGAGAAGGCGTGGGATCTGGGGGTGCTGAGCAGGTTGAGGGCCAGCGTGACATTCCGCAGGAGAAACACACAAGCGCAGGCTCGTGGATGAGGGGCCCCATGCTTCTGACCTGGCCTCTGTCAACTCACGTTTCTCCAAACGGACGATGGAGAACATTTCTCTAACTCTTCCTGAAAAGTGTCGAGCCCAGAGGGACGAGATGGTGTTCCTCCCAAATAGAGAGGGTTCGACGGGGGCCCAGGATGGAATTAGCATTTTATCAGATTACCTGGCACGCCAGCATTAATGCAATAAGATAACAGATCATTGGATGAAGGGGTCTTGTCAGCATGTGCGGTGCATGCAGAACATGTCAGAATCGGTCTTAATTAATGAAATATTCTTTTCAATGTAGACAGCTCAACTGTGACTACCTGTTGGTGTATCTTGGACATTGTCTTTCTGTGGATCTTCAGAATCACAGCAAGTGATTGCCTTCAAGCAGCTGTAAGGAATCCCACCCTGACCTCTGGCCAGCGCATTCATTCGACCCCTTCCTGGGAAGCAAGGAGGGCTTTCTTCTGTATGTGTTCATTTTTCAAGTTGTGAGTCTTCAAGGAAAGAAGAGGCTGGACTGGAAAGACACTTCTCAGATGGAATGGGCAGATTTCAGAGACGGACTAGAAGGGTCTACTTCTGGAGACAGAGGAGTCTGGGTGGGCAGCCAGTTTTCTGTGTTTGGTATCTTGACATATGATGCTGACGTGACCAGCCAGGCCTGACAGTCCAACAGCTGGAGCAGATCTTCGAGTAGGGAGTAGAGGAAGAAGTCCCATTCAGACGCTTCATACCAGACCCTGAAGGATCTCAGGGTCCGTGCGTAGCCAGAGGACACGGGACGGTTCAGCACAGAGATTCAGGGAGGATGGCCTGAGGAGCGAGCGCCATTGCTCTGTGAGTGGCAGCTGAAACATGGTGGATGGCATTGCCAAGCGAAATAAATGCTCAAGATGGCCTCGGACCTTCCTGAAACCACGGAGGCAGGCACTGGCGGCAGAGCCTGGAGAGAGGAGCAGCTCCGTGTGGAGGAGACAGGTGGGCTCAAACTCTGGAAGTCAGGAGGCCAAGGTTTCCAGAGAAGGCGTGGGATCTGGGGGTGCTGAGCAGGTTGAGGGCCAGCGTGACATTCCGCAGGAGAAACACACAAGCGCAGGCTCGTGGATGAGGGGCCCCATGCTTCTGACCTGGCCTCTGTCAACTCACGTTTCTCCAAACGGACGATGGAGAACATTTCTCTAACTCTTCCTGAAAAGTGTCGAGCCCAGAGGGACGAGATGCGTGTTCCTCCCAGAGTAGAGAGTCCGGATGGCTCACCACTTGACTTGCCTCCACGGTGAGGAAGACACGGGCTCCCTCTTGACTGGGGCAGGGGACATGCGCAGACATTTTGCAGGGGCTGCACTAAGCAGAAGGGCCTCCCAGGTGACGCAGGGGTAAAGAACCCGCCTGCCAGCGCAGGAGCCGCAGGAGACGAGGGTTTGATCCTTGGTTCGGGGAGCTCCCTGGAGAGGGAGATGGCAGCCTCCTCCAGTCTTCTGGCCCAGGAAATACCATGGACAGAGGAGCCTGGAGGGCGACCGTCCACGGGGCTGTTGAGAGTCGCCCACAGCTTTGCCAGTGGACAGGGTGCAGTAGGCCGAGCCATGCCCACCTCTCCCGCCCTGCCCCCCACATGTCCACACTCTGATCCTCAGAACCTGTGAGCACGTGACTCTGTGTGGCAAAGGGACCCTGCAGGCACGATTAAGGTTAGGACCTGAGCGGGGGAGTTCATTCTGGACGGACAGGTGGACGTGAAGTGGGCAGAGGATTCCTCAAGACTTTCGGACCTTCCCCACCTGCAGAGAACTGGACTGGGGACGGGTGAGAAGGGTCTGGCTGCCCTGGATACAGAAAGGGGACAAGAGCCAAGGCACGCGATGGCTTCTAGAAACCAGCGAAGACCAGGAAGCAGGTTTCCACTAGAAGGAGCACCATCCCGCCTTGATTTCAGCCCGGGAAGACCCACCTAGAACTTCTGAGCTCCAGAGCTGCAGCTTGATACATTCCCATTGTCTGACAAATACCCGTATTTGTTACAACAGCGACAGAAAACTCCCCGGGGGCTTTTTAAACACGCCGTGAGCTGACATTTGTAGTCTGAAAGTTTATGTTTGAATACATATGTGAAGAAATGGTGTGTATCCTCAAGCTTGGAAGGCCCCGCTGAATCACACATGGCTGTCTCTGTACAATGAAAACATGGTTTCGGGATGGAAAACCGAGGAAACGTTGCTCCGTAGGAGGAGCGCTTCCTTTCTCAAGCAAGCCTGGCCCCGCGCTCCCAAGCAGAGAGAAATGAAACCTGCCCTCGTTTCAGGACACCTGTGTCACAGTCCAATCATGCGATGCTGGAAGTATTCCTGTTCCCGAGCTAAAAATAGGGGGATGACGCTGTCTTCTGTTAATGAGCACCATCGGCTTGACTGGGGCAGGGGACATGCGCAGACATTTTGCAGGGGCTGCACTAAGCAGAAGGGCCTCCCAGGTGACGAGGGTAAAGAACCCGCCTGCCAGCGCAGGAGCCGCAGGAGACGAGGGTTTGATCCTTGGTTCGGGGAGCTCCCTGGAGAGGGAGATGGCAGCCTCCTCCAGTCTTCTGGCCCAGGAAATACCATGGACAGAGGAGCCTGGAGGGCGACCGTCCACGGGGCTGTTGAGAGTCGCCCACAGCTTTGCCAGTGGACAGGGTGCAGTAGGCCGAGCCATGCCCACCTCTCCCGCCCTGCCCCCCACATGTCCACACTCTGATCCTCAGAACCTGTGAGCACGTGACTCTGTGTGGCAAAGGGACCCTGCAGGCACGATTAAGGTTAGGACCTGAGCGGGGGAGTTCATTCTGGACGGACAGGTGGACGTGAAGTGGGCAGAGGATTCCTCAAGACTTTCGGACCTTCCCCACCTGCAGAGAACTGGACTGGGGACGGGTGAGAAGGGTCTGGCTGCCCTGGATACAGAAAGGGGACAAGAGCCAAGGCACGCGATGGCTTCTAGAAACCAGCGAAGACCAGGAAGCAGGTTTCCACTAGAAGGAGCACCATCCCGCCTTGATTTCAGCCCGGGAAGACCCACCTAGAACTTCTGAGCTCCAGAGCTGCAGCTTGATACATTCCCATTGTCTGACAAATACCCGTATTTGTTACAACAGCGACAGAAAACTCCCGGGGCTTTTAAACACGCCGTGAGCTGACATTTGTAGTCTGAAAGTTTATGTTTGAATACATATGTGAAGAAATGGTGTGTATCCTCAAGCTTGGAAGGCCCCGCTGAATCACACATGGCTGTCTCTGTACAATGAAAACATGGTTTCGGGATGGAAAACCGAGGAAACGTTGCTCCGTAGGAGGAGCGCTTCCTTTCTCAAGCAAGCCTGGCCCCGCGCTCCCAAGCAGAGAGAAATGAAACCTGCCCTCGTTTCAGGACACCTGTGTCACAGTCCAATCATGCGATGCTGGAAGTATTCCTGTTCCCGAGCTAAAAATAGGGGGATGACGCTGTCTTCTGTTAATGAGCACACGGTCTTATCGGAAGAGTGACTTTGATCTAGAGTTCAGTGGCTTAAAATCTTTATAGTGCATTTTCCATGGGAACTCTAAACTGACTTCCTTTCTCGTTAATTTTTTTTTTTTTCCGTTGAATGATCAGTAAGTACCGCTTACTCGGCAGTGATGGTTGTTTCTTGAAAAGAAACATTGTGTTCTCCCCTTGAAAACCTGAGTCGGTCTTGCCCCTGGCTTATTTCAAACACTGAGGACACCCGTCACTGCACAGAAGGACCTAGACTAGCTTGATTTCCTCACAGAGGGTCAGACTGACTCCTTCTCAAACAGCCCCCCTGCCAGGCGGGCAATGCCCCTGGTTCATGTTCAGGTCTGTTGCTGGGAATTTGGGGCTGATTTCTCCAGACAGACAACGGAACGGAAGATGGTTCGGTGGCTTTTCCAAGGGTCATTGGATGGCCCCAGGGCAAGTGCTGCTAGGGAATCTCCACCCGTGCAGGAGGGGCCGGGTGAGAAGGACGCCCCTCCTACTTCTGGCAGAATAGGGGAGCTGATGTGTTGAAAAGGGTTTGTTTGCTTCCTGCCTCAATCCAACTCCCCTCTGCCATGGTTTTGCTCCCACCACAGGAAGCCCAGACCCACGAGCTCTTTCCTGTGACCTAAGGCCCAGACTCTCTGACTCCCGCTGTGGTTTGTGCAGGGCTGTGGTCCACTTGGACCCTCGGTGGCCCAGGTTTGGATGTCTGAGACCCCGCCAGTTCACAGGCTGAAAACCTCACACCCAGGTGATGGGTTAAGAGACGAGGGGCTGTGGGAGGTGATGCTTGGGTCATAAGGGTACAGCCCCCTTGAAGGGATTGGGGTCCTTATGAGAGAGGCCCTGGAAGGTCCCTGCCCCTTGCGCCATGTGGGGGCTCGGGAGGCAGAGATCTGCAACCTAGAGGAGGCCCTGGTCAGCCCCCAATGTGCTGGCCCTCTGCCCCCACATTTCCAGCCTCCAGAATGAGAAGGGATGCTCCTCTGTCATTCCTAAGCCACCTGGCCTGTGGGGTCTTCTGTAGAAGTCCCAGGGGCTAAGACACCAGTACTCCAGGGGACTAAGACACCAGTACTCCAGGGGACTAAGACACCAGTACTCCAGGGAACTAAGCCACCAGCACCCCAGGGAACTAAGCCACCAGTACCCCAGGGAGGTTGGTTGGATGGAGCTTCTATGGTCTCCCCAGCCTGACCATTTTCCTTAGCAAACCTAATGGTGTTACACAGGACAGATAGCCATGCTGGAAGCTGCCAGGCACACTGACACTAGCTGAGGCTCCTCGAGTCCTGGCTCCCTCCCGGGGGCCCCTCCGCTGTCTGGAGAGGCACCTCTACCTCCTGGGATGCCTGGAATGCTCGCTGGCTCTGGGGCCTCTTGTAGGGACCCTTGCAGTCTTGGATTCCTCAGTTTTCTCCACCCTCTCTGGGACATGTCCCCATAGACACTTGGCTGGAAGACATCGGGAGTCATCTTTCTAATCTCATTGTCTGAGCAGAGGGGAGGGAGAAAAGGGGTCCCACTTGATCAGCACAGTCAGCTCGTCCAAGGTGCCGGCTGCTTGGCACTTGAGCCTGACCCTCCACTGCAGAGAGGAGCCGTGGACACAGGTATGGTCAATACGATGAAGAATATACGTGGCTTCCCAGGTGGCAGTGGTGGTGGAGAACCCCACCCAGGGATCAAACCCCTGTCCCTCGTGTCCTCTGCATTGGCGGGTGGATTCTTTGACACCACACCACATCATCATTTGTAGTACTGTCCTTCAGTAGGTAAGTGGATAAATACATGGTGGAACTTTTACTAGTGTGGGAAAAATCTGCCAATTTAATGTATGGGGAGGCGTCTTTCCTTATCATGAAAATGAGGCATATTTTCTCACACTGCGAGGCACTGTGGGAGCCTTGTCCCCTTGCCTCTCTCAGGGACTCCAGGCCAGCCGGCGCCATGTGGGGGCTCGGGAGGCAGAGATCTGCAACCTAGAGGAGGCCCTGGTCAGCCCCCAATGTGCTGGCCCTCTGCCCCCACATTTCCAGCCTCCAGAATGAGAAGGGATGCTCCTCTGTCATTCCTAAGCCACCTGGCCTGTGGGGTCTTCTGTAGAAGTCCCAGGGGCTAAGACACCAGTACTCCAGGGGACTAAGACACCAGTACTCCAGGGGACTAAGACACCAGTACTCCAGGGAACTAAGCCACCAGCACCCCAGGGAACTAAGCCACCAGTACCCCAGGGAGGTTGGTTGGATGGAGCTTCTATGGTCTCCCCAGCCTGACCATTTTCCTTAGCAAACCTAATGGTGTTACACAGGACAGATAGCCATGCTGGAAGCTGCCAGGCACACTGACACTAGCTGAGGCTCCTCGAGTCCTGGCTCCCTCCCGGGGGCCCCTCCGCTGTCTGGAGAGGCACCTCTACCTCCTGGGATGCCTGGAATGCTCGCTGGCTCTGGGGCCTCTTGTAGGGACCCTTGCAGTCTTGGATTCCTCAGTTTTCTCCACCCTCTCTGGGACATGTCCCCATAGACACTTGGCTGGAAGACATCGGGAGTCATCTTTCTAATCTCATTGTCTGAGCAGAGGGAGGGAGAAAAGGGGTCCCACTTGATCAGCACAGTCAGCTCGTCCAAGGTGCCGGCTGCTTGGCACTTGAGCCTGACCCTCCACTGCAGAGAGGAGCCGTGGACACAGGTATGGTCAATACGATGAAGAATATACGTGGCTTCCCAGGTGGCAGTGGTGGTGGAGAACCCCACCCAGGGATCAAACCCCTGTCCCTCGTGTCCTCTGCATTGGCGGGTGGATTCTTTGACACCACACCACATCATCATTTGTAGTACTGTCCTTCAGTAGGTAAGTGGATAAATACATGGTGGAACTTTTACTAGTGTGGGAAAAATCTGCCAATTTAATGTATGGGGAGGCGTCTTTCCTTATCATGAAAATGAGGCATATTTTCTCACACTGCGAGGCACTGTGGGAGCCTTGTCCCCTTGCCTCTCTCAGGGACTCCAGGCCAGCCGGCACTCCTGCAGCTTCTTGTGGAGACATCCAGGCTTCCAGGAACCTGTTTCTCTGACGTAGGGCACCCCCACCCCCGGTCTTTCCTTTCTCATCCGTGTCTTCCAGGCAAATGCGGCTTCAGAGATCTAGGCAGTTACATGTTGGGTCACTCTCTGAGGTCTTCTAGGATACCTTTGCCAAAGAGAAAAACATGCTTTCATTTTTCTGAAATCACTAGAGAAAAAATAAGTTATAAAGTTCTTTTTAATCCCATAATTAAAAGTATTTTATGAGGTGTCTGCAACTTTATAAAGAAATGTTGCCTTTTTTTTTAAAGGTCTTTGTTGAATTTATTACAATATTGCTTCTGTCTTCTTTTTTCTTTCTCTTTTTTATTCAACCCTGAGGCGTGTAGGAGCTTAACTCCCTGACCAGGAATCAAACCGGCAGCCTTGGCGTGAAAGGCCATGTCTGAACCACTGGGCCACCAGGGAAGCCCTAAAATGTTAGCTTTTAGGTACGACTGCTTGCAATCTGGGCTCTCAGCCCAGGGGCAGGAGTTGGGGAGGTCAGTGAAGCCTTTCAGGGGCCCCTTTCCCTGAGATGTTGCTCCCTCCGGCTAGGGGCTGGACGTTTTAACGCGGTCGACACTGAACATTCTCTGTGCTCTTTGCCATCTCCAGTAAAACTTGCAAGCCAATCAGAGTTGATGGAGACCTCGAAAATAACGCGTTATGGTTTTCATTGCCCACATCATCTACAACTAATTTTTTGTAAGAGGTGAGTTGAGTCCTCAGAAGAGATGTTTTCCCAGTTTTCCATTTCCTCTGCTGCAAACTCTGTTTTCCAATGGGAGTTCTAGAAGAAACGAAAAAGGGGCTCGTGGAGGAACGATCGAGTCATGAATTGATCCCAGTTTGGAGAGAGTGGGGTGGACGGCAGGCCGAGCCCTGGCTGCCAGCAGGAACGTGAACGAGGGCGTCAGCAGCTCCTCTGAGAGGGGCCGCTCCTGTTAAGAGCCACGCCCAGCGCCGGAAGCCAGGGGTCCTGAGAAGCTTCGGCTCCGGTCCGGGTCCCGGGCTGCCCGGCTCCGGGGCAGCCCTGCGCGGCCAGGCTCTGCACCCGCTCCCGTCCCAGTCGCCGGCAGACAGCGGCGCGACGACCTGGGCATCCTTTGCACAGAAGAAAATTTGGGTTTTTCTTCTGACCTGGCGTTGAATGAAAGACGTGCCTTTGGCAAAATGAAAGAAATTCAGAGATCTAGGCAGTTACATGTTGGGTCACTCTCTGAGGTCTTCTAGGATACCTTTGCCAAAGAGAAAAACATGCTTTCATTTTTCTGAAATCACTAGAGAAAAATAAGTTATAAAGTTCTTTTAATCCCATAATTAAAAGTATTTTATGAGGTGTCTGCAACTTTATAAAGAAATGTTGCCTTTTTTTTTAAAGGTCTTTGTTGAATTTATTACAATATTGCTTCTGTCTTCTTTTTTCTTTCTCTTTTTTATTCAACCCTGAGGCGTGTAGGAGCTTAACTCCCTGACCAGGAATCAAACCGGCAGCCTTGGCGTGAAAGGCCATGTCTGAACCACTGGGCCACCAGGGAAGCCCTAAAATGTTAGCTTTTAGGTACGACTGCTTGCAATCTGGGCTCTCAGCCCAGGGGCAGGAGTTGGGGAGGTCAGTGAAGCCTTTCAGGGGCCCCTTTCCCTGAGATGTTGCTCCCTCCGGCTAGGGGCTGGACGTTTTAACGCGGTCGACACTGAACATTCTCTGTGCTCTTTGCCATCTCCAGTAAAACTTGCAAGCCAATCAGAGTTGATGGAGACCTCGAAAATAACGCGTTATGGTTTTCATTGCCCACATCATCTACAACTAATTTTTTGTAAGAGGTGAGTTGAGTCCTCAGAAGAGATGTTTTCCCAGTTTTCCATTTCCTCTGCTGCAAACTCTGTTTTCCAATGGGAGTTCTAGAAGAAACGAAAAAGGGGCTCGTGGAGGAACGATCGAGTCATGAATTGATCCCAGTTTGGAGAGAGTGGGGTGGACGGCAGGCCGAGCCCTGGCTGCCAGCAGGAACGTGAACGAGGGCGTCAGCAGCTCCTCTGAGAGGGGCCGCTCCTGTTAAGAGCCACGCCCAGCGCCGGAAGCCAGGGGTCCTGAGAAGCTTCGGCTCCGGTCCGGGTCCCGGGCTGCCCGGCTCCGGGGCAGCCCTGCGCGGCCAGGCTCTGCACCCGCTCCCGTCCCAGTCGCCGGCAGACAGCGGCGCGACGACCTGGGCATCCTTTGCACAGAAGAAAATTTGGGTTTTTCTTCTGACCTGGCGTTGAATGAAAGACGTGCCTTTGGCAAAATGAAAGAAATGTGAAGAGTATGCAGGTTTTGAAAACAGGGAATGGTAATGTCAAATTTAAGGTAAGGTGGTCCAATAAATCCTTGACTGTTTATTGTCAGTTAAATACCTCCGCCAGATACCTTCCTGTTGCCCTCAAGCGCTCTAAGGTGAGTCGGGAAACAAAGCTTTGCTGGTGTGGAGGAATCCTTTGCTGAGGTGTTGAAGAGTCCTACAGCTTTATAGGGTAGTTAAGTAGTTAAATCCCATTTGACACGGGATTTTCCTGAAACGGCCATGTCAAATGGCCTCTTTTACCCTGTCTATTTCCTAAGCCAAAATTCTTGCTCTGAACTTGTGTTAAAACCACATCAATATACAAAGTATATTACTTTTAACATATATCAGTATACAAAGTATACTATCAGTATACAAAGTATACTATCAGTATACAAAGTATATTACTGCTTGAGTTTAGCTTTTCTAATGTTTAAGTCGGTTTCTTCTTGAAACGTCGTGTACGCGTGCTTGTGGGCAGAATTCCAAGTGTTCCTGCAGGGCACAGAGTAAAGCATGAAGCTTGCCTCTTCTGTAAGCCCTGTGGACGTTCCTGGGCGCAGGGGAACCTCTACCCAGAGGTCACTGCACCCTGTGTTGTCTGCTGAATTTGCTCCCTCTTCATTTAGTATCACTCAGATTTTCTCCATGTTTTCTGTTTGTAAAAGGCTGAGTGAAATTCTTTGGGAGGGTATTCTGGAATACATCGAGCAGACGTACCTTCACGAGCACTTAGTTTTCCATTTCCTCTGCTGCAAACTCTGTTTTCCAATGGGAGTTCTAGAAGAAACGAAAAAGGGGCTCGTGGAGGAACGATCGAGTCATGAATTGATCCCAGTTTGGAGAGAGTGGGGTGGACGGCAGGCCGAGCCCTGGCTGCCAGCAGGAACGTGAACGAGGGCGTCAGCAGCTCCTCTGAGAGGGGCCGCTCCTGTTAAGAGCCACGCCCAGCGCCGGAAGCCAGGGGTCCTGAGAAGCTTCGGCTCCGGTCCGGGTCCCGGGCTGCCCGGCTCCGGGGCAGCCCTGCGCGGCCAGGCTCTGCACCCGCTCCCGTCCCAGTCGCCGGCAGACAGCGGCGCGACGACCTGGGCATCCTTTGCACAGAAGAAAATTTGGGTTTTTCTTCTGACCTGGCGTTGAATGAAAGACGTGCCTTTGGCAAAATGAAAGAAATGTGAAGAGTATGCAGGTTTTGAAAACAGGGAATGGTAATGTCAAATTTAAGGTAAGGTGGTCCAATAAATCCTTGACTGTTTATTGTCAGTTAAATACCTCCGCCAGATACCTTCCTGTTGCCCTCAAGCGCTCTAAGGTGAGTCGGGAAACAAAGCTTTGCTGGTGTGGAGGAATCCTTTGCTGAGGTGTTGAAGAGTCCTACAGCTTTATAGGGTAGTTAAGTAGTTAAATCCCATTTGACACGGGATTTTCCTGAAACGGCCATGTCAAATGGCCTCTTTTACCCTGTCTATTTCCTAAGCCAAAATTCTTGCTCTGAACTTGTGTTAAAACCACATCAATATACAAAGTATATTACTTTTAACATATATCAGTATACAAAGTATACTATCAGTATACAAAGTATACTATCAGTATACAAAGTATATTACTGCTTGAGTTTAGCTTTTCTAATGTTTAAGTCGGTTTCTTCTTGAAACGTCGTGTACGCGTGCTTGTGGGCAGAATTCCAAGTGTTCCTGCAGGGCACAGAGTAAAGCATGAAGCTTGCCTCTTCTGTAAGCCCTGTGGACGTTCCTGGGCGCAGGGGAACCTCTACCCAGAGGTCACTGCACCCTGTGTTGTCTGCTGAATTTGCTCTCCCTCTTCATTTAGTATCACTCAGATTTTCTCCATGTTTTCTGTTTGTAAAAGGCTGAGTGAAATTCTTTGGGAGGGTATTCTGGAATACATCGAGCAGACGTACCTTCACGAGCACTTAGCCTGTTTGAAATCGTTTCCCGGATTCAAAGAACAGCTGAGGGACATTGCCGAGCCTGAATGCATGCACTCTCGTCCTTGCTGCAGTAGTGGATGCAGTTCTGGAAGGAGAACTGCCAGGGCAGAGGGGGTGTGCATTTCCAGCAGCTGATTGCCCCTGTCAGTTGCTCTCCAGAGAGACTGCAGGGAGTGCTTCCAAAATGGAGGAGTGTTTGTTTGTTTTGGGCTTTACTGAAGATTTGATACATCAAGCTATTTATTTTTTCAATCTGGTAGATAAAAACTTACCTTCATTGCAGTGTAAAGTTTCTTTGTCATGTTTAATACCTTTACATATGTTATTGTCAGTCTTTATTTTTATATAAAGTGGTGTAAGTTTTCTCTTTGTTAATTTCTGAGATGTGCTTGTGTAGGCAGGAAGATAAACCTGGGTAGGTTTCCTCTGTTGCAAATATTTTTTTCCAAAATGGTATTTTAAATTTGTTTATGGGATTTCTGAATGTTTCTTAGTCTAGCTGTCTGGGTTTTTTGGTGTTTGTATAATCATATAATGTGCTAATTATTTCTTTCCTGACTTGTGGGAGATACTAATATATATATATATATATATATATATATATATATATATATATTATTTTCCCCATCATGCCTCTTTTGTTTTTATATTTATTTTCATTGATCTTTTATTCTTTGGCCTGTATGAGCCTCCCATTGCAGTGACCTCTCTCATTGCGGAGCACTGGCTCTGGGCGCATGCACTCCAGGGCGCTGGCTTGTAATTGGACACCCCGGTCCAGGCACTCCACGGCCAGGCATCAAACTGGTGCCCCTTGCACTGCAGGGTGGACTCTTTACCCACTGGGCCACCAGGGAAGCCCTGCTACTGTATTTTTAAAGCTAGTTTAATTCTGTTGTCCCATCTTTTTGCCCCCTGCTATATTGGTCATATTTTGTTACTTGCAAAAAAGACTCCCAACAACCATATGGCTCATTTCTTTTTTTTTTTTAATATTTATTTTTTATTTATTTATCTTCTGGGAGGTGAGGTGGGGAGGGAGGGGGACAGGTGGGCCACTTCTATTGGTCTTTCATTTCTCTATGTTCATCCGTCTTTGTTCTTTGGCTCCTGTGGGCCTCCCACCGCGGTGGCCTCTGTTGTCGCAGAGCACCGGCTCTGGGCGCATGCGCTCCAGAGCTCCGGCTCGGTGATTGGACACATCGGTCCAGCCGCTCTGCGGCACGTGGGATCTTCCCAGGCCGGGGATCGAACCGGCGCCCCTTGCAGTGCAAGGCGGTGTCCTCACCCACTGGACCACCAGGGGATGCCCTGGCTCATTTCTTTTATTCCTTCTTCCCCCAGGGACAGTTTACGGAGTAGAGCAGCCCCATTGTGGGCAGTGGGATGCCGTTCACAAGGGCTTTCCATTTGCTAAGGACATCATTACCCTGGCAGGATTCTCAAATTAATACGATCACAGAACAGAGAGGTTGGGTAGCGCAGCTGGGAGCCGGAGGAGGGGTGTAACTCGGGGACCAGGGAGAGCCCCCCGTTTCAGGCTGGCTTCTTGTCTGCAGCTCACGTATTATTTAACATTCTTCTCTATTCTTTCTACGTGACTAGTGATACCATATCAACCTTAGAAATAATTGTTGTTGCTCAGTTGCTAAGTTGTGTCTGACTCTTTGTGACCCCACTGGGCTCCTCTGAGATTCTCCAGGCAAGAATCCTGGAGTGGGGCTTCCCTGGTGGTCCAGTGGGTGAGGACACCGCCTTGCACTGCAAGGGGTGCCGGTTCGATCCCTGGCCTGGGAAGGTCCCACGTGCGTGGAGCAGCTGGACTGATGTGTCCAATTACTGAGCTGGAGCTCTGGAGCACATGTGCCCGGAGCCGGTGCTCTGCGACCACAGAGGCCACTGCGATGGGAGGCCCACACGGGCCAAAGAACAAAGATGGATGAAAATAGATGAATGAAAGACCAATAGAAGTGGCCCACCTGCCTCCTTCCCTCCCCAACCCGCCCACCCCCCATCCAAAAAAAGAATCCTGGAGTGACCTTATTTCCCTGGAGAAGCTAACTGACACAATCCTGGACAAGGGTCAGTGGATCTGGGCACCTGGAATCTGACCTCAGGTCACTCGCTCTCTCATGTCCAGTTGTTTGTGGCCCCATGGACTGCCGCACGCCAGGCTTCCCTGTCCTTCACCATCTCCCGGAGCTTGCTCAAACTCATGCTGTTGACTCAGTGATGCCATCCAACCATCTCGTCCTCTGTCATCCCCTTCTCCTTTTACCTTTGATGTTTTCCAGCGTCAAGGTCCTTTCCAGTGAGTTGTCTCTTTGCATCAGGTGGCCAAAGTATTGGCACTTCAGTTTGAGCATCAGTCCTTCCAGTAAATATTCAAGGCTGATTTCCTTTAGGATGGACTGATTCAATCTCCTTACTGTCCAAGGGACTCTCAAGAGGCTTCTCCAGCACCACAGTTCAAATCTGACCCAGGTATGAGCATTTCGGTGTTGATACTAGAACATACCTGGGATTTCTTTCTCATATTTGGAGAAAGCCAACGTTCTAAACCCTAGGGACGCCAGGAAAATGGGGCAGTCTGAGATGTAGGGTTGCCATATCTTTAGAGCTTTGTAAACTGTGCTTTAAGTGGAATTCAATGAAAAAATAATTAATTGGCCAACATGACTATTCCCTGAATAGAGTCAGAATTTCAGAATGAGCAAAGTATGAGCAAGGTAAATAAAACTGTTTATCTGAAGGTGCTCGCTACTCAAGATCCTTTGAGCTTTATAAAATGTGGTAAATATTTCCATTTGACTTTGTAAAACTAAAGCTTGATGAGAGAAGGGTTTGAAGTGAAATTCTGTCCCTGTTTATGCAGTATTTGATTTAAGTTCAATTCCTAGAAGCCTCAGACGAATGTGATTCCTGTATCAAAGGGCTAAGTTTAATTTATTGGTTTGTGCGTGGAGCAGCTGGACCGATGTGTCCAATTACTGAGCTGCAGCCCTGGAGCGCATGCGCCAGAGCCGGTGCTCTGTGACAACAGAGGCCACCGCGATGGGAGGCCCACACGGGCCAAAGAACAAAGATGGATGAAAATAGATGAATGAAAGACGAATAGAACTGGCCCACCTGCCTCCTTCCCTCCCCAACCCGCCCACCCCCCATCCAAAAAAAGAATCCTGGAGTGACCTTATTTCCCTGGAGAAGCTAACTGACACAATCCTGGACAAGGGTCAGTGGATCTGGGCACCTGGAATCTGACCTCAGGTCACTCGCTCTCTCATGTCCAGTTGTTTGTGGCCCCATGGACTGCCGCACGCCAGGCTTCCCTGTCCTTCACCATCTCCCGGAGCTTGCTCAAACTCATGCTGTTGACTCAGTGATGCCATCCAACCATCTCGTCCTCTGTCATCCCCTTCTCCTTTTACCTTTGATGTTTTCCAGCGTCAAGGTCCTTTCCAGTGAGTTGTCTCTTTGCATCAGGTGGCCAAAGTATTGGCACTTCAGTTTGAGCATCAGTCCTTCCAGTAAATATTCAAGGCTGATTTCCTTTAGGATGGACTGATTCAATCTCCTTACTGTCCAAGGGACTCTCAAGAGGCTTCTCCAGCACCACAGTTCAAATCTGACCCAGGTATGAGCATTTCGGTGTTGATACTAGAACATACCTGGGATTTCTTTCTCATATTTGGAGAAAGCCAACGTTCTAAACCCTAGGGACGCCAGGAAAATGGGGCAGTCTGAGATGTAGGGTTGCCATATCTTTAGAGCTTTGTAAACTGTGCTTTAAGTGGAATTCAATGAAAAAATAATTAATTGGCCAACATGACTATTCCCTGAATAGAGTCAGAATTTCAGAATGAGCAAAGTATGAGCAAGGTAAATAAAACTGTTTATCTGAAGGTGCTCGCTACTCAAGATCCTTTGAGCTTTATAAAATGTGGTAAATATTTCCATTTGACTTTGTAAAACTAAAGCTTGATGAGAGAAGGGTTTGAAGTGAAATTCTGTCCCTGTTTATGCAGTATTTGATTTAAGTTCAATTCCTAGAAGCCTCAGACGAATGTGATTCCTGTATCAAAGGGCTAAGTTTAATTTATTGTGACTTTAAATATGCGGCAAGCTTCCACGTGAATGAATATATATACCAAGAAAAATCTGTTCCCTTAAGAGTGGTCAAGGGACACCGTTTATCAGATTTCTTGGTATGTGAAATATTAATAGCCCCAAAGTGCCAATGCAAAATTATTTGACTTGAAATCACAAAACTGGAGTATCTTGCTATTTTTAAACAAGGTTCTAACATCTTTTAATCTTGAATACCAGCAGTTCTCAGACTCTAGCTGTTTATTTTTCCTTTCCTGTTTCTTTTTTTTCCTTTCTAAACAAGCTGTTTTTCTTGATATAACATGGCACTTAGAAAGCTAATTTCTCTTGTATATAAAGAATAAAGAAAGTGGATTATTATCAAGAGAACATTTTTGGGTTTAGACTGCCCCTGGGGAAGCCATAAATTGCTATGTATTTGTGTTTTATTTTGCTTAACATCAAAATGCATTTGCAACAATGAACCGTAGGTGAATGCCCTTTGGATCAGGAAAGCATGGGAAGGGTGTTCTCTAGAAGTTAGACTTGCTAGGAATTGCTGTAATCATTGCTGGGGAGGCTCCCTGCCACGGGCCACGTGAGCCATGGGTCTTGACAGGATCCCTGGTCACACTGGCGCTGACCTCGAGGGGCGTCCCATTCTGCTTCCGGCTGCTTCCATCTGTGGAACGAGGTGCTGCATGAGCACCGACAGAGGCTGCCGTTTGTTCCAGCACAGACTGTTTTCTCTTAGAGGGCTGAGTTAGAGCTTAGTGTTGGCACGGTTCCATCTGGAATTGTGATACTCGGTGCTGGGCTATTGAAATGTTCTGCCTCCACTGACTTCTTCTCCGTCTTCTGGGGAGGATGTGAGGTGAGCAGGCTTTGCTAACAAGAAGGGTCTTCTGCTTCTCAGTGTCGCCGCCCAGAGGCCAACCATCGGCCTTAGAAAACCAGCTGTCAACTGTCCAGGATGGCATTAAACGTCTCCTTGGTTCTCATTTCATTTCGCAAGCGACTCTCATCACTAATTTTGAAATCTCTACTTAGGAGCTTTACTTTTCAAACTCAAAATCCATGTGATCTTATCTGGGCAATTTTCCGTTTAGTGGTGCATTTAGCCCCGGGGCACACGCTGGCAGTAGGACTTGATGACTGGTAATGAACAAGCACTGGGGACAACAGCGGGCTCATGGCTTTTCCTTTTCTTTAATTTTTGGTGAAGAAATTAGCATCTTCCCTCAAACCTGCCCCTCACCCTTCTCCCCGCCCCGCCCCTCTTGCCTTCCCCTGGGGCCTGACTGTGTGATGGGCTTGAGTTCCATGCACAGGAAGACGTCGGACTGATGTCCTCCTGCGTGAGTGGCTAGTGATCTCCTGCTCAAGACAGACAGGGCACCCTCTCCGGAAAAGAGGGGTGCAAGTGTCCGGGGAACAAAGCAGCCGCCCCATCCTCTGACCGCTTATCTTTCTGAGCCAAAGGTTTGACTTCTGTGATAAAATCAGATCAAACACTCAGGACAGGAGGCCCTAAACACCAAGAGAGTAGGAACCACAGATAATGCATCTTATGACTTCCGAAGACGCTTGCCAGGCGGACACACGCTCTGTACACGGAGAATCCCAATTTCCCACGGCTTTCCGACTTACTTAGACGTTGGCCTGACTAGTGTTGTTGTCATCTGAAGCTATATCTTTTTTTTTTTTTTTGGAGCTGTATCTTTTGATTCGAGGTTAAAGGATATCCACGGCAGGTGGGGAAGCAGGGAGGTGGTCCAGCCACGCTTCTGCGATGGTTCCCCAGAGGGGCTCGAGCCTCGCCCCGGGTCTTGGAGGTGCAATGAGGAGGCTAGCGGTTGGCCGCACCCCTGTTTCTATTGGAAGCTTTGCAAGCCATCGATTTTCCGGCAAATATATTGATAATTGAACATAAATGGGCAAGTTGGTTTCAGCTTTATGCTTGAGGTGATGGGGGCGCTGTGTGCAGACAGTTGTGGATTTGCTCGCATGCACGTGTGATAAATTGTACAGAGCTCAGTACACACACGACAGGTAAAGCTGGGGAATCTGTGTGGCATCGTGGATCAAGTCAGGGTCTGTGTCCCCGCTGTGATTTCACGCTGTAGCGTTGGACGGTGTCGCCACTGGGCAAAGCGTACAGGGCCCTGTCCCCTGACTTCTAACCACTGCCAACAAAGCTACAGCTATTTCAATACAATTTTTGATTAAAAACAAAAAACAAAAAACAGTTAGCTGCATCTCCTAAACACAATTTTCAAATCTCGAAATGTTAGCAGAGCAATGGGATCAAACACCAAAGTGAAAACGGTGCCCTTGGTTATTTTAACTGTGGCTAATGCTTCCACACTGCTCCACCGATGGGCATAAAAATCGATTAACACACTCGGCGAGGCTGAACGATGGCGTCCTGTGGCCATCCTGGGACGACAAATGAAGAGATTGGACCGTTTAGAGTGGGGCCACTCAGGCCATTTCACTTTTTCTCTCTGACTATAAACATGAACTGAGGCCATTTCATTTTTTTTCTATTTACAGAAAATTGGAAAAATAAAATAAGGCACAAAGAAGAAAAAAATCTGTTTCTCCCAGGCTCAGAGGTAACCATGATTGACATTTTATTATAGTTCTACCGGACTTCTGCTCTATTCAAATATATATTTACATAGAACAAGTGTTCTTCTATTTTCTAGGAAACTCTTACAAATGAGATTTCCAAAGCTATATAAAGCCCATTGGAAACACGCTCATGCAGATCTGACGCTCTGCCCTGGACAGCAGTGTGGCATCAGGCCGGGCCACACTGGGCAGCCAGCGTCCTTCTCACGGCTGTGCCCGGCTTGATGAAGCCAGTTATGAAATATTCCGAAAATCACTCATGGATTGTAGTTTGAATTAACCATGTATTTGATGTTGGGTAGGCAAGTTGTTTCGAATTTTTCATTATGATAAACCAGGCTGTGATAGAAATCTTTTTGCATAACATCTTTTCTGAATTTGGGGTTATTTCTTTAGGATAGATTCCTAGAAGTAGATTAATGTGTGAAAATGTATGACTTTTTCAGGCTGTTAATATGTAAATTGCATTCTGAGAGGTGTCAATCTTCCAACCGTCATGATTGGATAGGTTCCCGACAGTTGACGCTCTCTCTTCAGTTTCCTGATTTACAAATAAAAGTTGGTACTTACTTTTAAGGTTCAGTGAAGGCCTTTTCCTCATGTGTTTGTCAGCCTCGTCTGTTTCCTCGTTTGTGACTTACTTGCTTGTCCCTTGTTTGTTGGGGCGGGGACCAAACTGCGCAACCCTAATGTGACTTCTCATGAATACAGAACTGCTCATGTTTTCTTTGTTGAGCATTTTAGGACCTTTTTGTTGAGCCATTTTTTAACTGTGGCTAATGCTTCCACACTGCTCCACCGATGGGCATAAAAATCGATTAACACACTCGGCGAGGCTGAACGATGGCGTCCTGTGGCCATCCTGGGACGACAAATGAAGAGATTGGACCGTTTAGAGTGGGGCCACTCAGGCCATTTCACTTTTTCTCTCTGACTATAAACATGAACTGAGGCCATTTCATTTTTTTTCTATTTACAGAAAATTGGAAAAATAAAATAAGGCACAAAGAAGAAAAAAATCTGTTTCTCCCAGGCTCAGAGGTAACCATGATTGACATTTTATTATAGTTCTACCGGACTTCTGCTCTATTCAAATATATATTTACATAGAACAAGTGTTCTTCTATTTTCTAGGAAACTCTTACAAATGAGATTTCCAAAGCTATATAAAGCCCATTGGAAACACGCTCATGCAGATCTGACGCTCTGCCCCTGGACAGCAGTGTGGCATCAGGCCGGGGCCACACTGGGCAGCCAGCGTCCTTCTCACGGCTGTGCCCGGCTTGATGAAGCCAGTTATGAAATATTCCGAAAATCACTCATGGATTGTAGTTTGAATTAACCATGTATTTGATGTTGGGTAGGCAAGTTGTTTCGAATTTTTCATTATGATAAACCAGGCTGTGATAGAAATCTTTTTGCATAACATCTTTTCTGAATTTGGGGTTATTTCTTTAGGATAGATTCCTAGAAGTAGATTAATGTGTGAAAATGTATGACTTTTTCAGGCTGTTAATATGTAAATTGCATTCTGAGAGGTGTCAATCTTCCAACCGTCATGATTGGATAGGTTCCCGACAGTTGACGCTCTCTCTTCAGTTTCCTGATTTACAAATAAAAGTTGGTACTTACTTTTAAGGTTCAGTGAAGGCCTTTTCCTCATGTGTTTGTCAGCCTCGTCTGTTTCCTCGTTTGTGACTTACTTGCTTGTCCCTTGTTTGTTGGGGCGGGGACCAAACTGCGCAACCCTAATGTGACTTCTCATGAATACAGAACTGCTCATGTTTTCTTTGTTGAGCATTTTAGGACCTTGTGGTAGGTTAAACATATGAGAAGTTCTGAGCCCTTTATTGTTTTTTTCATAATGTTTGATTTTTATCTTTATTGCTGTTTTCGTTTTGAGGTGAGAATCCCATGCACAGGAGGGTGAAGGATGATTTAAAACCCAAACTATTGGAAGGAAGTGGTATGAGTGTGTATAAGTTATCCATTCTGAAGTGTCAACCTGCTAACTGGAGAACAAATACTAAGAGATAACAGTTCCCCTCTGCATCCGCCAGGCCTATTTTCCTATATCCTGCTTAGTCCTAGCCTCCTGGGCTCCCCGGCTCTGTACTCCCACTTTCTGCTTTGCAAATAGGTTCTTTACTACTGTTAATCTCTAAGACGTGGGATTTTAAAGCATTATTCTTTTCTAAAAAGAAATTTTGTGTGTTAATAGATTGAAATCCTTCAGAAAACTTGTAGAAACTCTATGTGTCAGCTCTGAGGCCGCAGCGAGGAAATGGAGCTGATTCTGAGGTTGTGCCTCTGTTCCTGGGTCAACCATCACGTCCAGCCGCTTTTCAAGACACGTTCCAAATCTGGTGACCGGCATCCAGTGAGGAGCCCTGCCCTCCAGACAGAGGACGGCTCCTCGCACGCAGGCGTCACCTCTGGGCACATTCATGCCTGTGGGTCAGCAAATGCCAGCAGAGAACCTTCAAAACCAGGCTCATCTACACCCTGATCATGTCTCTATTTCTGGACCCAAATTAAATTAAACCACTGTTCGTCTTTCCCCATGTAACCAGGGACACCTAGGAAGCCGGCTTTCCACTCTGGCTTCATCGTGGCTTGTGGTCCACTCAGGCCTGTGGCACCCCTCGGCTTTGACGGCTCCCCGCCATTTCCCCAGTGCGCCCAGAAAGTACAATGGATGAACTTCCACCAGTTGGATGGGACTGTGGGAAATACCTTAGGTATGACTTCTAAAAATATGAACCTTCTACTTGGATTTTCCCCATGGAGGAAACTAATGCCAAGAACGCCGTCTTTTGCCTCCTGGCCTCTTCCCTTTGGCTGCGGGGTCACTGCCTCCTCAGGGCCTCACCCCGCCGGCCGCAGGGGTCCGAGGTGGGCTGAGCAGCCCGGGTCTCGTGCTCCCTGGCTGTCCGGACGGCAGCCTGGGGAGACAGGGCCGTGCAGGTGTGGGGGGCGTGTCTTCTGGTCTGCTAGCTGTCACCCCACTGTGTCCAGGGCTGTGTCTTCTCTGCTCCATCCCTGAATCTCTGAGCGATCCTGGCGCTCAGAGGGCATGAAAAAGATACCTCACCAACAGATCAGTGAGGGCGCAGGGGGCCTCCTAACCCTCTAGAGCGTGTATGCGGCCACCAGAAGCCCCTCCCTGTTGCCAGTCATAACCCTACTCAGCTTCGCTGGGAAAGCAGCTGCCGCAGCCAGACCTCCCCGGGCAGTGGACAAACTCATCCAGTGAAGCTGTCCTCCTTGTCGGCTTTCTCACCCAGCACACATCCTACCTCCTCTGGGGGAGCCCGTCTGTTGACCTTAGGTGCCTGCCTCCACCCAGTGGATATTTGTATTTAAAAAGTCTGTATTT
This sequence comes from Tragulus kanchil, assembly GCA_022376925.1. NCBI lineage: Eukaryota > Metazoa > Chordata > Mammalia > Artiodactyla > Tragulidae > Tragulus > Tragulus kanchil. The sequence goes on from JAIOJX010000003.1 coordinate 2,436,030, forward strand.
TGGGCAGGGGATCACTTTATATCTTTTGTCAGAAGGACAAATCCTGGACTGCATCACAAGGAGGGCTGGGTGGGCAGAACTGGTCCCTTTGTCTCTCTAGACATCATGTTTCTGTCCCAGAGCATGCGTCAATTTGTATCACCGGCCTTGTTTTTCTAGAGGACCACCCACTAGGCAACAAGATCCATGTTTATGGTAGCAAAGCAACAACATGCTCATTCTCCCGAGTGAGGTCTGCAGAGACACCTGCAGGGTTTCATGGGTGACCTTTCAAGTCAATGATATAAATGTACAACTGGTTAATCTTCTTCACTCTCAGATGCTTTCTGAATCCTCCATAGATAGCAAGATTTTCTGGTCATTCCCATGTGATATTGAGCAAGTATCTTTTGCACAGTTTTCCCGCTGGTCACATACAGACGTGAGAGTTGAACCACAAAGACGGCTGAGTGCTGAAGAATTGATGCTTCGAAATTATGGTGCTGGAGAAGACTCCAGAGAGTCCCCTGGACAGCAGGGAGATCTGACCAGTCCATCCTAAAGGAAGGCAGGTGAAGTGCCAGTACTTTGGCTGCGGGTCACTGCCTCCTCAGGGCCTCACCCCGCCGGCCGCAGGGGTCCGAGGTGGGCTGAGCAGCCCGGGTCTCGTGCTCCCTGGCTGTCCGGACGGCAGCCTGGGGAGACAGGGCCGTGCAGGTGTGGGGGGCGTGTCTTCTGGTCTGCTAGCTGTCACCCCACTGTGTCCAGGGCTGTGTCTTCTCTGCTCCATCCCTGAATCTCTGAGCGATCCTGGCGCTCAGAGGGCATGAAAAAGATACCTCACCAACAGATCAGTGAGGGCGCAGGGGGCCTCCTAACCCTCTAGAGCGTGTATGCGGCCACCAGAAGCCCCTCCCTGTTGCCAGTCATAACCCTACTCAGCTTCGCTGGGAAAGCAGCTGCCGCAGCCAGACCTCCCCGGGCAGTGGACAAACTCATCCAGTGAAGCTGTCCTCCTTGTCGGCTTTCTCACCCAGCACACATCCTACCTCCTCTGGGGGAGCCCGTCTGTTGACCTTAGGTGCCTGCCTCCACCCAGTGGATATTTGTATTTAAAAAGTCTGTATTTTGGGCAGGGGATCACTTTATATCTTTTGTCAGAAGGACAAATCCTGGACTGCATCACAAGGAGGGCTGGGTGGGCAGAACTGGTCCCTTTGTCTCTCTAGACATCATGTTTCTGTCCCAGAGCATGCGTCAATTTGTATCACCGGCCTTGTTTTTCTAGAGGACCACCCACTAGGCAACAAGATCCATGTTTATGGTAGCAAAGCAACAACATGCTCATTCTCCCGAGTGAGGTCTGCAGAGACACCTGCAGGGTTTCATGGGTGACCTTTCAAGTCAATGATATAAATGTACAACTGGTTAATCTTCTTCACTCTCAGATGCTTTCTGAATCCTCCATAGATAGCAAGATTTTCTGGTCATTCCCATGTGATATTGAGCAAGTATCTTTTGCACAGTTTTCCCGCTGGTCACATACAGACGTGAGAGTTGAACCACAAAGACGGCTGAGTGCTGAAGAATTGATGCTTCGAAATTATGGTGCTGGAGAAGACTCCAGAGAGTCCCCTGGACAGCAGGGAGATCTGACCAGTCCATCCTAAAGGAAGGCAGGTGAAGTGCCAGTACTTTGGCCACTTGATGTGAAGAGGTGAGTTGTTGGAAAAGATCTTGATGCTGGAAAGATGGAGGGCAGGAGGAGAAGCGGGCAGCAGAGGCTGAGAGGGCTGGACGGCATCACCGCCTCAGTGGACATGCATTTCAGCAGACTCCAGGGGAGGGTGAAGGACAGGGGAGACCGGCGTGCTGCAGTGCACGGGGTCACAAAGAGCTGGACATGACTTAGTGACTGAACAGCAACAACAACGTAGCAATTATCTTTTGCATAAAGAGGTACGCAGGTGATTTTTTTCCTGATTATGTGGAGGACCGGTGGATTCCATATCCACAGAAATTCATGTAGCCAATAAAGCAGAGACGAATTTTTCGTTTCCTCATTCAAAGACTGTGGAGAAGAAAAACAAAGCTGGTATTTCTCTCTGGACAATATCAACAGGTGTTAGATTCACTTTGCCTTAGAAATAGGGGAGGGGCTAGAGAATCTTCCAGCATAAGACACTTTCTGTTTGTTTTTTTATTTATCAGCAGCACCTCAATTGTCTTTGCCTTTTGAAAAAGACCTTATTCCAGGCAGTCAAAGAGCTGTTGGAATATGCAGATGGATGTCAGCCTTCTGAGATGAGGCGCTGTAGAGACGATTCTGGGCTCTTTGTGCCTTCCTGTGAATTTTGGTTTCCATCTTGTCTAACTTGGCTTCAGCCAGAGTTGCTTCTTTCTAGAGCAAATTTGATGGTGAAGAGTCCTCCCAGCTTTTGTTTGCTTGAAAATGTCCTTATTTTGAAAAGCATTTTATTTTTGAAAGATATTTTCATTGCTGTAGAATTCCAGGTTGCCACTTTCTCTCTTCCTTTATATTCTCATCCTATGATTTCTGGCCTCTGTTCAGTTTTTCTCTGATGAGACTTCTGTTATCAGTCCATCAGTCTGTCCTCGTAGTGACTTGTCTCTCCTCCTTGGCTGAGTTTTAGATGGAGTTTTGGGATGTCTGGTGGTTAGCCTCTGAGCTTCCAATGGGAAGGGCGTGGGTTTGCTATCTGGTCAGGGAACTAAGATTCCACATGCTTCGTGGTGTGGCCAAGAATATATTTTTTAAAATAAATAAGTAAAATAAGATATATATTTTTAATCTTCAGCCCTGTAATGGTTATATACCCAGGTGTGATTTTTTTAATGAAAAAAATTTTTTCTCTACAAATAGTTTTTCTACCCCAATCTCTCTCTCTTCTCCTTCTTGATTCTGCTTTCATGTTGTATTGTCCTGGAGCCATCAGGACTCTGTTAGGTTACAAAACAGACTTCTCCTTGTTTCAGAATCGCTCACGTCTATTACTTTTCCTTCAGGCTTACTTATTTTTCTTCTGTAGTGTCTGATGGGTTGTTTAGCCCGTCAGAGGACTTTTCATTTCAAACGCTGTGCTGTCAGCTCTGGGCTTGGTCCTTCCACAGCGGCCGTGTCCACGCCGAGGTTCTCCAGGCTCACTGGTGATAACCGTCTCCTCCTTAAGTTTGTGAACATCCTCACGAGCGATGTTGGAAAGGCCTCTGAGTCATCTCAGGTCTGTCGGCACCGCCCTCCTCTTCTGTTCCTCAAGTCAGATGTAATGCTCCTCTCCACGCCTCGGAGCCTGGACGTGGATGACAGAGGAAACTGAGGCCAGTCCCTGGCAGGGGGTCTGGACGGCGTTTGCCGTTGACACCATTTAATTTAATCCTCGTAGCTCACCCGGTGAGGTCCCTGTAGTTGTCCGAGTTTACAGACGAGCCCCCCGACCCCCGAGCTGGACCGGGAGCTGCCTGAGGGTTAGCGCGTGGCTGAGCTGGGAAGGTGGCGCTCCGAGTGAAAACTTCTGCTGCTGTGATATCAGCTGCCGTGGAGCAGACCCTGATGCTGGAACGACGGCGGGCCGGAGGAGACGGGGGCAGCAGAGGCGGAGAGGCTTGGCTGGCATCACTGACTCAGCGGGCGTGAGGGAGCCAGCTCCGGGAGGTGGCGAAGGACGGGCAGGCTGCGGGCTGCAGTCCACGGGGTCACAGAGTCGACACGACTGAGCGACTGAACAACAGGAACACATTTGCGCGGTTGGAGCTGCCTCGTCCGGGCTGTTCTTGGTCATGCCGTGTGGACCGAGCATCTGCTTTCTCTAAAAGGCCCGAGCCTGTGAGGCCTTTGGCTGCCCAGTGCCCACAGGGCAGGACGCGAACCTCACTCTGCCCAGTTTCTGAAAACCACTGCAGTGCCAAACGCCTCGCCAAGGCTCCCCTGCTCTGCCCCCCATAGCTCCCAGCTCCCCAGGGCCCTCCGACGCTCCCCAGGGTCTTGCTGCAGGGGCTGCGATCAGCAGAGCTGTTTACATGTCTGAAAATGTTCCGGGCTATAAATAGGAGCCCTTTCCCCGGCCTCCTGCGACCCTGGGTTTGTTCTTTCCTTTCATTTCCTTCCCCATTTGTCAGCTTTGATAAAGAGGAGAAAGAGGACGGTAAACAAGGACCCACTCAGCCCTCAATTTCAGATGCCGACAGAGCGTGCATTCACACAGCTTTGCAGGAGACCGAGCTCCTGACTCGAAGGAAAGGAGGCTGACTGTGGAGGAAGCACCGCTTCTCTGAGAAATCCCAGATGATGCGTCCTGTCCTGTGGCCTCGGCAGCGATGTCCGCCTTGGGCCTGAGCTGTTTCTGGGAGGTTCTGGAGCTGGCACTCAGCACGCAGCGCCTCTCCGGGGCACCCTTCCTCTGCTCCGCTCCTTGGCGTCCTCCTGTCCTGGTGGAGGAGGCTGGCTGAGGAGACTGAGTCCAGAGCTGCTCCCCTCAGGGGTTTTCTGTCTCTCTCCTGCCCGGAGAGAGTGGGCACAGAGGCTGTTCCCTGAGTGGACGTGGAATTCATTCCCAATGGGGAGCAAGGCACCGGGGGCCCCCCAGGGCACGGGACCCCCGATGTGGAGCAGAGTGCTCAGTGCTGGTGATTGTTGGCTTACACAGCCCAGGACCAGGGGCCGGGATAAGAACTTGCCTGGCGACCAGCCCGTGAAAAAGTCCTCCATCCGTTTTATACGTGAAGAAATTGAAGCAAGAAGGATTAAGTAACTTAGCGCGGCTCACGTGCTTGTTGTCTGGTGGCTATGCTGTGTCTGGCTCTGTTGTGACCCTGTGGACGGCAGCCGCCAGGCTCCTCTGTCCGTGGGACCGTCCAGGCCGGAATGCTGAAGGGGGCTGCTCTTTCCTTCTCTAGGGGATCTTCCTGACCCAGAGGTCCTCTTGTTTGGTAGATTCTTCACCACTGAGCCACCTGGGAAGCCCCAGGCTCACACACTAGGAGACGCTGTCGCCAGGTTTCCATCGAGGACGGCACACAGGAGAAGTGAGACGGCAAAGATCCGAGTCTGCTCCCCGAGGCTGCCTGTACCCACTGGGCTGAGGCCGTTTCCCCCCCAGAGCTGTTTACATGTCTGAAAATGTTCCGGGCTATAAATAGGAGCCCTTTCCCCGGCCTCCTGCGACCCTGGGTTTGTTCTTTCCTTTCATTTCCTTCCCCATTTGTCAGCTTTGATAAAGAGGAGAAAGAGGACGGTAAACAAGGACCCACTCAGCCCTCAATTTCAGATGCCGACAGAGCGTGCATTCACACAGCTTTGCAGGAGACCGAGCTCCTGACTCGAAGGAAAGGAGGCTGACTGTGGAGGAAGCACCGCTTCTCTGAGAAATCCCAGATGATGCGTCCTGTCCTGTGGCCTCGGCAGCGATGTCCGCCTTGGGCCTGAGCTGTTTCTGGGAGGTTCTGGAGCTGGCACTCAGCACGCAGCGCCTCTCCGGGGCACCCTTCCTCTGCTCCGCTCCTTGGCGTCCTCCTGTCCTGGTGGAGGAGGCTGGCTGAGGAGACTGAGTCCAGAGCTGCTCCCCTCAGGGGTTTTCTGTCTCTCTCCTGCCCGGAGAGAGTGGGCACAGAGGCTGTTCCCTGAGTGGACGTGGAATTCATTCCCAATGGGGAGCAAGGCACCGGGGGCCCCCCAGGGCACGGGACCCCCGATGTGGAGCAGAGTGCTCAGTGCTGGTGATTGTTGGCTTACACAGCCCAGGACCAGGGGCCGGGATAAGAACTTGCCTGGCGACCAGCCCGTGAAAAAGGAACTAGTCCTCCATCCGTTTTATACGTGAAGAAATTGAAGCAAGAAGGATTAAGTAACTTAGCGCGGCTCACGTGCTTGTTGTCTGGTGGCTATGCTGTGTCTGGCTCTGTTGTGACCCTGTGGACGGCAGCCGCCAGGCTCCTCTGTCCGTGGGACCGTCCAGGCCGGAATGCTGAAGGGGGCTGCTCTTTCCTTCTCTAGGGGATCTTCCTGACCCAGAGGTCCTCTTGTTTGGTAGATTCTTCACCACTGAGCCACCTGGGAAGCCCCAGGCTCACACACTAGGAGACGCTGTCGCCAGGTTTCCATCGAGGACGGCACACAGGAGAAGTGAGACGGCAAAGATCCGAGTCTGCTCCCCGAGGCTGCCTGTACCCACTGGGCTGAGGGCCGTCCCCCTTTCTCTCCCTGGGGCCCCAAGGCCTCAGGTCTTTAGGCGCCTTCAATCCTGCCATCTGTTTCCACGAACAGTCCTGCATGGTGCCTCACCAGAGGGTCTGCCCCATCTGAGGCTGCTGGATGGGAGGAAAAATGCAGACCTCCAGCCTTCTGCAAACTTCTTCCACCCCCCCACCTCCCCCAGCATCTGCCAACGGCACTCTGACCCCAGCTTTCTTCAGGCAGGTCCTACTCCTGAAATCCAGCCCTGAGTGAAGAAGGGAAGGTCTCTGGGGAGTCCTCAGCCAACCAGGGGTCACAGAGCTATTCCTGACACCCCTTAGACCCCCAGAGCATGCCCAGAGCACACAGGGAAGGAGAAAACCCCTGAGACGTACGCCCATCGTAAAGCAAACCAAAGCACGGCGTGTCTCGCTCCCCTTGCTGTCAGTGCTCGCCCCGCATGCCATCACCTGGCAGCTCCGGGCTCGAACAGTCACGTTGCTGTGTGTTTCCACTGCCTCTTGTTTCTTCGTGCTCTGTGCACACCGTTGTCTCTCAGGCCCACGTCCTGCTTCCTTGAAACATCCTTCGACCTGGGACTGGGGAGTTTTTAAATAATGCAAATATTATTTCCTCTCTTCCACTCAAAACATCTCAGCATCTCCTCCCTGCCTTCAGGATGAAGTCCAGACTCCCAAATGGCTCTCTGGAGCCCGGCTCCCTGGCCACCTCAAGGCCGCTCTAGTCCTGATGTGTATCAAACGTCCTTCTGTCATTCCGTGTCTTGATAGGAGCTCTTCCTTCGCGCCTGTCCCTCTTGGGTCGAGGGTGGGCATGTCTGCTCGTCCTTGAAAACCCAGCTGAGCACCAGCTCCTCCAAGAAGGGTTTCCTCCTTCCCCAGAGAGGGTCTTGCCTTGTCTCTGGTGGCAGCATCTGTCCTTGGCCTTCTTAAGGCATTTCTTACACAACTTGGCAGCTATGCGGGCACGTCCCTGCTTCTCTTCACTACAAACTCCTTGAGGGCAGACGTCATCCGTTCATTCCTGTTTCTTTCCCTGGTGCCTGGCGCAGGGTGAGACTGCTCCCGAGGCTGCCTGTACCCACGGGGGTCCCCCTTTCTCTCCCTGGGGCCCCAAGGCCTCAGGTCTTTAGGCGCCTTCAATCCTGCCATCTGTTTCCACGAACAGTCCTGCATGGTGCCTCACCAGAGGGTCTGCCCCATCTGAGGCTGCTGGATGGGAGGAAAAATGCAGACCTCCAGCCTTCTGCAAACTTCTTCCACCCCCCCACCTCCCCCAGCATCTGCCAACGGCACTCTGACCCCAGCTTTCTTCAGGCAGGTCCTACTCCTGAAATCCAGCCCTGAGTGAAGAAGGGAAGGTCTCTGGGGAGTCCTCAGCCAACCAGGGGTCACAGAGCTATTCCTGACACCCCTTAGACCCCCAGAGCATGCCCAGAGCACACAGGGAAGGAGAAAACCCCTGAGACGTACGCCCATCGTAAAGCAAACCAAAGCACGGCGTGTCTCGCTCCCCTTGCTGTCAGTGCTCGCCCCGCATGCCATCACCTGGCAGCTCCGGGCTCGAACAGTCACGTTGCTGTGTGTTTCCACTGCCTCTTGTTTCTTCGTGCTCTGTGCACACCGTTGTCTCTCAGGCCCACGTCCTGCTTCCTTGAAACATCCTTCGACCTGGGACTGGGGAGTTTTTAAATAATGCAAATATTATTTCCTCTCTTCCACTCAAAACATCTCAGCATCTCCTCCCTGCCTTCAGGATGAAGTCCAGACTCCCAAATGGCTCTCTGGAGCCCGGCTCCCTGGCCACCTCAAGGCCGCTCTAGTCCTGATGTGTATCAAACGTCCTTCTGTCATTCCGTGTCTTGATAGGAGCTCTTCCTTCGCGCCTGTCCCTCTTGGGTCGAGGGTGGGCATGTCTGCTCGTCCTTGAAAACCCAGCTGAGCACCAGCTCCTCCAAGAAGGGTTTCCCTCCTTCCCCAGAGAGGGTCTTGCCTTGTCTCTGGTGGCAGCATCTGTCCTTGGCCTTCTTAAGGCATTTCTTACACAACTTGGCAGCTATGCGGGCACGTCCCTGCTTCTCTTCACTACAAACTCCTTGAGGGCAGACGTCATCCGTTCATTCCTGTTTCTTTCCCTGGTGCCTGGCGCAGGGTGGAGACCTCTGAGCTCCCAGTGGACCCTGGGCTGTGCCAGCTATGGCCTCCTGCATGGGGAGGGGAGGCTCCTAACGGGCAGGGAGGAGGGAGGAAGGACCTTTCTTTCCAAAGCTGGACAAACAGAAGGAATGAGCAGAAAGGGTCTGTCTTTCTCATCCCAACATTTATTTTTGAAAGAAAATCGTCCTTTCAATGTCTTGGACTGAGAAAGAATTCAGCCTTAAAGTCTTTGGATTCTAGCATGAGGCTGAAGTCGCGCTCAGAAAGAAACCCTGTCTTAGGAAGGAGGCGATAAGAAGAGCTGGCCGTCACTGGGCAGCAGGTGTATGTCCCCGGGTGCTATGAGCTTGCAGACCTCACCCCACTCAGTGCTGGGCCCCTGAAGACCGCAGCTCCTCCTCCTCGCCACCTGCATCATCGCAAAGGGGGCCCATCGCCTGAGCGGTGCGGTCGCCGGCACAGATGCCACGTGCGTGACGTTCTCTGAAGGCAGGAGTGACGACAGCGTGCTGCAGCATCTCCCCAGGTGAAGCTCAGAGAAGGGCTGTCTGCCGCTCAGAAAGCATTTTGGACGAATGCCAAAGAAAAGGAGACACGCCGTGTCATTTGGGCGGAAACTGAGAGATGAACGCATTCATTCCACCGGAAACCATGAGCCGGATCCATACTGCAAGCCGATACAGTAGTGTGGGACCTAACAGGCCACGCTGAGGCCTGAATTCTGCCCTGTTTCAATCGCTATTGGTCCACTGTTTAAGACTGAGCACTCTCAGTAGCTGTGGAAATCATATAATCAAAGTCATATTGTAAAAGAATTGGTATCGGCGGATGAAGACTGAGGGCTCTGGGGGACTGGCATAGACATGGTGCCAGCCTGGGGTCAGTCGGGGGAAGGCGGGGACCGTGAGAAGATTTCCTCCTTCCCCAGAGAGGGTCTTGCCTTGTCTCTGGTGGCAGCATCTGTCCTTGGCCTTCTTAAGGCATTTCTTACACAACTTGGCAGCTATGCGGGCACGTCCCTGCTTCTCTTCACTACAAACTCCTTGAGGGCAGACGTCATCCGTTCATTCCTGTTTCTTTCCCTGGTGCCTGGCGCAGGGTGGAGACCTCTGAGCTCCCAGTGGACCCTGGGCTGTGCCAGCTATGGCCTCCTGCATGGGGAGGGGAGGCTCCTAACGGGCAGGGAGGAGGGAGGAAGGACCTTTCTTTCCAAAGCTGGACAAACAGAAGGAATGAGCAGAAAGGGTCTGTCTTTCTCATCCCAACATTTATTTTTGAAAGAAAATCGTCCTTTCAATGTCTTGGACTGAGAAAGAATTCAGCCTTAAAGTCTTTGGATTCTAGCATGAGGCTGAAGTCGCGCTCAGAAAGAAACCCTGTCTTAGGAAGGGAGGCGATAAGAAGAGCTGGCCGACACTGGGCAGCAGGTGTATGTCCCCGGGTGCTATGAGCTTGCAGACCTCACCCCACTCAGTGCTGGGCCCCTGAAGACCGCAGCTCCTCCTCCTCGCCACCTGCATCATCGCAAAGGGGCCGATCGCCTGAGCGGTGCGGTCGCCGGCACAGATGCCACGTGCGTGACGTTCTCTGAAGGCAGGAGTGACGACAGCGTGCTGCAGCATCTCCCCAGGTGAAGCTCAGAGAAGGGCTGTCTGCCGCTCGGAAAGCATTTTGGACGAATGCCAAAGAAAAGGAGACACGCCGTGTCATTTGGGCGGAAACTGAGAGATGAACGCATTCATTCCACCGGAAACCATGAGCCGGATCCATACTGCAAGCCGATACAGTAGTGTGGGACCTAACAGGCCACGCTGAGGCCTGAATTCTGCCCTGTTTCAATCGCTATTGGTCCACTGTTTAAGACTGAGCACTCTCAGTAGCTGTGGAAATCATATAATCAAAGTCATATTGTAAAAGAATTGGTATCGGCGGATGAAGACTGAGGGCTCTGGGGGACTGGCATAGACATGGTGCCAGCCTGGGGTCAGTCGGGGGAAGGCGGGGACCGTGAGAAGAGCTCAAGCTGTGGGCTCCAGGGGATCGCCTCCCCTCTCTCCGTGGGACGGTGGCCGAGGCTCTTCAGCTCCCGGCTTTGGTTTCCACTGTCTACTATTCCTGCATGGGGAAGCAGCCTCAGAAACACCTATGAACCTTCCAGGTTAGCAGTCTGTACCGTTTCTGGGTCCAGAGAGAGTGGCGTTGAGGACAAGGACGAAGGAAGACTCCGGGGGACTTGGAGACGCTGAGCCAGTGGATGAGGCGGTGGAGATGCCCACCAACGGAAGCAGAGTCTTTCTGGAGGGGCCCCAGTGCAGAGATTCCAGAGAGGGCCTTGTAGGAAATCATGCAGCAGCTCTGAGTGGCAGACGACGGGCGGGCTTCCCTTCCAAAGGCTTCTTGGAGGTAGATCCTTAAGTGAACTTGGGAGGAAGGGAGGAGGAGGCTTGCTGGGTGAAACAGTGAAGAAATAAGGCAAACCAGACGGCCTCACATCTGTGCACGAGGAGCTCGCCCACTTGTGCCTTGTGTTTGCGTGTTTTCGTCTGCCTCCCAGAGGCGGGGGATGCCTCCAAAGAGGGGCGCGCGATACTAGAGATGCGAAGAGAAAGAAGATACGGGGGACAGGGGTTGCGGGACGGCTGCTGTCGTTCGTGAGCGGGACGCGAGGCGGGAGGTGGGAAGAGACCTGAGAGCCACAGGTGGTCACACGTGGGCCAGGCGATGCCTGCTCGTGCGCTCGTCCCTCAGCGCACGGGCGGTCACCGCGCTGGGCGCGAGCTGGGGCGCCGCCGAGCTGGTGATGGGGAGACGCCATGGCTTCTCGGGAGGCTGAGACCGCGCGTGGCGGCTGGTCACCCCGTGTGGTGACACCGTGGCCCCAGCCCGGGAGCCCCCGGAACACGCTCAACGTGACCGCACCCCTGCTGTTCCTGCATCTTTCCGGCCCCGCCCCTCACTGAGGGAGCGTCTGAGCAGCTGGGGTTTTGTTTGTTTAGCTGGGGCGTGCGTGCGTGGGGTCGCAAGGAGCAATTAAACCACAATGTATAACATATACTGAGATATATATATATCATATATCAGGGCTTCCCTGGTGGCTCAGACAGTAAAGAGTCTGACCGCAATGCCGGAGACCGGGGTTTGATCCTCTGATTAGGAAGATTCCTGGAGAAGGAAGTCGCCTCCCTCTCTCCGTGGGACGGTCACCCATCCCGGCTTTGGTTTCCACTGTCTACTATTCCTGCATGGGGAAGCAGCCTCAGAAACACCTATGAACCTTCCAGGTTAGCAGTCTGTACCGTTTCTGGGTCCAGAGAGAGTGGCGTTGAGGACAAGGACGAAGGAAGACTCCGGGGGACTTGGAGACGCTGAGCCAGTGGATGAGGCGGTGGAGATGCCCACCAACGGAAGCAGAGTCTTTCTGGAGGGGCCCCAGTGCAGAGATTCCAGAGAGGGCCTTGTAGGAAATCATGCAGCAGCTCTGAGTGGCAGACGACGGGCGGGCTTCCCTTCCAAAGGCTTCTTGGAGGTAGATCCTTAAGTGAACTTGGGAGGAAGGGAGGAGGAGGCTTGCTGGGTGAAACAGTGAAGAAATAAGGCAAACCAGACGGCCTCACATCTGTGCACGAGGAGCTCGCCCACTTGTGCCTTGTGTTTGCGTGTTTTCGTCTGCCTCCCAGAGGCGGGGGATGCCTCCAAAGAGGGGCGCGCGATACTAGAGATGCGAAGAGAAAGAAGATACGGGGGACAGGGGTTGCGGGACGGCTGCTGTCGTTCGTGAGCGGGACGCGAGGCGGGAGGTGGGAAGAGACCTGAGAGCCACAGGTGGTCACACGTGGGCCAGGCGATGCCTGCTCGTGCGCTCGTCCCTCAGCGCACGGGCGGTCACCGCGCTGGGCGCGAGCTGGGGCGCCGCCGAGCTGGTGATGGGGAGACGCCATGGCTTCTCGGGAGGCTGAGACCGCGCGTGGCGGCTGGTCACCCCGTGTGGTGACACCGTGGCCCCAGCCCGGGAGCCCCCGGAACACGCTCAACGTGACCGCACCCCTGCTGTTCCTGCATCTTTCCGGCCCCGCCCCTCACTGAGGGAGCGTCTGAGCAGCTGGGGTTTTGTTTGTTTAGCTGGGGCGTGCGTGCGTGGGGTCGCAAGGAGCAATTAAACCACAATGTATAACATATACTGAGATATATATATATCATATATCAGGGCTTCCCTGGTGGCTCAGACAGTAAAGAGTCTGACCGCAATGCCGGAGACCGGGGTTTGATCCTCTGATTAGGAAGATTCCCTGGAGAAGGAAGTCGCTATCCACGCTAGTATTCTCGCCAGGAGAATTCCCTGAACAGAGGACCTTGGGAGCTACAGTCCACCGGGTTGTGAAGAGCTGGACACAACCAAGTGTCGAAACGCAGCACCTAACATGCGCCATGCAGAGAGACCGATGGATGAAATGGGAAACAGCCAAAGACTCTAAGATGAAGAGCTTGGTAGAGAAATTCTAAGAAATCTACGCAGTGGAATACTATTTAATCATTCAGCATCAGGCCAAAGAAGTATGTTTCAAACTTGGCAAAACTTTGTAAGATACTGTTCAATGATAAGTGATTTTGACCCAGGACTTATGGAAAGAGATCAGGGAGAGAGGGAAAAGCTAACGTATGTGTGAGCACGGGAAAATACACAGGAAGGCGCGCAAGATGCTGATGTAATTATAAAGGGGGGAATGGAATTATGAGTATCAAATGATTGTGAAGGTGCCTTTGGCGTTTTTATAAGTTTTCTAAGCTTTCCACATTGAACAGATACTATTTCTATAATCTAAAAATAAAAAGTGATGAAAAAATAAAGGGGTGAGTTTAACGTTTCATGACAGGGTCCCTAGGAAGTGAGCTGTTTGTGAACTGGGGCCAGCGCAGCAGAAACGTGGTTTTTGGATTCGGAGAGTTTGTAGTCAAAGGTTCAGAGCTTATTTGCAGTAAACAATTCCATGGCTTCCAGCCGTTCTGTTCTCCACCATCCACATTTGCTTTCAGGGCAGGTAAACAGATGAAAATTAATGTGCTCTGGTGTGTTTTTCATTTAGCTTGACTCTCATAATTATATTAATTTCTGAAACCCTTGTTTAAAATTCATGCTATGAATGCATGGATCTTAAATTTCGCTGTTCCCCATGAAGTGATAGTTTTTTTGGGTAACTTTTCATTTGAAACCTTTTGCTTTGCAATGGTAATGAACACTGAGAAAAAGTTGCATTTCTTGGGGGAGAGAATCCTCTTTACCGACATGAGGGAGCTCTTGACTCCTTGCAGAGAACTCCACAGAGAGAGTGCTGGGAGGCCATCTCTGTTCCTGCTCCGTGGGCCTCAATGTTTAGAGGCCACGCCTCTTAGGAAGGGCACCCTGGAGCTCCATGACCAGTGAGAGCTCACTCTTCCAACCTTTTCAAGTGCTGCTGACGTCACGTTGAAAGGGACCGCCTCACGGGGGCTCGACGGATGCGCCGAGCCTTGCTCGCCCTCTGTCCAGGGCAGTCCTCCTGGCCAGCGCACAGTCTTGTGAGCAAGACAAGAGGCCTGGTTCTCTCCCGCGCCCGGGTGAGCCAGCACCCCCAGCGGACAGAACAGCAGGTGGAAACCTCACGCCGGGGAGCCCGAGTGTTCAGCGTCACTGGTGCACTGTGGGGTGTTTCTATATCCCAGGCTAGGAAGCTTTTCTAGAAAAATGCCCCGCAGCTAGACTGGGCTGTTTGCATATTTGTTTTATTTTTCCATGACCGTGCGTATCTCCCTATTTCATTTCCCATTGTCCTCCTGGAGACAAAAGAGAACGTGATTGCATGACACATGGGAAGACAAGGGTTGGTGGAGACCCCAAACGAGACTGTCCTTTGCATTCAAGCAGCCTTTTCTTCTTTAATATTTTAATGTGTGTGTCTGTAATGGAAAGATCATTGCTTTGCAGTGTTACGTTGGTTTGTGCCCTGCACCAGCGTGAATCAGCATAGGCATCTGTATTTCCCCTCCCTCTTTAGCGACCCTCCCACCCTAGGCATTCTTTAATTAACTGAGAGTCATGAAAGAGAGGCCAAAAAAAATCTTAGTTTGAAGGCGGCTGGTATAGAACACTAGCTTTGGAGCTGAAGATATATTCGTTCATCCAGTAATTGACTGTTCAGCATTTGCAGCGTGCCAAGCACCGTCCTGGGATTTGGGGACACTAACGTGCTTACACCCCTCTGCAAAACCAGGCGGTAGCTCAGACACAGCAGGAGACGCAGACACAAAATCAGATGACGCTTTCAAGCTAACAAGTGTGAGGAGGAAAGCCGGCTCCGGTGCAGAAAGAGAGCGATTCTGGGCCAGGTGGTGGGCGTGGCGGCTGCCAAGACAATGGGCGGGGACAGTCTCTGCGAGAAAGTGACCTTTAGGCTGAGGTGTTTACGACCAGGCGTGGCCTGCGTGGAACGTTCTGGATGAGGGACACTCCAGACAGAGGGAAGAGCAGAGTGAGGGTGTGAGGTGGGGGAGGGCCAACACGCTAGAAGGACCAGGGAGACTGCGAGAGTCTCTAGGGCCCCTGTGGCAGCCGCGGGGATGAGATCCGGAGAGAGTAAGAAGAGGAGGTCCTAAGGCGTTGGCCTGGAGGCAGGGCCATTGGGCAGGAAGATGGGCATTCTTATCACAACAAGGGAGATCCCAGTCCAGATCCTTGGGAGTTCCTAGAATCAAGGTGCACGGGAACATTCTACAGCACGGCTATGGCAACAGCGAGTATAATGTCACTAACGAGCTCGGGGGGCTTCGCTGGCGGCTGAGAGAGACTCCGCCGGCGGGCGGGAGGCCTGGGCTCTGTCCCGGGGGTGGAACAGCCCAGGCGGAAGGGAAAGGCTGCTCACCCCCGTGCTGTTGCCTGGAGAATCCCGCGGCCCGTCCATGGGGTAGCACAGAGCCGGGCACGGCCGAGCGGCTTTCACGTCCCTCCCTCGCTTCACCAGCTGGTTGTTGAGTAGTTGACACAGCACTTCGACACCTTATCTTACTGAATAAGGTCACCCTCTCAGTTATCAATCATGTACTAATACCCGAAGTGTCATTTGGTTCTGTTGGGTCAAAGCTGCCAAGTTCGTGGAGCAGGCTCTCGACCCGCCCAGGCGCCTGACCGCGGGGTGGAGCTGCCCTTCCAGGGCTGTGCCCGCTGCAGGTGCGTGCTCAGCTCAGCCTGCCAGCTCTCTCACCGTGTGTCACGGTCACATGAGTTTTCCAGGCCTATCCACGGATGCTGGATGGAGTCTAGGAGCTACCTTTTAACTGTTCTCTAGATTTCTAGATCTATCTACTTTTAAAAAGGGCCAACATAAAACCAGGTCCTCGTGGTCATCACTGTCTTCAAATAAGAGGGTGGTTTCTGCGCAAGCTAACAAGTGTGAGGAGGAAAGCCGGCTCCGTGCAGAAAGAGAGCGATTCTGGGCCAGGTGGTGGGCGTGGCGGCTGCCAAGACAATGGGCGGGGACAGTCTCTGCGAGAAAGTGACCTTTAGGCTGAGGTGTTTACGACCAGGCGTGGCCTGCGTGGAACGTTCTGGATGAGGGACACTCCAGACAGAGGGAAGAGCAGAGTGAGGGTGTGAGGTGGGGGAGGGCCAACACGCTAGAAGGACCAGGGAGACTGCGAGAGTCTCTAGGGCCCCTGTGGCAGCCGCGGGGATGAGATCCGGAGAGAGTAAGAAGAGGAGGTCCTAAGGCGTTGGCCTGGAGGCAGGGCCATTGGGCAGGAAGATGGGCATTCTTATCACAACAAGGGAGATCCCAGTCCAGATCCTTGGGAGTTCCTAGAATCAAGGTGCACGGGAACATTCTACAGCACGGCTATGGCAACAGCGAGTATAATGTCACTAACGAGCTCGGGGGGCTTCGCTGGCGGCTGAGAGAGACTCCGCCGGCGGGCGGGAGGCCTGGGCTCTGTCCCGGGGGTGGAACAGCCCAGGCGGAAGGGAAAGGCTGCTCACCCCCGTGCTGTTGCCTGGAGAATCCCGCGGCCCGTCCATGGGGTAGCACAGAGCCGGGCACGGCCGAGCGGCTTTCACGTCCCTCCCTCGCTTCACCAGCTGGTTGTTGAGTAGTTGACACAGCACTTCGACACCTTATCTTACTGAATAAGGTCACCCTCTCAGTTATCAATCATGTACTAATACCCGAAGTGTCATTTGGTTCTGTTGGGTCAAAGCTGCCAAGTTCGTGGAGCAGGCTCTCGACCCGCCCAGGCGCCTGACCGCGGGGTGGAGCTGCCCTTCCAGGGCTGTGCCCGCTGCAGGTGCGTGCTCAGCTCAGCCTGCCAGCTCTCTCACCGTGTGTCACGGTCACATGAGTTTTCCAGGCCTATCCACGGATGCTGGATGGAGTCTAGGAGCTACCTTTTAACTGTTCTCTAGATTTCTAGATCTATCTACTTTTAAAAAGGGCCAACATAAAACCAGGTCCTCGTGGTCATCACTGTCTTCAAATAAGAGGGTGGTTTCTGGTCTCCTCGGATGTGTAGCCCTTTGCAAAGCGGGTCAGCGTTCCATGTGTCCGATAGCGTCCATTGTGAGCAGAGAGTGAGGGAACGCCTATTTCTTTTCACCCACAGGACGGGAACCGACTCCCCTCTCGATGGTCCTTTGTGGGCTCCCAGCCACCTGGAGTCCAGTGCCTTGTTACCACCTGCCGGCTGCCGTGGGGAGCGCCGGGGCTGTCCCTGCTGTTGAGAAGGTTCTTGAGGATTTTACAGGCGCGTCCTCCCATTCGCGGTGGGACTGGCACACTTTCTTTTCACTTCCAGACAGCCTGCCTGGAGGCTCCCGTGGGGCGGGCAGTGTCCGGCTGCCTTGCCGGGAGAGGGTCTCCCCAGCGCGGGGGAGCTGGAGGTCCCGTCCTCACACCGGCCCCGCGGCCTCTGGTCAGGAGCTAAATGAGGTTGCCGTCACTATTGTTCAGACGGACGAACTCCATGTATCAGGGCGATCTGAGCATTCTTAAGGGATAAGAGTAAAAGGATGAGGAAAACTGGAAACAAATGAGTGCTTTCCAAGAGCAAAGGACGAATAGCTCTGGACACGCTGGGAGTCATGACAGGAAAGCTCGCGCAGTCCCTTCGTGAGCCTGGCCCCCTCCTGGCTGGCAGGCCCTCTGCCAGGCCGTGCCGGTCGCTGGGGAAGCAGCTCGTAGTTCTCCCGGCTGGCGGGGGACTCCAGGACGCGGCCAGGAACGGAGCGGCACTGCGGGGACGCTAGGGACTCTCCTCCTGAATGCTGCCCCCGTGTCTCCTGAGCGGCGAGGACCACCGACCGTCACCAGCTGGGCTCCGTCCACAAGGAGGGGAACACGGGGCTTTCGGATTCTGTCAATATGCTGCTGATCTTGGCGGGTCAGAAACCTCTTTCCAATATTTCTGCTTCCTAAAAAAGTAACAATTGCCTCTCAATGATGACTCTTATAGCTCAGTGCCAGGTATGTCCTTATAAGACTGCAAAACTTATCTTTAAAATGTCCCAGATTCCTATGATGATGTAGCCTTAAGATTGGAAAATAAAAGAAGCAGCTTTCTCTTCGGTAATTCGGAATCACTGAATTCTGGAGCTTTGTCTTCATACTGACTGATAAGTGCTATCATGGTAAGATCCCTTTATTTTATGCCCTTCCCATGTTCCACATATATTCGTTCTTTTCTTTCTCCATTAAGGTGATGTGTTGATAGATAACGGTCTATTCAAGCAAGGCTACCAGATGGGAAAAGGGTGAAGACCTGTAGCTGGAAACAGAGGCATATTCTCTCGATCTTTAGGACAAATATCAGCCAGATGGTAGACCGTGATCTGGAGGCAGTGGCCGGAACGAGTGATGAGCCAAGGCATCCACACTGGGAAGTGACTTTATCTCCACTTCATCTCCAGCCCTTTACTCTGAGTCACATTGTAGCTCTAGAAGCCCTCAGAGGCCACTTTGGTGCTGGGGTTGACATCTAAATAATAGAGTGGGATAAAACACAGTAACTTAACAGTGGAAATAACTGACAAGTGGCTTTTTGGTCTGTGGCACTTAAGGAGAGACCTCTAATGAGGCTGTCTCATGAGGAGAAATTCCCAATTAAATGAGGTGGATGGAGGGGCTGGATTAGGTGGTCACATACCTTCTTGAGATTCCTAGAGCGTTGTTTCCTTCTTTGAGGCTGGGACTAGCTCCTTCTGTTATTAGAGATTATAAGTGACTGTAAGAGCCAACTCACTGGAAAAGACCCTGATGATAGGAAAGACAGAGGGAATGAGGAGAAGGGGCAACAGAAGATAAGACGGTTGGATGGCATCAATGACTCAATGGACAGGAGTCTGAGCAAACTCTGGGAGATAGGAAGGACAAGGAAGCCTGGCGTGCTGGCGGTCCATGGGACTGCTCCGTCCACAAGGAGGGAACACGGGGCTTTCGGATTCTGTCAATATGCTGCTGATCTTGGCGGGTCAGAAACCTCTTTCCAATATTTCTGCTTCCTAAAAAAGTAACAATTGCCTCTCAATGATGACTCTTATAGCTCAGTGCCAGGTATGTCCTTATAAGACTGCAAAACTTATCTTTAAAATGTCCCAGATTCCTATGATGATGTAGCCTTAAGATTGGAAAATAAAAGAAGCAGCTTTCTCTTCGGTAATTCGGAATCACTGAATTCTGGAGCTTTGTCTTCATACTGACTGATAAGTGCTATCATGGTAAGATCCCTTTATTTTATGCCCTTCCCATGTTCCACATATATTCGTTCTTTTCTTTCTCCATTAAGGTGATGTGTTGATAGATAACGGTCTATTCAAGCAAGGCTACCAGATGGGAAAAGGGTGAAGACCTGTAGCTGGAAACAGAGGCATATTCTCTCGATCTTTAGGACAAATATCAGCCAGATGGTAGACCGTGATCTGGAGGCAGTGGCCGGAACGAGTGATGAGCCAAGGCATCCACACTGGGAAGTGACTTTATCTCCACTTCATCTCCAGCCCTTTACTCTGAGTCACATTGTAGCTCTAGAAGCCCTCAGAGGCCACTTTGGTGCTGGGGTTGACATCTAAATAATAGAGTGGGATAAAACACAGTAACTTAACAGTGGAAATAACTGACAAGTGGCTTTTTGGTCTGTGGCACTTAAGGAGAGACCTCTAATGAGGCTGTCTCATGAGGAGAAATTCCCAATTAAATGAGGTGGATGGAGGGGCTGGATTAGGTGGTCACATACCTTCTTGAGATTCCTAGAGCGTTGTTTCCTTCTTTGAGGCTGGGACTAGCTCCTTCTGTTATTAGAGATTATAAGTGACTGTAAGAGCCAACTCACTGGAAAAGACCCTGATGATAGGAAAGACAGAGGGAATGAGGAGAAGGGGCAACAGAAGATAAGACGGTTGGATGGCATCAATGACTCAATGGACAGGAGTCTGAGCAAACTCTGGGAGATAGGAAGGACAAGGAAGCCTGGCGTGCTGCGGTCCATGGGACTGCAAAGAATCGGCCATGTCTTAGCGACTGAACACCAAGTGACTAAGTCCAGTACTTGTTTTCTTACTAAAAAAGATTTCTATCAGTTGTTTGTCATGTGGAATACAGACAAGCCTGATTGATAATGGGGTCTTATGATGGATCATTAACCGAGTGTGCAAAAGATTCTGAAACAAGGCCTCCCCTCAGAGCGTAGGCATGAAATGCATTTTAAAAAATCAAAATATTATCTGTATTTCAGGCATAAAGAGCAGCAGCAAATCAGTCTGAAATTCCATGAGTAATGAGCCCTGGAGTAAGAATATGCTCTTAAAACAGACGGCTTGGAGGAACAAAATGTTACAGGGTAATGTAACTCTGGTAATTTTTCACTGGAACTTTCCACCCACGACTTCTGAAAGGAAAAAGTACTCTTGAGTCTGTGCAATGCAAGGTGCATTTAGCTTTTCCTTACTAGTAGCTGGCATGTCCACTGTTACGCAGGGTGTCCTGGGACTTTTCACGATGTCCTCATTATTCCTTTTTTATTCTGTGAAGTGGCATTCCTTGTTAGTTATGAAGTGGAAAATACAGGTATTATAACTCACTATACTCGCTCATAAGAAGTAAAGCTAAAAGAAATTAAGCTAGTTTTTCTTTTGTCTGCAAAGACATGAAAAAATTGGTAAGAACAATTCAACTCTCTAGCCCTCTTCCATTTCTAATTGGAATGATTTCATAACCAATTATTAATACAGTAGAATAACTTAAATTACTGTCATAAAAGTTGATATCATCCATTTTGAGCTATTAGAGTTTCTATTTGAAATTTAGAATAAATTAAGAATTCACTAAAATAATTAGTGACTGGGCTAGATTAGTTGGCCTGCTCTTTGGAAGGACCCACATGCCTATACCAGCAAACCCTAATGGTGCTTGCTGAAAAGAGAGAGAAGGCTCTCATGGATGTGGCCTCACGAAATTTCAAATGCTGAGACTTTGGTGAGCTCACCAAGAAGGGACCAAAGAAGGCCTCCTAGACTTCCTTAGGACGCTCTCTGTGGAGTTCCAGAGCAATAACACCTTCACGCTTGTATCCTATAAAGCTGAATAACTCGCCTCGTGGGTGACAGGAGGTGCCCTCTGCATCTACTCATCATTCCTATCTTACTGATAGAAGAAAAGAAAACAACAGAAAAACAGCTGGTACTATGTTTAAATGCTGGCCTGCTTGATTTCAGTTGTTTGTCATGTGGAATACAAAGCCTGATTGATAATGGGGTCTTATGATGGATCATTAACCGAGTGTGCAAAGATTCTGAAATAAGGCCTCCCCTCAGAGCGTAGGCATGAAATGCATTTTAAAAAATCAAAATATTATCTGTATTTCAGGCATAAAGAGCAGCAGCAAATCAGTCTGAAATTCCATGAGTAATGAGCCCTGGAGTAAGAATATGCTCTTAAAACAGACGGCTTGGAGGAACAAAATGTTACAGGGTAATGTAACTCTGGTAATTTTTCACTGGAACTTTCCACCCACGACTTCTGAAAGGAAAAAGTACTCTTGAGTCTGTGCAATGCAAGGTGCATTTAGCTTTTCCTTACTAGTAGCTGGCATGTCCACTGTTACGCAGGGTGTCCTGGGACTTTTCACGATGTCCTCATTATTCCTTTTTTATTCTGTGAAGTGGCATTCCTTGTTAGTTATGAAGTGGAAAATACAGGTATTATAACTCACTATACTCGCTCATAAGAAGTAAAGCTAAAAAGAAATTAAGCTAGTTTTTCTTTTGTCTGAAAAGACATGAAAAAATTGGTAAGAACAATTCAACTCTCTAGCCCTCTTCCATTTCTAATTGGAATGATTTCATAACCAATTATTAATACAGTAGAATAACTTAAATTACTGTCATAAAAGTTGATATCATCCATTTTGAGCTATTAGAGTTTCTATTTGAAATTTAGAATAAATTAAGAATTCACTAAAATAATTAGTGACTGGGCTAGATTAGTTGGCCTGCTCTTTGGAAGGACCCACATGCCTATACCAGCAAACCCTAATGGTGCTTGCTGAAAAGAGAGAGAAGGCTCTCATGGATGTGGCCTCACGAAATTTCAAATGCTGAGACTTTGGTGAGCTCACCAAGAAGGGACCAAAGAAGGCCTCCTAGACTTCCTTAGGACGCTCTCTGTGGAGTTCCAGAGCAATAACACCTTCACGCTTGTATCCTATAAAGCTGAATAACTCGCCTCGTGGGTGACAGGAGGTGCCCTCTGCATCTACTCATCATTCCTATCTTACTGATAGAAGAAAAGAAAACAACAGAAAAACAGCTGGTACTATGTTTAAATGCTGGCCTGCTTGATTTTTTTTTAACTTGGGTGTGCCAGGTCTTAGTTGTAGCATGTGGGATCTAGGTCCCCATCCAGGGATCGAACCCAGGCCCCCTGCATTGGGAATTCAGAGTCTTAGCCACTGGACCACCAGGGAAGTCCCTGTTTGCTTTAAAATTCACAACAAAAGCAGGTATTTGGATCATTCAAGTATTTCGATGACTATCTCCCATTATTATTTTTCTCCAAGGGCTACAGCAAGTCCTACTGGCAACACCCATGAGGGTGCTAATCCTATGAAAGATACTTCTGAAGTCAGCAGACAGACTCTCCCTGACTCATCCATACGTCCAGGTACTTTTACCTGGATGGAATTGCCTTCAGACAAGGGCCATGCTTCTTAATGTCCGTACTGAGCGAGCGCCTCACCAACCAGAACCTTAGTTAATTCAGCTAAATGACTGACATGACTTTTACTTTGTAGAGGAGTGTGAAGCACCTGGACGTCAGTAGATACTCAACAAATTGGACTTGATATCACACAGGTCCAAACAGATGGAACCAACACTTGGTTTTTTTCTCCAATTCCATCTTCATCTCTTATCCAGATTTATTTGCTAATTACTAAGTTCTCCAATCCAACGTGTGTTCCTTTTACTATGAAACTCAACAGTGCAGTTTACAAAAAGTTCAAATATAATGACCAGTTTCTTGAAAGTCAGGACCACCATTGGTCTAATCATGAGGTCACAGTCCCATCAAAATCCTTCCTGTCCTTCTCCTTAAGGCCTGCCTGAGCCCCGGGGAAGTACTCAACAGGTATTCCAACCATTCTTCAATGGCAAGACTCTCCTTGTGTGAATCTCATACTCAAGTAATCTCGTGAAAACCATTTGCTTCATGACTGAATTCTGTTGTGCTTGACGCAGTCCGTGTATCGTTAATAGTGCTTATTTGGTCCACATAATGATATTTTAAAATTCAAGAGGCAGAATTGTTATGCATGACTTGAAAGCAACATCATTGTCTGAAATAAAAAGACATTCAGGAGGCCTTGTGGCCACAGGTGCTAACCCGCCCTGTGGAGCAGACACAGTGGAGATGTTTTGCTTTGATCTGAGATTCATCCAACCTCGTATCCATGGGCCCCCGAGACTTAGTGCTGGGAGTCCTCAGCGTGTCGATAGGAGTGGAAGGTGGAGCTTCAGCAGAATGTCCATTCTGTCTGACCAAGATGGCGCCGGAGAGTGACAGAAAGGGACAGACAGACAGGCCGGCGGACAGTACGTGCCCGTGCTTTGGAAAGGGCTTACGTCTGCTCCCCTTGACCGTGCATGTCACCGTCAGAGGCACGAAGAATCAGAGTTGCTCACAAACCAGAAAAGGCATGCCCTCCTCTTGGCTAGATCAGACGTAATCCTCAGCACGCAGTTTCTCTGGCAGAGAGAAAGTCTCCTTCAGGTGCTGCCAGCATGCCGTTGAGTCAGCTCATGTTATGGAGCGTGTCCAGAGTGATTACAATAGACACCATTATGGCCGGGCTTGGCAGTGAGGTCCTCATTTTTAGGATCTATTAGTGTTCCATGATCCAACCCAACTTACCTCAGTCATTTCAATTGCTTTTCAACTAAAACTGGTAAAATTTTCCTGGTAGTAAAAGCTTCCTCGCATTTTATAGTGACTCTTGGTGCTGTGGATGCTGAATGAGAGAAAAGTCAAGACGAGGAGTTAGGTTCCTTTGACATTTCTGGATGGGAGCTGACGGCTTGGTGCTCATCAGCAGATCTTAGATGTTTTGTGTGAGTGTGCAACGTGTAAGATTTATCTGCGTCATCAAGTTACTCAGTGGGCCAGCCTGCAATACCCAAATCCAAATCTCCAAGAAGGCTCCTGTGTTGTGTGGAAGCAATGGCGCCATTTATCTCAACAGGTATTCCAACCATTCTTCAATGGCAAGACTCTCCTTGTGTGAATCTCATACTCAAGTAATCTCGTGAAAACCATTTGCTTCATGACTGAATTCTGTTGTGCTTGACGCAGTCCGTGTATCGTTAATAGTGCTTATTTGGTCCACATAATGATATTTTAAAATTCAAGAGGCAGAATTGTTATGCATGACTTGAAAGCAACATCATTGTCTGAAATAAAAAGACATTCAGGAGGCCTTGTGGCCACAGGTGCTAACCCGCCCTGTGGAGCAGACACAGTGGAGATGTTTTGCTTTGATCTGAGATTCATCCAACCTCGTATCCATGGGCCCCCGAGACTTAGTGCTGGGAGTCCTCAGCGTGTCGATAGGAGTGGAAGGTGGAGCTTCAGCAGAATGTCCATTCTGTCTGACCAAGATGGCGCCGGAGAGTGACAGAAAGGGACAGACAGACAGGCCGGCGGACAGTACGTGCCCGTGCTTTGGAAAGGGCTTACGTCTGCTCCCCTTGACCGTGCATGTCACCGTCAGAGGCACGAAGAATCAGAGTTGCTCACAAACCAGAAAAGGCATGCCCTCCTCTTGGCTAGATCAGACGTAATCCTCAGCACGCAGTTTCTCTGGCAGAGAGAAAGTCTCCTTCAGGTGCTGCCAGCATGCCGTTGAGTCAGCTCATGTTATGGAGCGTGTCCAGAGTGATTACAATAGACACCATTATGGCCGGGCTTGGCAGTGAGGTCCTCATTTTTAGGATCTATTAGTGTTCCATGATCCAACCCAACTTACCTCAGTCATTTCAATTGCTTTTCAACTAAAACTGGTAAAATTTTCCTGGTAGTAAAAGCTTCCTCGCATTTTATAGTGACTCTTGGTGCTGTGGATGCTGAATGAGAGAAAAGTCAAGACGAGGAGTTAGGTTCCCTTTGACATTTACGCGATGGGAGCTGACGGCTTGGTGCTCATCAGCAGATCTTAGATGTTTTTGTGTGAGTGTGCAACGTGTAAGATTTATCTGCGTCATCAAGTTACTCAGTGGGCCAGCCTGCAATACCCAAATCCAAATCTCCAAGAAGGCTCCTGTGTTGTGTGGAAGCAATGGCGCCTTATTATATCAATAGACCAACGTGCAGGTCAAGCCAGCCTATTAAAGTGCAGCAGAAGGCTGAATGGTTGGCTGGCTTATCAGGGCAGAACAGGGAACTGCCCGAGTGATGAAGCCAAACACTCTGCTTCGGGGCGTGGCCAGATTGTCAGTTAAAATCACAGCGAAGTGTTAGCATCTGCTTGGACCAGCCAGGGCCCCGTTTCCCCAGTTGTCCTCTCTCCAGACTGTCTCTTCTTATAGGGCACCTACGCCTCTTTCTCACATCAGACGCAGCCTCCCCGAAGCCCGCCTCTGTCTGGGACCCAGACCAGGGCGAGAGGAAGATCCTAGGCGAGGAGAAGGCCCAGGGTGAACTGTGTAGGAACAAGACTCAGGAGGGCCCCTCTCTCCTGGGCTGGGCCCAGGCCTGCCTGACCTGGGCACCTCCCTCGCTCAGCCGGCCCCGGTCCAACTCCAAGGCCAAAGGGGCGCAGGGCTGGTCCTGAGACCTGCCAAACGACGCTCACCCACGTCTGGCGGTGACTTCACGGCACATTCATGAGCAACAGAACCAGCAGTGTCCCAAGTAACCACTCTTATTGGAACGATCCTATTTCCACACTTAATCCTACAGAAGCCATGATGCGGCTCTGACGGTCCTTGACATTCATACGAAGCTCAGAGTGGTTGAGAAAGTTGCTCCAAGTCTCACAGCATTTTTGGATTCCAGTGATCAATAGACACCATTATGGCCGGGCTTGGCAGTGAGGTCCTCATTTTTAGGATCTATTAGTGTTCCATGATCCAACCCAACTTACCTCAGTCATTTCAATTGCTTTTCAACTAAAACTGGTAAAATTTTCCTGGTAGTAAAAGCTTCCTCGCATTTTATAGTGACTCTTGGTGCTGTGGATGCTGAATGAGAGAAAAGTCAAGACGAGGAGTTAGGTTCCCTTTGACATTTCTGTGATGGGAGCTGACGGCTTGGTGCTCATCAGCAGATCTTAGATGTTTTTGTGTGAGTGTGCAACGTGTAAGATTTATCTGCGTCATCAAGTTACTCAGTGGGCCAGCCTGCAATACCCAAATCCAAATCTCCAAGAAGGCTCCTGTGTTGTGTGGAAGCAATGGCGCCTTATTATATCAATAGACCAACGTGCAGGTCAAGCCAGCCTATTAAAGTGCAGCAGAAGGCTGAATGGTTGGCTGGCTTATCAGGGCAGAACAGGGAACTGCCCGAGTGATGAAGCCAAACACTCTGCTTCGGGGCGTGGCCAGATTGTCAGTTAAAATCACAGCGAAGTGTTAGCATCTGCTTGGACCAGCCAGGGCCCCGTTTCCCCAGTTGTCCTCTCTCCAGACTGTCTCTTCTTATAGGGCACCTACGCCTCTTTCTCACATCAGACGCAGCCTCCCCGAAGCCCGCCTCTGTCTGGGACCCAGACCAGGGCGAGGGGAAGATCCAAGGCGAGGGGAAGGCCCAGGGTGAACTGTGTAGGAACAAGACTCAGGAGGGCCCCTCTCTCCTGGGCTGGGCCCAGGCCTGCCTGACCTGGGCACCTCCCTCGCTCAGCCGGCCCCGGTCCAACTCCAAGGCCAAAGGGGCGCAGGGCTGGTCCTGAGACCTGCCAAACGACGCTCACCCACGTCTGGCGGTGACTTCACGGCACATTCATGAGCAACAGAACCAGCAGTGTCCCAAGTAACCACTCTTATTGGAACGATCCTATTTCCACACTTAATCCTACAGAAGCCATGATGCGGCTCTGACGGTCCTTGACATTCATACGAAGCTCAGAGTGGTTGAGAAAGTTGCTCCAAGTCTCACAGCAGATGGTGGGGAGGCTGGGGCTTGACTCTGCCCTGAGGTCAGCCTGCTTGAGTCCTGGCTCTGATGCCGGTGCCATGGGACTGAGTCTCCTCCGTCACCCCATTTCTTTAGCTCTTCCTAGGCCTGGGGCCTCATCTGTCATAGATGCTGTCTGTGAGTTCCGTGGTGATGCACCCACTCTCCGACAAGAGACCCCTTTTTCAGCAGCCTGCTGGAGCCTCCGAGATACTCACTCCTGGTCTGGGGGTTGAGGGTGGGGTGTCTGGACTGCTAGTTTCACCATTCAAAGGCAGGTGACCTGGGAGGCTCTTTAACTACTTGACACCTCATTTCTCTCTTGTGCAAAGTGAATATCCATAAATCTGCACCTCAGAGGACACCTCAGTGGGGCGTGATCTGGAAGTCCCTTAGAGCTGCCCCTGACCCTGGGCAGTAGGCACACAATTTCATCCTTCACCTGGGAACTATTGTGAGTTATCTCAGGCCAAAATCACTTTGTCTAGTCTTATGTTGTCCTGACAATTAAGAAAGTATCTTCAGGACTTCCCTGGTAGTCCAGTGGGTAAAGAGTCTGCCTTACAGTGCAAGGGGCGCTGGTTCCATCCCTGGCCTGGGAAGGTCCCACATGCCGCAGAGGGCATGCACCGGAACCATTGCTCTGCAATGAGAGAGGCCACTGTGATGGGAGGCCCACACAGGCCAAAGGATAAAGATGGATGAAAATAATAAATAACTATGACAGAACTCATGGCATGAAAAAAGTTTTTTGACCAGGGCTTCCCAGGTGAGAAAAGGCCAACAGCCTGCCTGACCTGGGCACCTCCCTCGCTCAGCCGGCCCCGGTCCAACTCCAAGGCCAAAGGGGCGCAGGGCTGGTCCTGAGACCTGCCAAACGACGCTCACCCACGTCTGGCGGTGACTTCACGGCACATTCATGAGCAACAGAACCAGCAGTGTCCCAAGTAACCACTCTTATTGGAACGATCCTATTTCCACACTTAATCCTACAGAAGCCATGATGCGGCTCTGACGGTCCTTGACATTCATACGAAGCTCAGAGTGGTTGAGAAAGTTGCTCCAAGTCTCACAGCAGATGGTGGGGAGGCTGGGGCTTGACTCTGCCCTGAGGTCAGCCTGCTTGAGTCCTGGCTCTGATGCCGGTGCCATGGGACTGAGTCTCCTCCGTCACCCCATTTCTTTAGCTCTTCCTAGGCCTGGGGCCTCATCTGTCATAGATGCTGTCTGTGAGTTCCGTGGTGATGCACCCACTCTCCGACAAGAGACCCCTTTTTCAGCAGCCTGCTGGAGCCTCCGAGATACTCACTCCTGGTCTGGGGGTTGAGGGTGGGGTGTCTGGACTGCTAGTTTCACCATTCAAAGGCAGGTGACCTGGGAGGCTCTTTAACTACTTGACACCTCATTTCTCTCTTGTGCAAAGTGAATATCCATAAATCTGCACCTCAGAGGGGACACCTCAGTGGGGCGTGATCTGGAAGTCCCTTAGAGCTGCCCCTGACCCTGGGCAGTAGGCACACAATTTCATCCTTCACCTGGGAACTATTGTGAGTTATCTCAGGCCAAAATCACTTTGTCTAGTCTTATGTTGTCCTGACAATTAAGAAAGTATCTTCAGGACTTCCCTGGTAGTCCAGTGGGTAAAGAGTCTGCCTTACAGTGCAAGGGGCGCTGGTTCCATCCCTGGCCTGGGAAGGTCCCACATGCCGCAGAGGGCATGCACCCGGAACCATTGCTCTGCAATGAGAGAGGCCACCGTGATGGGAGGCCCACACAGGCCAAAGGATAAAGATGGATGAAAATAATAAATAACTATGACAGAACTCATGGCATGAAGTTAAAAAAAAAAAGTATCTTCTTTGGATGACCATGACGGCTTTTCAGGGCTTCCCAGGTGGCAATGGTCATAAAGAGCATCCCTGCCAGGGCAGGAGACATAACGGACGTGGGCACAGTCGCTGGGTCGGGAAGATCCCCTGGAGAAGGACATGGCAATGCACTCCAGTCTTCTTGCCTGGAGAGCCCCGTGGACAGAGGAGCCTGGCGGGCTGTGGTCCATGGGATCTGAGAGTCAGACACAACTGAAGGGACTTCACGGACGCGCACGAGGGCTTTTCAAATGGACAGATGGCATGCCCATGCCAGCGGCAGATGTATTTTTGTAAAATATTCTCCAGGCATGGGGCTTCTCTCTCTTTCACACATGCACACACGCACACTCGCACGCTCACACACAGACACACATGCAGCCTCTCTTGTTGAGACACAGAATGCTCTAATCAGGAAACTTTGCCCCGGAGGGAAAATAAGTGGAATTTTCGTGACACCCCCAGAGCCCCACTTTTCCATGACAGATAGATAAAGAAAGGACAGCGCGTTATTGTTGATTCGCTGACTGAGGAGACTCAGAAGACGGTGTTATGTGGGGACTGACGTTCTACACTCTCGGGCGCAGGTGCAAAGGAGCACCAGCCTGTCAGTAACAGAACAAATTGTTATGATGGCAGAGGACACTTGGGTGCTTCTGAGGTTTTGTGGGTGCTGGAAAGAACACAGATAGGATGTTTCAGTGCCCCAGTGCGTACGTGCAGCGCACACTGTAATTATTTGGGGAACGGTCCCCTCCTCCGCCTGCTGGAATGACGCACCTGAACCACCGGCAGATTTCTACGCCGAGTAGGTAGTGAAACGGGCGGAGGCTGAGCGGGCTGAGCGAGCCGGGAGCTGAGTCGCGGGACCTCCTTGCTGTCATTTCCGAGCCTTCTTGTGGGACTTGCAGCTGTTCTGAAAGAGCGTTCGGGACCTAACATGGCCATGAAGTTAGAGGGATGAAAATTTGAATGAGAGGCCGCCGCGATGGGAGGCCCACACGGGTCAAAGAAAAAAGATGGATGAAAATAATAAATAACTATGACAGAACTCATGGCATGAAGTTAAAAAAAAAAAGTATCTTCTTTGGATGACCATGACGGCTTTTCAGGGCTTCCCAGGTGGCAATGGTCATAAAGAGCATCCCTGCCAGGGCAGGAGACATAACGGACGTGGGCACAGTCGCTGGGTCGGGAAGATCCCCTGGAGAAGGACATGGCAATGCACTCCAGTCTTCTTGCCTGGAGAGCCCCGTGGACAGAGGAGCCTGGCGGGCTGTGGTCCATGGGATCTGAGAGTCAGACACAACTGAAGGGACTTCACGGACGCGCACGAGGGCTTTTCAAATGGACAGATGGCATGCCCATGCCAGCGGCAGATGTATTTTTGTAAAATATTCTCCAGGCATGGGGCTTCTCTCTCTTTCACACATGCACACACGCACACTCGCACGCTCACACACAGACACACATGCAGCCTCTCTTGTTGAGACACAGAATGCTCTAATCAGGAAACTTTGCCCCGGAGGGAAAATAAGTGGAATTTTCGTGACACCCCCAGAGCCCCACTTTTCCATGACAGATAGATAAAGAAAGGACAGCGCGTTATTGTTGATTCGCTGACTGAGGAGACTCAGAAGACGGTGTTATGTGGGGACTGACGTTCTACACTCTCGGGCGCAGGTGCAAAGGAGCACCAGCCTGTCAGTAACAGAACAAATTGTTATGATGGCAGAGGACACTTGGGTGCTTCTGAGGTTTTGTGGGTGCTGGAAAGAACACAGATAGGATGTTTCAGTGCCCCAGTGCGTACGTGCAGCGCACACTGTAATTATTTGGGGAACGGTCCCCTCCTCCGCCTGCTGGAATGACGCACCTGAACCACCGGCAGATTTCTACGCCGAGTAGGTAGTGAAACGGGCGGAGGCTGAGCGGGCTGAGCGAGCCGGGAGCTGAGTCGCCGGGACCTCCTTGCTGTCATTTCCGAGCCCTTCTTCTCCCTCGTGGGACTTGCAGCTGTTCTGAAAGAGCGTTCACGCGGGAGTCAGAGCTTATGAAGGCAAACCCCGGTCCTGAAATCAAAGCTTTCTGTCGTGCTTGAGAGGAAGGAGCACTTAGAGGGGGTTAAGCTCTGCTGAATGAGGGCCGTGACTCTGGGAGGCAGTTGTTTTTCTGCAAAGTCCAGGGGTTGGTTTTGCCCGGTTCCCGTCCTGGAGCCGGGTCTGGAGCTCCCAGCATGGGGGTCGCAGTCTCGGGTCCACATCAGCCAAGGCTCTCTCTGAAGCAGAGCTCCATGGCTCCACCCCTGGGGTCCACATCCGGCCTCTTGCTGCTCACAGGTGTATCCCTTCGTCCAAGGATTCTCCCGGAATTCCTGGCCCCTCAAGTCTGTGTTTCAGATGTTTCCATCCTCTTTGCCTGTAAGATCCTCACTCGTTTTGTCTGGACCGCCGTCTTCCCTTTCCCTCTAGCGTTTCTGCCGCCTCTCTTCCCCAGTGGCCATTGCGTCTAGGCCACGGAGGCGTTTCAAGTCACCTGACAGACCTAAAGCCCTCAGGTTGCTCCCACCTTGGCCGCCGAGAGGACACGAGAGCCGCCCTCCCATATCCCAGAACAGCACAGCAGCCAGAGGGCTCGTCTGACTGTCACCACGGGCCGCGCTGGGACAAGGACCCCCAGTGCATGTCTCGTATAGTTTTCCATGGTACACGCAGACTGGCGCGTGTTCGGGGAATTTGGAACTAGAACATTTAATAACCACACTGCCGATTATCCCCACATGATGATGATCTTTTCTGTAGGTATTTGGGTAATCAGTGCAGGTTGGGGGTTAGTCCACATCTTTGTTTTAGGGGAAGCAGGTATTTTTAAGGTCGGGGGAGTTCACACTAGGCTTGGCAGAGAAGGAGCTGGCATGTAGGCTGGAGGGACACACGGCCGCCCTCTGGCAGTGAGTGTGGACAGAGAGAGGAGGCGGGCTTCGTGGGGACCTCAGCGCAGCGCCAGCCGACCGCGCTGGGCACAGATGGCGGCGGGAGACGGCCTGCCAGCCTGGCCTCGGCTGCGCTCGGCTCCTCAGTGGCGACGGGGACCCGGCTGGGCACACCTGCGCCTCCTTGCCTCTGGGCTTTTCCCGGCAGCGGGCAGCTCTGGGCGCGGTGGGTCGCTTCACCCACCGGTTCTCTCTGGAGCCGATGGCTGTCAGCAGGTGGAGCACACATCCCTGGCTCTCAGCCCTGGGAGGGCACCGCCCACCCTGTGGCCCCTGGCTCCAGGGGGACTCAGCTCAGTGCGTCTGGCTGTGACCCTCGTGCCGCTCCGGACCGGGCACTCGGGGAGACCGTCGGCGCCGGTGACCAGCAGCTTCCGCTTCAGACACTTGACTCCAGCGAGGGGCTCCCGACCCTCTGTCGAGAGGGGCCTCTTGCAGCCCCCCTTGCGGCCTGGGAGGAGGTGCGGCCTGCGGTCAGGGCCCGCCCGGTGGGAGGGCAGGCGTTCAGAGGGCAGCCGGAGCCTCTGGTCTAACCACGGTAGAGTGCCACTTGACATTTTCATGAAAGTGAGTCCCCTTGAGGTCGCGGGGTCGCCCTCCCGCCTCTGGGCCGCTGGCTGTTCCCCGGCTGCTGCCCTCTTTCCCTCCCTGAAGTCCCGCTGTTGGCGCCTGGCTCCGCGGGGCTGTCCCCCGCGTCACACAGCTGACGGGTTCAGGGCCGGCGCCTGCTGGCCACCCGTCTGCAGACGCCCTCCCGTGACCCTGACCCTCACCTCCCAGGAGCCGCTGGCTGGGCTCCGGCTCTCGGGCGCGGAGGGCTGGGGCCGATGAGCGGCGTCTGCTGGGTTCTGGGGCCCCCCCGGGCCGGCCTTTTCCCAGCAGGCGTTTCCACTCGGCCACTGCAGCGGCTTTCCTTCGGGGCTGCGCGCGAGATGACGGGCCAGTGAGGACGTGTGTCCCGCTCACAGCCTTTAAGGTCGGGGGAGTTCACACTAGGCTTGGCAGAGAAGGAGCTGGCATGTAGGCTGGAGGGACACACGGCCGCCCTCTGGCAGTGAGTGTGGACAGAGAGAGGAGGCGGGCTTCGTGGGGACCTCAGCGCAGCGCCAGCCGACCGCGCTGGGCACAGATGGCGGCGGGAGACGGCCTGCCAGCCTGGCCTCGGCTGCGCTCGGCTCCTCAGTGGCGACGGGGACCCGGCTGGGCACACCTGCGCCTCCTTGCCTCTGGGCTTTTCCCGGCAGCGGGCAGCTCTGGGCGCGGTGGGTCGCTTCACCCACCGGTTCTCTCTGGAGCCGATGGCTGTCAGCAGGTGGAGCACACATCCCTGGCTCTCAGCCCTGGGAGGGCACCGCCCACCCTGTGGCCCCTGGCTCCAGGGGGACTCAGCTCAGTGCGTCTGGCTGTGACCCTCGTGCCGCTCCGGACCGGGCACTCGGGGAGACCGTCGGCGCCGGTGACCAGCAGCTTCCGCTTCAGACACTTGACTCCAGCGAGGGGCTCCCGACCCTCTGTCGAGAGGGGCCTCTTGCAGCCCCCCTTGCGGCCTGGGAGGAGGTGCGGCCTGCGGTCAGGGCCCGCCCGGTGGGAGGGCAGGCGTTCAGAGGGCAGCCGGAGCCTCTGGTCTAACCACGGTAGAGTGCCACTTGACATTTTCATGAAAGTGAGTCCCCTTGAGGTCGCGGGGTCGCCCTCCCGCCTCTGGGCCGCTGGCTGTTCCCCGGCTGCTGCCCTCTTTCCCTCCCTGAAGTCCCGCTGTTGGCGCCTGGCTCCGCGGGGCTGTCCCCCGCGTCACACAGCTGACGGGTTCAGGGCCGGCGCCTGCTGGCCACCCGTCTGCAGACGCCCTCCCGTGACCCTGACCCTCACCTCCCAGGAGCCGCTGGCTGGGCTCCGGCTCTCGGGCGCGGAGGGCTGGGGCCGATGAGCGGCGTCTGCTGGGTTCTGGGGCCCCCCCGGGCCGGCCTTTTCCCAGCAGGCGTTTCCACTCGGCCACTGCAGCGGCTTTCCTTCGGGGCTGCGCGCGAGATGACGGGCCAGTGAGGACGTGTGTCCCCGCTTCACAGCCTTCCCAGACGCAGAATGGCCTCGATGCTCACGCTCCCGTCCAACAGCCTCCAGCCGACTTCTCCAGACTCCCTGGGAGGGGCCAGGCCAGGGCGCCCGCCTCTCACCTGCTGCAGCACAGAGGCCGGGCCGGTGGGCTGCGGCTCCTCCCTCCCCCTGGAGCAATCCTGGAGAAACCGCAGCTCCCTGCCCAGGTGGGTCCCTGACGGTCAGAACCACGCGGAAGCTGTGCTGTGGGAGGGCGGGGCGTCCGACCCCACGCCCTCCCGCTGGAGGCTGATGTGACCGTGACAGGCACGCTCAGTGCTGCCCTCACAGCCGCTGGAGCTGGGGACGGGGACTCTCACCCGCGAGAGGGTAGCTGAAAAGCTACAGGAATGGACAGCAGGCTGCCGGCCCAAGCTCTTGGACAACCTCTCACCTCATACACAGCCACCAGGGACTAGCGTGCTTGGACTCACGGATTTGCAAAGGTTGGCATCTGATTGTCCTTGGAGGACAAAAATGTTGGTTGTTGGTATTCAGACGCTGTCATTCCAGCCCTCTCTGACCCCGTGGACGGCAGCACGCCAGGCTTCCCCGTCCCTCACCACCTCCCAGAGCCGGCTCAGACGCCTGTCCACTGAGTCAGTGATGCCGTCCGGCCATCTTGTCCTCTGTCACTCCCTGCTCCTCCTGCCCTCCGTCTTTCCAGCATCGGGTCTTTCTTTTCCAGTGAGTCGGTTCTTCACGCCAGGTGACCCAAGTACTGGTGCTTCAGCGTCAGCCTCAGTCCTTCCAGTGCATATTCAGGCTTGACTTCCTTCAGGATGGACGGGTTTCATTTCTTTGCAGTTCAAGGGGCTCTCAAGGATCTTCTCCAGCGCTAGGTCGGAAAGCATGCATTCTTCGGCGCTGGTGGATATACCAAATACTCACAAACTGTACTGGGGGAGAGAAGGAGAATAAACGTGATGGCCTGTGGGCAGCACCGAGGATGCTCAGGATGTGCCCCGTGCCACGGTGAACACCTGGAGCTGGCGTTCCCTGACCGCAGGCAGAGGGGCCTGCGCTTCTCGCAAGGAATGGGCTGGAAGCTTAGTGCTTCCCGCATCCCCCTGAGGAAGGAGGAACAGAGTTCCCTTCCTGCCGTCCCCTGGGGAGACGCTCACTGCTTCCCGAACAGCTAGATGGAGCTCTTTGCTCTTTAATTAGCCGGAAGCCATTTTAGGAAGTAGTCAAGTTGAAGGAGGAAGATTGGTCTGGGAATTACTCAGGGAAGGCATCTTCCTGGAGACAGGGCAGCTGCTGATGAGAGAAGAAGGGCGGAAGAGAGGTAGACCGGGTTATCTGACAGGCGATTTGTTGGGAAGACACTCTTGGCAGGCTAGGGCACAAAAATGATGCAGGCGGAAAAACCACCCGAGTGTGTGAGATGGCCACTTGCATTACTCAGGGTGAAGCCTCGAGTGGGCCCCTCGGAGCAGTCAAGCAGAGTGGGATGCTATTTGCTTGATAAACCCTGGGGCCGGGTACTCCACCCAGCAGCTTTTTCACTAAGTGGTTAAGTAAACCTTGCCTGTTTTTCCCCCAAGGGCATTCCGTCATTCAGGAAAAAGAGAATGTTGGAAATGTTAGCCTCTAGCAAGGGAAGGCAAATACAAACTTTGCTATTTGTTTTCAAAGAGAGAAGGGGATTTCAATCGCACTTCCACTTGGCCAGGAGATTTTGGGAGACCGACCTATCCCTACGCTCTGGAGGCTGAGTGAATGTTGAGTCTTAGGCCTGCTCCTCCTGCCCTCCGTCTTTCCAGCATCGGGTCTTTCTTTTCCAGTGAGTCGGTTCTTCACGCCAGGTGACCCAAGTACTGGTGCTTCAGCGTCAGCCTCAGTCCTTCCAGTGCATATTCAGGCTTGACTTCCTTCAGGATGGACGGGTTTCATTTCTTTGCAGTTCAAGGGCTCTCAAGGATCTTCTCCAGCGCTAGGTCGGAAAGCATGCATTCTTCGGCGCTGGTGGATATACCAAATACTCACAAACTGTACTGGGGGAGAGAAGGAGAATAAACGTGATGGCCTGTGGGCAGCACCGAGGATGCTCAGGATGTGCCCCGTGCCACGGTGAACACCTGGAGCTGGCGTTCCCTGACCGCAGGCAGAGGGGCCTGCGCTTCTCGCAAGGAATGGGCTGGAAGCTTAGTGCTTCCCGCATCCCCCTGAGGAAGGAGGAACAGAGTTCCCTTCCTGCCGTCCCCTGGGGAGACGCTCACTGCTTCCCGAACAGCTAGATGGAGCTCTTTGCTCTTTAATTAGCCGGAAGCCATTTTAGGAAGTAGTCAAGTTGAAGGAGGAAGATTGGTCTGGGAATTACTCAGGGAAGGCATCTTCCTGGAGACAGGGCAGCTGCTGATGAGAGAAGAAGGGCGGAAGAGAGGTAGACC
Source organism: Tragulus kanchil (assembly GCA_022376925.1). Lineage (NCBI taxonomy): Eukaryota > Metazoa > Chordata > Mammalia > Artiodactyla > Tragulidae > Tragulus > Tragulus kanchil. The sequence continues at coordinate 2,472,397 of JAIOJX010000003.1, forward strand.
GGGTTATCTGACAGGCGATTTGTTGGGAAGACACTCTTGGCAGGCTAGGGCACAAAAATGATGCAGGCGGAAAAACCACCCGAGTGTGTGAGATGGCCACTTGCATTACTCAGGGTGAAGCCTCGAGTGGGCCCCTCGGAGCAGTCAAGCAGAGTGGGATGCTATTTGCTTGATAAACCCTGGGGCCGGGTACTCCACCCAGCAGCTTTTTCACTAAGTGGTTAAGTAAACCTTGCCTGTTTTTCCCCCAAGGGCATTCCGTCATTCAGGAAAAAGAGAATGTTGGAAATGTTAGCCTCTAGCAAGGGAAGGCAAATACAAACTTTGCTATTTGTTTTCAAAGAGAGAAGCGGGGATTTCAATCGCACTTCCACTTGGCCAGGAGATTTTGGGAGACCGACCTATCCCTACGCTCTGGAGGCTGAGTGAATGTTGAGTCTTAGGCAGTATGAGGGGGCGAGGCTTTTGTGTTAAGAAGAAGCTCATGTCGAAGTTCAAACATCAGGTGTGATGAAGTGGGATAACATTTTCCAACATTTTATTGGAAATATTTTCAACCGTGCAGCCATTCTGAGACAGTTTGGGTTAACACTTGTATACGCAAGACCTAGATTCCACGAGTAACGTGAGGCTGCATTTGCTTTGTCACCTGTCTACTATCTGCCTATGATCTGTCTATCTATCGTCTGTCATCTATCTAGAATCTATTTATTTCATCTCCTACGGAGAGGGGGGACTCTGGGTAAGCTGCGAGGAGGCTGTGGCCTTTTCTTAATCAGTTCGGGGAAGTGAAGGAGTGTTAGTGCTTTTAAACAGTTAACTCCGTTTGCCTCTTGGAAGCTGGTTTAGAAAGGGAAGAGATTTAGAACAGAACATTTGGGAGCTCTTGCAATTACCTGTAGAAGAAAAGTCAAAAGCTCTCAATTTAAAAAGTTTTCCACACAGACACGATGCACGCATAGTGGAAAATTAGACAAGCGCCAAAGAGAAAAACATCAGCGTGGCCCCGCCACCTACAGGCACACAGAATCCTAAGTACCTCGGTGTAGGCTGTTCAAGGTTATTTTCGTGTGTGTTTGGTTTGCATCACATAATCCTGCTCATACTCAATCCTGCCTACAAGACCCCACACTTTATCATGTGTGTGATTCTACATTCACACACACGGCGCTTGATCCTCATTTAAAAAGATGAGCTATTATGAATCTGTAATGAACATTTTTGTGCTTTAAATGTTTTCCATATTTAACAGCTTTTTCGTAGGATGGATTCCAAGAAGTGGGATTAACTGAGGAAACTATACTTACACTTGAGAAGTTTTGGGTAAATTTGCATACTTTCTCAATGTAAGAGGATGCTACATATTAACTGATAATTACTGAATAATAATTATTATTTTAAAATGTGTCTTAGTTTTAAGAAAATGACATTACATTTTTGTTTTAATTTGAATTTCCTTGGAAAGACTGTTTGCATGTCCTCTTTTGAATATTTCCATTTATATTGTTTGAGTAATAAATAGTGATTCGTCTAACAGTTTAGTATTAAGACCCGAGGACTAGGATCTTTCTGTTCTTATGTCTCACCTTTATTGCAGCCGCCCGCTCATCCTCATTTATCCGCCCCCTCATCTAGTCCTTTGGACAACTTACTATACGAGACAAGTACCTTGAATCTGACAAAAGCTCACCTTGCTCTCTGCTGGGCTAAGAGCGTGACTCTCAGGGAAACTGGAGCATAAAAATGACTGTGTGTGTGTCAGGAGAGATGGTCTAGTCCAGATTCCTTTTGGAATTTTCACTCCCTTTCTTGTTTTTTATTTGTTAAACCCCTGTCTTTTCAGCTACAGTGTGGAAGAATGTAGATTTATTTGAAAATGATGATTGAGCAAGCGCTGGTCTCTAAATATTGAAAGAAAGAAAGTTATATTAATACCTTTAAGCACTGTCAAAATTTTAAACAACATCCAATGCTGACAAAATACGAAACAATAACTGTAGGCACTGACAAAATTCAAGACGGCACCATCACACTGTGAGGAGTATCTTTCGGACAGAGATCTCACCGCATTCTCCATTTACTTCAGTGAATAAATCCAGGGTTCTCTCTCTCTCCGTCTCTCGCCTCCAGGGGCGGGGAGGCAGTGAAGCCCCCGCGGAGGCTGGAGGTCAGCTTGCAGGCTGAGTGGTCCATGTCAGATGGCAGCGAGGGAAAGAGGTGGGCAGGGAGGATGCCCACGGACCGGCCCTTCTAGTCAGGAAGGGCGAGCCTCTCGCCTGTTGGAGCTCTGCTTCCCCATTCTTTAACCACCGGACATAAAACTCACCCGGTAGACCAGTGTTCACAGCAGCAAGTAACTCTCCACATGAATGACCTTATTTTCTTTGTGTACAAACAGCCATGCTTCAAGCTAATGGTTCATTTAATGAACGCCTTCAGCCTTAATCAGGGTTGCCTGATAAGTAAACTACACACATTTAAGATGCACCGGAAGGCGCTGGAAGGTCTGAATGGATAAAGGCTGTATTATCTTGATTCACTTGCAAAGACTGTTTGCATGTCCTCTTTGAATATTTCCATTTATATTGTTTGAGTAATAAATAGTGATTCGTCTAACAGTTTAGTATTAAGACCCGAGGACTAGGATCTTTCTGTTCTTATGTCTCACCTTTATTGCAGCCGCCCGCTCATCCTCATTTATCCGCCCCCTCATCTAGTCCTTTGGACAACTTACTATACGAGACAAGTACCTTGAATCTGACAAAAGCTCACCTTGCTCTCTGCTGGGCTAAGAGCGTGACTCTCAGGGAAACTGGAGCATAAAAATGACTGTGTGTGTGTCAGGAGAGATGGTCTAGTCCAGATTCCTTTTGGAATTTTCACTCCCTTTCTTGTTTTTTATTTGTTAAACCCCTGTCTTTTCAGCTACAGTGTGGAAGAATGTAGATTTATTTGAAAATGATGATTGAGCAAGCGCTGGTCTCTAAATATTGAAAGAAAGAAAGTTATATTAATACCTTTAAGCACTGTCAAAATTTTAAACAACATCCAATGCTGACAAAATACGAAACAATAACTGTAGGCACTGACAAAATTCAAGACGGCACCATCACACTGTGAGGAGTATCTTTCGGACAGAGATCTCACCGCATTCTCCATTTACTTCAGTGAATAAATCCAGGGTTCTCTCTCTCTCCGTCTCTCGCCTCCAGGGGCGGGGAGGCAGTGAAGCCCCCGCGGAGGCTGGAGGTCAGCTTGCAGGCTGAGTGGTCCATGTCAGATGGCAGCGAGGGAAAGAGGTGGGCAGGGAGGATGCCCACGGACCGGCCCTTCTAGTCAGGAAGGGCGAGCCTCTCGCCTGTTGGAGCTCTGCTTCCCCATTCTTTAACCACCGGACATAAAACTCACCCGGGTAGACCAGTGTTCACAGCAGCAAGTAGCTCTCCACATGAATGACCTTATTTTCTTTGTGTACAAACAGCCATGCTTCAAGCTAATGGTTCATTTAATGAACGCCTTCAGCCTTAATCAGGGTTGCCTGATAAGTAAACTACACACATTTAAGATGCACCCGCGGAAGGCGCTGGAAGGTCTGAATGGATAAAGGCTGTATTATCTTGATTCACTCTGCTTCGCAAACTGCGTGTTCCAGTGTGGGTTGGAGAGGCACAGGTGCAGGCTGACCTCCTTGGGTCCTCCAGGCAGCCTGTGGGTAGGAAGTGTAAGCCATTTGCACACAACCATTTCCGGCAGAAGAGACAGGTTTGATCCCCGTTAGAGGGAACCCGAGCCTTTTTTATGCTGGGTTCAATTAGTCTCAATGAAGCGGAGGTGCGGAGGAAGCGAACCTGGTGGTCCTTCTTCCTCAGCCGAGTTTTAGGTGAATGTGTCGCTTGACGGTATTTATAGTGGTCCCTTCTGTGCCTTTTGCTTCCCTTTTGGAGCCTGTGGAGGGTATTTGGAGGCTTGTGACAAACACTTCTTCTTATCTGCCCAGCTGAGTTGTCTGCGTTCGAGTGTAATGCTTGCTTCTAATGATGATAAATACTTGAACAAAAATACGTGTGGGGAACAGCTCGCTTCCAGGCTCCGACCCACTTCCCCAGACTGGGCTGTTGGCCTCTTGTGAACTGAGTGCAGCAAACTGGGACATTCTGGGAAAGTATCAGGGTGCCTTAAGTAACATCTTACGGAAGGGCTCTGACATGAATGTTATCTACGAATTTGCTCTGAAGAAAATCTGGTATTCTCTGTGGGAAGTTGCCTTAGACCACTGCCTGCATAAAATGGGTTTGAAATCAGGTCTGTTGTAGATGCAGCCTTTATTTAGGGAAATTGTCAGAATGCAGTTTAAAAATTGTGTGGTTAAATGATTTTTCTGATTTTTTTTTTTAAAAACCATGTTGAAGTTTTGACAAGCTCTTGGCCTGTTCCCATGGAGCTCTTCCATTTTCAGACATCATTCCTTTACACAGCGCCCTGTGGATTGAGAGCGGTAGAGAAGTTCTTTTCATGACCAGTGTTCACAGCAGCAAGTAGCTCTCCACATGAATGACCTTATTTTCTTTGTGTACAAACAGCCATGCTTCAAGCTAATGGTTCATTTAATGAACGCCTTCAGCCTTAATCAGGGTTGCCTGATAAGTAAACTACACACATTTAAGATGCACCCGGAAGGCGCTGGAAGGTCTGAATGGATAAAGGCTGTATTATCTTGATTCACTCTGCTTCGCAAACTGCGTGTTCCAGTGTGGGTTGGAGAGGCACAGGTGCAGGCTGACCTCCTTGGGTCCTCCAGGCAGCCTGTGGGTAGGAAGTGTAAGCCATTTGCACACAACCATTTCCGGCAGAAGAGACAGGTTTGATCCCCGTTAGAGGGAACCCGAGCCTTTTTTATGCTGGGTTCAATTAGTCTCAATGAAGCGGAGGTGCGGAGGAAGCGAACCTGGTGGTCCTTCTTCCTCAGCCGAGTTTTAGGTGAATGTGTCGCTTGACGGTATTTATAGTGGTCCCTTCTGTGCCTTTTGCTTCCCTTTTGGAGCCTGTGGAGGGTATTTGGAGGCTTGTGACAAACACTTCTTCTTATCTGCCCAGCTGAGTTGTCTGCGTTCGAGTGTAATGCTTGCTTCTAATGATGATAAATACTTGAACAAAAATACGTGTGGGGAACAGCTCGCTTCCAGGCTCCGACCCACTTCCCCAGACTGGGCTGTTGGCCTCTTGTGAACTGAGTGCAGCAAACTGGGACATTCTGGGAAAGTATCAGGGTGCCTTAAGTAACATCTTACGGAAGGGCTCTGACATGAATGTTATCTACGAGAATTTGCTCTGAAGAAAATCTGGTATTCTCTGTGGGAAGTTGCCTTAGACCACTGCCTGCATAAAATGGGTTTGAAATCAGGTCTGTTGTAGATGCAGCCTTTATTTAGGGAAATTGTCAGAATGCAGTTTAAAAATTGTGTGGTTAAATGATTTTTCTGATTTTTTTTTTTAAAAACCATGTTGAAGTTTTGACAAGCTCTTGGCCTGTTCCCATGAGCCTCCATCTGGGCACGCGTAAGGATTTCTTTCTTGGTTCAGCGTGTGCTCTCAGACATCATTCCTTTACACAGCGCCCTGTGGATTGAGAGCGGTAGAGAAGTTCTTTTTCATGTCAAAAGAATTGTGTGTGTGCTCAGTCTCCCTAGGAGTGTAATTAAAGAGGTCAATCACCTTCAAACACACCCCTCTGTGTTCTGTACATACTTTTATTTGTAGAGACGGTTCTTCCTCTGTATCCTACTTGGGACAGTGGTATCATCCGATCGACACAACCAGTGTTTTCTTTCTTTCTTCTTGTTCTTTTTTTGACCATATCACGTGGCAGGTAGATCTTGGTTCCCTGATGAGGAGTTGAATCGCGAGCCCACGCCTGCACCACCATGGGCCCTGATTTTTATTTGATCAAACATTGTTTAAAATATCAGTAGGATTGTATTCGATGAGCGTTTTGAAGTGTACTTGGCACTAGCTTTCTGTGTTGTAGCCATTGGAGTGTCGGGGGTGTGGGTGTGTGGATGCACACGTGCTGGTTTGCACCTTTGGGTTGCATCTCTGGGTTGTATAACTCGGGATCAGACAATCCCAAATGACATGCCCAAGACAACCCCACATGCCTCTGGTGGGGAGTCATTGCTTCACCAAATGGATCTAAATTACAGAGTTCCAGAGGAAAGACACACGTCCGTCTTACCTTCCGGACTCCTGGGTTTTCACAGCCTGGTTACAGGAGTTTGTGGTCTGAGCGACCAGGTGGCGAGCCCAGACTGGGCTGTTGGCCTCTTGTGAACTGAGTGCAGCAAACTCTTGGAAACATGCCAATTTTGGGTTATTTCTACGAGAATTTGCTCTGAAGAAAATCTGGTATTCTCTGTGGGAAGTTGCCTTAGACCACTGCCTGCATAAAATGGGTTTGAAATCAGGTCTGTTGTAGATGCAGCCTTTATTTAGGGAAATTGTCAGAATGCAGTTTAAAAATTGTGTGGTTAAATGATTTTTCTGATTTTTTTTTTTAAAAACCATGTTGAAGTTTTGACAAGCTCTTGGCCTGTTCCCATGAGCCTCCATCTGGGCACGCGTAAGGATTTCTTTCTTGGTTCAGCGTGTGCTCTCAGACATCATTCCTTTACACAGCCCCCTGTGGATTGAGAGCGGTAGAGAAGTTCTTTTTCATGTCAAAAGAATTGTGTGTGTGCTCAGTCTCCCTAGGAGTGTAATTAAAGAGGTCAATCACCTTCAAACACACCCCTCTGTGTTCTGTACATACTTTTATTTGTAGAGACGGTTCTTCCTCTGTATCCTACTTGGGACAGTGGTATCATCCGATCGACACAACCAGTGTTTTCTTTCTTTCTTCTTGTTCTTTTTTTGACCATATCACGTGGCAGGTAGATCTTGGTTCCCTGATGAGGAGTTGAATCGCGAGCCCACGCCTGCACCACCATGGGCCCTGATTTTTATTTGATCAAACATTGTTTAAAATATCAGTAGGATTGTATTCGATGAGCGTTTTGAAGTGTACTTGGCACTAGCTTTCTGTGTTGTAGCCATTGGAGTGTCGGGGGTGTGGGTGTGTGGATGCACACGTGCTGGTTTGCACCTTTGGGTTGCATCTCTGGGTTGTATAACTCGGGATCAGACAATCCCAAATGACATGCCCAAGACAACCCCACATGCCTCTGGTGGGGAGTCATTGCTTCACCAAATGGATCTAAATTACAGAGTTCCAGAGGAAAGACACACGTCCGTCTTACCTTCCGGACTCCTGGGTTTTCACAGCCTGGTTACAGGAGTTTGTGGTCTGAGCGTACCAGGTGGCGAGCCCAGAGCCCTGGAGGTATTTTCAAGCATAACCACACCTGGTCTGGCGGGAAGTCGTTTAAGGGCAGCTTTACTGGAAGGCCTTCCCTGGGGGCTCAGGCGGTAAAGAACGCACCTGAGGCATGGGAGACCTGAGTTCGATCCCTGGGTTGGGAAGATTCCCTGGAAAAAGGAAAGGCTGCCCACGCCAGTGTTCTTGCCTAGAGAACTCCATGGCTCGTCCATGGGCTGCAAAGAGTGGGACATGGCAGAGCTACTTTCGCTTTGCCGGAATGCAGACCAGGGCAGGAGGGGTTTCAGGCGTGTGTGGGAGGCCTTGACTCAGGTCCAGCCTGGTCAGCTGCTGCCCAGGGTGGCTGCACACGTGGCTAATCAGGGTTTTACACCAGGAACCCGCGATCGTCGCCTGTCGGACACGGCACAGCCTGCTTCCCCGCTGAGCCCTGCCCCACCTTTCCGTTCCCCGTCAGATGTCAGCAACTTGCCGAGCAGTCCTCTTCGCGCCGGTGCGTAAGTGCTAAGTGTGGTTTAGATGCACTGAGAATTTTCACTGCCTTTTAGCAGGGCATGGAGTGCGTTAACAATGTTAATAGTTAAGCACTCGGTGCAGACTGTGCTAAAAGAGAAAAACAGTAACATAGCCTGAATGTCTTCCAGAGCTCGGTGTTTCTTCACTTCAGCTCTGTGCCAAGGTTGGTGAGCCCGCCTTGCAGCGAGGTGGGGCAAAACAATACGAATCTGTGAATAGCGAAAATAAAAATAGTACCACGAGGACGTCTGAGCGATCAGTGACTGACTCTCAGAGGTTGTGCGCCCGCCGGGAAGCGCTGGGCCGCGCTGCGCTCCGGCAGGTCTGGCTTTGAGACCCCGGGGGCTGCAGCCCGCCAGGCTCCCTGTCCGTGGGCCTCTCCCGGGCCCAGCGGCTGTGCCCAGCTCCAGGGGATCTTCCTGACCCAAGGAGCGAACCCACATCTCCTCTTTACCACTGAGCCACCAGGGACCCCGATAAATGGTGGGAGAGGAGTTTAATCTTGAACATTCTGTGATTTCGGGAGGTTGAGCGCAAATTCGGACAAGTTGCTCCCGGACTTCACAACCCTCTGGGATGGTCACCACCAGGAAACATCCCCCTCATCTTGGGACCTGAGACCTGTCATGCGGCCTCGGCCTTGAGACATGCGATTTGGAATCAGATAACCAGATTTTCTGTTGAACTGCTGGGTGGGCAGTTCAGGAAGGCCCAGCCCTGTTCAGGGCTGCCTGGACAGCCGACACACTCTTTGTGAAAAGAGAGGGACGTTGCCATATAGCACAGGAGCTCCGCTCGGTGCTCGGTGGTGACCTAGAGGAGTGGGGCTGGCGGTGGACGGGCGGGAGACTCGAGAGAGAAGGGCTATGCGTATCCCGACGGCTGACTCACTTTGTCATAGAGCAGAAACTAACAATATTGTAAAGCAATTTTCCTCCAATGAAAAAAAACGGGAAAAGTCAGCACAAGCCTTGAAGATCGAGGAGCGCCCACTCTAGAGTGACAGAGAAGCACAGCCTTGAAGCCGCGAGGCGAGTGATGCAGAGTGGCCGCCTGAGGCCCCGTGTCTGGCGAGGGTCCCAGCCGCACCCCCGGAGCTGGAAGGGGCCCCGGGCGCCTGGCCTCCGCGGCTCTGGGGTCAAGCAAGCGGCTCGGGCCCGGGCAGCTCGCAAGCCTGCCCTGATATCGGCTCCTTTTAAAGTAGTGTCAACTACAAACTGGCGTTTACCGATTACACCGCCAATGTCTGGACAACAAGGACATTTGCCGTCTACCTCTGCAGACACCAGACCCTGTGCTGTTGAGAGCTGCTGACCTTCAACACCCCCTGGAGGAGATCAGGGTGGGGTAGAGGCACTCTGTGCTCCGGGGAATCTGGTGGGCAGGTCTTTAGACAGGTGGATGTTTTTAGGAACAGCTTTTGTGATCTCAATCCTTGCATGTCCTCATATTTAGAAAAGCACTGAATCTCATGGTGACATCAGATCCTCGTGACTGACTGGGACCCTTTGTAAAATGACTGTTTAACGGTGTTAAACTCCTCCTCACCAAAATCCTTAAATATTGACCTCCTCCTGGCTTTGGGTTTAATCTTGAACATCGGAGGTTGAGCGCAATTCGGACAAGTTGCTCCCGGACTTCACAACCCTCTGGGATGGTCACCACCAGGAAACATCCCCCTCATCTTGGGACCTGAGACCTGTCATGCGGCCTCGGCCTTGAGACATGCGATTTGGAATCAGATAACCAGATTTTCTGTTGAACTGCTGGGTGGGCAGTTCAGGAAGGCCCAGCCCTGTTCAGGGCTGCCTGGACAGCCGACACACTCTTTGTGAAAAGAGAGGGACGTTGCCATATAGCACAGGAGCTCCGCTCGGTGCTCGGTGGTGACCTAGAGGAGTGGGGCTGGCGGTGGACGGGCGGGAGACTCGAGAGAGAAGGGCTATGCGTATCCCGACGGCTGACTCACTTTGTCATAGAGCAGAAACTAACAATATTGTAAAGCAATTTTCCTCCAATGAAAAAAAACGGGAAAAGTCAGCACAAGCCTTGCAGATCGAGGCGCCCACTCTAGAGTGACAGAGAAGCACAGCCTTGAAGCCGCGAGGCGAGTGATGCAGAGTGGCCGCCTGAGGCCCCGTGTCTGGCGAGGGTCCCAGCCGCACCCCCGGAGCTGGAAGGGGCCCCGGGCGCCTGGCCTCCGCGGCTCTGGGGTCAAGCAAGCGGCTCGGGCCCGGGCAGCTCGCAAGCCTGCCCTGATATCGGCTCCTTTTAAAGTAGTGTCAACTACAAACTGGCGTTTACCGATTACACCGCCAATGTCTGGACAACAAGGACATTTGCCGTCTACCTCTGCAGACACCAGACCCTGTGCTGTTGAGAGCTGCTGACCTTCAACACCCCCTGGAGGAGATCAGGGTGGGGTAGAGGCACTCTGTGCTCCGGGGAATCTGGTGGGCAGGTCTTTAGACAGGTGGATGTTTTTAGGAACAGCTTTTGTGATCTCAATCCTTGCATGTCCTCATATTTAGAAAAGCACTGAATCTCATGGTGACATCAGATCCTCGTGACTGACTGGGACCCTTTGTAAAATGACTGTTTAACGGTGTTAAACTCCCTCCTCACCAAAATCCTTAAATATTGACCCTCCTCCTGCTGCCTTTTTGGAGCAGTTTTATCAGAGCTATCTGGGGTGCTGTCTCCCGGGCTGTAGTCCTAATTATACCCCAAATAAAACTTAACCCACAGCTCTCAAGTTGTTCATCTTTTTAGTCAACAGTAGCTTCTGCTTATTCCCCCGGCACTGTCCCCAGAATCCTCCTGCGGGAAGGCCACTAACCGCTTGAAGACTTTTCTACAAGCTCAGAAGCAATTGGGTCCCCTTTTCCATTTTCATGAGGACGGAACTGAGAGACAGAAGAGACCCTGGGGCAAGGTCACGTCCTTGGAGCGGAAGCAAGGTGAAATGACGCCCAAAGCCCCCGACAGGGGCCCTTGCTGGTGGAGGCTGGACTGCGTCCCCCAAGACTCGTGGTTGACACCCTAACCCCCATACCTCAGGGGGTGGCCTCCTTTGGAAGGTGGGATTGCTGCCAATGGAATCAGGCCACCACGAGGTCCTGTGGGAGCGGGGTGGCCCAAGCCCAGTGTGACGGCGCCCTCACAAAGGGGGCTTGGACCCAGACACCCACAGGCAGGAAGATGGGATGGAGATGGGGTGATGCTTCTTGAAGCCAGGGAACCGCCAGCCGCTGGGGAGAGGCCTGGGCAGACCCTCTGTTCCGGCCTCAGGGGGAGCCCTGGTGGACACCGTGAGCTCCGCCTTCCAACGCATTCTTGGTACCTGAACAGCCCAGCCTGTGGTGCTTGACGGCCAGCCCGGCACGACAGAGACCTGCATGCTTTCTTGGGGTAGAATGTGTCCTTTATCGAATTTATAAAGGGACTAAAGGAGCCCAGCATCTTGTGGATTTAGAAATATTCCTGACGCTAAGGCAACCGTCCCACCGACGGCTCCACCTAACCCTTTAGTGCCTTTTACCACCTGGCGTAATGTCTGCTCAGCCCCACTCGACGGGTGCTTGCTAACGTGCACCTGAACTGAGCGGAGAGCGGGCTGCTGCCTGTCTGTCCCCTCGCAGAAGGCAGAGGCCGGCTGGAGAAAGCGCACACCCCACGCCCTCCCACGCCGCAGTCCTGCCGTCCAGGAATGAAGCATCAGGGCCCAGAGCTGGACGGCCTGTCTTTACCGCCTGTGGACCGGCAAGCCCGACTTCACTGCCACAAGGAGCATCTGCGTTCATTTCCCAGGGTTTGCAGTTTCAGAATGTCCTCTTAGGTTTAGGGCATTCTGCCCCTCTGCACCGCTTCCAAGGTGGCGCAGTGGTAAAGATCTACCTTCCAAGGCAAGAAACATAAGAGACACGGGTTCAGTCTCTGGGACAGGAAGATCCCCTCAAGGAGGAAATGGCAGCCCACTCCAGTATTCTTGCCTGGAGAATCCCGTGGACAGAGGAGCCCGCGGGCCACAGACCGTGGGCTGCGCCGTGCAAGCCCCTGGAGGGAGGGCGTGTTTGTCCCCCTCCTAAAGTTAGCCTCTTAATTCCCTTCCGAATATTTCCATCTGTAGAATTTTCAGTTAGGTTCAGTTCGTCCCCGTGACTCCCCATTTCTCTGCATCCTGGGGGAAGAAAAACAAAGCACATTTCTCCTTTGCTAAAAATATTATCCAGAAGGAGCTACCCTGAAAACTTCTGCACATCGAGAAATATTTCCTTCGGATTCTGCGCTGACGGCTTTCTCGACTCCTGTATCACTGAGGGGATCCGGCTGGTTTATGTGCCTGTTGGTTTTCATAATTTTGATGCTCCTGGGGACGTCCAAGACTCAAGCATTCTGGGGGATCGTGCCTTTTTCCTGTTTGGGCCGCGTCTCTTTGTCCCAAGACTCGGCCCTCTCTGCAGCCGCGCTCCTGACAGCCTGGGTCCTGGGGAGCTTGGAAGGGCCGCCGCCCCTCGATCCTTGAGGGGTCAGCCTCTACCTGTCTGTGCGTGCGTGTGTGTGCGCACGCGTGATGGTCTGAGCTGTCTTCATGGCTTCCTCTGAAATGACACTCAAAGGCCTTCATTCATTCTGCCGATGAGAAAGGACCAAAGCGACCGAGAGGAACTTCCGAGCGCAGGCCTGTTGGGGAGAGCTGTCTCTGGTTTCTGGGGTTTTCCTGACACACACGAGACGGGCACCGGCAGCTGGGCCGGGGTCTGGGCGCCCTGAGAGGACAGGGGGTGGGGACGGCTGTACCGTCTGGTCTAGAAAGGGCTTTTCTGGCAAGATCAAAGGCGCCCTGAGGTGGGACGTTGTTCTCAGCGCTGGGCAGGGGGAGGTGGTGGGGCGTGGAGGCGGGCAGGGGGGAAACCCCCCATTTCAGCGACATGGATCTCAGGGTGGAGGCAGTGTTTATATTTGGAAACCCAAACATGTACATACTGTTTTCATGATGCAAAAATAGAAAGCGAAGCGCAATAAAATCCTTGTTTTACGTATGGCGCGATTTATCATACGCTGTGTACATAGAATTTTCTCTTTTAAAGAAAAGCATGTTTTTATTTTAAAATCTTGCTGATTTCTTTCAACAAAGGAAAGGAGAGGGGTGGGGACACAGCGTTGCCGTCTTTTAAAACCAGGAGCGTGAGCTCTGAGAAGTTGCAGAAGTACTCAGGGAGAAGTCCTCTGTTTTCGCTTCCAGGACTCTCTTGCTGGCCCTGTTTATTAATCAATGCCTTGGATGGAAATGCTTAGTAATGATGACAGATGCTCAGAGCATTTCAAGGTGTATTTCCTCCACACAAACGAGGCTTCTTTACTTGTGAAGAGCACAAAACTCGTGTCGGGGGTGGTTGAAGCAGTGTTCCCCAAAGACCTTGACGTACTGATACGTGAGCAACGCAATTACCTAGAGCTCACGCGTGCCGAGTGGGACCCTGTGTGCCGAGCCGCCTCAGCCGTGCCTGCCTCTGTGGCCACGTGGACTGCCGCCCGCCAGGCTCCTCTCTCCGTGGGACTCTTCAGGCAAGAACACTGGAGGGGGTGCCGTTTCTTTCTCCAGGGGATCTCCCCGACCCAGGGGTCGAACCCGCTTCTCTCGGTCTCCTGCTTTGGCAGGAGGGGTCTTCACCACTAGCGCCACCGGGGACACCCTGTGATAAGTACATCTGCCAGCAGACCCACCCCGATGCGTCGAGGTGTGGGAGAGCCATGGCTCAGCTAAAGCTTCTGTGGAATAGCACTCAGGGGCTTCAGCCGGCACCGTGCTCAGCGCCTTAGTGATGTGGTGTGGCTGCTTAAAGGAATTTGGCTGCATTCATCAAGGTATTAACGCTAGAACAAGGGAGGTGCTCATCTTACTATTGACCAGAGAGGCTGTGGCTGGAGAGAAGAGGCAGCACACACAGCAAGGAATTTCAGAGCGTGGGCTCCAGAGTGCATCTGTGCTCAGACGCTCGGCTGGGTCTGGCTCGTTGCCGCCCCCTGGGTGCAGCCCGCCAGGCTCCTCTGTCCATGGGGCTCTCTAGGCAAGAAGACCGGGGAGCGGTGCCATCTCTCTGGAATCTATTTGCGCGGGTTCAGATCCCTCCTGTCCTCCTTCCTGGCTGTGCAAAGATGTCGAGGAAGCCCTTCGACCCCTCCATGCCTCAGTTTCCTCTGTCAAGTAGGGAAAGGAGGGTGGGGACACAGCGTTGCCGTCTTTTAAAACCAGGAGCGTGAGCTCTGAGAAGTTGCAGAAGTACTCAGGGAGAAGTCCTCTGTTTTCGCTTCCAGGACTCTCTTGCTGGCCCTGTTTATTAATCAATGCCTTGGATGGAAATGCTTAGTAATGATGACAGATGCTCAGAGCATTTCAAGGTGTATTTCCTCCACACAAACGAGGCTTCTTTACTTGTGAAGAGCACAAAACTCGTGTCGGGGGTGGTTGAAGCAGTGTTCCCCAAAGACCTTGACGTACTGATACGTGAGCAACGCAATTACCTAGAGCTCACGTGCCGAGTGGGACCCTGTGTGCCGAGCCGCCTCAGCCGTGCCTGCCTCTGTGGCCACGTGGACTGCCGCCCGCCAGGCTCCTCTCTCCGTGGGACTCTTCAGGCAAGAACACTGGAGGGGGTGCCGTTTCTTTCTCCAGGGGATCTCCCCGACCCAGGGGTCGAACCCGCTTCTCTCGGTCTCCTGCTTTGGCAGGAGGGGTCTTCACCACTAGCGCCACCGGGGACACCCTGTGATAAGTACATCTGCCAGCAGACCCACCCCGATGCGTCGAGGTGTGGGAGAGCCATGGCTCAGCTAAAGCTTCTGTGGAATAGCACTCAGGGGCTTCAGCCGGCACCGTGCTCAGCGCCTTAGTGATGTGGTGTGGCTGCTTAAAGGAATTTGGCTGCATTCATCAAGGTATTAACGCTAGAACAAGGGAGGTGCTCATCTTACTATTGACCAGAGAGGCTGTGGCTGGAGAGAAGAGGCAGCACACACAGCAAGGAATTTCAGAGCGTGGGCTCCAGAGTGCATCTGTGCTCAGACGCTCGGCTGGGTCTGGCTCGTTGCCGCCCCCTGGGTGCAGCCCGCCAGGCTCCTCTGTCCATGGGGCTCTCTAGGCAAGAAGACCGGGGAGCGGTGCCATCTCTCTGGAATCTATTTGCGCGGGTTCAGATCCCTCCTGTCCTCCTTCCTGGCTGTGCAAAGATGTCGAGGAAGCCCTTCGACCCCTCCATGCCTCAGTTTCCCCTCTGTCAAGTAGGGAAGACAGCAGGAGCTGCCTCTGGAGACGCTCTGAGGGTGAACGGCCTGCGCTGAGTTGGCTCAGGCTGCCGTAGCAGATGCCACAGTCGGGGTGGCTGGAGCCGCGGAAGGCTGGCAGCCCCGGTCAGGGCCCTGCTCTACGACCTCCCGCTTCAGACGAGGGCTGTGCAGGGAGGCAAAGCATTTGACTGAAAATATAAGACCGTGTGGAGATCGCTAGCTGTCTCCAGATACTCACAGGCTGTCAGGCCGACGAGCCGCGCGCTCCGTCCCGGCTGTCTGCACGCCGAGAGCGGGCGACGGCAGAGTGTCACGTCGGCTCCCTGCAGGGGCGCCTTTGCCGGAGGGTCCGCAGCTCAGAGCCGAGTGACGCCTTTTATTTTTTTCGAGAGGGCAATTCAGGGATCGCAAGCAAAAGTCTTAAGAATGCGCATGTCTTTTTTACGCTGCAATTTTATTTGGAGAACTTTTTTCGAAGGAGAGCATCCAGCGCGCAAACGTGGACACGTTACCCCACTGTCACTTACGGGAGCACACTCTCAGGAGCACCCCAAAGCTCCCCAGATAAAGGATAAATAAAGCAGCATACAGCTGGAAGAGAGAAAGTTACCTGAGCATTTACATAATCGGATGTTCCTAGATGGGCTTCCCCGGCGGCTCTGTGGCAGAGAATATGCGTGCAATGCAGGAGACGCTGGCCCTATCCCTGGGTCGGGAAGATTCCCGGGGGAGGGCACGGCCGCCCACTCCAGTGCTCTTCCTGGAGAGCCCCGTGAACAGAGGAGCCTGGCGGGCTGCACCCAGGGGGTCGCAAAGAGTCAGACACGACTGAGCAACAGAACCACCGCCACACTCCTAGGTACGTTTTGAAAAGTGAGGATGGTATGGATCATAATTCTGCGCTTCTCAAGGTGTTCATGAAGAGTGGACGAGTGAGGAGGGCGGGACAGAAGAGGATGTGGAGGGTACTCTAGTTTTTAGAAAGTTAAAAAGACAGAAGATGGTCCCCTGGTTGCTGGTGGGCGCGGGCCGGGGCAGAGCCGGGAGACGAGGTCACGGGCTCGGGTGCTCAGGAGCCGCGTGTGCTGAGCCGGCCGGAGCTGCCGGAGGTCCCGGCAGCCTGAGAGCCGCGCGGGCTTCCGGGCGGAGCCGCGGTGGTCACGCTCGCTTTCTCGTCTCTACGCAGCTGCTCTCTGCATCTGGCTCAGCGCTGGGTTTTTTGCGGGGTGGGCTGTGGGTTGAGGAGGGAAGAGGGCAGGCGGGCCACTTCTATTGGTCTTTCATTTATCCATTCTCATCCATCTTTGTTCTTTGGCCCGTGTGGGCCTCCCGTCACGGTGGCGTCTGTCGTCGCAGAGCACCGGCTCTGGGCGCATGTGCTCCAGAGCTCCGGCTCGGTCATTGGACACATCGGTCCAGCCGCTCCACGGCACGTGGGATCTTCCCAGGCCAGGGATCGAACCGGCGCCCCTTGCCCTGCAAGGCAGTGTCCTTACCCACTGGACCACCAGGGAAGCCCTCAGCGCTGGTTTTCAGCTTGAGTCTCTCATCTGAATTCTGCCGGGGCCACCTGTTTCGTCCAGAGCCAGCCCGGCTTCCTCCATGTCTCCGTCGCCCCTCCCCACATCCATGTTCACGATCCCATTTCAGCCACATTGTTTTGGCATCAGGGCTCTTTCTCCTGGGGCCCGGAGAATATGCTATTTCTCCTGATTAAATCAGTTAGAATTTTTTTTTTTTTCCTGGGCCTTATTGAGTTCTTTTAATTTCCTCCTGCTTATTACTTTCCTTGCCAATGAGATCACGATGCCTTGAGTTGCTCTCGTGTGTGTGTGTGCGCACGTGTGCCTTTAATTACGCGCAAATGAGCACACAGGAGGAGGAAAGAGACCGCTGAGAAGCCTCGTCGACTTTTCAGAACCTGATTTCCGTCTAAGACCTTACTTCCTGCCAGGTTGAGACACGGTGCTTCCCTTCGGGTTGCCTTTTGGGGGGCAGCTTTGGAAAACAGCCCCTGGGGTGGAGCCGAGCTGGTTGGAACTGTCCTTTCTCATGGCCTCCGGCCACCAGCCTTGCCCGCGGGGCTGCTCCGCCAGCCGCCCGAGACGCGCCGTCCTGGCCGCCCGCCTGGACTGGACGCACCCCTGGGCCGGGCAGAGCCGGAGACAGGTCACGGGCTCGGGTGCTCAGGAGCCGCGTGCTGAGCCGGCCGGAGCTGCCGGAGGTCCCGGCAGCCTGAGAGCCGCGCGGGCTTCCGGGCGGAGCCGCGGTGGTCACGCTCGCTTTCTCGTCTCTACGCAGCTGCTCTCTGCATCTGGCTCAGCGCTGGGTTTTTTGCGGGGTGGGCTGTGGGTTGAGGAGGGAAGAGGGCAGGCGGGCCACTTCTATTGGTCTTTCATTTATCCATTCTCATCCATCTTTGTTCTTTGGCCCGTGTGGGCCTCCCGTCACGGTGGCGTCTGTCGTCGCAGAGCACCGGCTCTGGGCGCATGTGCTCCAGAGCTCCGGCTCGGTCATTGGACACATCGGTCCAGCCGCTCCACGGCACGTGGGATCTTCCCAGGCCAGGGATCGAACCGGCGCCCCTTGCCCTGCAAGGCAGTGTCCTTACCCACTGGACCACCAGGGAAGCCCTCAGCGCTGGTTTTCAGCTTGAGTCTCTCATCTGAATTCTGCCGGGGCCACCTGTTTCGTCCAGAGCCAGCCCGGCTTCCTCCATGTCTCCGTCGCCCCTCCCCACATCCATGTTCACGATCCCATTTCAGCCACATTGTTTTGGCATCAGGGCTCTTTCTCCTGGGGCCCGGAGAATATGCTATTTCTCCTGATTAAATCAGTTAGAATTTTTTTTTTTTTCCTGGGCCTTATTGAGTTCTTTTAATTTCCTCCTGCTTATTACTTTCCTTGCCAATGAGATCACGATGCCTTGAGTTGCTCTCGTGTGTGTGTGTGCGCACGCGTGCCTTTAATTACGCGCAAATGAGCACACAGGAGGAGGAAAGAGACCGCTGAGAAGCCTCGTCGACTTTTCAGAACCTGATTTCCGTCTAAGACCTTACTTCCTGCCAGGTTGAGACACGGTGCTTCCCTTCGGGTTGCCTTTTGGGGGGCAGCTTTGGAAAACAGCCCCTGGGGTGGAGCCGAGCTGGTTGGAACTGTCCTTTCTCATGGCCTCCGGCCACCAGCCTTGCCCGCGGGGCTGCTCCGCCAGCCGCCCGAGACGCGCCGTCCTGGCCGCGCCGCCTGGATCTGCTGAACCGCACCCCCGTGCCGCGGCAGCACCCGGCTGCCAGCACCGCACCGCCACCGGAGCTTCCCGACGGGGGTTCCTCCACGGGGACAGACGTCTCGCTGCAGCTGAGCCGCTCACTGTGAGGTGGCCCACGCGGGCTGCTGATCCCGGGTCGCTCGGGCCGGGCGCCGGGTCTAAGGCCGCTGCAGGCGTGTCTCCAGGCGTAAGGGGGGCCCCATCAGCCCCTCCTGTCAACGGTAGAATCGGTCCACGGGAATGGGAACAGAGCGCGGCCAGCCCGCCCGGTGCCCGCACCAGAGACCGTCCCTGTCCGGCCCCGAGGCCACGCGAGTCTCGTCCCCGCAGGGGCCACGTGTCTGCGGCCGGCCGGGCCTTCCGAGGAGGCGGGGTCCCCGTCTTCACGGTCTGGCCGAGGCCCTCGAGGCTCGCGGCTTCTCCTCCTGGCGGCGTCCTGACCCTCTGCCTTCCTCGGTCCACTCTTCTGACTGGTCCCGGTGGCTTCCCAGCTCATTCACAGGAAAGCCCAAGGTCCTTCCGCGCTGACCAGGCTGCCTCCCAGCCCACGCGTCACCCCACTTCGCTCCCCTGTTCTCGACCCCCACTCCTCCAGCTCCGGCTCGCTCCTCCTGCCTCGGAACCTCGCGTGAGCTCTCCCCGCTCACCGCTCCTGCGGTGCTGCGGGATCTCAGCACCCTCCGGCCTCATCTCAGCTCACGTCTGGAAGCTCCGTTCTTGTTCCACAAAAAGTGCCCGCACCCATCCTCAGTGACGGTCGTCTGTGGCTTCCTCCATAGCGCTGACCAGAGTTTCGCTTTTCAAAAATTCACTTACCTGTTTATCGACCATCTTTCTCACTAAACTAGAGGCTTTACAAACACCTGTAGCGTTTACAGCCCTACGGGAACCTCTCTGGCTTGTCCCGGCCGGTCCCTGGAGTCGAGCCGCGTATGGCACAGAAAATGCACCTCCAAAAGTTTAAACGTCGGGAGCAGGCTTGGGGTTTCGTCATCGTGTACTTCAAGTCACGCTCATTGGTTAGTCTCTATTGTGGGGTCGACCTTTTGTGTTTTTCTTCTTCCCTTGCTTTGGCCCCCCTCTGTCATTTCTAGAGTATTAACAGCGATTGAAAGTATGATTCGGTGCAAATGCTGGTCTGCTAGTCTCCCGCGGGCAACGCATATTTCGTTATTTTCAACTTCAGACAACGGTCTGATCCAGACAGGAGCTCCTGCCGTTGGTGTTGCTGTCATGTGATTAATCACACGCACGTGATGTTTACTGATACTCATTTGTAATGTTAGTGCTTATTCATCACGAGGCTGCTCCGACGGCTGGTGATGGATCTGAACTGCCAGCTGCTCTGACGGGACAGGCGCTGCCGTCTGAGGCTGGACGCGGCTATCGGTTGAGGTTTTATTTAAAGACCGTGTGTGACAGATTCCCTGGGCCGTTGAGGGTCTGAGTCTTACTTCAGCATTCGAGTTCTTTTTCACTTTGAATAAAAATAAAAGAGAAAGACTCTATCTGACTCACCTTTGACGACTGCAGTGCTCTGGGGCTGAAGGTGCTGGAACGCGTGCTCCGGGCAGCTCTAGGGAGGCGAGAGGGGAGGCTGTGGGAATGGGGCAGCCCGCTTCACCAGCCCGCGGACGACCCTCCTGCTGCTGTCTACAGCGCGGTGGCTGGAACGTTCGAATTCTCCGCCGTCCCAGGTGAGTATAGAATACATCACCGTCGCCGGTCTAAGGAACAAACAGCACCAACAAAACCCGACAAATCAGCGTCCTCTGGTTCTGTCAGACCACTGGCCCTCTACAGGCGCGACCTCCTGGAGAAGAATGCCCACCAGGGAGACCCGGACTGGAGAAGGCCGAGAGCTGGGGCCCTAGCTCCCCGCTGAATCCTCCCTCACCCGCCCAGCAGCCCGGCCTCCTCTAAGGCTGCTGCTCCTTATCGGAAAAGCGGCGATAAAAAATACGGCCCCGGGCTTCCCTGGTGGTCCAGCGGGTAAGGACACCGCCTTGCAGTGAGAGGGGCGCCGGTTCGAGCCCTGGCCTGGGAAGATCCCACGTGCCGCGGAGCGGCTGGACCGATGTGTCCAATCACCGAGCCAGAGCTCTGGAGCGCATGCGCCCAGAGCCAGTGCTCTGCAACAACAGAGGCCACTGCGATGGGAGGCCCGCAGGAGCCAAAGAACAAAGACGGATGAAAATAGACAAATGAAAGACCAGTAGAAGTGGCCTGCCTACTCCCTTCCCTCCCTCCCCCTCAAAAATAAATAAATAAATAAATATTAAAAGAAAAAATACAGCCCCCTTCGAAGGGCCCCTGGTAGGGATTCAGTGACCCGCTCAGACACAGCCTCAGACCTCATCACCTGGGAGAAGGTGCCGCGTCGCCCAGGACCGGATCACGGAGCGCCACTCTCTGAGACGGGTCGCACCCACACTCGCGTTCCAAGCCGCTCTGATTCCTGCTTTACCTGCGTCCACGCCTGGCTACCCCTTTCTGCAGGTCAGGGGTTCTCGACATGGGTGACGTCCCCCCCACTCCCCAGGGTCACCTGGCAGTGCCTGGAGGCGTTTTGTCGGTCACCGGGGAGGTGGGCGGAGGCCTGGCGCGGTCGCAGCCGGTGACGAGCTTCTGAGCCGAGGCGTCCGCGTCCCAGGCTGAGCAAGACTGCCTCGGGCCTCGTGCGTCCCGGGACCCTTCCCTTCGCCGTCCCCCTTTCACATAACTGGACGCACGCTCGGGTTATCTTGTAAACTGGTCATTCTGCAATCTGAAAAGCAAAATTACCTCTTGAATCTCTCAGTCACAAGCAGATTTGATCTTCCCAGCTATTCGTCTAGGACGTTAAAAATATATTGGTGCTACAGCTAGGCACCAAGAAGAGCCCTCCCTTTGAATTACTTTATTGAGAAACACACACAAGAATCTTAAGCCCAGAACACGGTATAAATGAATGGTGTAGCCATAAATTCAGTTTCTTCGGATAATCAGTGATTCATTTTCTGAGTATCCAAAATAATTCGGAAGGGTTTTCCAATTAAAGGGTTCTAAAAGAATGGGAGCGCAGGACAATGAAGAAACAATAAGGAAACACAAGCATTCTAGAGTCAGTGAAGGAAAAATGGTCATTTTCTATTTTCTCCCCAGTGAGCTCGAGCCCTGGCCGGAAGCCAGTGCCGCACACCGATGTGTCCAATCACCGAGCCAGAGCTCTGGAGCGCATGCGCCCAGAGCCAGTGCTCTGCAACAACAGAGGCCACTGCGATGGGAGGCCCGCAGGAGCCAAAGAACAAAGACGGATGAAAATAGACAAATGAAAGACCAGTAGAAGTGGCCTGCCTACTCCCTTCCCTCCCTCCCCCTCAAAAATAAATAAATAAATAAATATTAAAAGAAAAAATACAGCCCCCTTCGAAGGGCCCCTGGTAGGGATTCAGTGACCCGCTCAGACACAGCCTCAGACCTCATCACCTGGGAGAAGGTGCCGCGTCGCCCAGGACCGGATCACGGAGCGCCACTCTCTGAGACGGGTCGCACCCACACTCGCGTTCCAAGCCGCTCTGATTCCTGCTTTACCTGCGTCCACGCCTGGCTACCCCTTTCTGCAGGTCAGGGGTTCTCGACATGGGTGACGTCCCCCCCACTCCCCAGGGTCACCTGGCAGTGCCTGGAGGCGTTTTGTCGGTCACCGGGGAGGTGGGCGGAGGCCTGGCGCGGTCGCAGCCGGTGACGAGCTTCTGAGCCGAGGCGTCCGCGTCCCAGGCTGAGCAAGACTGCCTCGGGCCTCGTGCGTCCCGGGACCCTTCCCTTCGCCGTCCCCCTTTCACATAACTGGACGCACGCTCGGGTTATCTTGTAAACTGGTCATTCTGCAATCTGAAAAGCAAAATTACCTCTTGAATCTCTCAGTCACAAGCAGATTTGATCTTCCCAGCTATTCGTCTAGGACGTTAAAAATATATTGGTGCTACAGCTAGGCACCAAGAAGAGCCCTCCCTTTGAATTACTTTATTGAGAAACACACACAAGAATCTTAAGCCCAGAACACGGTATAAATGAATGGTGTAGCCATAAATTCAGTTTCTTCGGATAATCAGTGATTCATTTTCTGAGTATCCAAAATAATTCGGAAGGGTTTTCCAATTAAAGGGTTCTAAAAGAATGGGAGCGCAGGACAATGAAGAAACAATAAGGAAACACAAGCATTCTAGAGTCAGTGAAGGAAAAATGGTCATTTTCTATTTTCTCCCCATGCATGTATATTTAAAAACTTACCGCATTTTCCTTAGCTTTTTCAGAGGTTATACTCCCAACGTGGAAATACAAGTCCTGACCCAGACGACCTGGAGGGCCCTTTAGCCCCGACGCCCCGGGATTATGTAACATCTCACCTGGAAACGGCACAGATTTGTACAGGCATCACTGGCCTCGCTTTGTTCTTGATTTTCCTCCTAAAACAAAGTGCTTTTCCCTCTTGGCTGGTATGTCTTTCCCCTTGATCTCTGCTGGGCTCTGCTGTCTCTAAGACGTCCCGGGAATCAGATGTTTTAATGCACTTTCCTTTCAAAACGGGCCGCTTTCATCTCTGATCAAATACGGGATGACAAGGACGAGGGACGTGCGCTTCTCAGCTGGCTGGCACTGCTGCGGAACACCTTTCAGGATCGTACAGCCCTGTGATGTGAGACGTCGGCGTGCTGGCGGGCCCGTGGAGGCCCTGGACTTGGGTTCGAAGGCCCCTCGGTGCTCGGGGAGGCGGCTGGCGGGTCACGGAGGCGCACCAGCCTGGGCTCCCCGCACAGAAGAGCCGTGATGCTTTCCTGGGAGCTGCGTGAGCTCTGGAAACTGGGGGCCGTCTAGACAGCTTCTCTGCCCACGGACTTTTTCAGGCCAGAACGCTGGAGCAGGTCACCGCTTCCTACTCCAGGGACCGTCCTGACTCGGGGACGGAACCTGCATCTCTTGCGCCTCCTGCGTTGGCAGGTGGATTCCGTGTCGCCGACGCACCTGGCGGCTCGTCTAGAGGAAAAGCTTCGGTAAATGGTCCTGTGCACGCTCCTGTCTGGCATGGTCTTCTCCAGCAGCACAAGGGGCCCCGAAGGCTCGGCTGCTCCCAGCTCCTCCCCCTGCCTCCTGCTCCGTGCCGGGACGCGGGTCCCGATCCCGGTGCTGACTGACTCAGGGTCACCAGTGCCGCGGGTCTCTTGGTTTACAAGCACAACCTGCTCTGCGCTTTCATGCTTCTCACTCATAGCCCCAGAATGACTGAGACGTCGTTTCGGCTTGGGGCTTCCCTGGTGGCCAGCAATAAAGAGCCTGCCTGCCACGGAGAGGCAGGAGCTGCAGGTTCAGTGCCTGGATCGGGAGGACCCCCTAGAGGAGCTCGTGGCACCCCACTCCAGTGCTCTGGCTGGGAAGTCCCACAGACAGAGGAGCCCGGCGGGCCCGTCTATGGGGCCACCGAGAGTCAGGCAAGTGACTGAGAGACTGGACGCATGGACCGTTTCAGCTTGGCCTTGTTTCCTTTAAGAAGCGTGGTTTCAGTGTCCTCGTTTGAAAGTGAAATTCACAGCAAACACTGAACTTCACGTTCAGCTCCTGGTCATTTCCCTTCCCTCCCCATGGCTCTCTCTGCAGGGGGACTGGGCTGTGGTCCCTTGGTGGCGGGGGTGTCCCTGCTGGACCCTCCCTCTCCGTGTGGCCTCCCGAGGGAGACCCTACTGTCCTGCCACGCCACCCCCACCCGGTGCCCCCCAGTGCCCGCCTGTGACGCGTGTCTTCCTCGTCTGTGGCCCTCTCTCCTGTGCCGCGTCTTGGCTTTGGCTTCTGCCCAGGGCGGGACTCCCTGAGCCCCTCACTCCCGGCAACACCACGCCCCCCAAGGTGCACCGTGTGTCCTGAGTGCCCGCTTAGCACTCTGTGCAGACGAAGGGCCCAGCGAGCTACGTGAATCCATGTGACACATCTAGGGGCTGTGATAACGTGGAGCCTCGGCTTCGTTCTGACCCAAGAAGCCCGGGGGCTGCGGGATGCCATCCCTCTGCAGCCAGACGTTTCTTCATCTCTTTGCCCGAACCCGTGGATCAGGTCTCCGTTCCCAGTATCGTAAGCTGCAGTTGGTGAAACCATTTGCAGCGTCCTGTTCTAGGAGCTATGAGTCACGTCGAGGGTTATTTGATGTTACAGGGAAACATCGCCAACGAGGAAATGAGCACACGCCAGTCAGCGCTCTGGGGAAGTCCTTCACCGCCTCGTGCGGAGGAGCCAGACACTGGGGAGCCGGAAGGGTTGATGAGTGGAGAACACCTGAGGAGAGAAAAGTCTACAACCCACCCACACGCGCGACCTCCTGCAGGGACCACCCTGGCAACGTCGGAGCCAGGAATTCAGCCGTCGACGAGGAAGGAGGATGGGCGCTTCAGTCAGACGGTGCCGAGGGCGGAGCGGCGGAGATGCCACGGTCAGCGCTCTGCTGTTTCAATTACCGACCTCTCCTTCCACCAGCTTCCAAGGAGACCACGTCTTCCTTCATTCCCAGACAGGCGTCTGTTTGTGCCGATTCCTCCTAGTTTAATCCGGGATGAAAAACGGACTGCCGGAGCCCAGTCTCGCCAGATCTTTACTGGCAGAGGAGAGAAGGAAATTGTGTCTGTTTCCTGGCTGTTTCAGACAACACCTTTCTCTCGCTCCTAAACGATTTGGGCAGTTGGGAGCAGAGGCGGCTTTTAGTTTCTCTTCTGAATTTTCCAGATCAGGGCCCCAGTTCTTGCCGTCCTGGCCACGGGGGTCCTGGCCTTCCGAGACGTGATACACAGCTGACGGCAAAGAACCCTTGATCTTCGGAGGACTCAGCCCAGAGGGAGGGAAGAGTATGTTTCTTTAAAGTGGGGAGGAGAAAGCCAATTTCATTCCTGTCCATATTTAAGGTCTGGTCTCTGCGACTCTCTTCCTGCCTCTCTCTGGCCCTCTGACGCGTGCTGCCCCACGGGGCTTGTGGGTGCTGGGCCTGAGCACCCCAGATCCCGAACACATGAACGTCCATCCAGCACTTCTGGGGGATGGGGAAGCACTGCATTTTTCCTTCATAATAGCTTCTTGTGTGTGTGTGTATATATATATCTATTTCACTCTTGATCTGTCCCTCTTCCTCATCATTCCCCCGGTAACCATGTTTGTTGTCTATGTTTCTGAACCTATTTCTATTTTGTAGGCAAGTTTATCTGTATCATTTTTTTTAGATTCCATGTATAAGTGATATCATATAATTATCTTTCTCTATGTGACTTCCTTCCCTTAGTGTGATCATTTCAAGTCCCTTTATGTTGCTAGATGGCATTATTTCATCCTTTTAAATGGCTGAATAATATTCTACTCTATATATGTACCATGTCTTTCTTATCCATTCCCCTGTTGGACATTTGGGTTGCTTCCATCTCTTGGACATGGTGAACAGGGCTTCAGTGAGCACTGGGGTCTGTGTGTCCTTTTGAACCATGGTTTTCTCTAGGTATGTGCCCAGGAGTGGGACTGCAGGATCACAGGGTATGCCTATTTGTAATTTTTTTTTAAAGGAACCTCCACATGGTTTTTCATAGTGGCTGCACCAATTTACATTCTCAGCAAGAGTACAGGAGGCGTCCCTTTTCACCACTCTCTCCAGTATTGATTGTTTGCAGGGTTTTGATGATGGCCATTCTGGCTGGTGGGAGGTGATATCTCATTGTAGCTTTGATTTGCGGTCTCTGATCAGTAGTGCGGCTGAGCATCTTTTCCTGTGCCTCTCGGCCATTTTTGAGGAGAGACTGAGTTTAAAGGGTTTATGACACCCAGTTCTTTTAAAGCCAGTCTGGAGAGAGAGCAAAGGAAATCGGCAGGTGCTGGGGAAATATCCTCTGATTATCTCAGCCCTGGGGCGCAGGTGGGGTGGGCTGTGTGTGACGGTGGCATTACCCAAGGTCCTGCTTCGCCTTCGGAAGTGCTTTGTGCTCTCCTTAGGCATGAGGAATTTTCTCTGGACTGACTTCCGTGGCTTTCAAGATTGGGATATTTCCATATGCTCGTGGATATCAAAATAGAAGCAGAATTCTATTATATTCAAGAAGGTTAAATGTGGTCCATGGGATTTCAGTTCAAAATAAAAGCAAACATTTTTCACAGTACACACTTCCCTACAAGTGACAGACTTCCCTGAGAGATGATTTTCCAGTCCTCAGGTACAGATGTGAGAGTCGGAGCATAAAGGAAACTGAGCACCAAAGAACTGATGCTTTCGAACCGTGGTGCTGGAGAAGACTTTGGAGAGTTCCTTGGATAGCACGGAGATCCAGCCAGTCCATCCTAAAGGACATCAACCCTGAAGAGTCATTGGAAAGACTGATGCTGGGGCCGGAGCTCAGGTACTTTGACCAGCGGATGTGCGGAGCTGACGCGTGGGAAAGACCTTGATTCTGGGGACGACGGAGGGCAGGAGGAGGGAGTGGCCGAGGGTGAGATGGCCGGATGGCATCGCCGGCTCCGTGGGCGTGAGTGAGAGGAAACTCCGGGAGAGGGTGGGCGGCAGGGAAGCCTGGTGTGCTGCAGTGCCTGGGCTTACAGAGATGCACACGATTTAACAAATGAACAACAAAAGCATGGAATTGTGCCCAAAATAAACATCTATTTTTACAGATCACTGTTTCACGGTGGCTTGTTACTGGATGCTGTTGTAGATAACGGGTAACGGATCCAGGGGCAACTTCCCTGATATGATAGAGGGTCATTAAGGGCAGGGCTGTGTACCCAGCACGTGGGACAAATGATGAGACGTAAACGCACACGTTCAGGTAGCCTCGCAGAGCCCAGGGGCGCACGCTGGCTCTGTAGCTCCACTGAGCCTCATCAAAGCTGTGTCGCACAGTCTGAAATCTTGATTTATCAATTATTTAATGAAGTCAGTCCTCGTCGACCGCCACAGTAGTAAAGTCGAATTTAATAAAGCAACTCTGAATACCGAATTGCCCGGAACTGAAGGTGGAAATTGTCTGGCTAATGGTGAGTCAATGCCCCTTTTGTTATAGGAATTCCAAGGGTTTGAAGATAAATCTCAATTTGATTAAAGGCTTATTTTTCCATGAAACCAAGAGACGAAGGTATAGAAAGAGGATAGAATTTTCAAAACACAACACGCATGCTTCATGTTACCAATGCACATGTATTTCTGTTCGGCATTACAGAAGTATTTCTGTGTTTGCCAGATTCACTACATGCCTCTCTGTTTGAAAGGCCAGAGAAAGGTGGTTTTAATAAAGGTTCTCTAATGTAATAGAACAAGCAGTAATAACATCCTGTTTGAAATTTCTGGGAAGAAAAAAGACGTTTCTCTTTGAAATGTTTTTTCAAGAATTGTTTCCAACTAACCAGAAGAGGAAAGATCCGTGTCAGGGCCCTCGAATGGGCCCTCCTTGGGGCTTCATAGTTCTGCTTTCGTCTTGCTGACGGATGATTTCATGAGCGCTCAGAATTACTCTCTAATCAGATGAAATACCAGAAAGCTGAAAGCAAAGGGGGCCTTTGAATGTGGTCACAGAGGGGAGTCCGTTTTCCATTTCTGTCATCAATTAAAGGAGCGAAGGTGTCCGTATGAAATCTATACCTGGCCGCGCGGAGCTGGGGGAAGCCCCGGGGCCAGGAGGAGGAGGGAGTGGCTCCCGGAGGAAGACACGTCACCCTTGAAGTGAAAGTTGTGACTTAACAGCCAAGAAATGCGCCCCAGCCCTGGGCGCGGAGGGACGCGGCCCCCGCACGCGGTCAGCCATGGCCTCAGTGACCCGTCGTGCGGCTCCGGGCGTCTGGCGCCGTGCGCCAGCCCGGAGCCACCCGTGCCTGTTGTTTCGATGCCAGTCCCGGGGGCTGAAGCAGCCAAGCTGTCCGTTGCAGTTGCTTTCTGGATTCTCTCGGTTTCCTGCGCACTGGCCTGGACGGGCTGTCCCAGGCTCTGGTCTGCGGACCCACTTGCCTGGGCAAGCACGGGGCTGCACCAGCTGGGGGCTCCTAGAGAGGAGCCTGGGTTTGAACGGGACCGTCTCCCGCTGGGCGCGCGTGGTGGGAACAAGGAGGCTGTGTGTGAGGCCGGGGGAGGAGGACCCGCGGGGAGCGCGGCCGCCTCGACCTTAGCTGACTCCGTGGAGAGCGGCCCTGCTCTGCGGGCGGAGGCCAGCAGCCACAGACGGCCACGGGGCGCTGGCTCGGTGACCTGTGCGACGGCGACCCAGCGAGACCGGCGGGCAGCGCCCCTGGGGGAGGCACGGCCAGCCACTCCAGCGCTCGTGCCTGGAGGCTCCAGGGACAGAGGAGCCCGGTGGTCCCAGTCCACGGGGTCGCAGGGGGCCAGGCACGACTGAGTCGACGGAGCACGCACGCGGTGTCGGTGTCAAGCACGTCCTCTGACTGTAGCGGTGACCCCGTCTGCGACGTGCACAGCGGCACCGGGCTGAGTGTGCGTTGAGATAACGTCCGCACCGGAGCCTAGGCCGGGGAGCCGGGAGGCCGACGGCCCAGCAGGATCTTAGGATCCCGGCCACCCGGCAGTCTTGAGGCTCCTTCCTGGGCAGAAAAGGGGGGACTGAGGAGTCTGTCCCTTGTGCAGGGGCCCTCGGGCTCTCACTCAGCGGGCTGGATTCGGCTGGCTGTCCCTGACTGTCCCTGTGACTTGTGCCCTGACTCAGTTGCTGTTGAGGATGAGACCAATGTTCCCGCGGCTCCGCCAGGACTAAGGACACGTGGCAGGCTTCCCTGGTGGTCCAGTGGGTAAGGACACCGCCTTGCAGTGCAAGGGGCGCCAGTTCGATCCCCGGCCTGGGAAGATCCCACGTGCCGCGGAGCGGCTGGACCGATGTGTCCAATTACCGAGCCGAAGCTCTGGGGCGCATGCGCCCAGAGCCGGCACTCTGCGACGACAGAGGCCACCACGATGGGAGGCCCACACGGGCCAAAGAACAAAGACGGATGAAAATAGATAAATGAAAGACCAATAGAAGTGGCCCGCCCGCCCCCCTCCCTCCCCAACCTGACCCCCCCATAAATAAATAAATAAATGTTAAAAGAAAAAAGACGCGTGGCCCCACCGCCCCCCTCCTCTGCACCCCTGCGGGAGCCCGTCCTGGGAGCTCCTTCTCCAGTGCTTCTGTGTGAGGCTCTGAAGACATTTTGCACCGTGTCCCTTAGGCACCCCACGGGCACACCCCATCCACTCCACCACACGCTTAGATAGTTCCACGTCCACCCCACCCCACTAAGCGGGATCTTCCTGGAGCGCTGAACTGTGACCCTGGCCCCGGCACGACGGCAGATGGCAGCTGCAGAGGCTCGCTTCGACGCAGCGGCCGTCCCCAGCCCCGCCCCTGGGGTGCCGCATCTCTGACCGGAGCTGTGGCCTCCCTTGTCCTTTCCCTTCTGCTGACACAGACACCCGCGTGCACCGCCTCCCCGCCCGGTGTCAGACCTCACCGCCCGAGACTGGACCCTGCTGGGGTGCCCCCTGCCGAGGCGGCGCTTAGCCCAAGGATGCTTAAACTCATCTTTTGATAAAGAAGATTTCAGAAGTAACACACTTGTAGGCAGTTCGGATAATACGTAGAGTTACGGCCCTGCATCTCGGCCCTGTACCCACCCTGCTGTTGCTGGATCTGGAGGGGCGCCCACGGGAGGATGCGCCGTCCACCCCGCCGCCCTGCGGTTCCCCGTGGGGCTCCCTCGGGGGCGGGACGCTAGGAGTAAAGCCGGCGGAGACCAAGCAGGCCTTCGGGCTGGTGCCTGCTCTCTCTCTTCTCAGCTGGCACCCTGAGCAGCTGCCCAGGCAGGCGGCGGGCCCAGGGGCAGGAGGCGGACGTGGAGGGGCGTGAGGCAGAGCTCCAGGTGGCTCCACGGCCCCGGACCCCACAGCCCGCGGCGCCCCAGGCCCCGGACGCCCTGCCGAGGTCAGAGGAAACATTTTCCCCAGCCCCAAGTGTGGACCAGAGACTGCACAAAGGCTCAGGATTAAGCCAGTGAGTTTAGGGGAGACTCGTTTCACAGCAGGATGGTGGTGGTCGCTGACCGGCCCAGCGGATGAGGCCGCACGCCCACATTTGACGTGAGCACCGGTCCGTCCCGAGGCGGGTCTGCTGGCTCAGCTCTGATCGCATCTAAGCGATGACACGCTGTGAGGATCGTAGCCTTCTGACCCCACATTCGTGAAGATTCTTTTTTGTTTTTTTCTTTTCCTCTAAACCAAGAATGGACACTGTGATTTTTTTCAGATGCCTTTTTGGGGGCATCTTTTTAGATGATCACATGGATGTTTAAAAATCTGCTGGTGGATATATTATATTAAAATCTCCTTGTGCTTCTTGAATAATTTTACTTGATCGTGAACTATTATCCTTTTAATATCAACGTGGTCTGAAATTGCTCGTGTTTTCTCTAGAATTTTAACAAGCCTATTCAGAGCCTGTCATTTCTTCATTGTGCCATTTCTATCACGTTGGGGATCAGAGTTGTGCGGGCTTTGTGAACTGAACTGGAAGCTTCCTGTAATTTCTTCCACTCTGGAGCGGTTTACATAGCATGGTAATTATCTGTTCCTTAAAAGTTGGGAAGAGCTGGGCCTAACAAGTCTGGGCTTGGCACCTTTGGGGGGAGTAATGCTTTGATAATCTTTCATTTTTTCCTATGATCATTATACATTTAGATGATATATTTCAGAAGATTTTGAAAAACTACCATTCCTTTAAAAAAGCATCCATTTATGCAAGATTTTCCAAATATGTTATCATGGAATTAACCATCTTCATTATCATGGGGTTTACCATATGATTGCATTAATCTGCTGTCTAGCTAATTCTTCATTCTTTACTTTGTGCATGTGTGTTTTCTCTTTGTTTCTAGAAGAGGTCTGGCATATTAATCAGCTTTTTTCCCTCAAAGTATCAGCTCTGTGCATGTGTACATCAAATCTGGTTTTGTCCTATTTTTGCCACCGTTTTCTTTTTTAACAATTTCTTCCTTCCTCCTGCTTTGTTTTTCTTATATTAACTTCCTGGACTGAATGCTCTCTTTTATTTTCATTTCTCCCTGTTTAATAATGAAAGCTTTTATGGATGTAAATTTGTCTTTGGACACAGCTTAATTTTATTTCCCTGTGGTCTGAGCCTTTGGCATGCACATTTTGCCTGGTGAAGTTCAGCAGGGTTACGCGTGGCCTCATGCACTCAATTTCTGTGAATTTTCTGTACAGCCCCTGAAACAAATATGTGTTTTTCTATAGGGGACAAAATCAGAAATGTATTAGTTCACTTACTTTCATAATGTCTTCATTTGGGCCCTCTTAAAGATTTATTTTATTTTCTCCTTCTTGATCTGTGTAAGACTGAAGAAGTTTTCTGATAGTAAAAATACTTTACTACATAAAAATACACTTAAAAAAATCTTTATGCAGGCAAACCTTTGAAAATGTCCTTTCATTTTTTTGTTGTTTCTCCATTCTCTCCTTCCCTTCACCAAAAATAAGATAAAATGACTGCCATAGGCAGGCACCCTAATACTTTCTTATATCCTTTCAGAATTTCATAATTTACTTGTGAAAATCAAGAGAAGGCAAATATATATCCATTTTCTCACACCTTTATTATTTCACCTTTATGCTGAAATCTTTCAATGCAAATCACAGACATCATGACACAGCATTGTAACATACTTTAGACTCCGGCTCACCCTCACAGGGACTTCATTGATACTTATCGCATCGCTGTTTTCCAGACTGCTTCAGTCCCTGTGCTTCCGGCTGCTCTCACAGGCTCAGGCTGAGCCAGCCGCCAGCCTTCCCCCGGCCCTGCGCCTTCGGCATCCCTCCCGGAAGCCTCGCGCGCTCTCCTGGTCGCTGGGGAGACAGGCTGAGAAGAGCTGGGTGCACACCCCGGTCCCAGGAGCAGCCCTGGGGGCTTCTAGGATCTGTCTCAGAAACCAGGGGCTCTGGGCCAGTGGTTCACTGTCCCTAGAAGCCAACGCTTCTAAGGTCTTTCTGTGACCAGCTTGCAAGATGTTGGAATGGCGAAAAGTCAGGTAGCATCCGCCTGTGAACCGTTCAGACCTGGCTTTTTAGTGATGGAATTTGTCTTCTGTTTCTGCTACAGGATTGGCGTTGCTTGGAGTTCTCAGCAAATTATCAGCTTAACATGTTTTAAAAATACATGTGCCCAGAGCGACTCGTAATGCAGACATTAATTTTATTTCCCTGTGGTCTGAGCCTTTGGCATGCACATTTTGCCTGGTGAAGTTCAGCAGGGTTACGCGTGGCCTCATGCACTCAATTTCTGTGAATTTTCTGTACAGCCCCTGAAACAAATATGTGTTTTTCTATAGGGGACAAAATCAGAAATGTATTAGTTCACTTACTTTCATAATGTCTTCATTTGGGCCCTCTTAAAGATTTATTTTATTTTCTCCTTCTTGATCTGTGTAAGACTGAAGAAGTTTTCTGATAGTAAAAATACTTTACTACATAAAAATACACTTAAAAAAATCTTTATGCAGGCAAACCTTTGAAAATGTCCTTTCATTTTTTTGTTGTTTCTCCATTCTCTCCTTCCCTTCACCAAAAATAAGATAAAATGACTGCCATAGGCAGGCACCCTAATACTTTCTTATATCCTTTCAGAATTTCATAATTTACTTGTGAAAATCAAGAGAAGGCAAATATATATCCATTTTCTCACACCTTTATTATTTCACCTTTATGCTGAAATCTTTCAATGCAAATCACAGACATCATGACACAGCATTGTAACATACTTTAGACTCCGGCTCACCCTCACAGGGACTTCATTGATACTTATCGCATCGCTGTTTTCCAGACTGCTTCAGTCCCTGTGCTTCCGGCTGCTCTCACAGGCTCAGGCTGAGCCAGCCGCCACCCTTTCCCCGGCCCTGCGCCTTCGGCATCCCTCCCGGAAGCCTCGCGCGCTCTCCTGGTCGCTGGGGAGACAGGCTGAGAAGAGCTGGGTGCACACCCCGGTCCCAGGAGCAGCCCTGGGGGCTTCTAGGATCTGTCTCAGAAACCAGGGGCTCTGGGCCAGTGGTTCACTGTCCCTAGAAGCCAACGCTTCTAAGGTCTTTCTGTGACCAGCTTGCAAGATGTTGGAATGGCGAAAAGTCAGGTAGCATCCGCCTGTGAACCGTTCAGACCTGGCTTTTTAGTGATGGAATTTGTCTTCTGTTTCTGCTACAGGATTGGCGTTGCTTGGAGTTCTCAGCAAATTATCAGCTTAACATGTTTTAAAAATACATGTGCCCAGAGCGACAGTTTCTTTTGATTAAAAAATCCTCTTTTAAGAATTTTCTTCTTGGTCATTTTAAGTTTTGTATTTATGCTTTCCTTACTTTTTTCTTTTCCTTCTGTGACTGGACTAGCCACAGGTTCATCAATGTCACTGGAATTCCAGGGACCTGTTTTTTCTTTTCTTCCCCCCAATGGTCCTATTTCTATTCTATTGTATACTTTAACCTGGGCTCTTTCAATATGTGTTAATCTTTTGTTAACCCTTTGGCTTGGGTGTTTAATTTATTTTACTGTTTTATTTTTGTTGATCCTTTTTTTACGTTGGAGGGTCACTGCCTTACACCGTTGTGTTGGTTTCCGTTTCTGTCACAGATCAGCTGTAAGTGTCTGTATGTCCCTCTGTCTTGAGTCTGTCCCGCCTCCCAGCCCAGCCCAGCGCTCCAGGTTCTCACAGGCGCGGGGTGGGGCTCCCAGGGCTCTTCAGCAGCTTCCCGCTGACTCTCTAGCTCATACATGGTCAGGTATATGCTTCAGTGCTACTCTCTCAATGCATCTCCTGTGACCTATTTCTTCTTGAGTGAGTTTTTTCAGCCTTGTAAAAGATTAGCTTCAGAATTTCTATCCTATACGCTGATCAAAGCAAATTTGCTAGCTAGAGTACAATGTGTGTATACCATTCTGTTTGCCCCCCACTGCCTCTCAGAGTCCCTCCCATTTTAATCGTTTATATATAATGAATGAAATGGCTTTCCTGGTAGTCATGTATGCCTGTGAGAGATGGACCATAAAGAAGACTGAGTGCTGAAGAACGAATTCCTTGGAACCGTGGTGCTGGAGAAGACTCTTGAGAGGCCCTTGGGCAGCAAGGAGATCAAACCAGTCCGTCCTAAAGGAAATCAAGCCTGACTATTCCTTGAGAGGACGGAGGCTGCAGCTGAAGCTCTAGTCCTTTGGCCACCTGATGCGAAGAGCTGACTCGTTGGAAAGGAGCCTGATGATGGGAAAAATAAAAGGCAGAAGGAGAAGGGGGCGACAGAGGATGAGGTGGTTGGATGGCATCACTGAGTCAATGGACATGAGTCTGAGCAAGCTCTGGGAGATGGTGAAGGACAGGGGTGCTGCAGAGTCGGCCATGACAGAGCGACTGAACTCAACTGAATGAAATTAGTTTTATATATATATATATACACACACACACACATTAGCACTGCTCAGAGAAGTTCTCCGGTGTTTGTCAGTCACCCGTCTACCAGGATCTGGCCCACTGAGTTGTGCTCTCCGGCTGCAGCCGGTTTTTTATTAACTGTAAGAACTGGGAGGGGGGGTTATTTTTGGATAACATGAAATCGGCCTTTGCTAGAAATAATGAACTAACAGGGCTCGCGTTCCAGAGGCGTAGCTCTGGTGGCCCTTCCAAACTCAGCGCCTTCCCCGCCAGCCTCACCGTCAGCATGGAAAGCCCTGCGGAGGCCCGCTCTGCCCAGCTGGAAGCAGGGGAGTCAACACAGATGTGTCTGACTCTCTAGCTCATACCATGGTCCACAGGCGGGTGGGGCTCCCAGGGCTCTTCAGCAGCTTCCCGCTGACTCTCTAGCTCATACATGGTCAGGTATATGCTTCAGTGCTACTCTCTCAATGCATCTCCTGTGACCTATTTCTTCTTGAGTGAGTTTTTTCAGCCTTGTAAAAGATTAGCTTCAGAATTTCTATCCTATACGCTGATCAAAGCAAATTTGCTAGCTAGAGTACAATGTGTGTATACCATTCTGTTTGCCCCCCACTGCCTCTCAGAGTCCCTCCCATTTTAATCGTTTATATATAATGAATGAAATGGCTTTCCTGGTAGTCATGTATGCCTGTGAGAGATGGACCATAAAGAAGACTGAGTGCTGAAGAACGAATTCCTTGGAACCGTGGTGCTGGAGAAGACTCTTGAGAGGCCCTTGGGCAGCAAGGAGATCAAACCAGTCCGTCCTAAAGGAAATCAAGCCTGACTATTCCTTGAGAGGACGGAGGCTGCAGCTGAAGCTCTAGTCCTTTGGCCACCTGATGCGAAGAGCTGACTCGTTGGAAAGGAGCCTGATGATGGGAAAAATAAAAGGCAGAAGGAGAAGGGGGCGACAGAGGATGAGGTGGTTGGATGGCATCACTGAGTCAATGGACATGAGTCTGAGCAAGCTCTGGGAGATGGTGAAGGACAGGGGTGCTGCAGAGTCGGCCATGACAGAGCGACTGAACTCAACTGAATGAAATTAGTTTTATATATATATATATACACACACACACACATTAGCACTGCTCAGAGAAGTTCTCCGGTGTTTGTCAGTCACCCGTCTACCAGGATCTGGCCCACTGAGTTGTGCTCTCCGGCTGCAGCCGGTTTTTTATTAACTGTAAGAACTGGGAGGGGGGGTTATTTTTGGATAACATGAAATCGGCCTTTGCTAGAAATAATGAACTAACAGGGCTCGCGTTCCAGAGGCGTAGCTCTGGTGGCCCTTCCAAACTCAGCGCCTTCCCCGCCAGCCTCACCGTCAGCATGGAAAGCCCTGCGGAGGCCCGCTCTGCCCAGCTGGAAGCAGGGGAGTCAACACAGATGTGTCGGGCGGAAGGGGTTAGAAGGGTCCTCGAGGGCTTAGAAAGAAGCTCTTTGTGACGGGGAAGCTCTTCCCACGGGGCTCGCGAGAGACGGAGGGACGGAGGGGGCACCACTCCACTTCCTTGTGCACGATCAAGTTGTTACAAATCTGTCCTCGTTTAACTTTGGATTCTTAGAAATGACACCTCTGGTCTGGCAGAACAGGATGTTTCGGTGTCCCATTTCCTTTGAAATCTTTCGTCTGGTTCTTTGCATTTAAGAGAACTGGAAGAGACTTGAGGACCGTTTCTCCTAAAACCTAGCTTTGGGCTTCATAGTCACGGACCGTTTTAAAGAACCACTGTCTTACTCTGCTGCCAGACATTCCCTGCTGGTTTCCTAGGGTGCCGTCTTCAGAATAGTCCAGAATCTACACAGCCTTACAGTTTCCATCTCCTTCTCAAGGAGGAAGCTGATTTTGCTCCTGTATTTTAGGGACTTTTAGGGTTGCACTATTTAACACAGAAGTGGGGCTGCACTGTGTTTTTGGAGTTATTGCCAGTTGCTACTGGTCTTATTAAATTGAAGTAACTAATTGAATATGTAAGAATGATGGCTTTTTACACTCCCGTTAAGTTTTTAATGTCGAAAACTCTGTGCCATTTGTTTTATGGGTACTTTCCATGAAATTAGAATATACTTCTTTGCAGTGTGCTGCTGAGGGAGCATTTCTCAGCCTCCGATATTCCTCTATTATCCAGAAATGTGTTTAAGTAAAAGACGCACTAGCCTGCCTTTCAACTGAACCTTCTGTTTTAAGACCAAAACAACTGCATGCAGATGCTGTTACTAAGTTAAAGAGTTGGTGACTATATGGTGCAGGATTTGGCTAAACATCGAGGCAAGGTTGATGGCTTCAGTCATGGCTTTTAGTGACTTTTAGTTGTGACTTGTTCTGAAATTTGTTTCTCAGCGTGAGGAGAGGGCATTGTTATTTTAACACATTCTCGGAACATTTGATTGTGAATGTTTTCAAATATTCAGAAAATTGGGAAGAATTTCACAGTGAACGCCTGTACAGCCGATACCTAGACACAATCATTAACATTCTACCATAGTTTACCTCACGTCTACGGATCTACGTGTTTATCAATATATATTTTTTGTTTTTATTGTTTTTTTTACATGTTGCTTTTTTAAATTGCTTATTTATTTACTTATTTTCCTCCATCTTTATTATTAGCCCATGTGGGCCTCCCATTGCAGCGGCCTCTCCCATTACAGAGCCCTGGCCCTGGCCACATGTGTTCCAGAGCGCTGGCTCATAACTGGACACACCGGTTCAGCTGCTCTGTGGCACGTGGGGTCTTCCTGGGCCAGGGATTGAACCAGCGCCCCTTGCACTGCAAGGTGGGCTCTTTACCACTGGACCACCAGGGAAGCCCTCATCAATATATTTTTAAAGGAATTCTTAACTTGGAACCAGACTCAGTGTAGAACTTGCTCTCAGGTGAACTTGAGATCAGTGGCCCTTGAATCATAGCTGCCTTCAGCTTCCAGCCTGAGCCGCATGGACAGCCCTGCCCGCACTGCCTATCCCGTCCACCGCGCGGGACCCGGGGCGGCCAGGACCAGAGAGGAGGCTCCACCACGGGGGACAGATGACCAGGGCTGGCCTGGGGTGAACCTGGGATGACCTGGGGTGACCTGGGGGTGAACCTGGGGTGACCTGGGGTGACCTGAGTGAACCTGGGGTGACCTGGGGTGGCCTGGGGTGAACCTGGGGTGACCGGGGGGTGAAGCTGGGGTGGCCTGGGGGTGAACCTGGGGTTGAACCTGGGGTGAACATGGGGTGAGCTGGGGTTGAACCTGGGGTGGCCTGGGGTGGACAGCGGCCATGGTGGTACTTACCCAGGCAGCTTTTCAGAAGGCGCTGACCCCTGCTGGCTGCGGCCCCAGCCCAGCTCACCCCGCCGGCCGGAGTCTGCGAGGCCGCAGCCGCTCTGTGTCGCGGCGCGGGCAGGGGCGGGCGAGGCGGGGGCGGTGCCGGGCGGCGGGGGAGGAAGGCAGGTGCACCCAGGCCGACCTCAGCCAGGACCGGCCTGTGGCTGACCGGAGCCGAAGCCCACGTGGGCCTGGGGTGCTTCCGCTCTGGGGCTCGCGCTCGCCGTGGGGAGAAGGGAAAACACCCACGTAGGGGGAACAGACTCGGCTCAAGCCTGACCCCGGGGCTGCTGCTCCAGCGGCCGGCGCCAGCCCCGCCGCCGGCACGCTGACCGCGCGGCCCGTCGCAGCGTCTCGACTGGAGCCGGCCTCCCGTCCGGCGCTCCCGGCCCAGGCCACGCGGCCCTCAGGGGCCCTGCCCGGGGCACCCCCTCCCGGCGGCTTCTCCGTGCAGTCGCAGGGACAGAGGGAGCTAAGCCACGTGAAGAGGCTCGCGATTAATCAGAAGAACAAGAGAGAAACCCCATAAACCCAACAATGAAACGGAAATAAACCATCACTGATAAAGAATTGGAGGCACTGGTGATAAAAGTGTTGAGTGAATTAGGTTAAAGGAGAGAGGTACACAGCAAATATTTTAAACTAGGAACTGGGTGATATGAAAGAGGCCTAATGAAAAAGGAAGGATTCAGGAGGGGAGCCCAAGGCCTCGGGGGCTCAGCCGCCGGCTCGGAGAGGGGCTCCGGGCAGCAGGGTCACCGGACCGCTCCCCCAGGCCCTCCTGCAGCCGCTGCCACCAGGAAGGTGACCGGAAGTCCTTCTCGGGGGCTCAGGAAAGCAGAGAAGTGAGGGGCATTGACAGGCTGTGCTTGATACTGGTGGGGTGAAAACACACGCTCTTCCTGACATTTCTCGAAGAGACTTGGCATTGACCTCATCGAGGTGATTATTTCTCCCCCGGGAGCTGGGCGCACTGGTGGTCTCAGATTACATGGCCACGAAAGCCAGGCCTCTGGACCTGCGGTGCTTCCTCAGCCTGTTCTCCCGGTACCTGGGTGAGGCGGATCAGCTTTTGAATCCTGGGATTTCCCTTCAGTTTCCTTTAAAAATAGAAAGATCACGGGCCACACTGCGCCTACATCTCGGTTGTCCTTTGGAGAGGCTCCAGTGCCTGGACCTGAGATGGCTGCTGGGGGCGCCGAGAGTCAGGAAACGCCACCTTCTCCCGGGAGTGGCCTGAACGCAGAGCCAGGGAGCCTGCTTCCCGAGGACCAGGAGAGGCCGCGCAGAGGAGGTCAGGCTCCAGGCTTGCCCTGACCTCTCTCTCTGACACACGGCAGCGTCCCTTCTTCCGGTTCCCTGGCAGGCCACCAGAGAGGCCCTCGGTGTCCACATCCTGATTAGCTCGTGAGTAGTGCCCGAAGCATGTTGTCCCGTTGACACTTCTGATCCTTCCAGCTACTGTTTCAGCTACTGAGCAATTTGGAATTAAGACAAAAGCACTGTTCGTGGATATCTGGGGCCCACGATGCCCCGCGCTCCTTCCAGCAGTGGGACAGACCGAGCCTGTGACCTGGCGCCGTGGACGCTGACCGTGGGCTGTGACTTACGTGCTACGTTTGTCCCTGTGTCGAGGAGAACCTCCTCTTCCAGCTGGGACTTTCCCTTGGAGGTGCGCTCCTTTCACGTACAGAAATTTTATTCTCTTTCTTGTAATAATCTAGAATGGAAAAGAATCTGAAGAAGAGTGCATCTCCCTGAATCACATTGCCGTATTCCTGAGACACGATAAATCCACTGTACTTTGAGTTTTTAATGCACATTCAGTGAGTCTAGTTCCCTTGCCTCTCATGGGTACCAGCTTTTCAGGTGTTAGCGGAATGGCCTCTGGAAATGAGATCGCCGTGCTGGGGGTGGGCCGTGTGCCTCTGAGGGCCACTGCCAGGGTGAGGCCGGCGCAGGATGCCAAGAGGCAAAGGGGGTCATGTCGGGCCTCCCGGGCCTGCCGCCTGTCACGTCCGGCAGGTGTGCAAGGCTGAGGCCGAGGCTGAAGCACGGGTACTCTGGCCGCCTGATGTCAAGCCGTTTCTAAATCACAGAGTCACCTGGCCCGGGGCCCTCGGAATCAGCAGGCTGGCTCAGAACCTACTTACGAGTGGCTGAGGGCACAACGCGGCCATCCTGGCCAACGTTGCGATCTTCATGGAGCTTCGTCCCTTGGCTGGGACTCCGCCCAGCTTCCCGGAGTCACCGGCTCTGAGGAATGGGGAGACATGGGCTTCTCATGGCTTCAGCTCATAAACATGCGAATCCTGAACACCAAGAAACCAGAGAGCAGGTCTCTAGACGAACTTTGCGGGCATATGAAAACAATATCGACAGCCCCGGCAACCTGGGCAGAGCGCGTCACGGCCGAGGTTAGCCCTCAGCGTCCCAGGAGGCGGTGGAGGCTGCACCGCCGAGGCCTGCTTGTGGCTCTGGGCCCGGGTGGCGAGGGGGCACCCCGGGGACGTGCAGACTCAGGCTGGCACCACCGCGAGGGGTCCCTGCCAGCCGCGCGGCCGGGGCAGCTGTCGGGTGATGAAAGCATGGCTGAGTGGGGTGACTCCGGGGGAAGACGAGGTGAGCTCGGCTCCTGACGGCCCAGGGGGAGGATCCCTGCTTGGCGGGCGGAGGCAAGGCTGGAGCATGGACATCCCAGTGGGCCAGGCCCTCAGAGGAGACAGTGCTTGGCTGCGGGTTATGCCCAATTTCTTCTCTGCATGGACTGCTTTTTGGAGCAGGGATACTTCCCCTGTGGCTTATTTTATTATATCAGCATCTCCCATTACAAAATAAAATCTCTTTGAAAGAAAGGCCTCCAAAAGGAGGAATTCCCACTGAGCAGAGATGTGGGAAGCCACCAAAGGTTACTAATTATTATCAGCAAAATTAATGTACATCCTTTACACGTGGACTCTAAAAAGAAACGATGCAAATGAACTTACGGAACGGAAAGAGACTCACAGACTGAGAGACTGCATTCACGACTTCCAGGGGGACGTGTGGGAGGAAGGCAGAGTTAGGGAGCGTGGGCTGGACATAGACACACTGCTGTGTTTCCGGTGGCCAGCCCACAGGGACCTGCTGGGGAGCTCTGGGACTCCGCTCTGTGTCAAGTCGTGGTCTGATGGGAGGGGGCTTGGGAGATGATGGATCCTCGTATTTGTACAGCTGAGTAGCTCTCACAACACTGCTGCCTGGCTGTGCCCCAATACAGAATCAGGAGATTAAAAACCGGATGTACAGTGTGACAGTCACTTATCCGTGCACTGTTTTCACACAGGACGGTGTCCCTCAAATTGGTCTAAGAAATAGAAACGAGAAAAACAAGCACTGAAAAATCACTGGCTGGTAAGAGAAAATCGAGTCTCCTGAAAACCAGCCTGGCCACATTCACAAAGCAGCCGTGTAGCCCGTGGACCTGCAGCTGGCTGATTGCCCACGTCGGACCTGGACGGAGGCTGCTTGAGCTGACCTGGGGTGGGTGCAGGATGCTCCTGCATCTGGCAGAGGCAGCCCTCTCTGGATGACTTGGTCCCACTGGCCCAGGTAGAACATGAGCTCCAAGGCCTTCAGGAATTGACTTTCCATTTGTTTGCTTTTTATCCATCTTTATTCTTC
The DNA here is from genome assembly GCA_022376925.1 of Tragulus kanchil. Classification (NCBI taxonomy): domain Eukaryota; kingdom Metazoa; phylum Chordata; class Mammalia; order Artiodactyla; family Tragulidae; genus Tragulus; species Tragulus kanchil. The sequence goes on from JAIOJX010000003.1 coordinate 2,514,314, forward strand.
GGCCTGTGTGGGCCTCCCACTGCAGTGGCCTCTCTGGTTACAGAGCACCGGCTCTGGGCACATGCACTCCAGAGCGCTGGCTCATAATTGGACGCACTGGTCCAGCTACTCTGCAGCACGTGGGATCCTCCTGGGCCAGGGATTGAACCAGTGCCCCTTGCACTGCAAGGCGGACTCTTTACCCACCGGACCACCAGGGAAGCCCTTCTCCGCGTTGCTGAGTCTGTGATGCCTGCTGTCCTCCCCTCTCACTTCATGGTGGCTTCCGGGCTTCTTCTCTGCCTGCAGCCAGGGGCTGCCTCTCCGTCCCCATCCTCCGTCCCCTCCCAGCACCCTGTGACCTGCTGCGGCTTCAGATCCTGCCACTGGTGGTTTTCCTCTCTCTCTAATTTCATGTCCAACCTCTCAAGGGAAGGATTCTGATGGGCTCGGGGCATCTTCCCGGGCCAGGCGTCTTCATGGTCCCTTTGCCGCTGGGTCTAGCACGAAAGGCCCACAGGGGGCGCTCTGTGACAGAGGGGAGGCCAGCATGGGGGTTGTCTAAGGAACTGCCCCAGGGAGGGAAGCCTTGAAGACACGGCAGACCAGGCGTCTACACCAACCGAGCTTCAAGTAAAAACAAGTAGATAAAACAACAGCAAGATCGAGAGTCTGTGGAAAGTATTCCTGAGTCAGCGGCGAAGGGCTGGGCCCTATGAGAACACCTTGGGATTAGTTTGAGCAGAAGACACTGGTGTTTGGAAAGCCAGCCGCCCCTCAGCAAGTTCAAGGCCTCCTTGCTTGAGCTCAGTTTCAAACGTGGCACACCCAGGCCCAGCCGGTGGCTGTGCCTGACCCTGCTGGGCGACGGGGCGGGGGCCCAGAGCTGGTGGCCTGGAGGGGAGTCCCCTCTCTTCTGTGGACGCTGGCCACAGCGCCGTAAACAAGGCTGACCTCATCCAATGGGCCTGTGCTACCAAGGAAACCAACTTTGCCTGTGACTCCTGAATTCGCCAGAGCTTCTCCCCAGCCCCCACATGCCAAGAAACTAAAATCCACTTGAATGCAAGCTCTTTTCTGTTTGTTTATCCCCTCTGTCTGAACAAGGAACCAAAAACCACAAGTTGACAAAAGCGTGGAGAAATCAAGTATTTTAATAGTACCCATGTTTGTTGGATTATTGAGTCCCTCTCCTTCCTCAATCCACAAAATGTTTTTGAATGACCTCAAATTTCACAGAAGCAAAACCCTTCTAGATTTCTCATGAGGGCGTGACTCCTTTAAGGGGGAGTGCCGTGCCTTACCCCCTCTGGGGCCGCAGAACGGGCACCCAGGGCAGTGTGGTGAACGCTGAAGGGTGCTCCTAGTCTGGTTTTCCAGTGTAGACGGTGAGCCCGGGGCAGAGGCTGCCCTCTGACCTCTGTGTCTTCAGCCCAGCAGATGGAATCTTTAAAGCTCTCAGAAAACCTGTTTAAATGGAATCATCAATAAAAAGTCGGCGCTCAATGGCTACTGGCGACTGAACACGCAATTAGCAAATTCATACTAAGGTGCAAACAACTGCTACGACACCCTTTCTGAAAGCAGGTTTTTGTTTGAATGAGGAGCTGGTGTTCAGAGGAGAGCAAGGCCTGGGTGCTTCTGACCAACGAGGAAAGGAAGGAATGGATAGCACTAGAGGTCAGGACAGAAAGGGGTCCCAGGACGAGAAATAGTGGTTTTCAACGTTTCCTGAGGGCAGGCCTGCATACTTTCAAGAATTTAAAATCTTATTACAAAAAGCAAAATAAATAAAATAAGACCGAACGTTGAACTGCGGGTAGAACGTGCTGCGGCTCCCAGGCTGGACTTTCCTGGTCACGGCAGGGTCAGGAGAGCCGCTTCCTTCCTCCCGACTCCCTCATCCGCGCGTGCTCTCTAGACTCTGGGCGAATCGCTGCAACGTTTCAGGCTGCCGGCGGGGCTCTGGCCCTCTCCCGGCCGGCCGGCATTTCACCGGGACGGTCATACAGGGCTGTTGCTTCTGGACGAGGCTGCACAGAAAAGCAGAGACGACGTCAGAGCCAGCACAGTGCTAACGACATGCAAATCACATGCAAATCAAAGGCTGCCGGGCCCCGGGGGCTTTTGGCCCTCCAAGCACAAACCAACTTGTGACTCCTGAATTGCCAGAGCTTCTCCCCAGCCCCACATGCCAAGAAACTAAAATCCACTTGAATGCAAGCTCTTTTCTGTTTGTTTATCCTCTGTCTGAACAAGGAACCAAAACCACAAGTTGACAAAAGCGTGGAGAAATCAAGTATTTTAATAGTACCCATGTTTGTTGGATTATTGAGTCCCTCTCCTTCCTCAATCCACAAAATGTTTTTGAATGACCTCAAATTTCACAGAAGCAAAACCCTTCTAGATTTCTCATGAGGGCGTGACTCCTTTAAGGGGGAGTGCCGTGCCTTACCCCCTCTGGGGCCGCAGAACGGGCACCCAGGGCAGTGTGGTGAACGCTGAAGGGTGCTCCTAGTCTGGTTTTCCAGTGTAGACGGTGAGCCCGGGGCAGAGGCTGCCCTCTGACCTCTGTGTCTTCAGCCCAGCAGATGGAATCTTTAAAGCTCTCAGAAAACCTGTTTAAATGGAATCATCAATAAAAAGTCGGCGCTCAATGGCTACTGGCGACTGAACACGCAATTAGCAAATTCATACTAAGGTGCAAACAACTGCTACGACACCCTTTCTGAAAGCAGGTTTTTGTTTGAATGAGGAGCTGGTGTTCAGAGGAGAGCAAGGCCTGGGTGCTTCTGACCAACGAGGAAAGGAAGGAATGGATAGCACTAGAGGTCAGGACAGAAAGGGGTCCCAGGACGAGAAATAGTGGTTTTCAACGTTTCCTGAGGGCAGGCCTGCATACTTTCAAGAATTTAAAATCTTATTACAAAAAGCAAAATAAATAAAATAAGACCGAACGTTGAACTGCGGGTAGAACGTGCTGCGGCTCCCAGGCTGGACTTTCCTGGTCACGGCAGGGTCAGGAGAGCCGCTTCCTTCCTCCCGACTCCCTCATCCGCGCGTGCTCTCTAGACTCTGGGCGAATCGCTGCAACGTTTCAGGCTGCCGGCCGCGGGGCTCTGGCCCTCTCCCCCGGCCGGCCGGCATTTCACCGGGGACGGTCATACAGGGCTGTTGCTTCTGCGGACGAGGCTGCACAGAAAAGCAGAGACGACGTCAGAGCCAGCACATGTGTGCTAACGACATGCAAATCACATGCAAATCAAATGCAAATCCATCTCTCACCTGCCCAACCCTCTTCTGCTCTGATGTGGCCCATGGGAAGCATTCTCGTGGAGATCATTAATCTAAAGAGTTGATTTAACAGCTTTCTCATTCTTTAACCTTTTGTTACCTAATTGCCTTCATTAGCTTGGATAATGCAAAAATGCATCCTAGAATTTCATAAATAAGAGCCCATAATTTCCACAAAGGGATTTTTATTTGGTGACTGTATATATGTGTGTGTGTGTATATATATATATATATATATATATATATATATACACACATATATATATGCACACACTCACATACACATATACACACTCAGAAGATCTATCTTGAAAGATGCTATAGAAATTAGAATGAAAACAGAAGATTAACAGTTATCACTTGCATAATAAGTACATGCATCCAAATGCCAGCTTTATGCCATTCTTAAGAGTTGTCCTTTGAAATTTATTGTTGTTGTTCAGTCACTAAGTCCTACCTGACTCTTTGTGACCCCATAGACCGCAGCACGCCAGGCTTCCCTGTCCTTTGCTGTCTCCCAGAGTTTGCTCAGACTCATGTCCATCGAGTCGGTGATGCCATCCAACCATCTCGGCCTCTGTCACCCCTTCTCCTCCTGCCCTCCATCTTCCCAGCATCAGGGTCTTCTCCAGTGAGCTGGCTTTTCACATCAGGTGGCCAAAGCACTGGAGCTTCAGTTTCAGCATCACTCCTTCCAAGGAATATTCAGAGTTGATTTCCTTTAGGATTAACTGGTTTGATCATAATAACTCTCTTATGTGAGCCATTGGAGGTCATGCACGTTTTCATAAATGTTCCCTAAGTATCTCTCTTTCTAGATGGTGGCCAAGAACAGGAATGTGACGATAAGGGAAAGTACTCAATGGCAGGAGTTCCTCCTCAGCCGGGATCTGGCCACTCGATGTGGGCAGCCAAGGCAAAGAGAGCAGTGGACTCTGCTTAGAAACACGATGCCCTCTCGGGTCTTATTAATGTTGAATTGCATTTAAAGGAGATGAAAGGGGAAAGTTTTACAACGAATCAACACTCAGATTTGTGGGCATATCTGCAAATAATTGTCTTTTCCTCTGCACAGTATTTATTGATGGCTTTTCTCACTCCCAGATTTACCTAAAAGCTCAACATCTTATCCCATGAGAATAGAAGACAATATCCTCAAAACAGCCATGCTCCCATTGGTGGAAATGTAAGCTGAGAGAGCCACTATGGAAGACAGTATCGCGAGCCCTCGAAAACCTGGTAGGAGAACTACCATACAAGCCGACGCTGGAAACGGCACACACACACCAGTGTTCATGGCAGCACTGTTTACAGTAGCTAGGGTGTGGAGGCAGCCTAGATGCCCGTCACCGGATGAATGGTTAAAGAAACTGTGGTACATACACACAACAGAATATTACTTGGCCATGAAAAGGAACACACCGGAGACCATTCTAACGAGGTGGATGAACCTAGAACTTTTTACACAGAGTGAGGTAAGTCAGAAAGAGAAAAATAAGTATCGTCTATTAACGCATGTGTATGGAATCTGGAAAGATGGTACTGATGAACCTATTCACAGGCAACAATGGAGACAAAGACACAGAGAACAGACTTCGGGACACAGGCCGGGAAGAGGAAGGAGAGGGTGGGAGGAGCGGAGAGAGTAACATGGAAACATGCAGACTACCACGTGCAAAACAGAGAGCCCATGGGAATTTGCTTTGTGACTCAGCAACATCAAACTGGGGCTCTGCAACAGCCGAGAGGGGTGGGAAGAGATGGGAGGCCGGAGGGAGGTTCAAGAGGGAGGGGACACACGTGTGCCCATGGCCAACTCCTGTGCACACAGGGGAGAGGCCAACACAACATTGTGAAGCAATTTTTCTTCAATTACAAATCAATCAGTTTGGGAAAACAAACAGTCATGCCCTTTCAAAGTGGAGCTTTGAACGCTGAACCCTGATCCACGACGGACAGAGCTGATGAGGCATAAACAGACAAAAAGCCCTGAGCTGATGTGTTGTGCTTGGGTTCATACAACGCGGACTCAAACCCAAAACAATTTCGTTCCAGAGTCTACGCTTTTCATCACTAGGTTAGACTGCCTTGTTTCTCAGCAGCCTCGCATGCTCCCCTAAAAACTTCTGTCATTTTCTAGTAAATGCAAGAGTGAGCCCAAGGATTAGGTACTGGAGGTGGTCCAAGGCAAATTAGTTACCTTCTGAATCGGGCGGAAAGCATACATCCAGAAGCGCGTGGAGAAACGGAAGGACATTTGTGCTTCTAATCTCCACGCAGAAAGCGACGGCCCCCCCGGCTGTCGTCGGCGCTCCGGGGGAGCCGGGCTCTGTCCTGCCTGAGATAGGAGCCCGCACTGCCGATGAAGGGCAGGCCGGCTCTTCCCAGGGATCAGACTGAAGATTCCAGCTCAAGCAGAACGGAAAAACGCTCCGGGGTTTGAAAACTGGAGCCAGGGAAGAAGATAAGGTGGAAGGCAGCCAGACCAAAATCAAACCGGTCCCGGGCAGCCCTCCCACGAGGCAGCCTGCGATCGGCAGTGCTGCTGGGAGCAGAAGGGAGCCTCCTCTCCAGAGGGGAAGCGAGGCAGCTGTCAGCGGGCAGACCCGCAGCTCGTTTCCTAAGCACGGTCCTGTTCCTCCCTGGGAAAGAGTGTTTGGGGCCTTCGTGAAAACCTTCTTGTCAAGCCCACCTTGACTGCCTGCAGTGCCCTGGGCGGGTGGGAGGATGGGGCTCCGTCCCACTCAGAGGGAAGCTTGGAAGCCCCTTAATCTGTCATTGGGCACCTTCTCCAGCCTGCCGTCCTCTTTCTTCTCTGAGGAAAGTGAACGTTATTCACTCAGTCGTGTCTCTTTATGACCCCGTGGGCTATAACCCGCCAGGCTCCTCTGTCCATGGGATTCTCCAGGTAAGAATACTGGAGTGGGCTTCGCTGGCAGCTCAGCGGTAAAGAGTCTGCCTGCCAGTGCAGGATTTTTCACTTACAACTCAATCCGTTTGGGAAACCAAACAGTCATGCCCTTTCAAAGTGGAGCTTTGAACGCTGAACCCTGATCCACGACGGACAGAGCTGATGAGGCATAAACAGACAAAAAGCCCTGAGCTGATGTGTTGTGCTTGGGTTCATACAACGCGGACTCAAACCCAAAACAATTTCGTTCCAGAGTCTACGCTTTTCATCACTAGGTTAGACTGCCTTGTTTCTCAGCAGCCTCGCATGCTCCCCTAAAAACTTCTGTCATTTTCTAGTAAATGCAAGAGTGAGCCCAAGGATTAGGTACTGGAGGTGGTCCAAGGCAAATTAGTTACCTTCTGAATCGGGCGGAAAGCATACATCCAGAAGCGCGTGGAGAAACGGAAGGACATTTGTGCTTCTAATCTCCACGCAGAAAGCGACGGCCCCCCCGGCTGTCGTCGGCGCTCCGGGGGAGCCGGGCTCTGTCCTGCCTGAGATAGGAGCCCGCACTGCCGATGAAGGGCAGGCCGGCTCTTCCCAGGGATCAGACTGAAGATTCCAGCTCAAGCAGAACGGAAAAACGCTCCGGGGTTTGAAAACTGGAGCCAGGGAAGAAGATAAGGTGGAAGGCAGCCAGACCAAAATCAAACCGGTCCCGGGCAGCCCTCCCACGAGGCAGCCTGCGATCGGCAGTGCTGCTGGGAGCAGAAGGGAGCCTCCTCTCCAGAGGGGAAGCGAGGCAGCTGTCAGCGGGCAGACCCGCAGCTCGTTTCCTAAGCACGGTCCTGTTCCTCCCTGGGAAAGAGTGTTTGGGGCCTTCGTGAAAACCTTCTTGTCAAGCCCACCTTGACTGCCTGCAGTGCCCTGGGCGGGTGGGAGGATGGGGCTCCGTCCCACTCAGAGGGAAGCTTGGAAGCCCCTTAATCTGTCATTGGGCACCTTCTCCAGCCTGCCGTCCTCTTTCTTCTCTGAGGAAAGTGAACGTTATTCACTCAGTCGTGTCTCTTTATGACCCCGTGGGCTATAACCCGCCAGGCTCCTCTGTCCATGGGATTCTCCAGGTAAGAATACTGGAGTGGGCTTCCCTGGCAGCTCAGCGGTAAAGAGTCTGCCTGCCAGTGCAGGAGACACGGATCTCTGATCCGGGAAGATCCCACAGGTTGCAGAGCAACGAAACCCGTGAGCCACAACTATGGAGCCTGTGCTCTGGAGCCTCGAAATCGCAGCTATGGAGCCCATGGGCCACAACTCCTGAAGCCCAAGAGCCCTAGAGCCCGAGTTCCACAACAAAGAGAAATCACCGAACAAGAAGCCTGCTCACCTCAACTAGAGAGTTGCTCCCACACCCTGCAACTAGGGAAGAGCCTAGGGCAGTAGTGAAAGCCCAGAATAGCCAAAAATAAACAAATAAAGTTAATTGAAAAAAAAGAATACTGGAGTAGGTTGCCATTTCCTTCTCCTGGGGATCTTCCTGACCCTGGGAGGGAAGCCGTGTTGCTGGCCTTGCAGGGAGATTCTTTCCTGTCTAAGCCCCTTGGTTCTCTAGCAGGTTTCATTCTTTTCCGGCAGACTCAACTTTAGGCAATTTTGAGTCTAAGCAAGCAGGCATCGCTGCAAGAAGGGTTGTTCATTTCGCGTATACCAAGTCTGGGCCGAAAGGATGGGCTGGAATGGCTGTTTGTATTCTCCACTGATTGTCCATAGTGGCCGCTGGGACCTGACTTCCTGAAAGCTCCCCCGTCCCCCGGCCCCTGCTTCCAGGACAGTTAGCCCTCTGGTCACTCAGAAATGACCTCTCCCCACGTGCCGGAGGGAGGGCCGGCTGCCATTAGGGGTGCAGCTCAGAACGGATTTCTTCTGCGTCCTGAAAGCGGCCCCCAGCTTGCTCCACATTTCTGATTGACTCCAGGCAGTATCGGCTCCCCCCGCCGACCCTTCCCCACGGCCATCCGCTTGCCTTATTGCCTTTCTTGGATGATTTTAGTTTTTTATGTTCTCATCATGTCCCCTTTGCCACAAGTCTTAAGGACGTTTCCTTTGGCTTTCTGGAGACCTTTGTTGCACACCATTAAGGTCATTAGACAATCTAGAAAGCATTGTTTGGGGTGTTAAGTCCATTTCGGAACGGTTCCTGACTTTGACAGTGCAGGGCGTGGCCCCCTGTCCCTCACCTGCTGGGTGATTCTCAGGCTTTCTGTGGGTGCCCACGTGTGTGTGGACCCACCCGGGGAGCGATCATCAGTCAGACCCAACACTGGCCAAACGGCTGGTGGACCGAGTGCCAGCACCCAGGGCCCCGGTGCCCGGGAACGACAGAGGCCCTTTCACGCAAATGGTGGGAGTTGGTGGGGGCAGCCTGGCGACCCCTCTCGAGCTGGCTGAGCTTCTGCGTGGGGTGCTCTGTGGCGAGCGGCTGCCCAGCTCCACAGCGGTCCTCGGACTCCCTGAGCGCACCGGAAGCACACAGGTCTCCCCTGTGTGGCCACCCCCAGGTCTCCCCAGGCTTGGCCACCATGCATTCTTCCTCCTCTGAAAACGCTGTCTCATCGGAACGGTGCTGTCCAGATTTCCTGTGCTCCTGACCTCAGTGTTCCTTCATGGGTCTTATTTTCACATGGACACAGTAAGACGATGAGGCATGGTGATGGTCGTGGTGTTTTGGTGTCGAGGGAGCTGTTTGGAGTGGAAAGTCCACTCCAAAACAGCCCCTGTCTAGAGCAGAGGCTTGCCTGCCAAGTGTCATGGCCCCCGACGGGGGTGGGCTCGGCGGGGGACTGGGAGAAGCGGCATCTTATCGCGGTCTGTCTGGCCGGCGGCTGTTTGGGGCAGGAGAGAGCAGCACGAGATGCTGACCGCTGTGTCTCGGACCAGCACCCTGTGGATAAACTTTTCTTCAAAAATGTATGTCGTGTTATGCTTTGCTGCCTTTTGCTTTGTCTTGGAGGGCTGTTTCAGAGGCTACCGGCTAGAATTTATGCTTGATAACAGAATCCTAGTAGATTTTCTGGGAATCCCTTTTCTCTATTATAAGTGATTTTCATGAGCTATACATGTAAACATTCTGGGGTGTCAAATATTTAGCAAACGGCATCAATTCCACTGAAGAGTGAACTCATCAGGGAATCAGTAACTTGTGGCTGGTTCTCAGTTGCGTGGGTGGGCTGGCTGAGTTGAAGGAAGGAAGGCAAGAGGGAAGGAAGACCGGGTTGGGGGCGGGTGGGGAGAGAAAGTGCGGGGAGAGAAAGCGGAAGAGGTGAAGTGGGAGCCAGGGAGGAAGGTCTGAGTTCCTGAATCCAAAATTTGCAAGATAATTAGAAACATTCGTGAAAAGGAAACAGAGCATTTTTCTACCTGCAGATCAATGGAAATAAAAGCCCTAATTAAAAGAGAAGATGCAATATTCAAACAAGTCAAGTATATTTTGTTTTATGTGCCTATATGCTAATATTTTATAGTTAAGAGCCCTCGCCAGAATACAAATTCTATCTGGACAGTTTTGTTGATATTTTTGTTATAAATTTAGAAGCATAGGACATACTAAGCTTTTTATAAACGTCACAGCTTATTAAGTCACTGGAAAGCTGGCAGAAATCCACAGCCTTTCCGTATTTCAGTAATAATTCCCAGGCTGTTCTTCTGTGTATTCTCTGCTCCTGCCAAGCGCCTCCACCAAACAAGTCATTTATTTCGCATTAACTCCGGTCGTGCTCTGAGTTCCTCCATCCACAGCCTTAAAGGAATGCGGTGAGCCCTGCCAAGTGCTTTTGCATGTTTCTGCTTTCCTGATAGTTTCTCTACTGGTTTCCATAGCCTTTGATTCCAGACTTATGAACGGACCCAAGTCAAGATGTCCCGGAGCCTTTGCCTACTTACGGTTAAGAGACGTTCCCAAATAGTGTCTCTTTGGGAGATCGACCAGTCTGTGAAGAATTCTCGGCCAGAAGGTCACTGAGAAGTCTCCCTGACGTTGAGATTCATTTGTCATTTTCCCTTTGGGAAGATCGCTCCCCAGGTGAATTGGGCCTTTGGACCAACGCATCGACCCGCCAGATGGTCCTGACGTGCAGTTCCGTTTCATCTGACTTTTCTGAAAGTGGCCCCGTTCGGCCATCCACCTGCCGTGCCCGCAAACCGCTGTCGAAATGGAGAATTACCAGAGATGACGCCTCGGGAGGAAATCCTGTGACTTTTCACAAAGAGCACGTGGAAAATCACAGTCTTTTCTGCTTGCCAAAAAATAATAACAATTATCTTTCAACGTACATTTTTGTTAGAAATTCTACTCACAGGAGAATGGGAGTGGATTGCTTTTTACATCAACCTGAAGACTGTCTAAGTCACGGCCCCAAGAGTGTTTGGGGGACACGGGTCTAAACACCACCCTTATTAACATGGCTAGACAAAGATGAATGAGCTCACCCTGGCTTCACAGGGCACCTGGCACAGGACGCTTCCTTATAAAGCAAAAGAAAACTATATCCCCCTGCATGCAGCTGAAATGCTAATTCTGGAGTTTATGAAACCTGACAAAGCTTAAACAAGCTAATAATATTTTACCAAAGATGTTAATACCAGGTTGATGAACAAGGTCAAAGGAAAAGCACTTTCAATTATGCATAACACGCTCGGTCCCCTTTTGCTATAAATAAGAGACCCGGGGACAGTCGCTCACATCACTGCAGCTAGGAGGATTTACCATCTGAGGTCACTAAAGCTTATTCTCAATCATAGGTTCATGACCTAGCATTGTTTTCTCTTCTAGAAGGAATGAGCTGTGTGTGAGGGTGTGTGTTAATTCTGTCAGCGGCTAGTTTGGCTCCTCTCTTCACTAGGTCTGGGTCTATTTTGAGCGCATGATATCAATAAAGCTGACAGAATGCGTACATGCACCCTCACCCTCAACACCTGCTTGCAAGGGATCCCTTGGGGTTTTTGACCCCAAGCAAAGATTTTGGCTTCGGTAACGAGAGAAGCATTATGACAAAAAATGAGAGAAAGAAACCCCAATCCTAGCCACCAAGAACCTAGGAAGAGGTAAAGGAAGGGTCATTGTTGAGTTGCTAAGTTGTGTCTGACTCTTTGTGACTCCATGGACCTCAGCATGGAGGTCCGTGTTTCCCTGTCCTTCGCCATCTCCTGGAGTGTGCTCAGACGCGTGTCCACTGAGCCAGTGATGCCATCCAGCCATCTCAGCCTCTGTTGCCCCCTTCTCCTCCTGCCCTCAGTCTTTCCCAGCACCAGAGTCTTCTCCAGTGAGTCACATCTTTGCATAGGTGGTCAAGGTATTGGATCTTCAGCGGGAAGGACGTGATGAGAGAAAATCCATAGAGGATTCTAAATGCGGAAAAACAAGCGATGTCATGGGTGGTCACAGAAGGTAGTCAGCTCTAATTTAACTTAATGTTCTGTTTGAGCCCAACGATGGATAGTCCCTCTGCTTGGAGTCAGAAAAATGTGACAAAGGAAAATTGTCAATGGTGGGGACACGGGTCTAAACACCACCCTTATTAACATGGCTAGACAAAGATGAATGAGCTCACCCTGGCTTCACAGGGCACCTGGCACAGGACGCTTCCTTATAAAGCAAAAGAAAACTATATCCCCCTGCATGCAGCTGAAATGCTAATTCTGGAGTTTATGAAACCTGACAAAGCTTAAACAAGCTAATAATATTTTACCAAAGATGTTAATACCAGGTTGATGAACAAGGTCAAAGGAAAAGCACTTTCAATTATGCATAACACGCTCGCGTCCCTTGTGCTATAAATAAGAGACCCGGGGACAGTCGCTCACATCACTGCAGCCAGGAGGATTTACCATCTGAGGTCACTAAAGCTTATTCTCAATCATAGGTTCATGACCTAGCATTGTTTTCTCTTCTAGAAGGAATGAGCTGTGTGTGAGGGTGTGTGTTAATTCTGTCAGCGGCTAGTTTGGCTCCTCTCTTCACTAGGTCTGGGTCTATTTTGAGCGCATGATATCAATAAAGCTGACAGAACGCGTACATGCACCCTCACCCTCAACACCTGCTTGCAAGGGATCCCTTGGGGTTTTTGACCCCAAGCAAAGATTTTGGCTTCGGTAACGAGAGAAGCATTATGACAAAAAATGAGAGAAAGAAACCCCAATCCTAGCCACCAAGAACCTAGGAAGAGGTAAAGGAAGGGTCATTGTTGAGTTGCTAAGTTGTGTCTGACTCTTTGTGACTCCATGGACCTCAGCATGGAGGTCCGTGTTTCCCTGTCCTTCGCCATCTCCTGGAGTGTGCTCAGACGCGTGTCCACTGAGCCAGTGATGCCATCCAGCCATCTCAGCCTCTGTTGCCCCCTTCTCCTCCTGCCCTCAGTCTTTCCCAGCACCAGAGTCTTCTCCAGTGAGTCACATCTTTGCATAGGTGGTCAAGGTATTGGATCTTCAGCGGGAAGGACGTGATGAGAGAAAATCCATAGAGGATTCTAAATGCGGAAAAACAAGCGATGTCATGGGTGGTCACAGAAGGTAGTCAGCTCTAATTTAACTTAATGTTCTGTTTGAGCCCAACGATGGATAGTCCCTCTGCTTGGAGTCAGAAAAATGTGACAAAGGAAAATTGTCAATGGTGGGATTCCCCAATAAAACCTCTCCCATTCCCAGGAATTATTCAGGAACATGAAAGCCTTCAGGATGGCGTAACAGCGGGTGACGTCACTTTCCTGTAAGCGTCCCTTCTTTCTCAATTATCTGCAGAATGTGGTTCCCCAGATAGGGGGTCCCCTGGTAGCCACCTGGAAACTGAGGTCCATCTTGAACATCAGCTTGATGCTCTGAAGTTGCGTAAGTTTTATTGGTATTATTCTGTCACTTAGATCTTCCAGCTGGCAACAGACAAGTCCCATTATCTTCTCTGTGCAAAGTCTGACGCCTGGAACAAAAGTGCCTGGTCCAGTTTGCTGGAGAGTCCCTTCCAAACTCAAGGATAGTGTCAACTCTATTCAAACCGTTACAGACCTTTAGAAAAACTTCTTTTTCGTAAGTCAATAAAACTATAGTATCAAAATGTGATGAAAATACCACCTGGTACACACACACACACACACTGCTGCTTAGTTGCTTCAGTCGTGTCTGGCTGTGTTCAACCCCATGGACTAGCCCTCCAGCCTCCTCTGGCCATGGATCCGGGCAAGAACACCGGAGCGGGCTGCCACGCCCCCCTCCAGGGGCACACACACAAACACACCCCAAATCCAGACTGATCTAAGCAAATGCACTTAACGTGGATATATAAAAACTCTACTTGAAACAACAGAATTAAAGAGCATCCAAAATATGATTATCCACAATCACGTGTGATAAGCCAGGGATACAAAGGAAGTTTCTTTTGAAAAACTACATAATATGTGTATGGGGGAGGGTATAAAGAAGAGTTTATTAAGAGGAGAATGCTCAAGGCTTTAGCATCCAGCCAGGAAGCACCAGAGTCTTCTCCAGTGAGTCACATCTTTGCATAGGTGGTCAAGGTATTGGATCTTCAGCGGGAAGGACGTGATGAGAGAAAATCCATAGAGGAATCTAAATGCGGAAAAACAAGCGATGTCATGGGTGGTCACAGAAGGTAGTCAGCTCTAATTTAACTTAATGTTCTGTTTGAGCCCAACGATGGATAGTCCCTCTGCTTGGAGTCAGAAAAATGTGACAAAGGAGAATTGTCAATGGTGGGATTCCCCAATAAAACCTCTCCCATTCCCAGGAATTATTCAGGAACATGAAAGCCTTCAGGATGGCGTAACAGCGGGTGACGTCACTTTCCTGTAAGCGTCCCTTCTTTCTCAATTATCTGCAGAATGTGGTTCCCCAGATAGGGGGTCCCCTGGTAGCCACCTGGAAACTGAGGTCCATCTTGAACATCAGCTTGATGCTCTGAAGTTGCGTAAGTTTTATTGGTATTATTCCGTCACTTAGATCTTCCAGCTGGCAACAGACAAGTCCCATTATCTTCTCTGTGCAAAGTCTGACGCCTGGAACAAAAGTGCCTGGTCCAGTTTGCTGGAGAGTCCCTTCCAAACTCAAGGATAGTGTCAACTCTATTCAAACCGTTACAGACCTTTAGAAAAACTTCTTTTTCGTAAGTCAATAAAACTATAGTATCAAAATGTGATGAAAATACCACCTGGTACACACACACACACACACACTGCTGCTTAGTTGCTTCAGTCGTGTCTGGCTGTGTTCAACCCCATGGACTAGCCCTCCAGCCTCCTCTGGCCATGGATCCGGGCAAGAACACCGGAGCGGGCTGCCACGCCCCCCTCCAGGGGCACACACACAAACACACCCCAAATCCAGACTGATCTAAGCAAATGCACTTAACGTGGATATATAAAAACTCTACTTGAAACAACAGAATTAAAGAGCATCCAAAATATGATTATCCACAATCACGTGTGATAAGCCAGGGATACAAAGGAAGTTTCTTTTGAAAAACTACATAATATGTGTATGGGGGAGGGTATAAAGAAGAGTTTATTAAGAGGAGAATGCTCTCCAAGGCTTTAGCATTTAATTACTTGGTGAGGACACTGAAGATAGAAGTAATATTGCAAGTTTAGTCCTTAAATTCTTCTCTCTATATATTTTATGCTGAATTAAAGAAGCTAGTCACAAAAATGTAGGTTTCTATCCATGTATTTTATATGGTTATACAATGCAATGTTTCAATTTTAATACTGAGAAGATAAGCAACCCAGTTAAAAATACTGGAAGATTGCAGGCACACCACAGAAAAGTTGCACAGGCAGGCAGCAGGCACATGAGAAGATGCTCGGCATGGCTCGTGACCAGAGCTGTGCAAAGGAAGAGCGCCAGGGAGACGCCCTCATATACACAGTCAGTAGCACGTCCAAAGCCCCGGGTGCCTCACCTCTCTTTAAAATCTGTTCCTCGCTTGATCCCAGACGACCACCCACCATGCACCTCTCACTAGAGATGAACTCACCTCTGACAGAATTGGGGATGAATGATGACTTCATCTTTCGTGTCTGGTTTCTTTCCTCAGCAAGACAATTTGAGGCTCCCTGCACTGCTGTGTGCATCTGGAGTTTACTCCTTTTCATTGGTGAGGAGGATCTCATTACATGGACACATCAGAATCTGTCCATCTTGCTGACGGGCATTTGGGATCTTTCCTGTTTTGGTGTGATACAAATCAAATTGCTGTAAACATTTGTGCATGAGCATTTGTGGGGTGTATGTTTTCATTTCTGTGGAGTAGCCATCTAGGAATGGACTAGCTGGGCTATATGTCACATACATTCTTTTTAACATCTAAAGAAACTGTCTAAGAGTTTTGCGAAGGGTTGGGTTCAAGTCAACTGAAATGATTTCTACCCAACGGCACTCAGTCTCTTTTGAGCTCGCCCAGTAAGATTTCTATCCCCAGCACCCTGCTTACAAGTTCCAGTGGGAAGACAGATGCCTTTCCAAGATCAATAAGGTCGTACTGGATTCCTGCACAGCCACCTGTCATGGCTTTCAGTGCACATGGAACCACATGGAATCTCAACCCACGAGACCTGGGACGGCCTTCCCTCTGGACCTCTCGCCTCGTCCAGGCCTGAGGCCCGCTGCGCTCCACACGTGGCTCTGGAGGAAGCCCAGCTCGGCCGGCTTCGGGGAGCCCGCCCCCGGCCCTCTCCGTTCCTGGGAGACTCTTCCCTCACGCGTCTCATGAAGCACTGTCTTTGTTCTCTCTGGTGTCTGATCTCTTCAGCAGAAACTTCCCCAGACGTCTGATCTCCATGACAACCCAGTCTGGCTGGGTGTCTCCGCCCTTCTCTGTCCTTCAAGGTCCTCTGTCTGCAGGAAAGGCCCCACGGGTAGCCGACCGGTCCATCTCTCATGGGGGCGCAGACCCCAGGGCGGGAGACATCCCCTGTCCGACGGTCCAGGGGTGGCGGCCTCTGCAGGTCCTCAGAGGATCCACGCTGGACATCACTCGCCTCTGTCTGGGCCTGGATGGTCGCACAGCCACAGGCCACATGCGTGGAAGCCGTGCTCAGGCTGAGGGGCACCCTACCGACTTCTGGTATACCACCCAGAGCCCACGGGAAACGCCCTGCAGGAAACGGAGTGGAGAATTAGGCGCTGGATCTTGAACACGTCCTTAGAGCTGACACCAGTCACGTCTGCTCACTATGCTGACGTGACACGCCGCACGGCCAGAGCAGCTCTTGGGGCTGGTGAGTCGGGGGGGGGGGGGGGGGCAGAAATGATGGGGGGGGGGCGTCAACGTGCTCCTTACGGCCTTTCTATTCATTGGCCCCCAGCATCTAGAACTTGGTCACCAGGGCGCGGCTTCCCCTCGATCCTCCGTGGGGCCAACTGTGTTCAGATCTCAGTCTTTCTTGCCAGGGGGGCATGATCCTAAGAAAGTCCGCAAGGCCTTGGGGCCGTGGGCCCTCCCTCCCTCCTCCTGGGCTTTTTATGGAGGGGATTCTCTGGTCCCTCACTGTCTCTCCCGGGGGAGATAGATGTGTTTGGTTACGCCTTAACACAGTCGAGAGAAGTAACCGACAGCGTCGCCCGGCCGCAGAAATGGATATGACACGCAGAGCTTGCCGTCTGGGAAGGACGTTGTCCCTGAGGGATACCTGTCTGGTGCTTCACGGCTACGAGGCAGAAGTGACCACCCGCGTCTAAAAGGACTATCTTCTCGGGTGCTCTCTACCCGGTCAGTTTCCATCACCAATCGTGTTGCCTGCGTCCAGTGTGCCATTGGTCCTCAGCTCAGGAGGGTGGAGTAAACTTAGGACAAAAGGTAATTCTGTCTTTGAGGTTCCTTCATTTTTTGTTGGTACCCAGGTCTTGTCTGTGCAGAGAAAGATGTCCTCAGCACACTGAAGGTCTCAGGAATCGTCCTTCTGACTTGGAGAAGAGCAAAGCAGAAGCCTGAGAGGCTGCAGGAATTCCCCACTCACACAGGAGTTAGGGCAGGAGTAGGACTCGAAGTCCCCACTTCGAACCAAGAGCTCAGCTGTATTAGAGAAAATATGTCATTTTATTTTTACTAAGCAGCTCGTTCTTTAAAAATTCATTCTTTAAAAGGCTGGAATAGGACTCCTCTGTAGGTGTAGCAAAAATGCCAATGCAGGGGCACCCTACCGACTTCTGGTATACCACCCAGAGCCCACGGGAAACGCCCTGCAGGAAACGGAGTGGAGAATTAGGCGCTGGATCTTGAACACGTCCTTAGAGCTGACACCAGTCACGTCTGCTCACTATGCTGACGTGACACGCCGCACGGCCAGAGCAGCTCTTGGGGCCGGTGAGTCGGGGGGGGGGGCAGAAATGATGGGGAGGGGGCGTCAACGTGCTCCTTACGGCCTTTCTATTCATTGGCCCCCAGCATCTAGAACTTGGTCACCAGGGCGCGGCTTCCCCTCGATCCTCCGTGGGGCCAACTGTGTTCAGATCTCAGTCTTTCTTGCCAGGGGGGCATGATCCTAAGAAAGTCCGCAAGGCCTTGGGGCCGTGGGCCCTCCCTCCCTCCTCCTGGGCTTTTTATGGAGGGGATTCTCTGGTCCCTCACTGTCTCTCCCAGTGGAGATAGATGTGTTTGGTTACGCCTTAACACAGTCGAGAGAATTAACCGACAGCGTCGCCCTGCCGCGAGAAATGGATATGACACGCAGAGCTTGCCGTCTGGGAAGGACGTTGTCCCTGAGGGATACCTGTCTGGTGCTTCACGGCTACGAGGCAGAAGTGACCACCCGCGTCTAAAAGGACTATCTTCTCGGGTGCTCTCTACCCGGTCAGTTTCCATCACCAATCGTGTTGCCTGCGTCCAGTGTGCCATTGGTCCTCAGCTCAGGAGGGTGGAGTAAACTTAGGACAAAAGGTAATTCTGTCTTTGAGGTTCCTTCATTTTTTGTTGGTACCCAGGTCTTGTCTGTGCAGAGAAAGATGTCCTCAGCACACTGAAGGTCTCAGGAATCGTCCTTCTGACTTGGAGAAGAGCAAAGCAGAAGCCTGAGAGGCTGCAGGAATTCCCCACTCACACAGGAGTTAGGGCAGGAGTAGGACTCGAAGTCCCCACTTCGAACCAAGAGCTCAGCTGTATTAGAGAAAATATGTCATTTTATTTTTACTAAGCAGCTCGTTCTTTAAAAATTCATTCTTTAAAAGGCTGGAATAGGACTCCTCTGTAGGTGTAGCAGATAAGAATCTACCTGCCAATGCAGGGGACACGGGTTCAATCCCTGGTCCAGGAATGTCCCGCTGGCCACGGAGCCACTAAGCCTGTGACCCACGACCACTGAAGCCTGAGCTCTAGGACCTGGGGGCCACGGCTCCTCAAGCCTGTGCTTGGCCTGTGCCCCACAATACAAGAGGCCGTGGCAGTGAGAAGCCCTTACACCCCAACAAAGAGGGGCTGCCTCTTGCCACCAGAGAAAGCCCACGTGCAGTAACGAAGACCCAGCTCAGCCAGCATGAAATAAATCGATCAAATGTAAGGCTGTAACAATTAAAACGTGGTTCAAAAGGATACATACATCCCACTGTTCACTGCAGCTCCGTTTACAATAGCCAAGACTTGGAAGCAACCTCATTGTCCATCAACAGATGCATGGATAAAAAAGATGTTGTACCTGTACGCATACACACACAATGGGATGTTACTCAGCTGTTAGAAAGAGGGAAATCATGCCATTTGCATCAGTATGGATGAGATTATCATACTAAGTCGAGTAAGTCAGACAGAAAAACAACGAATGTCCTGTGAAATCACTTATAAGTGAGTCTTAAAAAAATGATACAAATGGATTTATTTACAAAATAGAAGCAGACTCAAAGACTTAGCAAACGTATGGTTGCCAGTGGGGGAAGGCGGGGGACAGACTGGGTGTTTGGGATGGACATGCACACACTGCTATATTTAAAGTAGAGAACCAGGCTTCCCTGGTGGCTCAGTGGTGAAGAGCTCGCCTGCCAATGCAGGGGACACGGGTTCGATCCCTGATCCCGGAAGATCCCACAGGCTGCGGAGCCACAAAGCCCGTGAGCCACAACGGTGGAGCCTGGGCTCTAGAGCCTCAGAGCCTCAACTACTGAGCCCATGGGCCGCAGCTACTTAAGCCTGTGAGCCCTAGAGCCCGAGTTCCACAGCAAGAGACGTCACCACAACAAGAAGCCTGCTCCCCTCAAGTAGACAGTAGCCTCCACATCCTGTAACTAGAGAAGAGGCTGCAGCAGCGGTGAAGATCCAGTGTGGCCAAAAATAAATACATAATGTAAAAACAAAAATAGAGAACCAACAAGGACCTACTGTACAGCACAGAAAACTGCTCAGTGTTGTGTAATAATCTAAGTGGGGAAAAAATTTGAAAAAGATAGATACGTGTGTATGTATATATATATATATAAAACTGAGTCGCTTAACCGTACCGCTGAAAGCAACAAAACGTGGCTCATCAACTCTACTCCAATACAAGTAACTTATTTTTTAAAAATCTATCTTAATTCAAAGATGCCAGTATTTATGCAATATCATGTCATCAGAAAGAACATACTACTCAATTGCCACTGCAGTTCAGTCTGGCCGTGCAAAACACAGACACAGCAAGCTCTCGAGTTTCCCATGAAATTTCATCCTGTATTTCTGGGCAATGACACAGAAATCCTTCGTCACGGAGAGGAGCTAGGTGAGATGGAAATTAAACTTTCTCCAGCAACTGTGTGTCATCTGTACATGTCATGCCCTCAGAATTGATGTCATCTTTTACTCTGTGGGAGAATTTTAAATTCTTGCTGGATCTTCAAAAGCAGAAATCACGGAGCTTATATATTTTGGAACAATTAAAGATGGAACTGAAAAAATGAGAGCTGAACTCTGCTTTTTCCCCTAAAGGCCAGTAAAATCTCGACGGCACTGTCTGCTGAAGCAGCACAGTCCAGACAAGGCCACGGGCAGCAGAGGCTAAGGCCACGCGCTGGAGCCGGGCTGTGCTCACCAGTCCCGCCACTGCTGACCGGCCAAGGGGCCTTGGCCGGCCTCGCCGTGCCCGCTGCTGCAATGGAGGCCTGCCAGGCCTCATGGCGCCCCCGCCGTGTCGGGCTGTTGGGGGTGGATGCAATGCTGCAGAAGTCTCAGGTATTTTGACCTGCTGTGTGTTGATCTGTGGTCCTCATCTTTTTTATTTTTATTTTTTTAAATGTGTACATTTTACTGAAGTATATTTGATGGACAATGGTTCATGGGTATGGTAAAATAATCCAGTTATATGCCTATAAGTACACATATGCTTTTTAAAACTCTGTTCCAGTATAGTTCGTTACAAAACATTGACTGTAGTCCCCTGGGTAGACAGTGGGTCCTTGCTATTTATTATTTTAATGTTGCGGTGTGCACCTGCACATCCCAAATCTCTAACGGAGCCCCCCTGCCCAGCTGCCACCGGTGGCCGCCTGCCGTCATATCTGGGTTCTCTGATGGAACAGAAGGGCCATCCTCTCAGTAAACACTGTCAGGTGCCCAAGGCCACCGCTCCATGGGGGGACCTCAGATGCGAATATAATGCACATAATCTCCTGACTAATATTAACTAATTACAGAGGTCGTGGGGCCCACCCCACGCCTGAAAGTGGAAGTGTTCGTCACTCAGTCACGCCAGACCCTCTGTGACCCCATAGACGGGGGCTCGCCAGGCTCCTCCGTCCATGGGACTCTCCAGGCAGGAACACTGGAGTGGGCTGCCGTGTCCTTCTCCAGGGGGTCGTCCTGACCCAGGGGTGGAACCCAGGGCTCCCGCATCGCAGGCAGATTCTTTACCATCTGAGCCACCTGGGAAGTCCCAAGTGATCAAAACTCAGGCTGTTCTGACCCGAAGGTGTAGGAGATGCTGACTTGATAGACAGCTGTTGCCGATGTGGTGTCATCAACTAGGAATACTGACGGTTGAGCACACTCTGTATTTTATTAGGTTATAAAATGCATTCAATATGAGTGACATAATTGAGCTGTGTCCAGAAAGCTAGGAAGAGTTTATTGCAGATTTTTCTTGGTTAGACAAATTTATTAAGGTAATGACATTATTTGTACGAGTCTGAATTAATTAGAGGGTTGTTTCTATTCTCCCTGAAGGAGGAGGAGCTGGGCTAAAGAAACCCCACCGAGGGGAGGAAAGGGGCAGAGAGCTGATGGCACAAGGGGGCTCTGGACAGGAGCACTGGGCTCCTCTCACAGGGCTCGGTGGCTCTGCGGTCTGTGCAGGACAGGCTGGGCTGACTGTCCTTGGATGTCACGCCAACCCTGCTCACCCGTCGCTCCTGTGCAACGAAACGACACCAGCGCTGGCGTCAGAGCTCCGTCAAGCAGCAGGTGGAACCGTCTGCCCACGTGGCTAAAGTGTCTTGAGGATGCCCGCCAGCCAGCCCAGTGGGAGGCAGCCCCTCGCAGCTGAGTGGAGCCCAGACGCCGCTCCCGCCCTGGATGGCGGCAGCTTCCCTGCCCTCCTATCACCCCTCAGTACGCGCTTTATGTCTCATTATAAACAGAGAGCTCCCTTCCTTCCTATCACCCCTCAGTACGCGCTTTATGTCGCATTATAAACAGAGATGGCTTTGTGGCCATCAAGTTAGGTTTCTGAGTTGACTCACCTTCACTAGCAAACAGCTCACACTGACTCTTTTTCTTTACAAAGGTAGAGTATATGAACATCACATTTATACTTGTAAGAAGGAACACTTGTTTGGTTTACACAGTTGTGTTTTCCAGACAGGAAACATTGTCAGGTACAGAATAAACTGAATTACTTAGCTACGGTTTCCCGTTGTCCGTAGGTGATCTATTTGTTACAGTTCATCAACCAACAGCATGTAAGTCGGCAAGGAAGCTGTCGCTATTTTGAAGTTCTAATCATAATAATTGTAAAATTACAGAGAAGCTGATGAGCAGGCAACCACCAGTTGATAGAATGTTTCTGGTGAAAAGATAAGAGATGTTAGTTGCTGAGTCATGTCTGACTCTCTGGGGACCCCGTGGAATACAGCCCGCCAGGCACCTCTGTCCACGGGATTCCCAAGGCAGGCACGCTGGTGTGGGTTGCCGTTTCTCCTCCAGGGAGTTCCCCGACCCAGGGATTGAACCTGTGTCTTCCGCACAGCAGGCAGGTTCTCCACCATCGGAACCACCAGGGAAGCCTAGATTGGTGAGAAAGAGAAACAGGAGCACCCTTACCTCCACAGCCAGAGCTCTGGGAGTTCTGGAAGGAAATGTCACACACACGCATTTTGTCTGACGAGACCCAGATGGGGAGGACGTCTGGACGGGGCGTGTCTGCTCCCTGAAGCGCGGCCCGAGGGAGGGATCCCGAGTCCTCCTGTGTGTGTGGAGAGGTCCTGGCTCCTGCTTCCAAAGACCCTGATGCATAGGAGGCTGTGCATCAGTTGGGGATTTTTTTTAAAAAATTAAATATCTATTTAGAAAAGCATGAACTAGAAATACTGACAGTGGAGCGCACTCTATACATGGGCCTCCCTTCTGGCTGCCCCCAGTCCTCTTTGTGAGTTGTGATGACCTCTTAAGGGTCAGAGCACTGCCTTGGCCGCCTTGGGTTGGTTCTTATCCACATGCAGGACTGAAGGGAGCGTCTGGGGCGGCCCAGTGGTGCCTCCGTAAGCGCAGGCTTTGTGCCATAGGGCCACCTTCCCTTTCCAAACTTGCCTCCAGAAATTCCCTTCACGGCGCAGAGACAAAGCTCAGCCCCGTCTCTCTCAGGCTCCTCCTGGAACCTCTGTGGGCCTTCATCCCAGGACTCACGGGGTTAAAATGGTCCCTTTATCTGCCCCCTGGGAGGGCTGCTGGCGCTGACCGTGGTAGCCAGGGCCGGAGGACTGGGCAGCCTGTCTCTCCTCACGCCCTGCTTCTCAGCCTGGGACCCCAAGGCCTTGGCATCCCTGGGCAATGCGGAGGCAGAGCCGCAAGCCCCACCAGGGCCTGCAGCGCCAGGATTCGTGCAGCCAGGCTCCCAGGGACGCTCAGGTAGGGGACGTGCTCTCCAGACGTCCTCCCCATCTGGGTCTCATCAGACAAAATGCGTGTGTGTGACATTTCCTTCCAGAACTCCCAGAGCTCTGGCTGTGGAGGTAAGGGTGCTCCCGTTTCTCTTTCTCACCAATCTAGGCTTCCCTGGCGGCCTCTGCTCAGGACCGTCTCCGCTTCCCACGCACGAGCTAACGGGAGGCCTGGAGCGCAGCGGAGAGCTCCAGTGTCTCTCATTCCGACGTTTGAGGCCGCCCGGCTGTGAACGCAGACCTCGGGGCTCCAGATGTGCAGGGGAGGATTTCTGGAACGTCCCTGAGCTTCTCCATGTCAAAAACAAAGAACACTCCGGCTGCTTGACACCACCTGCCTGGCTGTCCCATTTTCAGGCGAACATTGCGCCCCAAGAAGGAAGGACGACAATGGAGTCATGCAGCACCGCCCATTTCTTCCTCTAAAGATAAAGACGGAGAGCACGGCGCCTCAGCTGCTGAATGAACGTGACCTGCTGCGTGACCGGCTCTCGCCTCTGCTGAGTGTTCGGCCGTGCCCTCCACGGGCACTGGCTTGTCCTCTACACACGCGTGGGCTCCCCGGTGGCGCGAGTGGTGAAGAACCCGCCCGTCAGTGCAGGGGACGGGAGAGACGCGAGTTCGAGCCCTGAATCGGGAAGACCCCCGGGACCTGAGCTGGGTGTCTGTGACCTGTTTTCCCTGGAGAGTCTCACGTCCTGGGGCCGGGCAGGTCTTGCCGGCCGGCTGGGCTCGAGCCCTCTGAGCCCTTGCTGTGCCTGGACGCCAGAGACCGGCTGCTCCGGCTGCTTCCATCCAGACCTCCACCTCGCTGCCTCCCGGGTGGGACCCAGGGCGGGTCCAGCCATCATGCGGAGAGCCACCTCGGGCCCACACTCAGAGTCTGAAAAACCAGAAGCTGGCCCCGTCACTCTCAAAATTTTGCGTTGGCCTCTTGCAGCACACCCCCCGGGGATCCTGGAGAGACCGGCGAAGGCGCGGGGGCTTCCGCTTCGAGCAGAGGCGGCGGCGCGGTCCCACCGCCGGCCCCACTCAGCCGTGCGCTCCCCTGAGGTCACCCGGGGCCCAAAGGGGGACATGCATCGGTCATCCGCCAGCGGGCCGACCCGTCTCGGGGCCCCAGACATTTCTTTTACACGCGGCAAGGCAAAAGCGATGCAAAAAGAAAATGCAGTCCTTACACCCTCGGGGTGGAGAGGGGGCGGGAAGCTCCCAGCCGGCCCCAGTCCGGGCTCCGACGCGGGGTGTCGGCTCTGCGCCCTCATCGCCCAGGGCAGGAGAGCCCCTCGCCCGGGAACTACGGGCTGGCCTGGTGGCTGGAGCAGGGAGACTGTCAGCTCGACGATAACAACACGGCTCTTGAATAGGGGCACCGTGATGAGAACCCCAACTGGCCATTTTCTGAGGGCAGCTCCTGGCGCGTGTCCCAGAGGGCAAGCAGCCCTGGACCACGCTGCTGCCCCTTCGCCTGGTCCTTCCTCCCCGTGTCTTCCTCCTTTGCTTCTTCTTTCTCTTTTTATCTCTCTTTTTAGACAAAGCCCGCAGGGTTTCCATCACGCCCCTTCCCAAAGGCTCATCTGTAGGGCCCTGTGCATTCCCCTGGCCCTAGCTCTCACCGGGGCAGACAGGCTGTGTCCGTCACACGTGTGGGCGCAAGCCCACCTCTCATGTCTGGACACCCGTCAAAGCCCCGCCAGAAACCCAGGGCGTCGGGCGCGTTGTGGTTTATCTTTTATCCGTGAATCAGGGTCGGAAAGCGCTGCTGCGGTTGGCTCTGAGTGTCTTGGATTTTTGAGCTGTTTTTCATGCCCGTTCCAAAGATGATTTTATCAGAGACCTTTGTAGGCTGACTGCAGTCAACAGGAAAATCTTCAGCAACATGAATTTTAATCAGGAGACTCTCATTGGTCAAAGGCTGCCTCAGGGCCCCCCAGCCATCATCGGAGAGCCACCTCGGGCCCACACTCAGAGTCTGAAAAACCAGAAGCTGGCCCGTCACTCTCAAAATTTTGCGTTGGCCTCTTGCAGCACACCCCCCGGGGATCCTGGAGAGACCGGCGAAGGCGCGGGGGCTTCCGCTTCGAGCAGAGGCGGCGGCGCGGTCCCACCGCCGGCCCCACTCAGCCGTGCGCTCCCCTGAGGTCACCCGGGGCCCAAAGGGGGACATGCATCGGTCATCCGCCAGCGGGCCGACCCGTCTCGGGGCCCCAGACATTTCTTTTACACGCGGCAAGGCAAAAGCGATGCAAAAAGAAAATGCAGTCCTTACACCCTCGGGGTGGAGAGGGGGCGGGAAGCTCCCAGCCGGCCCCAGTCCGGGCTCCGACGCGGGGTGTCGGCTCTGCGCCCTCATCGCCCAGGGCAGGAGAGCCCCTCGCCCGGGAACTACGGGCTGGCCTGGTGGCTGGAGCAGGGAGACTGTCAGCTCGACGATAACAACACGGCTCTTGAATAGGGGCACCGTGATGAGAACCCCAACTGGCCATTTTCTGAGGGCAGCTCCTGGCGCGTGTCCCAGAGGGCAAGCAGCCCTGGACCACGCTGCTGCCCTTCGCCTGGTCCTTCCTCCCGTGTCTTCCTCCTTTGCTTCTTCTTTCTTTTATCTCTCTTTTTAGACAAAGCCCGCAGGGTTTCCATCACGCCCCTTCCCAAAGGCTCATCTGTAGGGCCCTGTGCATTCCCCTGGCCCTAGCTCTCACCGGGGCAGACAGGCTGTGTCCGTCACACGTGTGGGCGCAAGCCCACCTCTCATGTCTGGACACCCGTCAAAGCCCCGCCAGAAACCCAGGGCGTCGGGCGCGTTGTGGTTTATCTTTTATCCGTGAATCAGGGTCGGAAAGCGCTGCTGCGGTTGGCTCTGAGTGTCTTGGATTTTTGAGCTGTTTTTCATGCCCGTTCCAAAGATGATTTTATCAGAGACCTTTGTAGGCTGACTGCAGTCAACAGGAAAATCTTCAGCAACAGTGAATTATGTCATACTCCGAAACCGTCCAGACAGCGTGAGGAGGGCAGCGGACGGAGCGAATTCTTAGAAACGGAAGGCAGTTCAGCCACCGGCTTCTCCAGGAGGACGGCCGTCCTGCCTCAGCCCTTCCGCCCGCCGGCCCGGCCCGCTGGCTCCTCTGCCCTCGGGTCCCTGGACACAGATGGACTTACTTGCAGTCGGTCGCGTCTGCCCTTTCCTCTGATTGAGTAACGGGGTGTCACGGCGGGGATGGCTCGTCCATTGTGTTTCTTCTGTCTTTCGCTGTCTGGAAAGATACTGGGTGAAGAGTCGAGGATGTTGCACAAGAGGAGAGCACGTAGCTGTGGCGGGCAGGCTGGGGGGCTTCCGCGACGCGGGGGGGCGCCTGCCAGGGAGGACGGCAGGGGCACGTCCTCGATCACATTGTCGTTAACCACGAGCCCCGTCTTCACGTGCTTTCCTCCTCCCAGTGTGGAAAACATAAGCCTCCTAACGTAGAGCGCATTTACAAGGCAGGCGTGAAATAAGAAGATAAGAAGCCTTGAGAGTCCGGGCATCGCTGCTGGGAAATCCGGCGGCTGTCTGGTGAAGGAGCATGTGTCATTCTATCCTCAGAAGAACATTCTCCCCAAATGACAGCACAATAAATCAGACCTCTGCATCGAGGCCCATTAGGAGCTACAAGAAAGCAAGAAGAGGGCCCGACCTACGCAAAGCTTACACACCCACTGGGAAGCAAGGTGACAGGCAGGGGAAGGGGAGAGACAGACCACGTACTGTGAGGTTCCCTCAAAGCACCAAGGTGACGAGCGGATGGGAAAGATCAAGTTCTCATTGGGCTGGGGACTCAGAAATGGGTTGGCAGGGATCAAAGGGAGCTGGCCCTGGGCGGAGAGGAAGGGAACGCGTTAGTCACTCAGGTGTGTCTGGTGCTTCCCGACCCCCTGCACCGCAGCCCGCCAGGCTCCCCTGTCCCTGGGAGTCCCCACGCAAGAACACTGCAGTGGTCGCCATGGCTTTCTCCAGGCGGTCTTGCCAACCCAGGGCATGAACCTGGATCTTCTGCGTTGCAGGCAGGTTCTTTACCTGCTCAGCCGCCCAGGGAAGGAGGGGCACCCAGAGAAACCAAGAGGAAGAAGGACGCTCCGTGGAGGTGGGAGACGGTGCTGAGCAGGGCCGGGGAAGCAGCGGCAGGCTCGCCTGGGTCTGGAGCCCACGAGGGGCTCGCCGTGGCATCCGGAGCACTGATGGGGTCCCCAGGGCTCCACAGAGCCGTCAGGGGCACACGCCCGCGGGACACCTGCCCTCCAGGAGTTGAGCACCAGCTCACGGGGGTTGGGGCCAGGACACCAGCTCCTCCTGCCCTACTCCACGGGGGCCTGGGGCAGAGTCCGCACTGGGTCTGCCCTCGCTGCCCCCAGCAGACCGGGAGGCAGAGATCTGTGTGCAAATAGCTTATGTGAAAACACGACAGCAGAGGGACATCAGCCAACAAAATATTCAAAATACTCCCCCACGCGCTCCCACGAGGCGTGGGTCAGAGGTGCCGTGACCACGTGCAGGCAGGCGGTGTGACCACACCTCCGCACGTCCTGGCCCCTCTGCACTCAGGCTGTCGGTCCCGACTTCCGAAGCCTTGAGAGTCCGGGCATCGCTGCTGGGAAATCCGGCGGCTGTCTGGTGAAGGAGCATGTGTCATTCTATCCTCAGAAGAACATTCTCCCCAAATGACAGCACAATAAATCAGACCTCTGCATCGAGGCCCATTAGGAGCTACAAGAAAGCAAGAAGAGGGCCCGACCTACGCAAAGCTTACACACCCACTGGGAAGCAAGGTGACAGGCAGGGGAAGGGGAGAGACAGACCACGTACTGTGAGGTTCCCTCAAAGCACCAAGGTGACGAGCGGATGGGAAAGATCAAGTTCTCATTGGGCTGGGGACTCAGAAATGGGTTGGCAGGGATCAAAGGGAGCTGGCCCTGGGCGGAGAGGAAGGGAACGCGTTAGTCACTCAGGTGTGTCTGGTGCTTCCCGACCCCCTGCACCGCAGCCCGCCAGGCTCCCCTGTCCCTGGGAGTCCCCACGCAAGAACACTGCAGTGGTCGCCATGGCTTTCTCCAGGCGGTCTTGCCAACCCAGGGCATGAACCTGGATCTTCTGCGTTGCAGGCAGGTTCTTTACCTGCTCAGCCGCCCAGGGAAGGAGGGGCACCCAGAGAAACCAAGAGGAAGAAGGACGCTCCGTGGAGGTGGGAGACGGTGCTGAGCAGGGCCGGGGAAGCAGCGGCAGGCTCGCCTGGGTCTGGAGCCCACGAGGGGCTCGCCGTGGCATCCGGAGCACTGATGGGGTCCCCAGGGCTCCACAGAGCCGTCAGGGGCACACGCCCGCGGGACACCTGCCCTCCAGGAGTTGAGCACCAGCTCACGGGGGTTGGGGCCAGGACACCAGCTCCTCCTGCCCTACTCCACGGGGGCCTGGGGCAGAGTCCGCACTGGGTCTGCCCTCGCTGCCCCCAGCAGACCGGGAGGCAGAGATCTGTGTGCAAATAGCTTATGTGAAAACACGACAGCAGAGGGACATCAGCCAACAAAATATTCAAAATACTCCCCCACGCGCTCCCACGAGGCGTGGGTCAGAGGTGCCGTGACCACGTGCAGGCAGGCGGTGTGACCACACCCCTACCGCACGTCCTGGCCCCTCTGCACTCAGGCTGTCGTGGGTCTGAAGACCCTTCGGCATGGATGCTGGCAGCAGGTGCTTGAGCTGGAAGGCTGGCGGACGGGAGTCTGGGAGGGGGCAGGGGTGGCCCCATCACCACATAGCCCCACGGCCCTGCTGCTGTGTGACGGGTGACGAGACACCAGCAGCTCTTCCCCGGGCAAGACCAGAGCGAGGGCCAGTCGCCATTTCTGCAGAGCGTCCTCACGGGCTTGCTTCTAGTGACGGTGGTCCTTGATCTGGGGCCACCTGTGGGCATCGGGGATTACCTGAGCCTGGGGTCAGGGGCTGGAGGCGGGCCCCTCCCGGGCTGCCCGCACCCCGCCCGCTGGGGGTGTTCAGGTTGGGGTGGAAGGGCAGGGGGGCCCGGCAGGACTTGTCACTGCTGCCTGTGAAAACAAGGCTGCGGCTGGTGCTGAGTCACTCTGTGACCCCAGGGACTGCGGCCCGCCGGGCTCCTCCGTCCACGCAATCGTCCAGGCAAGGGCCCTGGAGTGGCTGCCCTGCTCTCCTCCAGGGGGTCTTCTGGACCCAGGGATCGAACCCAGGTCTCCGGTGCCGCAGGCGGATTCTTAACCGCCGGAGCCGCCAGGGCGCCCCCTCAATGAGACTGCAGTACACATAACCGCAGGGCGTCCACCGGACTGCTGCCGCGCGGTTTCCAGTCCAACCAGCAAGAACACCCGGCAGGTGGTTCGCACTGTTTCACTGCCTCTGTGCAGAGCCTAGAAATAGGAAGAACGTGAGCCCGCCGCTCCTGACTCGTAGCCATGCTTGTAGCCCCCTGAAGCGGCGCGGTGTGACCCAGCGTCGGACTGAGGACGTGCTGCCCAGAGGGGAAGGAGCGCTTGGCAGCCTCCCTCGGGCGGGCTGAGGTCGCAAGGACCAGTGGCCAGCTCTGGGGACCGCGCGTCTCCTGTGCCTTCCTCCAGCGCCCAAGCGGCTTCCGGGGGGCTGAGTCCCAGGGTGAGGGGCGCAGAGGCGCAGACTGGCACGTCCCCTGGGAGATGCTGCTGCGTTTCCAGGGACGCTGACTCTGTACCGCTTTTATTCGGAATCGTGGCTGCAGGGCCGACAGGGACCCTTCACTAGGTTTCATCCCTAAACGGAATGCCTGCCCCTATGCTCAGCCCTCCCCACTGTCTTTTTTGACACTGTTGCCTTTCAGTCCCCGGCTCCGTTTCTGGTCCGGTGCCTCCGCTCCGCGCACAGGAAGCGGCTCTGGGGCGGGGGGAGCCGGCGGCCCGTTTGTGGGGGGCGCCCCTTCTCCCGGGCCCAGCAGGTGCCCTCTCTGTGCGCCAGCCCCGCCCTGGATGCCGGCGGCCTTTTGTCTGGGCGTCGGGCGGCCCCGTTGCCTGGCAACAAGCGGGCGCCTCCAAGTGCAGCCGCGGCTGCCTCTTCCCGTCGTCAGGTGGGTGCTCAGCCAGAAGGAGGACAGAGCGCGGGGCGTCCGGCATCTCCGCCCGGCGGGTCCTCGCCTCCCGGCCCCGGCCCCACCGATGGTTTCCCCGAAGCGGATGCCTGAGTGGGTTTCAAGGGGCCGGTCGGTGTTTCCAGAAACACAGCCTTTCTCTTTCCGTCTGGAAGCAGGCCGGCTTGTCTGCCTCTGGGAAGGAGGAGGGGGCGCTTTGGAAGGAGAGCTGTTTTCCTAGGACTCGGGCAACCAGGCGGCCAGGCCAGGTGCCCGCTCCGCGTCCTGCGGTGACCCTGCCAGGCAGACGGGCGCCCCGCGAGCCGGGCCCTTTTCTGGGTTCCCCGGGTAGCCCCTCAAGGCTGGGGCTTTCTTAGAAATGATGGGGACAGCTAGCTTTGCTTCTCCTCCGTCTTGGGCAGACAGGCGCACCGCAGCCAGTCGGCTGGCTGACACACACCGGCACAAAGCCATGACCCCGCCGCTGCCTCCGGATTATTTTTCATGTTTGCAGACGGCCAAGGCAGCCTGAAGCCAGGTGAGCTCAGGTCAAGCTGCCTTTCAGAGTTTTATGAGCCACGGGATCTTGGGGAAGCAGTAACAATAAAATCCTTCTGAGAGCTCAGCCGCGTGGCTCGATTGCTTCCTGCGTGCCAAGCATTGTGTGCGAGGCTCTGGGCGGAACCGGGGGCAGCGGCTTCCCACGGGGACTGAGGGCAGGGAGCCCCTCACCTTCTCTGCCCAGGGTGATTTCACGGGAGGAGCATGAGGTGGCCCTCCTACACCCCAGACGGCCCTGGGCATCAAAACAAGGGCCTCCACGGGAGGACTGGGCTCCTGGCAGGCAGCCCAGGGGCCTGCCCCGTCTGAAGACAGTCCTGACCGGCCGGTCGCCGTGCAGGCTCACAGGGGCGCTTTGCACCCAGCAGGATAACATCGGCCCGCTCAGCTCAGCTCCAGCAGGGCTCCCTAGTATTGTCACAGCAGCCCCAGCAAACTGATATAAATGTATAGATGGATGGGAGATGGAAGACTGGCAGATAGAGGATGATTGGATGACTAGATTCAGCAGCCCGCTTTGGGTCCAAGCTTCTTTTGCCTGTTTGTCTATCTGTGTGAATGTATATCTGTGTATATTGTCTGTAGACTTTATAGTGAAAGCTTTCCCCACAATGCTTCTTCCTGTTGCCCAAGGGTGCCGGTTTCAGGGGGTGTTTCCAGAAACACAGCCTTTCTCTTTCCGTCTGGAAGCAGGCCGGCTTGTCTGCCTCTGGGAAGGAGGAGGGGGCGCTTTGGAAGGAGAGCTGTTTTCCTAGGACTCGGGCAACCAGGCGGCCAGGCCAGGTGCCCGCTCCGCGTCCTGCGGTGACCCTGCCAGGCAGACGGGCGCCCCGCGAGCCGGGCCCTTTTCTGGGTTCCCCGGGTAGCCCCTCAAGGCTGGGGCTTTCTTAGAAATGATGGGGACAGCTAGCTTTGCTTCTCCTCCGTCTTGGGCAGACAGGCGCACCGCAGCCAGTCGGCTGGCTGACAACCACCGGCACAAAGCCATGACCCCGCCGCTGCCTCCGGATTATTTTTCATGTTTGCAGACGGCCAAGGCAGCCTGAAGCCAGGTGAGCTCAGGTCAAGCTGCCTTTCAGAGTTTTATGAGCCACGGGATCTTGGGGAAGCAGTAACAATAAAATCCTTCTGAGAGCTCAGCCGCGTGGCTCGATTGCTTCCTGCGTGCCAAGCATTGTGTGCGAGGCTCTGGGCGGAACCGGGGGCAGCGGCTTCCCACGGGGACTGAGGGCAGGGAGCCCCTCACCTTCTCTGCCCAGGGTGATTTCACGGGAGGAGCATGAGGTGGCCCTCCTACACCCCAGACGGCCCTGGGCATCAAAACAAGGGCCTCCACGGGAGGACTGGGCTCCTGGCAGGCAGCCCAGGGGCCTGCCCCGTCTGAAGACAGTCCTGACCGGCCGGTCGCCGTGCAGGCTCACAGGGGCGCTTTGCACCCAGCAGGATAACATCGGCCCGCTCAGCTCAGCTCCAGCAGGGCTCCCTAGTATTGTCACAGCAGCCCCAGCAAACTGATATAAATGTATAGATGGATGGGAGATGGAAGACTGGCAGATAGAGGATGATTGGATGACTAGATTCAGCAGCCCGCTTTGGGTCCACAAGCTTCTTTTGCCTGTTTGTCTATCTGTGTGAATGTATATCTGTGTATATTGTCTGTAGACTTTTATGGAAGTGAACTATGCTTTCAGAGCAGAGCACCGACCGTGAGTGAACAGACTGGCAGCTTTCGCAAAGTGGACGTCCCTGCTCATGGCCGTCCAGAATATGAAACAGGAGTGACCAGCCGCCCTAGAGACACCTTCCCCAAGGCACTGCTGCCCTTATTTCTATCGACATAGGTTAGTTTGGTGATCCTGAAATGTATAAATACAGAATCATATAATACATACTATCGTGTGTGTGTTAGGACTCTTTGTGACCTCATGGACTGCACCCCAACCAGGCTCCTCTGTCCCTGGGATTTCCCAGGAAGGAATGCTGGAGTGAACAGCCATTTCCTTCTCCAGGGGGTTCCTGACCTCGGGGCTCAAGCTTGACTCTCCTGTTTCGCAGGCGGATGACTGAGCACCATTGTGCATCTGACACTTTTTCCTTACTAGTATGCTGTGCAATCTGTCCACGGTGCTGGGTGTAGCGACATGTGACTTGTTTTCACTGCAGGACAATACTCCATGGCATGAATGGATCCCAATTTATTTATCACTGCGCTACTGAAGGTTGTAATGTTTGCAGCTTGGGATTCCCACAAATAATATTTCTGGAAATATTTTTGTTTAAGTCTTCGGTGTACATTTGTATGCATTTTGGGTGAACATATGCTTAGGAGTAGAACTGCTGAATTGTAGCGCATGCATATGTTGAGCTGCAGAAAACACTACCACTTTCTGTGAGAGTTTCAGTTCCACGGGCTCGCCAACACTCGTTCCTTCCAAATGTTTTCTTTCTCTCTCTTTTTCCTTCTTGCTTGTTTGCTTGCTTTTGCTCTGCCTCTCTTTCTTTCCTTTTCTTTTCCTTTTCTATTTTTTAAAATAATTGTAGCTATTCTTCTGAATAGGTACTGTTACTTAACTTGATTTTCATTTCCCTACTGCGTTTGAACAGCTCAAATTCTCATGTTTATTGGCTGCTTGGATAGACTCTTGCGTGAAGTACCATTTCAAGTTCAGACTTTTAAGAGAATAGTTTTCTTTCTTCCGTTCTCTTATGATAAGCAGGAATTCTTCATTTATTCTGACAACTCGAGTGAGATATATGCATTGCAACATCCTTGGTGACATTGGAGTTTGCATTTCCAAGTTGGGGGTGGGAGACCTTTTCTGGCTCTCGCGGGGGCTTTCTTCTAGCTGCGGTGAACAGGGGTGCCTCTGTTGCTGTTCGCAGGGGTCTCACTGCGGTGGGGTCTCACTGCGGTGGGGTCTCTTGTCGCAGAGCGTGGGCTCTAGGGTGCATAGGCTTCAGTATGTGTAGGTGAACTCGCCAGTGACAGTGCTAAGTCGGCAAATTCATTTTAGCAGTTTGTCTGTGGACATGTCTGGGTTTTCTGTAGGCATTGTCATGTTGTCTGTGAATAAATACACTTTTGTTTCTTCTTTTCAAATCCTCATACACTTTCTTTCCTTCAGATGTTGACTGGAAACTCAAGAAGAACTATTTAGTAGAACTGATGACAGTAGACATCGCTGTTGTTTAGTCTCTGAGTCGTGTCTGACTCTGTGTGGCCCCACAGGCTGCAGCCCGCCAGGCTCCTCTGTCCACGGGCTTCCCAGGCAAGAAGACTGGAGTGGGGGGCCATGTCCTCCTCCAGGGGATCTTCCCCACCCAGGAACTGAATCGAGTCTTTTGTGTCTCCAGCACTGGCGGATTCTATACTGCTGAGCCACCAGGGAAGCCCTGATCTTGGGGAGAAATGTTTCAGTGTTTCACAATGAAGAAAGATCTTTTGTTTAGGTTATACTGCAGTGCGCCTTTATCAGACTAAATAAATTCTTTTTTACTCCTAGTAAGTTAAAAATGATATACATATGTTGAATTTTATCAGCCAACTTATCTGTATCTATTAGGATGATCTGACTTTTCTTAATATAATCATGTCTTTTCTGTTTGCTTGCTTTTGCTCTGCCTCTCTTTCTTTCCTTTTCTTTTCCTTTTCTATTTTTTAAAATAATTGTAGCTATTCTTCTGAATAGGTACTGTTACTTAACTTGATTTTCATTTCCCTACTGCGTTTGAACAGCTCAAATTCTCATGTTTATTGGCTGCTTGGATAGACTCTTGCGTGAAGTACCATTTCAAGTTCAGACTTTTAAGAGAATAGTTTTCTTTCTTCCGTTCTCTTATGATAAGCAGGAATTCTTCATTTATTCTGACAACTCGAGTGAGATATATGCATTGCAACATCCTTGGTGACATTGGAGTTTGCATTTCCAAGTTGGGGGTGGGAGACCTTTTCTGGCTCTCGCGGGGGCTTTCTTCTAGCTGCGGTGAACAGGGGTGCCTCTGTTGCTGTTCGCAGGGGTCTCACTGCGGTGGGGTCTCACTGCGGTGGGGTCTCTTGTCGCAGAGCGTGGGCTCTAGGGTGCATAGGCTTCAGTATGTGTAGGTGAACTCGCCAGTGACAGTGCTAAGTCGGCAAATTCATTTTAGCAGTTTGTCTGTGGACATGTCTGGGTTTTCTGTAGGCATTGTCATGTTGTCTGTGAATAAATACACTTTTGTTTCTTCTTTTCAAATCCTCATACACTTTCTTTCCTTCAGATGTTGACTGGAAACTCAAGAAGAACTATTTAGTAGAACTGATGACAGTAGACATCGCTGTTGTTTAGTCTCTGAGTCGTGTCTGACTCTGTGTGGCCCCACAGGCTGCAGCCCGCCAGGCTCCTCTGTCCACGGGCTTCCCAGGCAAGAAGACTGGAGTGGGGGGCCATGTCCTCCTCCAGGGGATCTTCCCCACCCAGGAACTGAATCGAGTCTTTTGTGTCTCCAGCACTGGCGGATTCTATACTGCTGAGCCACCAGGGAAGCCCTGATCTTGGGGAGAAATGTTTCAGTGTTTCACAATGAAGAAAGATCTTTTGTTTAGGTTATACTGCAGTGCGCCTTTATCAGACTAAATAAATTCTTTTTTACTCCTAGTAAGTTAAAAATGATATACATATGTTGAATTTTATCAGCCAACTTATCTGTATCTATTAGGATGATCTGACTTTTCTTAATATAGGGAATTACACTGATCAATTCTTGAATCTTAAATCAACTTTGTACTCCAAGAGTAAGTCTGGGCTTGGTTTGATGGATTACACGTCTCATATATTGACTGGCTCAGTTTTCGGTATGTTTTGTTCAGGGTTTCTACATGTCTATGAAAGCAATGGTTTATAATTTTCCTTTCTGGTAATGTCCTCATCAGATGTGCTATTATGATTATGCTGTTTTCATAAGAAGTTGGGAAATACTCCCTGTATCTCTATGACCTGAAATAGTCTTCATAATGCCAATGTTCTTTCCTTCCTTAAACCTTTGGGAAGTTTCAACAGTGAAGTCATGTGGCTTGAATGTACGGAGAGGGGAATAAAGGGTTTTAATTCATTTAATTAATTAATTAAATTAATTAATCTGTAAATTACGTGACTCCTCAAATTTTCTATTTATCTTTGTCTTCATTTTGGTAAATTGTATACATTTAGGAATTTATCTTTTTCATAAAAATTTTCAAATTTACTGATGTAAGGGTCATGTATACATATATAATATTCCTTACAATTTTTTTCAAAGTCTAAAACATTTGCAGTTATTTTTCCTTTAGTGATATTCTTAAGCTTGATAATATTTGTCTTCTCTCTCTCTCTCTCTTATTCTCTCAGCCTTGTCAGGAGCTTAAAAATTTTACTACCTCTCTAAGAAAACCAACTGTTAAACTTTCTCACCCACTAAGTCATGTCCAGCTCTTTGCAACCCTAAGGACTGCAGAAATGCCAGGCTTCGCTGTCCTCGACCATCTCCCTGAGCTGGCTCAAACTCGTGTCCAGTGATGCCATTCAACCATCTCATCCTCCACTGCCTTCTTCTCCTTTCGCCCTCAGTCTTCCCAACTTCAGGATCTTTTTCAATGAGTCAGCTCTTCATATTAGACGGCCAAAGTATTGGAGCTTCAGCTTCAGCATCAGTCAATGAATATTCAGGGTTGATTTCCTTTAAGATTCATTGGTTTGATCTTCTTGCAGTCCAAGGAACTCTCAAGAGTCTTCTCCAGTACCATAATTAGAAAGCATGAATTCTTCAGTACTCAACCTTTTTTATGGTCCAACTCTTACATCCATACATGTTTCTATTGGAAAAACCATAGCTTTGACTATATGGACTTTGGTCATCAAAGTGATGTCTATGCTTTTTTTTTTATTTTAACTTTTTTTTTGGCCACTTCTATTGATCTTTCATTTATTTATTTCCATCCATCTTTGTTCTTTGGCCAATGTCTATGCTTTTTTATACTCTGTCTAGTTATGCCATAGCTTTCCTTCAAGCTTTTTAACTTACCTATTTTCTTACTTGTATATTTGTATTTTATTCATTCATTTTTACTTTTATCTCTTTCATTTCTATTCCCTTCCTGTTTAATATGTTTGGACTTCTAAACTCCTTCATCACTTATAGCAATTATTTAATAGTTAGCCTTTCTTCTTGTGTAATATATAAATTCAAGCTATACGTTTCTTTCTGAATCTAGTTTTTGCTTCACTCCCCATTTTATTGTGTTGTTTCTTTCATCATGATTTAGTGAAAAATATTTTCTAACTCTCTTTGAGATAGCTTCTTTTTTTCTTTTTTTTAAAAAAACATTTATTCATTGATATATTTTGGCGGGGGGTGGGTGGGCCGCTTCTGTTGGTCTTTCATTTGTCTATTTTTCATCCATCTTTGTTCTTTGGCCTGCGTGGGCCTCCCATCGCGGTGGTCTCTGTTGTCACAGAGCACTGGCTCTGGGCGCATGCGCTCCAGAGCTCCGGCTTGGTAATTGGACACATCGGTCCAGCCACTCTGCGGCATGTGGGATCTTCCCAGGCCAGGGATCGAACCGGTGGCCCTTGCACTGCAAGGCGGTGTCCTTACCCACTGGACCACCAGGGAAGCCTGAGATAGCTTCTTTAACTCATAGCTTTCCTTTAAGTCTATTACTTAATTCCCAATATTTGGCAGTTCCCAGCTATATTTTTAAATTAATTTCTAGCTTGTTTCCAATGTGGCCACATAATATAATTTTTACATCTCAATGTGTTGAGATATTTTTTTTGAGATGTGTTTTATGGCCAAGCATAGTTTCAGTAAGTCTTTATGGACTCCAACAACCGAAAAAATTGTATTCCTCTTTTGTTCGTTGGTGACTGCTATTTTAATTCTGGGTGCACTGAAAGGGCACATGTTTTCCTTGATTCATTCCATTGGCTTCCTGGAAAAGAACTTTAAAGTTCTGAATGTGTATGTGGCCATCAATGAAAAGATCTGCTCGATAAATGAATGTGGATTGGAATACTCTAGAGTCTGCTATTGCCCATAGCATAGACATGGAAAATATGTGCACTTCTTAGAAGCAGTTTTTCAAGTGAAACCAGTCATCTGAAGGTTTGTATCAATGTGATATTTTGTAAGCATGTGTAAAGCAGGAAGCCTTAAGAAGGCAGAAGCCAAGAGTCGGGAATCAACAAGATTAAGGAGAAAGGGAAGTGTGGATAGCCTTCCAACTTAGAAGATTAGAATTTCCACTTTCTGGGTATTAAAAATAAGTCTACTATCTGAAATCAAAGGATGTGGTCAGTGTGTTCTCTCCCCCAGCACCCCTTGGAGAGCTTGGCCTTCCCAATGGCCGTTTTCAAAGAGTGTCCCTAGAACCCTGAGCCCAGATACATCAGCTGCAGCTTGAGACGTTCAGACGGAGGTATGGAATTGGCAGAGAGAAACAGCCAAGAAGGAGGGGAGCCGGTTCTCCTGATTATAGTTCACGTCCCTTCCTCTTTCTGCAAAGGAGGGGAGTAAAGTATTCTGTTACATACCATGATGCAGCAGGCTTCTCATCAGCCCGGCACCTGCCCGGAAACCTGGATGCAGGTGCCAAGTCTGCATGTCTTTCATTCTCTTCTTTCTGTGCCAGCAATGGCTGTTATTTCTTCCTCAGAAAAGGACCACAGCTTAGACGTTCCCCCCTTCTACCAGCCCTTGTTCCGCTATTTCCTGCTGATTCTCAGGCCGCTGGTGTCTCTCCTCTTGCAGCCCCTTGGCACGAGACTGCCGAGTCATCTTCCTTAATCGAGGTATAATCGCGTCACCCTGTCCTGAAGAGCACAGAGCGGGTCCATATTCCCTGAGCAACCATGCTGCATGCGTCGGCCTCGTTGTCAACTCACCTGGTTGTCCAATCCTGTCTCCTTCTTCTTTCCCAAGTCCTGTGCAGATATTGCATGCCCTGACAGTTCAAAGATGAATTGGGCTCCATCACTTGCAGGTTCTGGCATCAAAGTGACGTCTCTGCACCCCCGGATCCTCAGAGATAAAGCAGGTGTAACCATATCCCCTTGGGCGTCCTGGAAAAGAACTTTAAAGTTCTGAATGTGTATGTGGCCATCAATGAAAAGATCTGCTCGATAAATGAATGTGGATTGGAATACTCTAGAGTCTGCTATTGCCCATAGCATAGACATGGAAAATATGTGCACTTCTTAGAAGCAGTTTTTCAAGTGAAACCAGTCATCTGAAGGTTTGTATCAATGTGATATTTTGTAAGCATGTGTAAAGCAGGAAGCCTTAAGAAGGCAGAAGCCAAGAGTCGGGAATCAACAAGATTAAGGAGAAAGGGAAGTGTGGATAGCCTTCCAACTTAGAAGATTAGAATTTCCACTTTCTGGGTATTAAAAATAAGTCTACTATCTGAAATCAAAGGATGTGGTCAGTGTGTTCTCTCCCCCAGCACCCCTTGGAGAGCTTGGCCTTCCCAATGGCCGTTTTCAAAGAGTGTCCCTAGAACCCTGAGCCCAGATACATCAGCTGCAGCTTGAGACGTTCAGACGGAGGTATGGAATTGGCAGAGAGAAACAGCCAAGAAGGAGGGGAGCCGGTTCTCCTGATTATAGTTCACGTCCCTTCCTCTTTCTGCAAAGGAGGGGAGTAAAGTATTCTGTTACATACCATGATGCAGCAGGCTTCTCATCAGCCCGGCACCTGCCCGGAAACCTGGATGCAGGTGCCAAGTCTGCATGTCTTTCATTCTCTTCTTTCTGTGCCAGCAATGGCTGTTATTTCTTCCTCAGAAAAGGACCACAGCTTAGACGTTCCCCCCTTCTACCAGCCCTTGTTCCGCTATTTCCTGCTGATTCTCAGGCCGCTGGTGTCTCTCCTCTTGCAGCCCCTTGGCACGAGACTGCCGAGTCATCTTCCTTAATCGAGGTATAATCGCGTCACCCTGTCCTGAAGAGCACAGAGCGGGTCCATATTCCCTGAGCAACCATGCTGCATGCGTCGGCCTCGTTGTCAACTCACCTGGTTGTCCAATCCTGTCTCCTTCTTCTTTCCCAAGTCCTGTGCAGATATTGCATGCCCTGACAGTTCAAAGATGAATTGGGCTCCATCACTTGCAGGTTCTGGCATCAAAGTGACGTCTCTGCACCCCCGGATCCTCAGAGATAAAGCAGGTGTAACCATATCCCCTTGGGCGTCCTGGTGGCTCAGTGGTAAAGAATCCACCTGCGATGCAGGATTGCTGAGCTCCATCTCTGGGCTGGGAAGAGCCCTTGGAGGGGGAACTGGCCACCCCTTGCAGTATCCTTGCCTGGGAAATCCTCATGCACAGAGGAGCCTGGGAGGCTGCAGTCCATGGGGTGGAAAAGAGTCAGACACAGCTGAGCAACTAAGCACCCACACAATCATATCCCCTACAGACTACGGTGAAAACGGGGTGATTCTCTACACGAAGTGTGTCGAATGGACACACACCTAGACAAGGCTGTAAACATGAGGATGATACTCAAGGGAGTGGATCGACTTCCTTTCACCCACCTGTGCTTGCTCTCTCCTCCTCTTCCCTACAGACATCTCTGAACTCAGAGCCTTTCAAGGCTGCGACCACCTTCCTGGCCACTCACGAAGATGAAGCTCTCCTCTGTGCTTCACTACCCTGTCTTCTCAGGCCAGCTCTCAGCAGACCAACAGGCTAGGGGATTCTTTTGTGAGGGTTCATTTTTGGCGTCCATTGGGCTGGACCTGGGCTGCCGGATTATGCATTCTTTCTGGGTGCATCCAGGGAGTGCGTTTCTAGGTGAGATTAGCATTTGAATTGGTGGCTCAGTCAATTCGCAGGCCCTGCTCTGGGTGGAAGAAGGGAGGGAGCGCTGTGTGGCCCATAGAGGGCAGGAACAGAACAGAAGGTGAGGAGGGGAGCTCACTCCCTTTCCTGCCTGCCCTCGGGGGTGCAGGGGATGGTGGCCTCCGACCTCAGGCGGAGATTCTTGCTCCCTGGTTCTCAGGTCTTTGGACTCACACTGAGTTGCACCACCAGCTCTCCGAGGGCCTCCATCTTGCAGGCAGCAGGTGCTGGAACTCCTCAATCTCCATAATTACCTGGCCAATTCCTCACAATCAATATCTATCATCTATCCATCCGTCTATCTATCATCTATCATCTCTCCATCCTCCCACCTTGCTAGTTTCTCTGGAAAGCCCTGACTAATTTGGTTGTCAAGTAGTTTATGTTGACCTCCCCCAGCTAATTTTTTTTTGAGGTTTATTTATTTATTGGCTACTTCCATTGGTCTTTCACTTATTTATTCTCATCCACCTTTGTTCTTTGGCTTGTGTGGGCCTCCCATCGCAGTGGTCTCTCTTGTCGCAGAGCGCCAGCTCCAGGTGCATGCGCCCCAGAGCTCCGGCTCGGTAGTTGGACACATCTGTCCAGCCTCTCCGCAGCACGTGGGATCTTCCCAGGCCAGGGATTGAACCGGCGCCCCTTGCACTGCAAGGTGGTGTCCTTACCCACTGGACAACCAGGGAAGCCCTCCCCCAGCTAAATTTTAATCTTCATTTATTCATTTATAAATCCATTTTCTCAGTGAATACTTATTAAGACCATATTTCTTGCCTGGAAAATCCCATGGACAGAGGAGCCTGGTGGATTACAGCCCATGGGGTCTCTAAAGAGTCAGACATGATTTCTCAACTAAACAACAATGGAGATTCAAGATCTCAAAGTATCAATGCGAGCGACCTGCCGTGCATCGGAGACTCTGGGAATGGGTGGCGTGGACGTTAGAGCAGGAGGAGACAGGACCTCTTGAAGTTCAAGGGCGTGTCCCACATGGTGCCCAGCAGGCGGGATCTTAAGCCCCTGCCCTAGCAGAGAACCATCTCTGTGAGGCAAATGGAAGGAAGAGAAGATTCTTTCCTTTGCAAAAGCAGCGCTTCTTGTAATATCCATAATGGATTTCACTTTCATTCCAACTCAGTAAAGATGAAAGTGAATGTCTGAAGTTCAGTAGAATATACTCTTCCAGGAATTAAGGCTTGCCAGAGGAAGCAGTGACTTAATGGGTCTGTGCTCATGGAATGAAGGCAGATTAAGAGTGGTCGTCATACCTATCATAACATGATGCTGGCTGTACGGATTTAAGAGAAAATCACAGAGCGATTTGTGAGTTGTGCTTTTGTGTGTGCATCTAAGCACGAGCAGCCCGTGTGAGCGAGTGAGCGGCTGCGTGGCTGTGGGGCTGTGGATGCTCTGTTTCACACGTGCTTTGCTGTGAAGGCTGGCGAACACAGCCGGGAAGTCTTTGTAGGGGCCCGACACACCTTGATCATTCGTGAAAGCCAGCGAAGGGAGGGCTCTCAAGCCAGGAAGCCCACAAAGCTCTTTGAATTGATCTCCCTCCTGAAAACAGAACAACTCACCTCTGGTGAAAATCAGCAGGAACGAATGGGAGGATAATCCCACGCAATCATATTCTCATATATAGCAGAGTGCGGAAGGGAGTGCGGCTCCTTAAGACACCTGACTGACAGCCGTCCGCAGCACCTACGAGAAGCCGAATGCCCGAGACTTCAGCATGCACCAAGAGGGATCAAAGACATGATAGAAGATACTGAAGAATGATGTCACTTGGAATCAGCACAGCTCAGGGAGGTGGTGAGAGCAGTTAGGGATGAAGAGAGAAAATTCAGTTAGACATGAGATCTAAACTAGGAGGACTACCCAGTGCCTTTGTAGAAGGCGAGAAGAAGGGAATGTTGAAAGATCAAAAAGAAGAGATTCAAGACAAAGTGGAAAAATGGAGACACTAGGCAAAGAAGTTCCAAAAGAAGTATAACAGGACTTCCTAAAGAAGGAACCAATGGGAAAAAAAAAGAAAAGAAGGAGCCAATGGAAAGATTAGAAACTAAACGTCCATCCATCTTCCCTGAAATAAAAAGGAGCGCCTACACTACGCTTTCGAGCTGAAATGAGACCCTGCCTCCCTCGCAGGGTCGCGTGACCCGGCAGGACCAGCAGCCGGGTGAAAGGCAAAGGCAGCCCGACTCCCGGTGTCTGGTTTCTGTTTATCAGAGCAATCTTAGGATTCGAGAACGTCAGCGTGAAGAGAACGACACTTTCAAAGCCCTTTACTTGGTTTTGAAATGTGGAGCCCTAACGATACTAGGGGTTCCATCCTGACGAATGTTTGCTTTGTTTGTCATGAGTGTCATGGAGTCCAGAAGCTCCATCCAGAGGAGCAGTCTGCAGTACGTGGACGCTGCCCACCGAGCATACTGTCCTTCCCAAAGGACCCGCCGGGAGGAGCTTGTTGTGTGCATCT
The DNA here is from genome assembly GCA_022376925.1 of Tragulus kanchil. Taxonomy (NCBI): domain Eukaryota; kingdom Metazoa; phylum Chordata; class Mammalia; order Artiodactyla; family Tragulidae; genus Tragulus; species Tragulus kanchil. Next base: position 2,557,573 of record JAIOJX010000003.1, read on the forward strand.
AAGCACGAGCAGCCCGTGTGAGCGAGTGAGCGGCTGCGTGGCTGTGGGGCTGTGGATGCTCTGTTTCACACGTGCTTTGCTGTGAAGGCTGGCGAACACAGCCGGGAAGTCTTGTAGGGGCCCGACACACCTTGATCATTCGTGAAAGCCAGCGAAGGGAGGGCTCTCAAGCCAGGAAGCCCACAAAGCTCTTTGAATTGATCTCCCTCCTGAAAACAGAACAACTCACCTCTGGTGAAAATCAGCAGGAACGAATGGGAGGATAATCCCACGCAATCATATTCTCATATATAGCAGAGTGCGGAAGGGAGTGCGGCTCCTTAAGACACCTGACTGACAGCCGTCCGCAGCACCTACGAGAAGCCGAATGCCCGAGACTTCAGCATGCACCAAGAGGGATCAAAGACATGATAGAAGATACTGAAGAATGATGTCACTTGGAATCAGCACAGCTCAGGGAGGTGGTGAGAGCAGTTAGGGATGAAGAGAGAAAATTCAGTTAGACATGAGATCTAAACTAGGAGGACTACCCAGTGCCTTTGTAGAAGGCGAGAAGAAGGGAATGTTGAAAGATCAAAAAGAAGAGATTCAAGACAAAGTGGAAAAATGGAGACACTAGGCAAAGAAGTTCCAAAAGAAGTATAACAGGACTTCCTAAAGAAGGAACCAATGGGAAAAAAAAAGAAAAGAAGGAGCCAATGGAAAGATTAGAAACTAAACGTCCATCCATCTTCCCTGAAATAAAAAGGAGCGCCTACACTACGCTTTCGAGCTGAAATGAGACCCTGCCTCCCTCGCAGGGTCGCGTGACCCGGCAGGACCAGCAGCCGGGTGAAAGGCAAAGGCAGCCCGACTCCCGGTGTCTGGTTTCTGTTTATCAGAGCAATCTTAGGATTCGAGAACGTCAGCGTGAAGAGAACGACACTTTCAAAGCCCTTTACTTGGTTTTGAAATGTGGAGCCCTAACGATACTAGGGGTTCCATCCTGACGAATGTTTGCTTTGTTTGTCATGAGTGTCATGGAGTCCAGAAGCTCCATCCAGAGGAGCAGTCTGCAGTACGTGGACGCTGCCCACCGAGCATACTGTCCTTCCCAAAGGACCCGCCGGGGAGGAGACGGACCAGCCTGGGGACACGAGCTGGCTCCCCTGGCCGTAAACGAAGACGCTCCGAGGGCACCCTGAGGGAGGGCAAGGTCATTCCCCCCCTTAATTAAAAGAAAACAAAGCTGTGTGGGCTGACGTGTGTCCTTATCCTATTGACATTATTTCCTGTTTGGAAATGTCCCTGGGCTCAGGGACGCCGACCGTTCGCACCTGCCTCCCTCGGCTGTGATAGCTGTTGTGACATCCTCGTGAGGAGCCCTGGTGTTTCAGGGTCCCGGCCACGTGACCGCCGCGTGGTGGTGTTCTAGCACTTGTGCTCCGGCGTTCTTCACCAACAGGAAGCTGGTGGGACCACAGGACCCCAAAGGGTGAAGAATGGCACATTGTTTTCAGGCGTGAAAGACAGAGAGAGAAGATGTCTGAGAAGGTCATGCTAGGCTCTCAAGACAAGGACGTGCTCTGGCTCCCAGGCCGGCCCTTCCGGAAGCCCCTCTGTGCACGCTGAGCGGTGAGCACGGGCGGGGACAGCTCGATCGAGCCTCTGGAGGGTGATGACAGGTGACAGGGAAATAGTGTTCATCTTTTAGATCAGCAAAGAGACAAGTTGGAAATATTTTATGAATGTTTAAGTATGCTATTTCTCAAGAAAGGGAGTTAGCAAAGGACATAAATGTTTTCTTATCCTGGAAATAAAACGGGGTAAAAACAAACAAGAGTTATTGACTTTCTTACCTAATAAGTAAGCCACGTTTAAAGAGTCCTATAGGTGATTTTCCAGAAGGGGTATTCTAAGTCAGAGAATTTCCAGAGAGGGCGTTACGGCTCGATCGAGTGAGCAAATATTTGGGGCAGACTCTGTGTAAAGTGTTTCCCCTCCCTGGAATTCCACAGAACCCAGTAGTTTCTTCAGAAATAATAAAGTGCACGACACTTCAGCCATAGGCTACTTCTTATTGTTAAGTATTAAAATTTAACTTTTGAATGTTGTTGGTAAACGCCTAGGGATGGAATATCTTAACGGCTTATTTTGGTTTCATGGAAATGAAAGATTAGGAAATTAAGAAATGATTTTTCTTTTCTAAATTTAAATATGTATCTATTGTGTTGAGGATAGTTAATGTACAAGGTTATGTTAGTTTCAGATGTACAGCAAAGTGGTTCAATTATACATACGTATATCATATATGTATGTATACATATATATATTCTTTTTCAGATTCTTTTCCCTTAAAAGTTATTATAAACTATTGAGCATGGCTTTCTGTGCTACACAGGAGGCTCCTGTTGGTTATCTCTTTTATATACAGTCCTGCGAAAGAACTAGTCGTGATGAATATCCACAGGAAGGAAGCATCCTTCCTCTGCACCCGCACCTTCCTCTCCCACCGCTGGGCGTGGCTTCCGGGTCAGGGAGGGTCACCCTCCTGGAGGCCCCCAGCGCGCAGCCCTTGGGTTCAGCTTCCGGAAAGACGCACGGACAGCCCTAGCTGAAGCCCTGCGATGACATCCCGCACAGGCGACAGTGAGATGTGACCCTCGTGTCTGCTGACCGACTCTCCAAGGCCCCAGCCGACTCCAGCTTAACACCATAGACAAGGACGTGCTCTGGCTCCCAGGCCGGCCCTTCCGAAGCCCTCTGTGCACGCTGAGCGGTGAGCACGGGCGGGGACAGCTCGATCGAGCCTCTGGAGGGTGATGACAGGTGACAGGGAAATAGTGTTCATCTTTTAGATCAGCAAAGAGACAAGTTGGAAATATTTTATGAATGTTTAAGTATGCTATTTCTCAAGAAAGGGAGTTAGCAAAGGACATAAATGTTTTCTTATCCTGGAAATAAAACGGGGTAAAAACAAACAAGAGTTATTGACTTTCTTACCTAATAAGTAAGCCACGTTTAAAGAGTCCTATAGGTGATTTTCCAGAAGGGGTATTCTAAGTCAGAGAATTTCCAGAGAGGGCGTTACGGCTCGATCGAGTGAGCAAATATTTGGGGCAGACTCTGTGTAAAGTGTTTCCCCTCCCTGGAATTCCACAGAACCCAGTAGTTTCTTCAGAAATAATAAAGTGCACGACACTTCAGCCATAGGCTACTTCTTATTGTTAAGTATTAAAATTTAACTTTTGAATGTTGTTGGTAAACGCCTAGGGATGGAATATCTTAACGGCTTATTTTGGTTTCATGGAAATGAAAGATTAGGAAATTAAGAAATGATTTTTCTTTTCTAAATTTAAATATGTATCTATTGTGTTGAGGATAGTTAATGTACAAGGTTATGTTAGTTTCAGATGTACAGCAAAGTGGTTCAATTATACATACGTATATCATATATGTATGTATACATATATATATTCTTTTTCAGATTCTTTTCCCTTAAAAGTTATTATAAACTATTGAGCATGGCTTTCTGTGCTACACAGGAGGCTCCTGTTGGTTATCTCTTTTATATACAGTCCTGCGAAAGAACTAGTCGTGATGAATATCCACAGGAAGGAAGCATCCTTCCTCTGCACCCGCACCTTCCTCTCCCACCGCTGGGCGTGGCTTCCGGGTCAGGGAGGGTCACCCTCCTGGAGGCCCCCAGCGCGCAGCCCTTGGGTTCAGCTTCCGGAAAGACGCACGGACAGCCCTAGCTGAAGCCCTGCGATGACATCCCGCACAGGCGACAGTGAGATGTGACCCTCGTGTCTGCTGACCGACTCTCCAAGGCCCCAGCCGACTCCAGCTTAACACCGTGAAGTGTCAGTGGTGATCTGTGAGAAGGCTTTTGTTTCAGTAACAAAGCAGACCCATGGCTTGAATAGGGGAGCATCCAGGACCGCTTCCCACCCCCTGAAAGTCAAGGCGCTCTAAGAGTGAGAACAGATTCTGAGGAATGCTCTCGGCCCGCACCCTGGAGAAGCGATTCCATCCTAAAGGAGTGGGAATTTTAGGAAACACTCATGCCGTGTTAACACTTTCCTTGGCTCTCTTCTGCTGCCAAGAATGCCGTCAGGTACACTGTTTTCCTCGTTTATAAACATTCAGAACAAAAGAAGGAAACCTTGCAGCTTTGGCGTCTTAATTTTGAAGAGGTTTGTGACAAGCTAAATCAACTGTAGTAACAGGCTTTGTTTCCAGACAGGGTGAGGCGTTGTAAAGAGAAGAGATGTTAGGTGACAAGCCCAGGTGCATATAGCGACGCTTTGATTTATTCGCTGTGCAATGTTAGGTGGCTAATCAACTTCTCTGGTCCACCTCTTCACTCTCTGCACAGACATGAGCAGCTATGCCTCCTGTGGTCTGTGGACCCATCAAGAGATCAAGAGCCCCCAGCAGGGGTTCAGGAAGTTTTCTTCCCTTATCTTCTGTGTCCTTCGCTCAGCCTTGTGATCACCTCAGTGTGGATAACTGAACGCCGGTGGTTGCTGTTTGCACGCCGGTGGTTGCTGTTTGCATGTCCCCGGGGTCCTGCTCAGGCCTCGGGTCAGGCGTCAGCTGCCCCAGGAGCTCCCTGCTCAGGAATGTGCAGACGCTGGACGGGGCGGGCAGGAGGCCGGGGCAGGGCAGGGGGCTGGCCCAGCAGGTTCCGGTGGAGCGGAGCGGCTGCCCCTCTGCCCGGTCCCCGTGGAGGGGTGGGGGTCCTGAGTGCCAGCAGCCAGCTTGGACGCCCCCCTGGGCTTCCCTTGTCCTGCCTTGGATCTCAAGGCTTTTGGTCGCCTAAGGCGGGCACTCAGCCACCCAGAGTCTTCCGGCGGGCACGGCACCTTCCCAAATACGGGAAAGCCTTCCCAAGTGCTTCCGAAGAGGGTGGGGGGACAGACGCTCAGGCGAGTTTCGAGATCTGTTTTGGTTTTCTGTGCGTTAGCTGCGTAATGCTCGCTAGAACACTTCCCTGAAAGGGCTTTTACGGAACAAAGTGTTGCATGTTTTCTAATGAAGACCCAGCAGGAGACGGCCAGCGCTCCTGGGCGGGGGGGTCAGGCATGGAAGCCGGTGTCACCTGGCTGGCACCCGGTGGCGTGGCTGCTCTGGGGCTCGGCCCGGGGCCCTCGGTGCGGGAGACTGGGTCAAGCACCCCGGGAGTCCCCTGGTCCGAGTGCTGGGCTGGCGGAGCTTAAACACCTCCAGTAACTCGCGCCCTGGAGCGTTTCTGCCGAACGCGGAGCGGTTGGAGGCCGTGTTCCAGGCTGCCGTGGGAGAGGGCAGTGAGACCTGGCTTGTGGCTCTATTTTTAATAAGTGAGGTCATGGAGTATTTATAGGTACCCTTGGTGGGGGGGCACCTCCGAAACAGGGACGTACAAACGCACACTGTAGTGACCCCGTGGTTCACCACCTTCCCGTTTCATTCCATTGCAGCATTTTATGACTTTGGTATAGGGCAGTCGGGAAGAGAAACAAATGAAAAACTAACTTCACGGCTGAAGAAAGCAGTTTCTTTCTAACCTCCTTCCAACATGTCATTTTCCTTCTTAAAAAGAAAAGAGCAAGAGACTCGGTCCATTCAGTCAATGGAACATTATTCGGTGATGAAGAGAAACGACCTATCAAATCCACAAACTGGCGTGGAAGAATCTTTTGAAAAAGTCTCTCCCAGAGTTTTCACTTTTACTTCTCTCATTACAATATTTTACTGAAGTACGGTTGCTTTCAGGCTCGCCTCCTAGCGCAGTCGGTGAAGCATCTGGCTGCCATGCAGGAGACCGGGGTTCGATTCCTGGGCTGGGCAGATCTGGAGAAGGACACGGCAGCCCCCTCCACTGTGCTTGCCTGGAGGGCCCCACGGACACGGGAGCCCGCTGGGCTGTGTCCACGAAGGCTGTGAGAGCCTCACCCGGCCCGGCTGCTCCGCCGCCGCCACAGGCGATCCACGAGGTCGTGTAAGCTTCAGGTGTACAGCACGGAGGCCGAGACGCAGCTGGACAGACAGCTCCCCAGAGAGCCGGCGGAGAGGGCGACTCCTGTGTCATGGTGAGCGCTGTGCAGAGACAGGAGGGCTTCCAGAGGGACGCGCAGGGCAGGCCCGAAGATCAGCAGGAGCCCGCCAGGCCCAGAGGCGGGGGCGAGGCATGTCCCCCTGGCTCCAGGGGGGTGCCCGGTGGCCCCAGGAGGCCCCCTGCAGCCCTCCAGGTGCCAGGCAGCTCTCCCGGGGCCCTGTCCCTAGCTCAGCCGGACACCCCGGTGGCAGCCTGGGGCCCGGGGGCACTGCCTCGCCCTCCAGGGGTGCTGCCGTCACTGCTGGGGTCCTTTAAGGACTGTTCTCCGCGGGGCTGCTCTCTGAGGCAGTCACGTGGCCCAGGCAGCCTGGGAGCCGTTAGAGTCGTGACGTCTAGCGCGTTTAACGCACACTTGGTCACCTAGCGCCCAGCCAGAAGGGGCCTCCGGAAGCCCCCGTCCCTTCTAGAGCTCAGGAACCGAAGCCCCGAAGGTTCTGTCTCGTTAAGGCTTTCTCTCACGGCAGAGCCATGGCTCAGAAGCAAGGTGAGGAGGACAGAGGAATCCGGAAAGCGGTCGCCTCATCTGGGCACCTCCAACTTGAGCAATGGCGTGTGTGCTTATATCCCATCAACGGAGCAAGTCCTGGCTTGAGATAAGCCCATAGATCACCGTGTGCATACATAATGCCCGCCCTTATGAGGAGCTGCCCCCAGGCCTGCGTTCCTCACAGGTGCGGAGGCTTCTGGGGCCCAGGCCATGCCCTTATTTCCTAGAAGAGAGCCTCTGGGTGAATGGCCCCCGTCCCCACCAGAAGTGAGGTGCAGGGGTGCTGGCCAGGGTCCCCGGGGCAGGTCCGCATCGACTAGCCATGGCAGAGATCCGTCCCCTGAACCAAGCACCTTGTTTTGTTTTTGTGTTAATTTACCTCTTAGGCGTTGTCTGTGCTTTCTGTTTATTTTATTAGTTTGCAGCTTTCTTAAGAGAAGACGGGGCGGTGCTGCTGTGTGGCTGGCGGCAGCGCGGAGGCCGCCCTGGGGCGGGTGGAGGGCTGGCAGCACGCTCCAGCAAAGCGGCTTCAGGGGCAGCGGCTCCAGGACAGAAAACCACCACCTGCACCGGAAGTCCTTGTCGTATCAAAATAGAAGCTTCCCAACTTCCGACTTCTCCGTCTGTCTTGTGAGTGTGGAGAGAGAAGCTGTGGGGCACTGGGCACCTGCCTGCACCCGTCTTGATGATCACTTGCGTCATATTTTGCCCGTAAGCCCTGCCGGCTGTTGGCGTCGGAGGTGTTTTGCCTGAGCGGGTCCTAGTGACTCTCGGAAAGAAAGCCCACCGCGCGGGCAGCCACAGGGCCGGCGTCTCACGCGCCCGCGGCTCTGGTCACAGCGGCGGGGCGGCCGGGCGCCGAGGCCAGCACCCGGCTCCCCGCGGACGTTTCCCAGAGGCAGGAGGAGGTGAAGGGGACAGGCACTTGTTCCAGGGAAGGCTTTAGTCCAGGCTTCCAAACAGGTGTGGGCACAGCCTCGGCCGGCCTCGGGCGTCGGGGACGCCCGTTCCCCTCTGAGCCCTTCGCCCGAGGTGACTGTGGACATTCGGGAGGAGGACACGCGGCAGGGCTGCGGACAGGAAAGGTGATCTTGAGGACCCAGCCCAGCGAGGGTGCCGTCTCTGCTCTCGTCTGGAGCTCGGCCGGGGCCGGGCCTCTTCCGCTGCTTGCCCAGCTTCCGGGAGTCAGTGCAGATGCCGCGTCCGAGCCCAGGACCCTTCATGCAGGGTGGTGATGTCCCCGGGGGTCTGTCGCCTGCCTGTCCCACCAGAGGCAGAGGGCAGCCCCGCACCTCTGTGTCCCCCGACCCGGCCCAGGGCCTGTCACATCCCAGCGATGCCTCACACGTGGATAGACCCCGAGGTGCCCCTGCACGGTCCAGCGAGCTGTCGCCCCTCTCCCGTGATGAACCATCCTGGAAAAGACTGTCTAAAGAGAATGTACACATGTGTGTAATGGAATCACTGGGCTATACAGCAGGAATGAACACATGGTCTCCAATAAGAAGAAATTAGAAAGAAAATACCCACTTTAGAAAAGATGACCACAATGGTGTGAGTCGAGTGTATGCAGCTCAGGCACGTCTAACTGCCGCCCCGAGGGCTGCAGCCCACCGGGCTCCTCCAGCCCGTGGAATTGTGCAGCAAGCCTGCTGGAGTGGGTTGCCATTTCCTTCTTCGTAAATCAACTTTAGTTTAAGAAAGAGAAACATTTGAGATGAACAAGAACCCGGGGCGCGTATTCATCGGGAAGGGGACGCTGAGCGCCTGCGCACGGGCCCGCCTTGCTCTCCCTGACGGCCGCGCCCGCCGGGCGCCCCGTTCCTGGACCACAGAAAGGAGACCCACACGTCGCGGTGGTTTCACTGTCTTTGTGCTTAGGCTAATCGTTCCCACACAGTCTTCCTGTTTTCTCTGAAATGGCTCTTGTCTTCCATAATTATATATATTCTGAAGTGCTTCCCGTGCCTCTGTTCTATTGTTTGCTCGATTATAAAAAAGAGGTTGCCGCTTTTAGACTGAGCTATGGATTAGCCTAGTGCACTAAGCTATGTAACAGAGATGATTTGAAACTTGATACAAATTGTAGCTGTCATTCCCTTCCAAAATTTCATGAGAGAGCAAACACTGGTGGCTGGGGTTAATCGATCCACAGTGTAGTTTATTCATCCAGGAAAAGGGCACTAATTTTTTCTTTGATCTCTCATGATTTCATGAAAGTACATTTTTTTCTCTCAAGCACAGGTATGCTAAGCTACAGCCACTAAGAAAAGCTACTGTAGAAACACGTCTAATGACAACAGAAAAAAACAGGCTTTACGTTGTATATTAAGTAAGAAGAGGTGTGAGAATCTAATACATTATGATCCCAAGTGTGAAAAATGTTGGTAAGCATCTCTAGCTTGTAGGCTGATGGATACCTTCCATTTTCTCTTCTATGTTTCTTTAGAGTGGGGAGGTTTCTGTGTAGAACAGAAATTCCCTTGTATCAAGGAGGGAGAAGTTGTAAAAATCCTTGGCGTTTTGGAAAAGTAAACTTTCATTTCCTTGACCTCACTAGAGAGTGAGGCGCCTTCAGTTCACAGAAAGAATAGAAGATCCCGCCGCCCTCCCGGCGAGCTCCCACCTCCGCTGCCGCTCTGGGCCCAGGGCGGGAGGGAGGGCGTGGGCAGCCCAGCCCGTGACGCTGAGCTTGGGAAAGACACGAGCGTTCTGAACTAGGAAGTCGTCCATGAGCAGAAGTCACGGGCCGGAAGGGGTGCTGTTCTGGGGCCTCGTCTATTCAGGGAAATCCAGGCCAGCAGCCCTCCGGGAGCAACCGCTGGACATGACCGTGGGTGGTCACGCCTTCAGCAGTAACTCTGTGGAACAGCGCCCAGCGCCGCCCAAGGAGGGGCAGCACCCGTCAAGGCTGTGGCTCGTCCGGGGACTTGGACGACGGACAACTGAAGTCAGACTCCCCCATCCCGTCTGAAGGTCAAGAGGCTTTCAGAAATGACGTTCTCCATAGGAGAAGAACCCTTCCAAGTGTCTGCTCCTTAAACCCGGCGTTTTACATATAGCTCTCTGTTTAATGTTTGTAAAAATACATGATGTACCCATTATACAGATGGAACACTGAGACCCGGGGGTACTAGCTCCGGATCCGGGAAGAGACGGAATGCTCACCCACACCCGGCCTCAGGTTGGACCATCCACCCCGGCACTTCCGACCGCCTTGCACCCCACCAGCCATAAGATGTGATGGCTGCACCCCTTCTTTTTTAATGTTTACTGTTTGGCCACAAAGCACGCCGTGTGGGATCTTAATTCCCTGACCAGGGATCGTACCTCCCGCTGCCCCCACATTGACTGCTGGGAGCCTTGGCCGCTGGACCCCCAGGAGGCTCCAGCTGCACGGTGTGGACGGCGCCCGTGTCTCCGAGCTTCAGCGTCGGCCTGTGAGACGGGGCGACTGAGTTAAGTGGACTTCGAGGTCTTTTCAGTCCCTGTGATTTATGCCTCTTGACTGAGTTTACGCATACGCTAGAGTGAAGGCTTAATACAGTTTTTAATGAAATGCTACATTCCTTTCAGCATTGGCTTCGCACAGTCCCATGAGCAAAGCACAGCAATGTCAAGTCAGGTTATGGGTTCAGATGATAGAGATTTCCAGAAAGTCCCCCTGAGAACTGCGTTTCCAGAGGCCCAGGCTTCTCTCACTGAACAAGACCAAAACACTGGTGAAACCGGAGCACGGCCTATAGTTTCTGAGTGGTGCATTTAATTCCACATTTATAGTCTGATCTCTCTCTCTCCTTCCAAGCGTCACACAGCCTGTACCTCAGGGGATACACAAGTTAACTTTTCATCTCGTTGGAATTCTAATTTCCTCAGAGTCTTTGAACCAAGACTCCAACATGGCAAATGGAATCCCGCCCACCGCCCCTTCGAGACTGAACTAGGATTGAAATAAAGGTGTGCATTGCACAAGCGCGTAAGGACAATTTTCAGTATCTTGTGAGGCTCTGAGTTTCACCGCAAACCGAGTAAATTAACAGAAGCAGAGCCTTAGACACTGAGCCGACAGAGCCGGGGTCCGTCGTTTATTGTTCAGGTAGCACTTGGACTAAGTTTGTCTGCTTGTAATCATTATCAATGTCTGGAAGAGTGCATTGGAATGCAAAAAAATAAAACAGAATTCCCTGTGTTTTTTTATCCAACGATCCAAATGGGAAATTAAGTTCATAATTTTTTGGGAATGTGTTTATGTTTGTAAGGGTGTACAAATAATTTTAACTAACGAATGAGAACGGTAGAGACATGGAGATTATATGGTTTTTTTAGATAAAGGAACACGTCTGCCAATGCAGGAGACCTAGGAGACGTGGGTTTGATCCCCGGGTCAGGAAGATCCCCCGGAGAAGGACCCGGCCGCCCACTCCAGCCTTCCTGCCTGGGGAGTCCCATGGGCAGAAGAGCCTGGCGGGCTACAGCCCACCGGGCTGCAGAGCGTCGGCCACAGCCGAAGGGACTGAGCAGCCACACGTGAGGAGGGGCGTCTAGACGCCCCGTGAGTTTAAGGGGACACTGGCCGTCCCTGGTGGCGATCAGCTGACTCGGCCGGGGACGGGGTGCCGCAGCGTGTGAGCTCCGGAGGGGCGGGGAGGCCGGCTGGGACGGCGTGGGATCCCGTCTGCTGCCAGGCGGCTCTCGGGCTTTCCCTGGCTCTGCTCTGGATTCCAGTCACCTGACCACAGACCTGCGACTCTCCTTCCGAGCCCGCCCACCGTGACGGCGGATGAGCACCTCCGCTTCATCACGCAGACGGCCCAGGTGACAGGCCAGCGGAGGGCAGGCACAGGCCAGGCGTCCAGCCAAGGCTGGCATCGGCGAGGAGGAGGAGGGGCCTGGGCTCGGTGTCCTCTCTGGGGAATCCGGGGAGGCTTGGGGGCGCCTCGGGGGAAGGCCACGCTGCTCAGAGGAAGCCCAAGGCTGGGCCGTCAGTCGGCAGGGTTCTTCCTCCTGAGACCGGCGGGTCACAGCGCCTTCTCTCTTTCTCTCCAAGCCCCTGTCATGGGATGGCTCCACCAGCCGCTCCCTGTCGCTTGGAAAGTGGCCGTCCCTGCGTGTTCCCCAGGGGGCTCTTCTTGGCTCTTGTGCTTTCAGGAAACTAGCGTTCACGGACACACCTCCACCCGCCCGACCCCAGGTGCCATCTCTGCACGGACCCCCGCCAGGGCCGTGGAGGCCAGTGGAGCCGGACGGCGGGGCCGAGGTCATCCGCCAGAAAGGCCGGGCGCTGCGGCTGGGGCAGGCCTGGTGACCAGAGGAAGCCGAGGAGCGGGCTGGCCAGGAGACCCCGCAGCAGACAGGACGCGGAGTGGCCCTCGGCGGGCAGCGTGCTCCCGCGACACGGCAGAGGGCTCGGTGGGTCCCACGACCACGCTCCCCAGGGCCACTCTTCCCTCCCAGCCTTGGTCAGGATCTTCCCTGAGCGGATGGCTGATCTGTGATGAACGGCATACGACCGACCAATCTTGTCATTTATAAATATGAGATAATACCATATAATGCAAAGATACTCTTCATAATTTGGGGGAGGAAAAAGATGAATATAATTCCTATCTTTCGTAGCCTCAGAGGGGAACAGAGAGCAAAGCCCTTCATCCACAGAATAGTTCTGTCAGCGGCTTAGAAAGTGGATGGAAAGCATTTTGGTAAAGATATACTATCTTACACTGCAATTGAGGCGGGTTTGCAAAATTCCACTTTTAACAGACGTTGATTAGTCTGTAGGCAGCCATAAAATAAGAAGTTATGAGTTTAGAAAGTTAACTATTTTACAGCATTCAAAGCTTTAACCTTTTAACACCTTAACCTGTTTCTTTCTGCAGATGAACAAAAGCACAGATGGACAACTTTTTTTTTTTTTTCATGACTGGTTGTACTGTAATTTTACTGTCAGTGAAAGATCATATCTAAATCAAAGGTTTACCCGGCAAAATAGAGCTTTCCCATGGGTACTTTTTAGCCGGGTTCCATTACTGATGGTCCTGGCTGGCTTTTAATATTTCTCCATAGGTTTCAGCCATGGGTGTCTGGTGTATTACAAGAGTTTTCAAAGCAAGAATAATTATATGACCCATTATCTAGGGAGTGCGCCAAACTTTAATCTCGTAATATCAAAGATACATTTATAATATGACACATACCTGAGACTCTGTTCAACTATAGCATTCATGGCAGTTTGGATTAAACGGGCTTCACGGTGCTGTCCTCGGGAGTCTGATGTGCTTCAGACGCCAGTGTGAGAGAAAAGTGTGGGTTTTGGAGTCAATTCCCAAGAAAACAGTTCAAAACTGCCCTTTCAACGGCGAGGCCTAGGGTGCGTGTCTAACGATTCAACAGACGAGGAAATAAAGCGCTGAGAGCAGCTGCAGGTTGGCTCCTTTGAGCGTTTGGTTTCTTTTACGTAGAAAGACACAGTGACGTGTACAGTAAAAAGGCAGAGTGGGAACAGAGCTCTACCCTGCCCCTCTTTCCTGGCCGCAGCCCTCTGTGGGACCAGAGGCGCAGCCGTGGAACCGTTCCTCGCGAGGGAGCGTCCCGCACAGAGGTCCACGGGGCCGAGGAAGGGCAGCTGGCCCCTGGTCTGGGCACTGCAGCGTGGTTGTATGACATGGGGGTCCCTGCTCTGCGGCAGTCAGAAGCCTCTCCGCATCATTTTTGTAACTACTTGTTATTTAAAGTGAACAAGAGAGCCAGGAACCTCTTTCCTGGTGGGGACATGCCCCTTCTTCCTGTCTTTCTGGGTACCCCACAGCTCCACCGCCCAGGCTGGCTGGCAGCCGGGGGTCTGGGTGGGGAAGTGGGCGGAGCCTGGAGAAGCTGAGAGACCCCGCCCTCCTCCTCCCCCGCCCGTCCCAGGTCCAAGCTCTCAGCGCACACAGCCCCGGGACCAGCGTGTGGCTTTAAGGCATGTTTGCTGTTTTGCGTGCAGTCTCTGTGCACGCATTCCTCTATGACGGACCACTTGAGATGGATGTTTGTCTTTTTTAACCAAGACGACCGTAGAGGGCAGACTCACAGCTTTTCAGCGTTTAAGCACATGGCTTTCTAGGGACTTTTCTGCATCTCCCACAGATGCCCGCGGTGGCAACAGAGCTGACCAGAGGATGCCCTCCTGGCTCCCGGGGGCTGTGGGCGGGGCTCCAGGACAGTCCTCCTCGTCCACTTGATGGGAGGTGAGGAAACCTTGGTACTTTCCCCCACTGGCCTTGAAGTCCTGGGTAAAATGAGTCATATCACAGGACACTGGGAAACCCCAACAGGAAGATTTCGAGGGTTTTCCCAAATGCGACTCCTCTGGAGACCGTTCAAGCACCAACATCGCATTTACCACAAGGTGCACGGCCGAGGCTCCCAGTGTCTTCAGGGAGCCTTTCCCGCGGAGACGCGCAGGCCGTGCATCTGAAACAAGGTGCAGAGTTAGAGGCTCCTCACCCGTGGGAGGAAGAGGCTGCATTTTTGACATGACACAGCCATGGGTAAGTGCTTTTTAGAAGATTTCCTCGAGGACTTCCCGCGTGGTCCGGAGGTTAAGAATCCACCTGCCCATGCAGTGATGTGGGTTTGGGCCCTGCTCCGGGAAGATTCCACATGCCACGGGGCCATGAAACCGTGTGCCACAGCTCCCGAGGCCTGTGCTCGGCAGCAAGAGGACCCGCTACAGGGAGGAGCCCTAGACTTTCACTCAAGAAAGCCCCCAGGCAACACTGAAGACCAGAGCCGCCAGAAATAACAAATAGGTTAGAAAACGTATCTTACTGAAGTACCCTTGATTTACAATGTTGTGTTAATTTCTGCTGTACAATTTCAGCTGTACATGTATCTGCATTCTTTTCCTTGTTCCTTTCCATTATAGCTGATCACAGGCTATTGAATACAGTTCCCTGAGTTATAAGTAGGACCTTGCTGTTTATCCATCTTACATATGACAGTTTGCATCAACCAATCCCAAACTCCCGATCCATCCTCCACCTGCCCCCTTCTTGGCAACCTGTTCTCTTGTCTGTGAGTTTGCCTCTGTCTCATAGACAAATTTTGTGTCCTGTTTTCCCACTATTAATGTCTAGCTATGTTGTCGCTCTAAGGAATGTCAGATCTGCTATTAAAACGGTTCTGTTGTTTAAAAAAAACGTGGAAAACAGTTAATAATAATTCTTAAACAGTTAATAATTCTTAAACAGACTGCAACTGAAGCCCATGTAAAATTGTCTTGGGGTTTAAGTAAATTATTACTAAAGAACTGAAAGTAGAAGGGAAATAACTAATCCTGGTCTTTGAAGTCCATTTGGAATTTAATTGACCGTTAGGCCCCGACCATCTTGGCACATGACCATTTTAATAATTAGGAGCTCAACCTTCCGTCAGGAAGGAGAGCTGCAGAATTCATCAAAAGCCGCAGGCCGTTTATATGGCCTTCGGTGGAGATTTCTTGGGGAAAGTGCCGAACACATGGTTTTATGTGATTTATGAGCTTTTTAGGAACCTGTAGCAATTGAGCTCTGGCAGTAATGAAGCCGTTGACAAGTCTCGTTTGACTTGGGCCATGACTGTTCCTCCTCTCCTGCCTTAGAAGCTCAGGCTGCAGTTGACGAAGACAAGGAGGAGGGACTTTTTGAAAAATCGTGGCCATGCTGATAAACAGAAACATTTCTCATGTTTAAACCAGACTGAAACAAGCATACTGTCTTAGAGCCAAACAAAATCAATTTCGGAAATTGCATTGCCCTTCTGACACATCTCGTTTGAACCACATGGACCCTATTATCAATATATCAGTTTAACAATTACTTTTCAGGCTTGAGAAAGTCTTGCTCTCACATTAGCCCTATGATACGCGTGTGACCAAGAAACATGGCTAACCCCACTCTTTCACATCTTGATCTGAAAATGGACATAAGCTTGCTTCCACCGGTGGGTTCTCTGTGCTACAGACACAGGACAGATCTCCACCCGCTTCTCTCTTTTGAATACAGTTCCCTGAGTTATAAGTAGGACCTTGCTGTTTATCCATCTTACATATGACAGTTTGCATCAACCAATCCCAAACTCCCGATCCATCCTCCACCTGCCCCCTTCTTGGCAACCTGTTCTCTTGTCTGTGAGTTTGCCTCTGTCTCATAGACAAATTTTGTGTCCTGTTTTCCCACTATTAATGTCTAGCTATGTTGTCGCTCTAAGGAATGTCAGATCTGCTATTAAAACGGTTCTGTTGTTTAAAAAAAACGTGGAAAACAGTTAATAATAATTCTTAAACAGTTAATAATTCTTAAACAGACTGCAACTGAAGCCCATGTAAAATTGTCTTGGGGTTTAAGTAAATTATTACTAAAGAACTGAAAGTAGAAGGGAAATAACTAATCCTGGTCTTTGAAGTCCATTTGGAATTTAATTGACCGTTAGGCCCCGACCATCTTGGCACATGACCATTTTAATAATTAGGAGCTCAACCTTCCGTCAGGAAGGAGAGCTGCAGAATTCATCAAAAGCCGCAGGCCGTTTATATGGCCTTCGGTGGAGATTTCTTGGGGAAAGTGCCGAACACATGGTTTTATGTGATTTATGAGCTTTTTAGGAACCTGTAGCAATTGAGCTCTGGCAGTAATGAAGCCGTTGACAAGTCTCGTTTGACTTGGGCCATGACTGTTCCTCCTCTCCTGCCTTAGAAGCTCAGGCTGCAGTTGACGAAGACAAGGAGGAGGGACTTTTTGAAAAATCGTGGCCATGCTGATAAACAGAAACATTTCTCATGTTTAAACCAGACTGAAACAAGCATACTGTCTTAGAGCCAAACAAAATCAATTTCGGAAATTGCATTGCCCTTCTGACACATCTCGTTTGAACCACATGGACCCTATTATCAATATATCAGTTTAACAATTACTTTTCAGGCTTGAGAAAGTCTTGCTCTCACATTAGCCCTATGATACGCGTGTGACCAAGAAACATGGCTAACCCCACTCTTTCACATCTTGATCTGAAAATGGACATAAGCTTGCTTCCACCGGTGGGTTCTCTGTGCTACAGACACAGGACAGATCTCCACCCGCTTCTCTGTTTTGAGAGATCGAACAAGATACCTCAGAAGAGGAATTCTGACTTCTCTTTTATTTTTTTTATTAATTTTATTTAAATTTTTTTTTTACAGATTTTTGTTGTTCACAGACATGGATGTTCCCCGATCAGCCATGTGCATATCCCTGGCACCTCCCTGCTTCCAGTCCCCCCATCCCACGCCTCCCGGCCCTCGCACCCGGCCCCTGCAGGATCTCCTATTCCCGCAGGGCAATGACAGTAGCTATCTTTTTCGCATATGATAGTATAGGTTTCCATGTTACTCCCTCCGTGCCTCCCACCCCCTGTTCATACCCCACACGGTCCACATGTCTGTTCTCTATCTGTTGACGAGCTCCACAGCCTCGTGAATAGCATTCAGCCTCTCTGGGCTGCAGGTCCCAACCCGGGATTCTAGAACGTCACATAGAATTGTGATTTTCCAGCTTGTGCACACAGGAGCCATTCCTGTAACATTAAAATCTACATAGACCATCCTAGAGACGGTAGGCTTACCATCCCGCTCCACTGATGAAAAGAAACAAAATATGTGTATTTATTTAATGTCAGTCTATAACATCATTAGAGCGAGGGCTCTGATCTAGCAAGTGCGCCGATCACAGGCGTGACATTTACGTGTACCTTATCAGTGCCCTGCTTCTGCAACCGAAGGCACCGAAGCCTTGAGGGGCTCATTCGCTTGCTCAAGGTCACGGAACTGGCAAGAGGCGGGCCACGGGGCCCCCCAAAGTGACCTCAGACCCTAAATGCCCATGTTCCAGACCTTGCGTGGGGCTCGGTGGAAACGACTATCGCGGGAGTCGACGGCACTCAGGCCTGAGGAGACTCTTCCTCAGCCGTCGCTGGAGCAGCAGGTACGAGGGCGACACTTGTTTGTACACCCCACAAGCAGTGACACGGGGGCCCCTGCCGACGCAGGAGGCACAGGAGACTCGGATGTGACCCCTGGGTTGTGGAGATCCCCTGGAAGAGGGCGTGGCCACCCACTCCAGCGCTCCAGCCTGGGAAATCCCAGGGCCAGAGGCGCCTTGGCGGGCGACCGTCCCTGGGGCCACAGACAGTCAGACGGGACTGCGTGGCCGAGCACACGGACCCACTCGGAAGCAGCGATGCGTGCTGGCTCTGCGCATTGGCCGTGTCGCGTGTGCCCTCTCACAGGCGAATCACGGGCTTGTTTTGATTCCCTGTGATGGTAGGAAATGGGGGGGCGCGGCGGGCATGTGCGTTTTGGGAGGATCTGACTTGAAACTTCTTTACGTGGACACCGCTGTATAATTTATCAAATGGTATAAATGCCTACATCTAAGGAGGCGTCCAGGGTAAACACCAGCTGAGTCTTGTTAAACGCCCTGACATCTAGCAGGACAGTCCCCGCCCCGAGTGTCGGGTAGGGCTCCGCTGTCTGGGGGACACACAGTGTCTCTCCTCTGAAACACTTCTGACTGCCTCTGCTGCATGCACCTTATTTTCCACTGTGAACGCCGAGCAGGTATCCGAGACCGGCTCTGGCTTATCTCCGAAGGGCGCCGACCGACCTGACAGCGTCCGTCATGAATCCAGCTCCAGCCCCTCCCTCCAAACCAGACCCTCCAGCAGCGCTGTGTCTGATCAATCCTACCGATGGGACTCATTTATTGGGGTGAAGGTTTATACACACAAGTGAATCAAGTTCACATTTTTTTTTCTACCTGTACCCCAACGTTCATGGCAGCGATCTATACAATAGCTAGAACATGGAAGCAACCTAGATGCCCATCGACGAACGAATGGATACAAAAGCTCTGGTACGTATATCCAATGGAGTACTACTCAGTTGTAAAAAGAAATGCAGAAGAATCGTCTTAATGAGGTGGGTGGCGCTAGAACCTATTACAAAAAGTGAAGTCAGTCAAAAAGAGAAGGACAGGTACAGTATACTAACACATATATATGAAATCTAGTAAGAGGGCAATGATAACACACCCAGTGAAGCAATGGAAAAACAAACATCGAGAGCAGACCTATGGGCTTTGTGGGGAAGGAACAGGGGGTGGGAGGCGTAGAGGGAGTAACATGGAAACCTATACTGTCATATGTGAAAAAGATACCTGTTGCCATTGTGCTGTGGGAACAGGGGATCCTGCAGGGGCGCGGTGTGATGGCCTGGAGGGGTGGGACGGGGAGGGAGAGGGCTGGGAGCCAGGGATAGACATAGGACTAATCTGGGATTACACATATCTATAAATGACAAAACACTGTAAAAGTAAAAAGTAAAATAAAAATAAAAAGACAGAAAACTGCAGTCTTCAAGATGTCCTGAGCAACTCAGCATAAGGCCGGTCGGTGGGGACGGACGTGCCAGCTCCTCCTCTCCGGCTACGTGGCAGCCTGGCGCCCGGCCGCTGGCAGGCGTGCAGAGCGGAAGCAGCGCCTGGTCTGCCCGGGAATCAGTGAGCGGTTTCTGCTCTGACAGGTCAGTTCATCCGAGTCCAGGCCGGTCCCGCTGACCCCCAGGGCTAAAGGCTGACCGGCGCGGGTCCAAGAGGACGACAGCGCCCACGGCCCCTCCTCAGAAGGCCCTCCTGGACCACCCTCGCTTCCTCTCAGCCTGCCTCGCTTCTCTTCCAGGCACTTCAGGAGGTATCTATTTTTTATTGTCTCCTCCAGGAGAAAAATCAAGTGCACACATGGGATCTCACGGTTACACGAGGTCGGCATTGTGTCTAGTCGAGCCGAGCCTTTCTGAGGCTGGGCTCCACACATGGGTAGCCACAAGGTGCTCTAGCTGACACGTACATCCAGGCACGCCAGCCTCACAGCGAATAAATGTTACATTGTTCGAGACTGGAACATTGTTGCTGTTGTTCATCGCTCAGTTGTGTCTGACTGTTTTGCGATTCCTTGACTGTAGCCCGCCAGGCTCCTCTGTGCATGGGATTCTCCGGGCAGGAAGACTGGAGTGGGTTGCCATGTCCTCCTTCAGGGGACCTTCCTGACACACGGATCGAACTCAAGTCTCCTGCATTGCCAGGTGGATTCTTTACTGCCAAGCCACTGGGGAAGCCCCCCAAACTGGACTATCACGAGGTACTTATATAAATCCCATTATGAAAGTTATTTGCATACGGAATGTGGTTTAAAAGACATCGGCATTCCTAATTACTTTTTAACCACATTCTTTATTTATTAACTTGAGTCTTTACTTCAAATGCTGGGATTACCCACTGTGGGAACAGGATCCTGCAGGCGGTGTGATGGCCTGGAGGGTGGGACGGGAGAGAGGGCTGGGAGCCAGGGATAGACATAGGACTAATCTGGGATTACACATATCTATAAATGACAAAACACTGTAAAAGTAAAAAGTAAAATAAAAATAAAAAGACAGAAAACTGCAGTCTTCAAGATGTCCTGAGCAACTCAGCATAAGGCCGGTCGGTGGGGACGGACGTGCCAGCTCCTCCTCTCCGGCTACGTGGCAGCCTGGCGCCCGGCCGCTGGCAGGCGTGCAGAGCGGAAGCAGCGCCTGGTCTGCCCGGGAATCAGTGAGCGGTTTCTGCTCTGACAGGTCAGTTCATCCGAGTCCAGGCCGGTCCCGCTGACCCCCAGGGCTAAAGGCTGACCGGCGCGGGTCCAAGAGGACGACAGCGCCCACGGCCCCTCCTCAGAAGGCCCTCCTGGACCACCCTCGCTTCCTCTCAGCCTGCCTCGCTTCTCTTCCAGGCACTTCAGGAGGTATCTATTTTTTATTGTCTCCTCCAGGAGAAAAATCAAGTGCACACATGGGATCTCACGGTTACACGAGGTCGGCATTGTGTCTAGTCGAGCCGAGCCTTTCTGAGGCTGGGCTCCACACATGGGTAGCCACAAGGTGCTCTAGCTGACACGTACATCCAGGCACGCCAGCCTCACAGCGAATAAATGTTACATTGTTCGAGACTGGAACATTGTTGCTGTTGTTCATCGCTCAGTTGTGTCTGACTGTTTTGCGATTCCTTGACTGCAGCCCGCCAGGCTCCTCTGTGCATGGGATTCTCCAGGCAGGAACACTGGAGTGGGTTGCCATGTCCTCCTTCAGGGGACCTTCCTGACCCAGGGATCGAACTCAAGTCTCCTGCATTGCCAGGTGGATTCTTTACTGCCAAGCCACTGGGGAAGCCCCCCAAACTGGACTATCACGAGGTACTTATATAAATCCCATTATGAAAGTTATTTGCATACGGAATGTGGTTTAAAAGACATCGGCATTCCTAATTACTTTTTAACCACATTCTTTATTTATTAACTTGAGTCTTTACTTCAAATCGTCCACAAGAGACCACATTTCCCTGCAGGAAGCCCCGGAGGCTGGAGCGATTTTCAGGCGACGTCTTTCTGCAGATGCAACCGGCCTCCTCCTTCCAAATTCTGTTTACTAGTTGACATCTGAGCAACAAGTATTTACCAACAAGTCATATGGCTAAACGAGCTCTATAAATTTTCTTCACAATGTTTTGAATAAACAGGAGCATCGTCTCAATGATACACAGCTCGAAACATAAAAGCTTCAGAAAGGATCTCGAGATGCAGGAATATCTGACACATGCTCAGTCAGTGCCAGCCGCAGGGCCCGCTGTGATGGCCTCGCTCACTGAAGTGACGGCAACAGCACAGGCCCTCCCACCTTACGGGCTGTTTGTTTCCAGTCCCATAAAAGAATAGTTGAAAATTTTTTTATCGACATATAGTTGCTATAGTATCTGTTACAGGTGTATGGTATTGTGATTACAGTTTTTAAATGTTACCCCCCATTTACAGTTACCATAAAATATCAATGTACTGGGTTGCACAATATATCCTTGTTGCTTGTTTTATCCCTAAAAGTTCGTATTGCTCACTCACCCACTCCTGTATGGCTCTTCCCCTTTCCCTACAAAAACAGTGCGCCTGAAGCTTTTCGATAGCTCCCCAGTTCCCTACAAATTCTCTGAACAAAATTCTATCAATTCTTTTACTGTTGGCCAAAGTAATACATTCCAGCTTGTCCTCTCAACGTCTGTTTTATGTTAATTTTCTTACTGGCATATTTGTTGCTGTACCTAATTTGTGGTCCTTCATATCATTGTGAACAAAAATCAAAACAAATTTTTTTTGCAAGGGGGCATATGCTCCAAAATATTTGACAGACTCTGAAAAAAAATGTCTGGGAGAAAGCACCCCCGGGTCACAAAGATCCGCCAGGTCCCAGCCTTTCTGCACATCAGTGAACACTCCAGGAGTGGACTGGATGCTTTAACGGAGGGAAATGCAGTACGATCCGCAGAAATAATAAATAAACCTATGCTTTGCAAGTGACAAAGGGATCTTTGTTATAAAAAATAAAGTCGAAGAGGGGAAAGAGAAGGAAGGCGTCCTGTGGGCCAAGTCCTGACAGAGACGGGGATGGGAGCGGGTCCAGGGCAAGCGCACGGGGACACGTGCAGGCGTCCCTCGCCCGCCGTTGGGAAGAACTTGGCCTTTTCTTTTCGCCCTGAATGAGACAGGAAGCCAAGTGCTGACCGAGAGAAAGCCCGCGGTGTAGAGGGAATGGGGAGGCTCCACGTGGCCGTGGTGGGTTCAGTCAAAGGAGATGTCAGAGCCCTAACCTCCTGTGAATTGAGGAATTGAAATAACACAGCCCCGAGCTGTACTGCTTACAAGATAGAGCTCTGGGCTTAAACACGGGTGCTGTTGTCTAGTTGCTCTGTTGTCTCCAACTCTTTGCAGCCCCATGGACTGCCGCCGGCCAGGCGTCTCTGTCCATGGGATTCTCCAGGCAAGAACACGGCGTGAGTTGCCATTTCCTCCTCCAGGGTGTCTTCCTGACCCAGGGACTGAACTCGCGTCTTCTTCACTGGTGGGTGGATCCTTTACCACTGAGCCACCAGAGAAGCCCTTTAAACATGGCTGAAGAATATTACTTTTTAGAACAAGGTGTCTCAGCCAGCATCTAACCAGATACCCATGTGTGTTTAGATGGGAAGTATTAATACTCACGGTAAGTGTGCTGTCAGTCATTACATGGCTATGGAATCATAGGAACAGAGGCAAAACTCCAGCGGTCAGTTGGCCCAGTGCTGCTGCCACAGCGGCATCTTACTTGAGAGCCTGCCGACTCGGGTGTGCCGGGAACCCCTGTGAAATGCACGTCTTCTCATGTGCCCGTTAATGGCTGTTTAGAGCAGTTTGCTGAACACGTTTTAAGAATCAAAAGCAATATTAGAAAAAAGTAACCATATTATAACCTCTACACTCTGTTTTCACCTGTTTGCTTTCCCCACTAAATGACACCATAAAAAGAACCCAGACCTGCAGTTATTGTTGTGTCTTTTTGCAAATGCAGTCACCTGGCGGTTACTGGGAGGGAGACGGGTCTGGGGACGTGAAGCTGCAGCCCGGGCAGCACTTTGCGCTGGACTGCGTGCTAGATGCCGGGCGCTAATCTACGGACAGCGCGTTCTCCTGTGTTCCCTCGGTGATCATGTATCGAAAGGAAGTATGAGTCCCGCGTGGACCACTCAGGCGCACGCTTCCGTGTTTCGTCGCTGCCCGGGGCAGAGGGGGTGCGGTTTCCAACATGGCCGCCTGGGTCAGCCGCTGGCCTCCAGCTGGCTGTTCTTCTCCACCGCTTACTGATTTTGAAACTCTTCATGCCACCTCAATACTTCCTTTTTCTTCCACATCCCCTTTTTCTTCTCTCAGCATCTCAAAGCTATAGACACCAAGGAGCAAAGACCAGAGAGCAGAGCTGGAGATGGAGCCAATCGGCCACTAACGCCGACAAGTCCTTTCAAAGTTTCTGGGGTGAGTCGAGAGGTTTCTGTGGTCTGTTCTCCCGTGACTGCTCCATGGTTCTTCTGATGCTCCCCAACTCTCCAGATCCTTATTCTGCGGGCCCCCACACCTCTCTTTCCACTGAGAACATGCCTCCCCCAGCCCGCATGACTCTGGCTAGATGGGGGCCTCTAGACTCCCATCTCCAGACACAAAACGGGCATCCGGCTGAGCCTGGAGAGCCTGGCGTCCCCTTCGCCCTTCCCAGCAGAGGGCTCCAGGAGCGGAGAGGACTCCGGGTCCGGCCGGTTGGAGTCCTCCTGTGACGCTCGGTAGTGGAGATGCTGGGAGAGAGGCTCTTTCTGCCTTCAGGTCACTCGCTGTAAAGATTATAGGGACAGAGCCATCTTTCCCACCACGCGGAGCGAGTCTGTTCACATCTGGAGACAGCAGAGCCGACCGGGAAAATGCAATGCAAAGAGGCTGAGAAGGGGGCGGGGAAGAGGAGGGAGAGAGGCTAGATCGCACTCGGTCACTTAAGCTTTAAACTCCAGGTCCCAAAGTGCGTTCTGTCCAGATTTCCTGCTGTAGGTCAGTCAGTTTTTACTAACGAAGTCCATGCAACCTGTTGGCACCACGGACTTCAAGTGCCTTCTACGCCTTTTTCTCTTTCTGCCTCCTAAAGACCCTCAAGCAGGTCCTGTGATTTTTCGTTGGCATTCTTTGACACCACACTCAGGCGCTGGCATGCTTGCTTTCTCAGACTTTAAAAATCCCACTTCCACCCAGATTAGAGCCTTCCTCTTTCTTTCTGGTCAAACTGCTCTTCTGCCCAGCTCAAGCCTCCCCTGAAATTTCGGGATGGGCGAGGAGAGGGGAAAGCTGGTATTTGTCCTCTAACTCTCAGTGTCGTGGCTTTCCCCTCGGTACACGGGCTTCCCCAGAAGGCAAGGGAGCAAGCAGGTCCTGCTTGAAGAGTGTCACGGTCTGGCTGTCTATTCCTTGTGTGCAAACGTCCGGACATGGGGCGTTTCTCTACTGTGAGAGCAGGAGCCTCACCCTGACCTTGCCTTCTTCTGCCTTCTCCTTGGGAGAGGTCTTGGGTCCGGGCTCCACCCAGCTCAGTGACCCTTGCTGCTCCCCAGCTGGTCCCTGAGGAAACCTGGCGCCCTTACCTCCCACCCCAATTCCAGAAGCACTTGCTTTCCCCCCTGCTGCCCATCTCTGGGTCCTGTCACTGGGGGCGACTCCAGGCCTCCTGGTTCCCCAGACAAGAACCAGTCAACGGTCCCTTCCTCCAAACACATCCACCAACTCCAGGGGAGCCCGTCGGCCCCCGGGGCTCCTGCAGGCAGGCTTCCTGGTGCAGTGCAGGTCTTGCAGGTGCTTGAGGACACCTCCTCCTCTTGAAACGACATCCTTGTTGCTCAAAGATTCTCCTGAATGTCCATCATTTGACTTGGGAGCACAAATGCCATACAATTCAAGCCAGACCAGGAAGACCCTTCAGGGACCTCGAGCTCGGCCATCCATCTCCTTGATTTCCTCGTCTTCTTTTACCCCAGCCGGTGGTAGCTGATGGGTGAAGGAACTCAGAAGGACCTTCTGCAGGTGTTGTGGCTTTTCTCATTAGCGATGAGATAAATCTCGTGCCACTGTCTGGAACCTCTGAGACACGGGAAGTGCAGTTCAGGGTTGATCTCCTTTAGGGCTGACCAGTTTGATTTCCGTGCAGGCCAAGAGACTCTCAAGAGTCTTCTCCATCACCAGGTTGAATTGTTGTATTAGGTTGTGGCTGTATTGGGCTGGCCAGAAAGCTATTATTTGTTGTCAGATGCTATGGAAAAACGGGAATACACGTTTTGGGCAACCCAATAGTTAAACCTAAGTTCTGAATCCACACATCACCCCCCCCACCCCCCTCCACCATCCACTTCACTCCCCTCCCCCACTATCCAGTTCATCCATCGCAGAGTGTGGACCACTTGCCCTGTTGTGCTCCAAAGGACTAGGTCTTGCGGACTGCGTCCGGCAGTTATCCTGTGTCCTCTGTGTGTGGCTGGATTCTTGTTTAGATTTGGTTTCAGTTCCTTTGGCAAAACCACACTGAGCTATAACCTCAGAACACAGGTTACATCTGTTTATGGATCTTTTTTTTTTTATTCTTTATTTTAAAGATTTTACAGAGTTTTGTTGCTCACAGACATGTATGTTCCCAGATCAGTCATGGATCCTTTTTTTATATTTTTCCTCTATCTGTAGATTCACTGGGAACTGGTAAATAGATCTAGTCGAATTTTGTCATTTTGTTTCCACTTATGAGCTTAAATAACTTTATATGGAGAAGTTTTCTCTTCATCTAATCTTTGGTTAAATGTCTACAGCTGACGGAGGATACACATTAAGAAGCACTCGGTTCTTTCCTTTTATTTACTGAGGTTTCAAAATAATAGACTCGTTATTCATGCCCCTCAAGAAGTGACCAATTTGGTTTTTCAAAATATCACTGTGATCACAAGGATTTAAGCCAACGTGATATATGCTTGTCTTTGCCATTTCTACCCTTATTCAAATTCAAATTGCACCCTTTTGGCCAGGGGGATATTTGTCAAGCTGGCTCATTAGTTCTTTTGAAATAAACCCAGTAGTCTTTTATTGCTTCGTAATTATCTGGAATTACAGCATGCTCATTTTAGGTTCTTGTTGGTGGTAGCTGATGGGTGAAGGAACTCAGAAGGACCTTCTGCAGGTGTTGTGGCTTTTCTCATTAGCGATGAGATAAATCTCGTGCCACTGTCTGGAACCTCTGAGACACGGGAAGTGCAGTTCAGGGTTGATCTCCTTTAGGGCTGACCAGTTTGATTTCCGTGCAGGCCAAGAGACTCTCAAGAGTCTTCTCCATCACCAGGTTGAATTGTTGTATTAGGTTGTGGCTGTATTGGGCTGGCCAGAAAGCTATTATTTGTTGTCAGATGCTATGGAAAAACGGGAATACACGTTTTGGGCAACCCAATAGTTAAACCTAAGTTCTGAATCCACACATCACCCCCCCCACCCCTCCACCATCCACTTCACTCCCCTCCCCCACTATCCAGTTCATCCATCGCAGAGTGTGGACCACTTGCCCTGTTGTGCTCCAAAGGACTAGGTCTTGCGGACTGCGTCCGGCAGTTATCCTGTGTCCTCTGTGTGTGGCTGGATTCTTGTTTAGATTTGGTTTCAGTTCCTTTGGCAAAACCACACTGAGCTATAACCTCAGAACACAGGTTACATCTGTTTATGGATCTTTTTTTTTTTATTCTTTATTTTAAAGATTTTACAGAGTTTTGTTGCTCACAGACATGTATGTTCCCAGATCAGTCATGGATCCTTTTTTTATATTTTTCCTCTATCTGTAGATTCACTGGGAACTGGTAAATAGATCTAGTCGAATTTTGTCATTTTGTTTCCACTTATGAGCTTAAATAACTTTATATGGAGAAGTTTTCTTCATCTAATCTTTGGTTAAATGTCTACAGCTGACGGAGGATACACATTAAGAAGCACTCGGTTCTTTCCTTTTATTTACTGAGGTTTCAAAATAATAGACTCGTTATTCATGCCCCTCAAGAAGTGACCAATTTGGTTTTTCAAAATATCACTGTGATCACAAGGATTTAAGCCAACGTGATATATGCTTGTCTTTGCCATTTCTACCCTTATTCAAATTCAAATTGCACCCTTTTGGCCAGGGGGATATTTGTCAAGCTGGCTCATTAGTTCTTTTGAAATAAACCCAGTAGTCTTTTATTGCTTCGTAATTATCTGGAATTACAGCATGTCTTAGGCTAATTGTGGTCCTTTCCTAGGGCTCCTGAGCAAAGTACCATCAACGCATGGTTTAAAGCAACAGACATGGAGTCTTCCAGTCCTGGAGACCAGAAGTCTGAAATCGAGGTGTGTGTGGGGGGGGGGGGCATGCTCTTAGTGCAAGGACGGGGGTCGGGGAAGCTGTCCCACGCTGTGCTCTTAGTTTCTGTGGCCGGTGAGTCTCCCCGTGCTGACCGGTCACAGGCCACCGCTCCAGCCCTGCTCCACCTCCAGGCGGTCTCTCCCTGGGTGTCTTCCCACCACCCCCCGCCGCCTGCGCCTGTCTCTGGGTGTCTCTGTGAGAAGAGTCCTCTTGGGTCAGACGCATCACCACCTGGATTGTGCATAAAAGGGAGACCCAGACGTCCACCTGCTCTCACCCTCCACTGGCGTGTAATCGGTTCTTGGGTTAGGCTGTTTTCTTGCGACTGCACTGGGTCTTCTTCGTGGAGTGCAGGCTTCCTCTAGCTGCGGCCAGTGGGAGCTGCTCCTCGCTGCCATGGGAGGGCTTCTCATCCCCGTGGCTGCTTCTGCTGCAGAGCTCAGGCTTAGAGGCGCGGGCTCACTAGTTGTAGGGATGTCCCTCGTGGTCCAGAGGTGAAGGCTCCGCCTGCCACTGCGGGGCACATGGGTCCATCCGTGTTCTGGGGAGACTCCACATGCATGTGGCAGCCCTCCCTTGTTTGAGGACCGCTGTGGCATGGTATGCTCATTTCCCGGGGTTTCCCGTAGGATAAGCCTGAGGGCTAAGACGTCCCCGGGTGTCTCCTGTCTCAGGAAAGCCCAAGGAAAGAGAGGGGAGTGGCGTGCATTTGCGTTGAGGTGCTATTCGCAGGCAGCGAGCTGCAGCCTCCCTGATCTCACAGCCATCCGCGTGGCCAGAATCAGAGACGAGGCTGGGAGGACGGGAGGCTTTGCACAGACGAATCTGAAGCAGGGGCTGGCCTGGGCTGGGCGATGACCCAGCAGCAGGCAGCCCAGAACTGATGGAGCAGCTCTGCCCCTGCCAACCCGCATCGACGGCCTCTGGGTCCGCAGTGGCTGCAGAAGGCGCAGACGCTCCCCGGGAGGGCACGTCCGGAATGTGTCACCCACCACGTCCCATGGGCCGGGACTCCGGCCCTCGGGCCCCAGAGCGGAGGGGGAGACTCTGAGCACACTCGGCTGGTGGTCCCATGCTCCGCCAGCATCCCACGGAAGGAAGCAGGAGGGGGGACGCGCATCCTGACACAGGTGTCAGGACCTGCGCTGAACGGAAGTCTGAGGAGGAAGCATGGCCGCAACGGGGAGGACGCCGCTGCCGGCAGAGGCTGCTGGCGGAGGGCTGGGGCAGGGCGGCCGGGGCGGTCACACCAAGACCCACACCCCCGGTGCCGGTGGGCAGTGCTGCTGCGGTCCTGTCCCTTTCTCTTTGTTTAATGTTCGCTTACCTCTTTGGGTGAGCTGGCTCCTAGCTGCAGCACGTGGGATCTTTAGTTGCAGCATGTGGACTCTTTTGTTTTTTTTTTTCAGGTTCCCCCCCAACCATCATGCCTCTTTTATTTATATTCATTTTCATCCATCTTTTTATTCTTTGGCCTGTGTGGGCCTCCCACAGCAGTGGCCTCTCTCACTGCAGAGCATGCTTGTCATTGGACACACCGGTCCAGCCGTTCTGCAGCATGTGAGACCTTCCTGGGCCAGGGATCGAACCGGTGTCCCCTGCACTGCAAGGCGGACTCTTTACCCACTGGGCCACCAGGAAAGCCCCAGCATGCCTATGCTGCATTGCAGCGTGTGGAAGCTAGGAGAGTTCTCAGATCAGGGATCGAACCCTGGACCCCTGCATTGGGAGCATAGCGTCTTAGCCACTGGACCACCCGGGAGGGCCCTCTTTCTTTCCTTCAGTGGATGTGGTTTTAGATATATTTATTTTTTTTTATTTATTTTGGGCGGGGGTCGGGTTGGGGTGAGAGGGGAGCAGGCGGGCCACTTCTATTGGTCTTTCATTTCTCTGTTTTCATCCGTCTTCATTCTTTTGACTCGTGTGGGCCTCCCATCGCGGTGGCCTCTGTTGTCGCAGAGCACCGGCTCTGGGCGCATGCGCTCCAGAGCTCCGGCTCGGTCACTGGACACATCAGTCCAGCCGCTCCGCGGCACGTGGGATCTTCCCAGGCCAGGGCTCGAACCAGCGCCCCTTGCACTGCAAGGCGGTGTCCTTACCCACTGGACCACCAGGGGAAGCCCTACCCACTGGACCACCAGGGGAAGCCCTGGATGTGGTTTTGACGCAAAGGCGTTGGTGTCTTCCACACAGAGCCCAGCTTCCTGCATGGTTGACTGCCCTCCTCCCCGCTTGGCCAGGACTCCTCTGGGGCTCTCCCTGGACCTTGTGGTAACTTCCGCCCATTCTGCCACATGGTCGGTGGCAAAATACATAAGAAGCGTTCCAAAGATTTCCAGACAATGAACACTAGTTTACAGACCTTTAGCCCTGGGCCACATTTACATACATCTGCAGCCCGGTGCTTCCAGGAACTCTCAGCCGGCACACTGGAAGCCCAGGGCTCAGGGCCAGGGTCCCACTGGGGATGTATTGAATGCTGTGGGGTCATTCAAGCCCACATGTGCAACTGGACTCAGGATACCAGACAGGCTTCCGCAGAGGGGCTCTCACCAAGGAGCGGACTGGAGGCGTCGGGCAGCCTGGAGATCAGGGTTCTAAGAGGCGGGCTAGACGCCAGGGTCTCCTGGGGATTCCACATGTCACGCTGCTGGCTGGAGGGTCTAAGAGTCGTTCTTGGAAACTCGGTGCTCTACAAACCAAACTCAGCTCCTTAGAGAATCTGGCGGCTGGGGGGATCTCGTTCTGGCGGTCACTGTTCCCAGCCCGCCCTCCCCACGTCCCTCCCCCGGAGCTTCTCCCCAGGAAGGAACGGAGGGGAACCCAGGCCCCTAAGCGGAGCTCCTGGCACGTAGGCACAGCTCGGCTGCTGTACCACGACCGTGGTGGCCCCTCACACAGCCGAGCACGCACATACAGGAGGCCCACCGTCCCGTGCCAGGCTTCCCTGTCCTTCACTGTCTCCCAGAGTTTGCTCGAAGTCATGTCCATTGAACTGGCAAGGCCATCTTAACCCTCTCCTGCTCCGCCAGCCCCTTCTCCTCTTGACCTCCACCTTTCC
The DNA here is from genome assembly GCA_022376925.1 of Tragulus kanchil. Lineage (NCBI taxonomy): Eukaryota > Metazoa > Chordata > Mammalia > Artiodactyla > Tragulidae > Tragulus > Tragulus kanchil. The sequence goes on from JAIOJX010000003.1 coordinate 2,588,045, forward strand.
CAGCATCAGGGGCTTCTCCAGGGAGTCAAGTCTTCCCATCAGGTGGGCAAAGCACTGGAGCGTCAGCGTCAGCATCCGTCCTGCCCAGGACTCTTCAGGCTTGATTTCCTTTAGGACGGGCTGGCTTGATCTCCTTGCAGTCCAAGGGACTCTCAAGCGTCTTCTCCAGCACCACACAAAGGCATCAATTCTTCAGCGCTCAGTCGTCTTTACGGTCCAGCTCTCGCATTCACACATGACTCATGGGAAAACCATAGCTTTGACTTTACGGACCTTTGTCGGCACAGTGACGTCTCTGGTTTTTAATACGCTGTCTAGGTTTCAGGGCGTCCCACAGATAAATGCTGCCATGTGCCTGCGACCCCGAGACCAGTGCCTCCAGTCCAAACCTCCATGACCGTCTACCCACTAAACCCTCAGCCTCTCAAATCACAACCTCGCCGAGGTCTACAGAGCCTTTAAACATGAAAAAACATGACCTCCACACCTCTGAATATTGAATGGATTCTTGCGTTTTATTTTCCTGCATCTTCAGAGATTACGGGATGAATAAGGCCTCTCTCCCTGTTCACGTCACGGTTGCATAGGACTGCACTCGTGTTGGATTTGGCCAGATCCAAAGTGCTGACAATTGACTTGCTTCCAAATTTTGCCGTTCCAGATAAGACTGGAATGAAGGTCCTCTAGCACATACTGTTTCTCACCGTGCACATCAGGTCCTATTCTCAGCAATAAACACTCTTGCAGGGCAATCCTTTCCTATATGAACCAGGGATTTTTAGAAGTGGTCCGTCAAGGAGCACGGGCGTTTGACACGTGGATATACACTGTCTGATGGCCCTACGTGGCTGCTGTTTGGGTCTGAACCCTCAGCAGCCGTGTGTGGGAACCTTTCCCAACATCCTAACAAGCGCATCACGTAATCAAACCTCTTGATCGGTGCCAATCTGATAGACCGAATCACTCTGTGATTTTAATTTGCATTTACCTTGTTATGAGAAAGGTTAATCCAGCTTTTATTGGTTTCAGCCTTTCTTGCGTTTATCTTCAGCACGGTGACCTTTGTGTTCAGATCTCTCACCCATTTTTCTACTGGGTTTGTCGTCCCTTTATTATTGCCTCTACAGGAGCCTTGAATGTATGAAATAAACACACAATTAACACTTCATCTGTGATATTGTCTGTGATTTCCTTCCAGTTTGCTGCCTGTGCCTTGATCTTGTTTTTACTGTATTTTTCTGCACAGAATTCTATTTCAGACAGTTAAACTTAGCAGTATTTCTTTTCCTTTCTCCTGTGCTTTTGTGGTTTCATGCTTTAATATGTAAATCTTTTGCTTACCTGACATGTTAGTGGAAGGAGACAGGGATGCAATTTTAATGTGTCTTCAGATATATTTTCCGGTTATGCCAACATCATTCATCAAATAGTCTGTCTTCCCGAGACATGAAATAAAACGCCAGCTTTGGAGTCCACCAACTTCCCCTGTGAAGCTGGATCTAGTTCTGTACGAGAGGCCGCTGGCCCTTGGCTGTGACGGTGCACACACGGGCTCTCTCTCCCTCCAGTCTGTGAGCTTCTCGGGGGCTGGGATTTCACTGCAGTTTCCTTACGAGCTGATCACTTAGCCTGCCGCCGTGACAGGCTCGCCGGCAGGGGAGGTGAGCTTTGGGGCTCAGAGACTTGCGCCAGAGAACACAGCGGACCTGCCTCTGTCCCTCTCGCCCCCTCCCTAAGCATCCTGGGGGAGACATGGAGAGCCCCAGCGGAGGTCCCTGCAGGGCGCTGGGTGACGCAGCTGGTTCCCTGGGTGTGGGGATCCGCCTCTTAAGTAACAGGAATCAAACAAGCCTGCTGTCTGTCCCGAAGGAAGCCACCAATCCCCTTACTCCTCTTGTGGTCGTTTAGTCGCTCCGTTGTGTCTGACTTTGTGTGACCCCACGGACTGCAGCCCGCCAGGCTCCTCTGTCCATGGGATTCTCCAGGCAAGAACACTGGAGTGGGTTGCCATGCCCTCCTCCAGGGGGTCTTCCTGACCCAGGGATCAAACCTGCACCTCTTGCATCCCCTGCATTCAGAGGTGGATTATTCGCCACTGAGTCACCAGCGAAACCCTTGTCATCCCTTAGCGCAACTGCCACAACCTCCGTCTCCGGAAAGGGCGAGAGCAAGGGGACCAGGGACCTGCACAGTCAACCCGCCCAGCAAGCGGTAGGGGCACCCAAGAGCCCAGAGAAGGCGGCCCCTCCTGCGGGCACAGCTGGGCGGCCGCAGTAGGTCTGCATTTGGGTGTCCGTGGGAACACGCACACTTTGGCACAGAGTACATGTTTAAGACATAGATAAATGTGATAGAATCAGCTACTTCGTTGGGTTAGTGGGAATGTCCCACCAGATAATGTAACTGGGAGCCATCTGTTCAAATTCCCAATGAAAGCAGGTAGCTCCTCATATTGCACACCTTCAGGATCATCGCCTAAACTATGTTGTTGTTTTTCATATGCTTGGTCGTGTCCAACTCTTTGCAACCCCAAGGGCTGCAGCACACCAGGCTTCCCCGTCCTGCACCATCTCCCAGAGCTGCTCAATGTCCACCGAAGTGATGCCATCCAACCGTCTCATCCTCTGTCATCACCTTCTTATTAGCTTTGAAAAATTTAATCTAAAAATATGATACATAGAATTACCAGTGTTTGACTAGTTAAAATAAGCTCCATGAAATGAGTCTTTCTTTCTTTCTTTGTAAATATTTTCATTCCCAGTGGCGTTTCCTCCTCGGGAGGCAAGCACAAGGCTTGTGTGCTTAATCTCTCTTAAATGGATGTGCCTTGTTTACAAAAGGGGCATTCTGTCACTATCACTAAGATGCTTCGATTATGCCTGTTATGCGTGAAACTGTAATCCAGCAAGCACTGGGAACAGCATGCAGAAAGTCAGTTTGTAGAGACAAAAATGGGTGTCCCTCCTCTGAGGTTGGCAGGAGACGGCAAATGGCACTTCGAAATGAAGTGCTGTAGAATTAAAACCAAAAAGGACCGATGGAAAGCAGCAGTGAGACACAGCAGCAAAAAGTCTGGTTCTAGGAAGGAAACGTTTTCACACGATGACAGGAATTATAGGACCAGACACACGGCTAGGCTGTCACCCTGCCTGGACGTGGCCGTATACAGAGCAGACGCAGGGACCGGCCACCAGCTGGGGGCGCTCCCACGACTCGGGCCATTCGCAAACCCACCCGCACGCTAACTGCGCAACACCTAACATCCAGAAAATAAAAATTTGCAACAAGATGAATGCTAACGTTGCCTCAATTTGTCATTTATTTGTTCTCATGGATCCCCTTTCTTTGTTCTACTTGCCAAGCTGGGCGGCCGCAGTAGGTCTGCATTTGGGTGTCCGTGGGAACACGCACACTTTGGCACAGAGTACATGTTTAAGACATAGATAAATGTGATAGAATCAGCTACTTCGTTGGGTTAGTGGGAATGTCCCACCAGATAATGTAACTGGGAGCCATCTGTTCAAATTCCCAATGAAAGCAGGTAGCTCCTCATATTGCACACCTTCAGGATCATCGCCTAAACTATGTTGTTGTTTTTCATATGCTTGGTCGTGTCCAACTCTTTGCAACCCCAAGGGCTGCAGCACACCAGGCTTCCCCGTCCTGCACCATCTCCCAGAGCTGCTCAATGTCCACCGAAGTGATGCCATCCAACCGTCTCATCCTCTGTCATCACCTTCTTATTAGCTTTGAAAAATTTAATCTAAAAATATGATACATAGAATTACCAGTGTTTGACTAGTTAAAATAAGCTCCATGAAATGAGTCTTTCTTTCTTTCTTTGTAAATATTTTCATTCCCAGTGGCGTTTCCTCCTCGGGAGGCAAGCACAAGGCTTGTGTGCTTAATCTCTCTTAAATGGATGTGCCTTGTTTAAAAAGGGGCTTTCTGTCACTATCACTAAGATGCTTCGATTATGCCTGTTATGCGTGAAACTGTAATCCAGCAAGCACTGGGAACAGCATGCAGAAAGTCAGTTTGTAGAGACAAAAATGGGTGTCCCTCCTCTGAGGTTGGCAGGAGACGGCAAATGGCACTTCGAAATGAAGTGCTGTAGAATTAAAACCAAAAAGGACCGATGGAAAGCAGCAGTGAGACACAGCAGCAAAAAGTCTGGTTCTAGGAAGGAAACGTTTTCACACGATGACAGGAATTATAGGACCAGACACACGGCTAGGCTGTCACCCTGCCTGGACGTGGCCGTATACAGAGCAGACGCAGGGACCGGCCACCAGCTGGGGGCGCTCCCACGACTCGGGCCATTCGCAAACCCACCCGCACGCTAACTGCGCAACACCTAACATCCAGAAAATAAAAATTTGCAACAAGATGAATGCTAACGTTGCCTCAATTTGTCATTTATTTGTTCTCATGGATCCCCTTTCTTTGTTCTACTTGCCAATGGGAGTTTAATCAGAAGGTAGCTCCACATAACCAAGATGAAGTCCAACTCTCCCTCTTTTTCTCTTATTATACTTTCACATTACCTTTGCCTGGAATTTTCCTGAACATTATATATGATATGATATGAGGAACTTTGTGAAGCTTTCTGGGCTTGTTCTACCATATATTATTAATTAGAAGAGGCTAAAATAACAATATTATAAACGAAAACACAGCATTAAGAAAATTAAGAGAAATGCCGTATGATCAGTGCAATGACATACAACCAGTTTTATTTCCAAAATACATGTAACAATATTGTAACAAAAGATACAAGAAAAAAGAAATTCCTCAGGTGTAAATCGTTGGAGGAAAACAGAGCTTTATTATTTGACAGTAAACCAAAGGGGCAAAAACCCATGTTCTGGATAAATTCCTAAAATGTTTGGTGCTTAAACAATTCGTTAACATATGTTTAGCTATTTGATGTTGGCTGACTCTTATCTGTTGAATTGAGAAAGATATAAATTCAACTGCATAATAAAGAATAATCCTATTTTTCTGTTAGCCTATAACTAAAAAAGTAATGTCATTTTAAACAATGATTCTCATTAACAATCTGCCTGTTCATTCACCTTTAAATCTATACCATGAGGGATGCAGTTGCCATTTTGGAACTGAAATCCGCTTTTAGAGTGCAGAAGTTTTCAAATCAAGGACACACTTGCCAAAATAAAAACAGAATAATAAAGTAAAACATCAATTTATTTCATCTTCCGTGTGCTATTCAACAGCAGTGAAAGACGGACTTCTCAGCAAGAATAAGAACAAGACTTCTCAGTCCTGCATGTCCAAGTCTTGGCTGCCCCGTGGCCTGTGGCCACCAGGCTCCTCTGTCCACGGACTTTCCCCGGAAGAACACTGGCGGGGCTTGTTATTCCTGCTCCAGGGGAGCCTCCTGACCCAGGGCCTGAACCTGGGTCGCCCGCATTGTGGGCAGCTTCTTCACTGTCTGAGCCACCTGGGAAGTCCTCCTTACTACTCTCTACCTAGAAAGGACACTCTTACAGTATCCAGTGCCATCTCAGGAGATGTTCAGTATACAGTCCTTATCATTTCCTCTCTCTTCAAGCAAGATGATAGGCTGACATTTCCAGAGGACAGACCAGCCAGCTTTTACAGTACCCACATAACCAAGATGAAGTCCAACTCTCCTCTTTTCTCTTATTATACTTTCACATTACCTTTGCCTGGAATTTTCCTAAACCTTTTTTTTATATTATTAATTAGAAGAGGCTAAAATAACAATATTATAAACGAAAACACAGCATTAAGAAAATTAAGAGAAATGCCGTATGATCAGTGCAATGACATACAACCAGTTTTATTTCCAAAATACATGTAACAATATTGTAACAAAAGATACAAGAAAAAAGAAATTCCTCAGGTGTAAATCGTTGGAGGAAAACAGAGCTTTATTATTTGACAGTAAACCAAAGGGGCAAAAACCCATGTTCTGGATAAATTCCTAAAATGTTTGGTGCTTAAACAATTCGTTAACATATGTTTAGCTATTTGATGTTGGCTGACTCTTATCTGTTGAATTGAGAAAGATATAAATTCAACTGCATAATAAAGAATAATCCTATTTTTCTGTTAGCCTATAACTAAAAAAGTAATGTCATTTTAAACAATGATTCTCATTAACAATCTGCCTGTTCATTCACCTTTAAATCTATACCATGAGGGATGCAGTTGCCATTTTGGAACTGAAATCCGCTTTTAGAGTGCAGAAGTTTTCAAATCAAGGACACACTTGCCAAAATAAAAACAGAATAATAAAGTAAAACATCAATTTATTTCATCTTCCGTGTGCTATTCAACAGCAGTGAAAGACGGACTTCTCAGCAAGAATAAGAACAAGACTTCTCAGTCCTGCATGTCCAAGTCTTTGCTGCCCCGTGGCCTGTGGCCACCAGGCTCCTCTGTCCACGGACTTTCCCTGGAAGAACACTGGCGGGGCTTGTTATTCCTGCTCCAGGGGAGCCTCCTGACCCAGGGCCTGAACCTGGGTCGCCCGCATTGTGGGCAGCTTCTTCACTGTCTGAGCCACCTGGGAAGTCCTCCTTACTACTCTCTACCTAGAAAGGACACTCTTACAGTATCCAGTGCCATCTCAGGAGATGTTCAGTATACAGTCCTTATCATTTCCTCTCTCTTCAAGCAAGATGATAGGCTGACATTTCAGAGAAGAACCAGCAGACGTGAAGGTGCAGGCTGAGGTAAGCACGCCCAGGAGTGACTCTTAGAATGGAGTTATCTGAACTGAAATCTCCATTGAACATTTAACCGTCAGCAGGAAACAGTGATAAGCAGCATCTGCTTTAGTTTCACAAGTTGCGACTCTAATTATTTTCTTGTGAACCTTGCGAATCCCTCTTTCCTCGAGTTACTTCAGTTGAATTAATATCATGTGTGTTCTATGCGATTTAAACAAGGCAAAAAGCATCCTACACATAGAAATAGCCGGTCATTCTTAAACACGGAACATGGGCTCTTAGGACAGGCTACTGAAGGCTACCGAGACGGGAAATTAAAGATCCACCAGGATGCTCGCTTGGGTAAGAATCATATATTTATAATATCATCATTATGGGAGAACGACACATTTTTATTATACTATATTGGCACGTTATAATCATATATGGATATACTGTTGATTATTATAATAGTTACAGCCATGCTGATTATATTAATAAGATAACATGTATTATATGATTTGACTACTTCTCACAGACGGGTGAAAGTGAAATCCCATTGCAGGTCAGCACCGTGATGAACCGTCCTCATCGGCTGCTGTTATTATTACTGCTGTTTTACGTAGTATGCTGTTGCTTTGTTCTTCTCTTTCATTCAGGTTAAGGATAGTTGAAGAACAGGTTTGGTAGCAAATAAATTCTTTCTTCTGATCCCTTCTTCTACCCTATCTGGGTAACTCAGCTCAACTGCTGTCCCTAACCTGAATGTCTCTTTCACTGACACTGTCTAAAAACTGAGATTCCAGCAATTATGAAAGAAGGTACAACTTACGCATTTAGCTTTGGTACGTAAGCCACGAGTTCCGAAATTCAAATTAATCAACAAAGCCACACCTGACATTTTACTGCCGTTTGTCATTTATAGCTTTTAAAAGATTATGGTTAGAAAAATATTTTTTCTTTGCTCCATACTTTTTCAAATCTTATGTTTCAAAATCTCTCAAGATCACTTTGGCTTATTCAAAAAAAAAAAAAAATTGAGATTGCAAGGTCAATTTAGTGGAGAAATACAACTAAAAGTTTGTATCCTGATTGTAACCTATAGGTTTGCTCCAGGAAATATTTCAAAATAATCTTGCTTAGGTTCTTATTTTTCATTTGTTGGTTAGGTAGTTTTCTAAAATCTTAAATGGACACTGGCATACATTTTTTACATAATAGCTGTTCTTGGTAACTAAAGGTGCAAATTGAGATATAAAGTATACTAGAAAATGTGACTGTGTTAGCTTGATATTCAATCCAGAAAAAAAAAATCATTAAACTTACTAACAGTCATTTCTTATGTGTTATCTGACATTGTCTGTAGGCACTCATTGTTGATATTTCCCTGCTATCTCAAGCAGTCTCTACCAGCTCTATTTAAAGATCTGTGCCCAGCAAGCCTCGGTGAGCTTTCTCCAAAAGCAGGCACGCTCTGGCTGCGGCAGCCTGCAGGAGCCAGTCCTGCCTTGGGAAGAAGACTTGCCAACAGCTTTATTACTTTCTTTTTGTATTATTTTTGTTACAGCCATGCTGATTATATTAATAAGATAACATGTATTATATGATTTGACTACTTCTCACAGACGGGTGAAAGTGAAATCCCATTGCAGGTCAGCACCGTGATGAACCGTCCTCATCGGCTGCTGTTATTATTACTGCTGTTTTACGTAGTATGCTGTTGCTTTGTTCTTCTCTTTCATTCAGGTTAAGGATAGTTGAAGAACAGGTTTGGTAGCAAATAAATTCTTTCTTCTGATCCCTTCTTCTACCCTATCTGGGTAACTCAGCTCAACTGCTGTCCCTAACCTGAATGTCTCTTTCACTGACACTGTCTAAAAACTGAGATTCCAGCAATTATGAAAGAAGGTACAACTTACGCATTTAGCTTTGGTACGTAAGCCACGAGTTCCGAAATTCAAATTAATCAACAAAGCCACACCTGACATTTTACTGCCGTTTGTCATTTATAGCTTTTAAAAGATTATGGTTAGAAAAATATTTTTTCTTTGCTCCATACTTTTTCAAATCTTATGTTTCAAAATCTCTCAAGATCACTTTGGCTTATTCAAAAAAAAAAAAAAATTGAGATTGCAAGGTCAATTTAGTGGAGAAATACAACTAAAAGTTTGTATCCTGATTGTAACCTATAGGTTTGCTCCAGGAAATATTTCAAAATAATCTTGCTTAGGTTCTTATTTTTCATTTGTTGGTTAGGTAGTTTTCTAAAATCTTAAATGGACACTGGCATACATTTTTTACATAATAGCTGTTCTTGGTAACTAAAGGTGCAAATTGAGATATAAAGTATACTAGAAAATGTGACTGTGTTAGCTTGATATTCAATCCAGAAAAAAAAAATCATTAAACTTACTAACAGTCATTTCTTATGTGTTATCTGACATTGTCTGTAGGCACTCATTGTTGATATTTCCCTGCTATCTCAAGCAGTCTCTACCAGCTCTATTTAAAGATCTGTGCCCAGCAAGCCTCGGTGAGCTTTCTCCAAAAGCAGGCACCGCTCTGGCTGCGGCAGCCTGCAGGGGAGCCAGTCCTGCCTTGGGAAGAAGACTTGCCAGTTGGTGGCAGCACTCACAAGAGCGGGTCATATTTCCTCTCTTATCAGTAGGTTGGGTTTCAAAACTGCTCTAGAAAACAGACGGAAAGGCGAGCCTAGAAACAGCCCGGGAAGGGCTGCAGAGAAAGGGAGGTTTCTGACTCCAGCCCCGGACACCGGAGTCTCTGGATAACAGCGGGCAGCCGCGTCTGTTTACCTCCAGGGCCATTTGCAAAAACAGGGCGAAAGCTTGCTCCCAGAGCAAACAGTGCAACTGTGGGATCAATGAACTCCGGCTGATCTTTCTCCTTCCTTGCCACTGGGCTCTGTTCAAGGGCACTCCCAGCCGGCCTCACCGCTCATCCCTCCTCCCCGCCTGCACCCCCCACCCCCGAAAATATAGCTGTGTCATCTCAGAACTCTTTTTTTTTTTTAATGTCATCTGCTCAGGAGAAGTCGATGACAAGAAGTAGACACCTGAGTTCTAATCTGATAGGAAAAAGACCCAAATACCACACAACAAGCAAAGCTTTACCTCAGCAGCCAGAACATCGCAACAACAATTTAGTCACGTGAAACGTAACTCTGCTTTACTTCAGGGCCGAGAATGCCAAGGAAAAGGGATTTTCTAAGAAGGAACAGGGCTTTTCCTGTTCGTTTTTAGTGATTCAGTAGTGTTACACAGCCATTAATGTAAACATTTTATTTCAATCACTGAAAGGCTTTAGGGGGAAAAAAAATATTCTCCAAATTCAAACACAACAGAATTCAAGGATGAATGAATAGGACTTCTAAGATCTAAGTCACAGACTGCCATCACTATGCAACTGCTTGTCTATGTGTTCATATTTCTTCAATACAGTTCTATTAAAAATGAAAATGGTCTGAATATTTAATTACTTGTCCTGATGCTTACTACAGTATTAATCCAATTCATACACCTATCAGAGGCATTCTTTAGTGTTAGAGTCGTTTGCATAGATGTGCATAAGAAATCATTTAGTTTAGAAAATCCTTCTTCCCCAAGAGAATATTTAAGAAAAGGATTATTTAAAATGTATCATGATTTTTAATGAGCAAAATAAATACTGAAGTGGAAATCGTTACCACTTCTAAGAAACAGATACAATCTATGAACATACGCTGCTTCTTCAAACATTTGCAAAGTCACCCATGGACAGTGAATGCTCGGAACAGCAGTTACATTCTTTCTTGCAGAGCAATCTGTGGCACAGGACTTGCTGTTACAAAACCCTGGTGAAATTTCAGTTGAAACGTATTAGCAAATACATCGGAGAGAGAAAAACTAGCCGATGAAGTGTAGGTAGTCGCGGTAGGGATGAGGAAGTCTGTCCTCGGGGCTCCTCCATCACAAAGGGGGCTGGATTAGAGCAGCAACTGAAACACAGCACTCAAGACAGCAAAACGGATGGCATGCTGCCGCTCTGTTTAAAGACTACGACGTGGCTCTCCGATGTTAACACCTCTACTCTTACATTTTAAATTAAAGCTATTCTAACAGATCATATAATGTTTCACGGACTGATCTGCTTAGTTCGTAAAGAGGAGTGAAACAGTAACAGGATTAAGAATTAAAAAGGAAAAAAACACTTCTCATGTTACCTACTTTTCTCCTGCTATACATGCTTCCATATATGAAAGAGAAAAGAAAATTAATGGTTACTATCATTATTACTATTATTTATATTATGGATTTTTAATATCACAACTTTATGGAACTCACTGCTCTATGAAAGGTAATGATTCCAGAAGGCACTTCTAGGTTAGCACAAGCATCACGGCGTAAGATTCTGTATTAAAACAACAACAACCAAACCAACCAAACAAAAAACAAGATTTGTTCAAAGATACGGCTATACTGTTATCCATGAAAGGCCAAGATATTGGGTCAAGAGAAACACTTCCATCCAGGCTCTTGCTGGCAACAGGCCACGGAAGCAGCACCCAGCCCAGCACCGGGAACAGGTTGGCAGATGTTATTAGCTGACTTTTGCTGGAGAACAGTTGGGAAAATCACAAGGTGTCAAACAAGCTTTAAATAAATAAATAGCTTATTTGGCAATGGAAAGGGAGAAAGACAACCAGTTCCTTCGCTGGGAAGCTTCTAATTACAGAGCTCCTTTCTGCTGGTTTCACGGACTGACTTCTTAATGAGAATGGAAATCATCCTCCCACACTTGCCGCGAGAGGTTCTAGGACTTCAGAATGACAATTAGTCTGCAGTTCTGCTGCAGCTCTGTGATCTTACGGTGGGAGAACACCAGATACAGACGATAGTTCTTCACCCGGTTCGTCCGCTCCTAACCAGTCACCGCCTACCCAGGGCATGGGGGACGAGTCAGCTTCCAACAGAGCACTTCTGAGTGGTCACTGGAAGGCTGGTACGGACCACCGGAACGACTTTAAGGTTAAAAACAAACCCAGGATGGACTTGTTAATGTCCAGAGGGCACAGCAACTAAATACTCCGTGGGTATTTGAAAACTTAACTTTGTTTGGAAAGCCAAAGTCAAGAGGAGAGACCCTTTCCCTGAAGACATGATTACGGCATGAGGCTGAGGGGAGGTCACCCACGGCCACCGTCTGCACGTTCCAGTTACTGAACATTCCAGCAGGCCCGCTTATTGCAAATTCTCACAAGGCCAGTAACGTTGGGCCACATTTTCTTGAAGCTCCCAGATGAAAAGCTCCCTTTGACTCTTCTTTCTGGGTGGACAGCTTGGTAGGCAACATCTGTCACCATAAAAGGGACAACAAGATCTAAAACGAATAGAACACGGACACAATCATACACAGACACACAAAGACACACGTACAGACACGCTCATGCTCACACACAGAAATGTGTCGCGTGCCTGTGCAACACGGGCACTTCTGGAGCATTGTATTTTAAAGAATGGTTTAAAAGGAAGAATCGACTGTGAATACACCTCTTTGAGGAAAATCCTATGATTTTTGGTGTCACTGACTATTCTTATGTTTACATTACTCATCAACAATCATGATCAACTAACAAAACGACTATGGTCTTTCCATAAGCAGGCATCTCTCCGCACATAGTATTAACGACTAGAATTTTACAAACATGGTTTGTTTGTTTGTTTTGGGGACCACATCTATTGGTCTTTCATTGATCTATTTTCATCCACCTTTGTTCTTTGGCCCGCATGGGCCTCCCATCGCAGTGGCCCCTGTCGCCGCAGAGCACCGGCTCTGGGCACATGCGCTCCAGAGCTCCGGCTCGGTAGTTGGACACATCGGTTCAGCCGCAGCGCAGCACGCGGGAACTTCCTAGGCCGGGGATCGAACCGGCATCCCTTGCGCTGCAAGGCGGTGTCCTTACCCACTGGACCACCAGAAGCCCTACAAACATGTTTTTAATCACTGTTTAGAACTTTTTCTGCATTAGAGTCCAGGGCATGGGGACGAGTCAGCTTCCAACAGAGCACTTCTGAGTGGTCACTGGAAGGCTGGTACGGACCACCGGAACGACTTTAAGGTTAAAAACAAACCCAGGATGGACTTGTTAATGTCCAGAGGGCACAGCAACTAAATACTCCGTGGGTATTTGAAAACTTAACTTTGTTTGGAAAGCCAAAGTCAAGAGGAGAGACCCTTTCCCTGAAGACATGATTACGGCATGAGGCTGAGGGGAGGTCACCCACGGCCACCGTCTGCACGTTCCAGTTACTGAACATTCCAGCAGGCCCGCTTATTGCAAATTCTCACAAGGCCAGTAACGTTGGGCCACATTTTCTTGAAGCTCCCAGATGAAAAGCTCCCTTTGACTCTTCTTTCTGGGTGGACAGCTTGGTAGGCAACATCTGTCACCATAAAAGGGACAACAAGATCTAAAACGAATAGAACACGGACACAATCATACACAGACACACAAAGACACACGTACAGACACGCTCATGCTCACACACAGAAATGTGTGCGCGTGCCTGTGCAACACGGGCACTTCTGGAGCATTGTATTTTAAAGAATGGTTTAAAAGGAAGAATCGACTGTGAATACACCTCTTTGAGGAAAATCCTATGATTTTTGGTGTCACTGACTATTCTTATGTTTACATTACTCATCAACAATCATGATCAACTAACAAAACGACTATGGTCTTTCCATAAGCAGGCATCTCTCCGCACATAGTATTAACGACTAGAATTTTACAAACATGGTTTGTTTGTTTGTTTTGGGGACCACATCTATTGGTCTTTCATTGATCTATTTTCATCCACCTTTGTTCTTTGGCCCGCATGGGCCTCCCATCGCAGTGGCCCCTGTCGCCGCAGAGCACCGGCTCTGGGCACATGCGCTCCAGAGCTCCGGCTCGGTAGTTGGACACATCGGTTCAGCCGCAGCGCAGCACGCGGGAACTTCCTAGGCCGGGGATCGAACCGGCATCCCTTGCGCTGCAAGGCGGTGTCCTTACCCACTGGACCACCAGGGAAGCCCTACAAACATGTTTTTAATCACTGTTTCAAACACTAGAATCTTAAATTATTTTTCTTAAAAGTAAGACTCCATTAGAGTAAAATAAAGACCTCTACAAGGTATAGAGGGCATTCAAAGGCAAACTTCCAGGCGCTCATTAAAAAAACATCAACCAACCAGCATCACTGTTCCAAATCATTTCATGAAGACACAATTAAAAGCAATACAAAAGAGAGAGAGACAGGGGCTTATTTTTCCAGCCTTTTTAGTCTCCGCCGGAGCCTGCTGGGATCGGAACTCGGGGACGGCCACCCTCACCAGCAGCCCTCGCGGTCATTTAAGAGACACGATGGGTCTTTATTTGTGATCGCCTCTGAAGGTCACGAGAGCCGCGTAGGTGCACACAGCCAGAGCGCCCGAGGGCATCCTCCGGCCGGCCGCCGGGGCGGGCCGCGGGCGGCGGGGCCGGGGTCCGGCGGGCCGAGACCGCAGCGCTCCGCGCCGGCGCGTCCTCCGGCTCTTGCTCCCGGGGCATCCGCGCGGACGAGTCCAACGTCCCGGCGAGGGGCGCCGAGGACGCCCGGGAAGGGCCCGCGAGCGCGGGCCGGGGGCGCCGCAGCACCGCTCTCCCTCCAGGAGGCGGCCCGCCGCGGCTCGCGGTCCCGCGCTCCCCGGCGACCCGCGGCAGGGCTGGTCAACAAGCCGCGGCCGCGCACCGGGGCGCCACCCAGGCGCGCGCCCACCCGAGCGGGGCCCGGGCTCGGGACGCCGCGGCGCGCGCTCGGGGAAGCGGCCCCCGCAGAGGGCGGCCGGGGTCACGGCCCCTCCGCGCCCGCCGCCCCCCGCCCGGCCCCGCCCCGGCGGAAGCGCCGAGCCCCGCGAATCGCGTCGAGGGCGGCAGCGCCTCCTCCCGCGCCCGGCTCCCGCCCTGGGTGGCCGCCGCCGCCGCCGCCGCGGGAGGGGCGGGGGACGGCGGCACGCGCGGCCCGCCCCCCGGAGCCCCGCGCCGATTGGCCGCGCGCGCCGTCCGTCGGGGAACGCGCCGCCAATGCGGGCGGCGGGGCGGGGCGGCCGCGCCGTGTGTGCCTGCGTCACGCCGAGTCACATGTTGTTTTGCTCCTCTTAGTTCAGTCACTCGGTGCGCGATGTGTTACTCGCTGTGCGGCGGGGACCGCGACGAGCCCGGGTCGCCGCTGGCAGCCACCGCGGCGGCGGCGGCGCGGACCCCGAGCCCCCGGGCCCAGCCCGGCACCCCGGAGCGCGGCGCGGCGGCGGGACCGCGGCGGCCGCGCGCGCCGTAGGCTCGGCCCCGCGGCGCGGGGACCCCGGCTCGCGGCCCCGCCAGCGCGTCCCGGCGCCGCCCGAGCGCCCGGGCGGCGGCGGCGGCGGCGGCGGCGGGCGGGCGGCCGGGCGGGCCCTCCGGGGGCCGCGGAGCGCGGAGGGCGGGCGGCGCGCGCGCCCTCGGAGCCGAGCGCCGGCGATGGCGAGCCCGCCGCGGCCGGCGGGCGGCGACGGCCCCGGCCTCAACCGCAACAACAACAACAACCACCAGCGCAGCGTGCGCAAGTGCGGCTACCTGCGCAAGCAGCGGCACGGCCAGGGCCGCCGCGGCCGGCGGGGCGGGGCGGCGCGCCGTGTGTGCCTGCGTCACGCCGAGTCACATGTTGTTTTGCTCCTCTTAGTTCAGTCACTCGGTGCGCGATGTGTTACTCGCTGTGCGGCGGGGACCGCGACGAGCCCGGGTCGCCGCTGGCAGCCACCGCGGCGGCGGCGGCGCGGACCCCGAGCCCCCGGGCCCAGCCCGGCACCCCGGAGCGCGGCGCGGCGGCGGGACCGCGGCGGCCGCGCGCGCCGTAGGCTCGGCCCCGCGGCGCGGGGACCCCGGCTCGCGGCCCCGCCAGCGCGTCCCGGCGCCGCCCGAGCGCCCGGGCGGCGGCGGCGGCGGCGGCGGCGGGCGGGCGGCCGGGCGGGCCCTCCGGGGGCCGCGGAGCGCGGAGGGCGGGCGGCGCGCGCGCCCTCGGAGCCGAGCGCCGGCGATGGCGAGCCCGCCGCGGCCGGCGGGCGGCGACGGCCCCGGCCTCAACCGCAACAACAACAACAACCACCAGCGCAGCGTGCGCAAGTGCGGCTACCTGCGCAAGCAGCGGCACGGCCACCGGCGCTTCTTCGTGCTGCGCGGGCCCGGCGCGGGCGGCGAGGCGGCGGGCGCGGGCGGGGGGCCGGCGCCGGCGCCGCCGCGGCTCGAGTACTACGAGAGCGAGAAGAAGTGGCGGAGCAAGGCGGGCGCCCCGAAGCGGGTCATCGCGCTCGACTGCTGCCTGAACGTCAGCCGGCGCGCCGACGCCAAGCACAAGTACCTGATCGCCCTCTACACCCGGGACGAGTACTTCGCCGTGGCGGCCGAGAGCGAGCAGGAGCAGGAGGGCTGGTACCGCGCGCTCACCGAGCTGCTCCGCGAGGGCCGCGCGGCCGCCGGCGACGCGCCCCCCGCCGCCGCCGCCTCCTGCGGCGCCTCCCTGCCCGGCGCCCCGGGCGGCTCGGCCGACGACAGCTGCGGGCCGGGGGCGCCCGCCGCGGCCGCCTACCGCGAGGTGTGGCAGGTGAACCTGAAGCCCAAGGGCCTGGGCCAGAGCAAGAACCTGACGGGCGTGTACCGCCTGTGCCTGTCGGCGCGCACCATCGGCTTCGTGAAGCTCAACTGCGAGCAGCCGTCGGTGACGCTGCAGCTCATGAACATCCGCCGCTGCGGCCACTCGGATAGCTTCTTCTTCATCGAGGTGGGCCGCTCGGCCGTCACGGGCCCCGGCGAGCTGTGGATGCAGGCCGACGACTCGGTGGTGGCGCAGAACATCCACGAGACCATCCTGGAGGCCATGAAGGCGCTCAAGGAGCTCTTCGAGTTCCGGCCGCGCAGCAAGAGCCAGTCGTCCGGCTCGTCGGCCACGCACCCCATCAGCGTGCCCGGCGCGCGCCGCCACCACCACCTGGTCAACCTGCCCCCCAGCCAGACGGGCCTGGTGCGCCGCTCGCGCACCGACAGCCTGGCCGCCACCCCGCCGGCCGCCAAGTGCAGCTCGTGCCGGGTGCGCACGGCCAGCGAGGGCGACGGCGGCGGCGGCGGCGGCGCGGCGGGGGCCGGGGCGGCGGGGGCGGCGGGCGGCAGGCCGGGCTCGGCGGCGGGCAGCCCCCTGAGCCCGGGCCCGGCGCGCGCGCCCCTGAGCCGCTCGCACACGCTGAGCGGCGGCCGCGCGAGCAGGGGGGTGCCGGCGCCGGCAGGCGGCGCGCTGCAGCACAGCCGCTCCATGTCCATGCCCGTGGCGCACTCGCCCCCGGCGGCCACCAGCCCCGGCAGCCTGTCGTCCAGCAGCGGGCACGGCTCGGGCTCCTACCCGCCGCCGCCCGGCCCGCACCCGCCGCTGCCGCACCCCCAGCACCCGCAGCGCCCGTCCAGCGGCAGCGCCTCGGCCTCGGGCTCCCCCAGCGACCCCGGCTTCATGTCCCTGGACGAGTACGGCTCGAGCCCCGGGGACCTGCGGGCCTTCTGCAGCCACCGCAGCAACACGCCCGAGTCCAGCGCCGAGACGCCCCCGGCCCGGGACGGCAGCGCGGGCGAGCTGCACGGGTACGTGGCCATGGAGCGGCCGCTGAGCCTCTGCGGCGGGCCCTCGCGCCGGGTCTCCGGGGACGCGGCCCAGGACTGGGACCGGGGGCTGCGGAGGCGGACCTACTCCCTGACCACGCCGGCCCGGCAGCGGCCGGCGCCGCAGCCCTCGTCGGCGTCTCTGGACGAGTACACGCTGATGCGGGCCACCTTCTCCGGGAGCTCCGGCCGCCTGTGCCCGTCCTGCCCCGCGGCCTCGCCCAAGGTGGCCTACCACCCCTACCCCGAGGACTACGGCGACGTCGAGATCGGGTCGCACCGGAGCTCCAGCAGCAACCTGGGCGCCGACGACGGCTACGTGCCCATGACCCCCGGCGCGGCCCTCGCGGGCGGCGGCGGCGGCGGGAGCTGCAGGGGCGACGACTACATGCCCATGAGCCCCACCAGCGTGTCGGCCCCGAAGCAGATCCTGCGGCCGCGCGCCGCCGCCGCCGCCTTGCCCTCCCCGGGGGCCGCGGGGCCCGCGCCTGCGGCCGGCAGGGCCTTCCCGGGAAGCGCGGGCAGCTACAAGGCCGGCTCCCCGGCCGAGAGCTCGCCCGAGGACAGCGGGTACATGCGCATGTGGTGCGGCGCCAGGCTGTCCGTGGAGAGCGCCGACGGCAAGCTGCTGCCCGACGGGGACTACCTCAACATGTCCCCAGCGACGGGCGCGCGGGCACCGCCGACTTCTCTCGGCCGCGCGGCGGCCGCGCGAGCAGGGGGGTGCCGGCGCCGGCAGGCGGCGCGCTGCAGCACAGCCGCTCCATGTCCATGCCCGTGGCGCACTCGCCCCCGGCGGCCACCAGCCCCGGCAGCCTGTCGTCCAGCAGCGGGCACGGCTCGGGCTCCTACCCGCCGCCGCCCGGCCCGCACCCGCCGCTGCCGCACCCCCAGCACCCGCAGCGCCCGTCCAGCGGCAGCGCCTCGGCCTCGGGCTCCCCCAGCGACCCCGGCTTCATGTCCCTGGACGAGTACGGCTCGAGCCCCGGGGACCTGCGGGCCTTCTGCAGCCACCGCAGCAACACGCCCGAGTCCAGCGCCGAGACGCCCCCGGCCCGGGACGGCAGCGCGGGCGAGCTGCACGGGTACGTGGCCATGGAGCGGCCGCTGAGCCTCTGCGGCGGGCCCTCGCGCCGGGTCTCCGGGGACGCGGCCCAGGACTGGGACCGGGGGCTGCGGAGGCGGACCTACTCCCTGACCACGCCGGCCCGGCAGCGGCCGGCGCCGCAGCCCTCGTCGGCGTCTCTGGACGAGTACACGCTGATGCGGGCCACCTTCTCCGGGAGCTCCGGCCGCCTGTGCCCGTCCTGCCCCGCGGCCTCGCCCAAGGTGGCCTACCACCCCTACCCCGAGGACTACGGCGACGTCGAGATCGGGTCGCACCGGAGCTCCAGCAGCAACCTGGGCGCCGACGACGGCTACGTGCCCATGACCCCCGGCGCGGCCCTCGCGGGCGGCGGCGGCGGCGGGAGCTGCAGGGGCGACGACTACATGCCCATGAGCCCCACCAGCGTGTCGGCCCCGAAGCAGATCCTGCGGCCGCGCGCCGCCGCCGCCGCCTTGCCCTCCCCGGGGGCCGCGGGGCCCGCGCCTGCGGCCGGCAGGGCCTTCCCGGGAAGCGCGGGCAGCTACAAGGCCGGCTCCCCGGCCGAGAGCTCGCCCGAGGACAGCGGGTACATGCGCATGTGGTGCGGCGCCAGGCTGTCCGTGGAGAGCGCCGACGGCAAGCTGCTGCCCGACGGGGACTACCTCAACATGTCCCCCAGCGACGCGGGCGCCGCGGGCACCCCGCCCGACTTCTTCTCGGCCGCCGCGCACGGCGGCTGCGGCGGCGAGACGCTCCGGGGCCTGCCGGGCTCCTGCTACAGCCCGCTGCCCCGCTGCGCCAGGGGCCCCTACCCCTGTAGCGGGGGCCAGGACCAGTACGTGCTCATGAGCTCCCCCGTGGGGCGCATCCTGGAGGAGGAGCGGCTGGAGCCCGAGGCCGGCCCCAGGCCCACGCCGCTGGCCAGCGCCTTCCCGGCCGCGGCAGGTGGCGGCGGCCCCGCCCAGCCCCCCCACCCCGCGGTGCCGTCCCCCGCGAGGCCCGGGGGCGGCGGCGGCGGCCGCCCGGAGGGCTTCCTGGCCCAGCGTTGCCGGGCCGCGCGGCCCACGCGCCTTTCCCTGGAGGGCCTGCGGACCCTGCCCAGCATGCACGAGCACCCGCTGCCGCCCGAGCCCAAGAGCCCGGGCGAGTACATCAACATCGACTTCGGCGAGGCCGGCGCGCGCCTGTCGCCGCCCGCGCCCCCGATGCTGGCCTCGGCCGCCTCGTCCTGCTCGCTGCTGTCGGCCAGCAGCCCGGCCTCGTCCCTGGGCTCGGGCACCCCGGGCACGAGCGGCGACAGCCGGCAGCGCTCCCCGCTCTCCGACTACATGAACCTCGACTTCAGCTCGCCCAAGTCGCCCCAGCCTTGCGTCCAGGGCCGGGACCCCGTGGGCTCCCTGGACGCCCTCCTGGCCCCCGAGGCCTCCGTGTACCCGCCGCTGCCCCCGCGCCCGGCCGCCGCCTCCTCGGGCCCGCCGCCGCCGCCCCCGCCCTGCGAGCTGTACCGGCTGCCTCTGGCCCCCGCCTCCCAGGGCCCGGGCGCCGCCGCCTCTTCGTCGTCGGGGGCGGGGGACAAGGGTGACTACACCGAGATGGCCTTCGGCGTGGCTGCCACCCCGCCGCAGCCGATCGCGGCGCCCCCGAAGCCCGACAGTGCCCGCGTGAGCAGCCCCGTGTCCGGCCTCAAGAGGCTGAGTCTCATGGACCAGGTGTCGGGGGTCGAGGCCTTCCTGCAAGCCGGCCAGCCCCCAGACCCTCACCGGGGCGCCAAGGTCATCCGCGCCGACCCGCAGGGCGGCCGCCGCCGCCACAGCTCCGAGACCTTCTCCTCCACCGCCACCGTGACCCCCGTGTCCCCGTCGTTCGCCCACAACCCCAAGCGCCACAACTCGGCCTCGGTGGAAAACGTCTCTCTCAGGAAAAGCGGCGACGGGGGCGGCGGCGGAGGGACCGTCCCGCCTGGGGGCGACGAGCCGCCCGCGTCCCCCCGCCAGCTGCGGCCGCCGCTGGCCCAGCAGGCGCGGCCCTGGACCCCGAGCCAGCCCGGCGGCAGCCTGGTCGGCTGTCCCGGGGGCGCCAGCTCGCCGATGCGCCGGGAGACCTCCGCCGGCTTCCAGAACGGGCTCAACTACATCGCCATCGACGTGCGGGACGAGCCGGGGCTGTCGCCGGCCCTGCAGCCGCCGCAGCCTCCGCACGCGCAGACGGGGGACAAGAGCGCCTGGGGCCGGGCCCGGAGCCGCGGGGGGCTCATCGGCGCGGTGGGCGCCGGCAGCCCCGCCGGTGTGTGTGGGGGGCCGGGCCCTGGCGCGCTGCCCTCGGCCAGCACCTACGCCAGCATCGACTTCCTGACGCACCACCTGAAGGAGGCCACGGTGGTGAAAGGTGAGGCCCGCGGCTGGGGAAGAGGGGGGCGCCCGGGCGGCTGTGGCAGAGCTCGTCCCCTCTGGGGTGCCTGGGCCGGGGGCCGAGGCCTGGCAGGGGTCTGGCTCCCTGTGACTCTGGGCCCAGTGTCAGCGCTCTTTCCCCAGAGGCCTTATCGAGAGCACGCAGGTCGCCGCTGCGTTGAGCGTGAGGCTTCCGCCTGGGCAGGCTGGTGTGTTTTTCTGGCTCCAGAGCCCCTGCCCTTTGCATCTGCGAGCACCTGGCGGGGACCCCCCAGGTCAGCCGCTCACCGGAGGGGGCCGAGGCGCCGCTGCAGCTGGGAGGAGCCTGAGGTCCCCGCAGCTCCCAGGCCCCAGCCGCCTCCTTTCTCGCTGTTTCCTGGAGGCCAGCCTGGCCGGTTCTCGCCGAGCCTCTGCGTTTATGAAAACAGGCCCGACCGTCGTTCAGGAGATGAGCGGTGGGGCTGGCTCACGGAGGGAGCCGGCGCCCTGGAGTGTGCGGGCCGGGGCAGCCTTCCCCACGGGGGCTCCTGTCCCCTCGGGGCTGGCAGGTGACCCTGCCTCCCCTCAGCTCGTGCACGCGAGCCCCGCTGGGGGTCCTCCCGAGAGCTGGCCGAGGCCGGATGGCCGGGTCCGGAACCTGGAGAGGCTGAGGCAGGGGGTCTGGCAGGGGGCTGCCGGTGTGCCTTCCTAGGAAGCCCCCTGGGTTGGGCTGGTGCTCCTGGTTTGGAGGGCCTGTGCCGGGGGTACCCGCTGCCGGAAGCGGTCTGAGAGCGGCCCTGTGGGTCAGCCGGGGCGCCCGGGGCGCGGCAAGTAAAGCGGCCCGCGGGCGGAGCTCAGGCACCGGCATCTCTCGGCTGCCCGGGGGTGTGAGCTTGGGCTTCCAGACGACAGTGAGAGATGGCCCCCAGGTCTTTTCAGGACCGGGCAGGGTGCAGTGGTGCCCAGCAGGGCTCTCCCCAGGCTCGTCCCAGACCTGCGAGGACAGGGGTGCGCCTGCCTTGACCGGCTGTCGCGGACTCTGAACGACGAGGGCAGGGAGGGCGGGTCAGAGAGCCTCTGCTTTCGCTCCGTGGCCGCCGGGGTGCAGGGCTGCCTGAAGACAGAGGCGCGGTGGGAGCCCAGGGGACCCAGCACAGCGTGCCCGGTGCTGGGCGGTGGTCAGCGCCTGCCTGGGCTCAGGGGATGTGGAGGCGGCCTGGGCACCTCGTGTGCGGGGAGTCGGCAGACCCGCCCAGTGCCGGGAGCCCCCGCACATGTGTGTCTCTGTCTGCGGGCTTTCAGGTGGTTGCTGGACTGGGGTGGGGGGACCTGTGTGTCTGTGGCTGATGCCCGTGGATGTGTGGCAGGAACCAACCCAGCATTGTACAGCAATTACCCTCCAATTAAAAGTAAATACATTTAAAGAAGAAGTGATAGCTGTAGGGTGGATACCGTTTATTCTAAGGCAATAGAGGAGTCGCTGTTTGCTTTTTACTAACATCATGGACTGCAAGATAAAAAGAGTCTCAGACAGCCATCAGGAGTGTGGCCCTCCGGCATCTGAGGAAGCCAGTCGGAGGCCATCAGGCCACGGTCCTTAAACGGCTGACAGCCAAAGGCCGAGGTGCTTGGGAGTTGCTTCAGCCCTACAGGTGCACCTGCAAAATGGCCGGTGGGCCTGGGAATTGGAGGATCCTTATCTGCCATCCAAGACAGAGGCCAGATAAACAGCCACGCAGCCAGACTGCACTGTGGGAAAATCCGGGCACACCGGGATGGGCACAGGCCACAGTGAGCAGGAAAGTACATCCTGCTGAAATCAGACTCCCATCAGAAAGGCAGCCTGAGAGCACACCTTCCAGAGCCTCTGGTGGAGCAGGCAGGAAAACCCGGTCTGGACTGGGGCCGGCCGGGAAGGCGCCCTTGGCGTCAGTGGAGGAAGGAGCTGCAGTTCTGCACCTCCAGGCCCAAAAGAAGGCAAGGCCTTCAGGATAAAGTAGACGCATTCAGACGTGTGGTTCTCGGCTGATAGCATGCCCTTTTCAGATGAGGGAAAATGTTAAACAGTGAGAGATAAGTTTTAGCGAGAAGGCCTGGTTTGGCTTGCTTTGTCCCGGACTTCCCACCAGTGTAAAATTCCTTTCAACCTGTAGGATTCAGGATTCTGAAATCAAAACAGTTTGCATGTTCTGGGGTCACTGAACTGAGATGAGAACATGTTTGAATGGTTGGTTGTCTGGTGTCCCTGCAGGTGTGAACGGTAAACACCCTCTTAAGGGAAAGAACTATTTTTAAGCAAAATAGATAACTGCAATTGATTCATTGTGCCCAAACCGTTTAAAAAAAAAAAAGGCCTGCACACTAAATAGATTTCTGGTAAACTGATTTGAGCACAGAGAACAATGGATTAGGCGAGGCAGGGGCCCATCTTAATTAGCGAGGGACACTCGTGTCCTTTGGAGCCAGAAAGGGACCCTCGAGAAACCTGGGGCGAACGTCGACTTTTATTGAACCCATGTTTGCGTGGAGCTGTTTGTGTGTGATGGTTGTGAATGAAAAGTTCACGGGAGATACGTGTTCTCTGCGAGCAGGATTTATGGAGGGAAGACTTGCAAAGTGTTTCTTTGAAGATGAAAGGGAACATGAGCTTCCTGAGTCACTGGGGGCGCTGCCCCGACCTTAGAAGTGGCCCTGTTTCTACACCCCACTCCTCGGGTTCTGTGTCGAAAACTCTGTGAGTGACGCGGGAGCAGGGCCGTTTGGGTCACTTGGGTCGTTTGGGTATTTGGGTAAGCGATGGCAGTGAGTTACAGTCCCAGCCAGGTTTGACGGTCGGTTATTGACAGCGGAATGCGGGTCGGGAGTGGCATTTCCATGCAGGAGCCAATGAAAAAGTTAGTGCACCTTAGACTGACGTGCAGATGTGTGTGTGTGTGTGTGTCAGTCATCCAGAGGAGATGAAAATGTTCAGCCTGCAGCGCTCTGGGAGCAGGGCGAAGACGCCGCCTCTGTGTGTTGTGGGTTTGTTTGTGGACGCGTCTAAGCCAGCTTCTCCACGAGTTGTTTGGGCACTGAGATGCTGCTGCGGCATTTACTAAGCCTTAAAACCGCGTTTAAAAGTTAACTTGGTAGGGTTGGTTGTTAAGATGATAGATTGTCGTATACTATAAACTATGCTATTTTGGTCTTCCTTGTTAGTGGGGCTTTTGTTCTAAACTTGGTGTGTGTGTGTGTACCAGGCAGATTAGATAAGAATTACCCCGAAAGCATCTGTATTTAAATTTGTTCGATTAAAGGCCTGTTTCTTCCCGCCCCACGAGGAAGGCATGGCGGGAGCAGAGAGTGGCCCGTCCCCTCGCGTGGTTCAGGGTGCTGTCTGTTGACGTCGTGAAGCGGGGGACCTGAATATTTTTAGAGCGCCAGGGGGGTGGCCTGAGCAACCACACGGGCTTGATTTTCTCCCTTGGGCTGGCGCTTCCGCTTTGGTTGGCCGACTCTTATCACCATGGGGCAGGCCGGTGCCCGGCTCCCACCCCGTTCCCGGGAGCAGACAGCTGAGGTGCTGATGGAAACACACCCCGGTGTTCCTGAATGGAAGTCCCGTGACTTGTTCTAGTTCCTTTATTGAAAGAGAAACCTTTACCGAAATAGCGCTTCAGAGGCGGAGGCAGGGCGCGGAGCACTAACCCCGGGACCGGGAGGCCAGGCTTCTCGCCGCTGATCCTGGTGAGTCACGCTCGGCAGAGGGAAGCCGTCGAGCCCCCGTGTCGCACTTTCTCCGTCTGCAGAACTGGGTCCTCATTGCGCTGCCCCCCTGGCTCCACGGAGGGGCCCCGGAGCTCGCTCAGGTCCAGAGCGCGTCAGCCCCGCTGGAGAAGCGTGCCCGTGCGCCCAGTGGGGCGGCTGGGCTCACCTGCTCGAGACCACGCGTGCGGACGGGAGGGCCGGGAGGGACCCTGCTGCCGGCGCGGGCCCTTGGAGACCAGCCCCAGAGCGCGGAGAGCCGGCTGACCGTGGCGCCAGGGCCCTCCTGAGAAACGCAGGCCTCTCCTGTGTGGCTTTACTGGTCTCTGATAGCCATTGTCTCCTCCCTTCTTTATTTCACGAGAGGTGTCTTGTTTTCATAGATAGTTATCAGTTGTCATCAAGTCGCATTTTAAATTACGTCGTAGAGAAACAACGAAGGAAAACAGCGTCCGCATCCTGAAGCCCTGTCAGGACCACACTTTTTGATGACCTTTTCTGATGGGGTCATATCTTCGAGGTATTGTTGAGATGAAAGTGTATAACTGGAATATAGATTTCTTAGGTGGAGCGTGCTGGCTCTTACTACAGGGCGCATCCAGAGGAACTTTAAGCTGTGGCGTCGAGCCGTGACGGGCGGGATCGCCTGGTTGTCCAGCTGGTCAGAACAACCTTCAGCGCTTGATTCTTCTGTTCTTCGTGGGCCCACCACTCCGGAGGAGGAATTCTAATAGATAATTCATGCTTTATTTTCTTTAGAACTCTTAGAATTGAAAAGAACGTCTTTTTGAAAAGAACTTCCAGAAATTTCAGGACCAGCCCGGGGATAATGGCTTTTCTGTTAAAATTCCCACGAAGGCCTTTTCTGTAGAAGCAGGCTTCTGAGACTGGTTAACTTTTGGTATCAGATCTGGCAGGTGGAGAGGGTTTTTGTTTTGTTTTTGGTGGGTAGCGCAGAATCAAGTGTTCCCACTGCACCTTAGAAACTTGAGGGGAAATGTGCCTTGGCTCTGTGTCTGCGTCGCCCAGTGCACCAGCTGGGAGGAGCGGCTCCGCGGGAAGGCGGCGCGGTGCCCTGCCCGCCGCCCTGTCTTCCCAGGCCCCGTGCGGGTGAATTCCCGCAGACCGCAGCTCGAGGAGAACTTGCTTCTCTGTGCACGTTGGTGAAGGCTTTGGATGCTGGCATTTTTCATCCACCAGCCTGGACTTTCTGAGCCTCCAGAATCAGGGGTTATAAACATGTTATTGATCAGGTGGCAGGTTTCGTGAAGGCAGTGCTCTCCACATTGCTGTGTTAATTTCACCAAGCTGAATACATCCTTCCAGACGGCAGTGAGTGTCCTAAATCACTCGAGGCGGTTATGGTAGACAGAGCTCAGGGTAGGTTTGTTTCTGCCAAGAGCTGGTGAAGTCATCACTTAGGATCAAGGAAATGCTGAGGTTGATAATTGCTCCTGACTCTTCCATGCTTTCTGGAAGGCCAGCGGAGACTTCCATTAACTGTGTGTGGAAGGGAAGAGCACCGAAGAAGGCGCGACAGGGCGGGCTGGGGTCTGTGTTGGAAACCGGCGTTCGCTCTGTGGGTTTGAGGAACGCGAGATCCTTCTGGGCTTGGTGGGGAGGGGGTGGGTCCCATTTAATTGAATTCATTGCATCAGAGTGGAAGTCATTGAATTCTGCTGAAATGAAATTGAGTTAAAAGGTACAGGCTGCATGTTTACAAACAAAATGATAGTCAAGTTAGCGGTTTTGACGTCTTTTCTGTCGGACTAGGAAATACTAAATTTGCCTCAAGTTGCTTTCACCTGTCTAGAGACTCTGCCAACGTTGATCAGGCCAATGTGTCTTCAGACCTGGCCCTGTCTTCTCATGCTGTGTGTGATATGTAAGCCCACAGACAAGATTTATGGGATCCGTAATATACACAGCATTTTGTAAATGCTGAGCTTTTTGGTATCAATTTTACGGAGTACCAAACGTCCCATAAATAAATAACCACTATTTGGGGGTGATGTGTGTGTGTGGTTTCTTAGTATCTTGTCCACTTGTGCTCCAAGAGGCTTGATGTGGATTCTTTTTCCCCTGTTTAAGCTCCAGTACTGAATAATAATGTGTTCTCTAGTCATGCTAAAACTATATAATCTTAACGTGTATCTGCAGTTTGTTACTTTTTGTACATTTGGTATTGGTACAGATACTTGAGTGAATTGTAGTATAATGTTAAATTCTAATTTTTTTCCAGGTGAAAGGAATAGGTACTATACAGAGTTCATTATATTAGTGACTTTAGCAGTTATCTTAAAATCCATATGTATATCCTGATAATGACGTACTTTTACCTAGAGTCAATGCATGATCTGTAATATTTATAAATGTGACATAAGGCTTTCTCCATGCCAATTCAGAAGTCCTTCCTTAAATCCGCCCATTGTTTTGCTTCCCGTAGCAAGCGGAGCTGGCTGGGTGGACAGTGAGTGATGCTGAGAGCGCTGCGCGGGCCGGGAGGGTGAGACGCAGCCGCGGCTCTGAGCAAGGCCGGAAGCTGGCCGCCCGTGCCTCTGCCCTTCCCGTCCAAAGACGTATTCAGAATCCAGCAAGCGGGCTTTTCTGATCGTGTTCAGATGTTTTCACACACGGAGGCCCACGTAGGACTCCAGAAGCCCTGCCTCACGGCGGGGCCGCCTGGACCCCGTCTTTGGAATAAGGAGCGTGCGGCTTGGGCAGCCTCGGTGGCTGGCCGGGGAGTCCCCGAGCAGGAAGGGGCGGCGGTGGCTGAAGCTCGCGGAGGTGCGGTGTGGCCACCGGGCTCCCGGCCGGCCCGTCTGCTCCACGTCCCGCTCGCCGTCCGCTCCGGAAGGCCTTGCGCAGGAGCGGCCCTGGGCTTTACCGGAGACCGGCCTCCGGCAGCCTTCGCGTTACCATCTGGGCTGATACGCTGCTTGATGGTGGTTACTGAATTTCCCTCTGTTCTTCTACACGTTAGTTATTCACTCGAAGATGGGGACCGTTAAACAGGAAGACTAGATGATAAAGGAAAACTCCCTCATTTAAGAAAAAGTATTAAAAATTTAACATTTTTGTGGGTCCATAGTTGGCTTAGAGCGTTGAGTTAGTGTCAGAGAGCGCCCGTATGTTTTAAGCAGGTTTCCACCCCTGCCAGCATGCAGCGCCCAGGACTCGATACTATTTCCGAGGCCCTCGTGGTGTTGGCGGTGTTAGAGTTGAGCCAGATCTTGGCTGGTGTCTGTTCTGGGGATCTCAGGCTGTCCTCCTGGTGTCCAGGGGCCTCAGAGTGAGACACACGCTCCCCAGCGGCCTTTGTTTTAGTGACGCAGACCGTGGGTTACACTTGATAAGACGCCTCCCCCTGCCGCGCAGTGTGGTGGCAATCAGAAGGAAGAAGACAACTGCAAGGTCATTTTGAGGGAGAGGAGTTGAGAACCCGCAGGTCTGATGTAACTCATTTTAAGGTTATGACAGCAGAGGCCGGGGAGGTCGGGTGTCTTTTCCAAGGTCACTGATCTAATTAGTCAGTAGCAACGTTTGTAAACATTCCCAGGAAGGGCGCGGGCGCACGTCGCTGCAGGCCCTGGTGTGGCGGCGGAGGCCTTGCTCCTCGGGAAGAGTGTCTGGAGTGCGGTCTGTTAGCGCTTCCGTCCCGGCCTCTCGGGAGCGTGCTGCGTGGACCGCAAGGGGCGTCGGTGCACAGAGCTAGAGAGAGCAGACGACCGGGTGAGGCGGCGCCTGCCAGCGGAGGACGGCTGCCGGGGCCCACGTGGGCCGCGTCTGCCGAGGGGCACGGGCGAGGGCCTGGCCGGCATCCAGGGTCATGTGCTTGCTTGTGAGAAAAAGAGCGAGGGAGAAAAGGAAGAAAGAACATTCTTGGGATAATTCAGATCAAACGACCTCTGTGGCCTGGGAAAATATAAGTCCTTTTTTCCTTGTGGGTGGGTCCCCTGGTCGAGGGATCCAGCCTTGAATGGGTCTGTGTTTCCTCTGTTCTTCTAACGTTAGTTATTCACTCGAAGATGGGGACCGTTAAACAGGAAGACTAGATGATAAAGGAAAACTCCCTCATTTAAGAAAAAGTATTAAAAATTTAACATTTTTGTGGGTCCATAGTTGGCTTAGAGCGTTGAGTTAGTGTCAGAGAGCGCCCGTATGTTTTAAGCAGGTTTCCACCCCTGCCAGCATGCAGCGCCCAGGACTCGATACTATTTCCGAGGCCCTCGTGGTGTTGGCGGTGTTAGAGTTGAGCCAGATCTTGGCTGGTGTCTGTTCTGGGGATCTCAGGCTGTCCTCCTGGTGTCCAGGGGCCTCAGAGTGAGACACACGCTCCCCAGCGGCCTTTGTTTTAGTGACGCAGACCGTGGGTTACACTTGATAAGACGCCTCCCCCTGCCGCGCAGTGTGGTGGCAATCAGAAGGAAGAAGACAACTGCAAGGTCATTTTGAGGGAGAGGAGTTGAGAACCCGCAGGTCTGATGTAACTCATTTTAAGGTTATGACAGCAGAGGCCGGGGAGGTCGGGTGTCTTTTCCAAGGTCACTGATCTAATTAGTCAGTAGCAACGTTTGTAAACATTCCCAGGAAGGGCGCGGGCGCACGTCGCTGCAGGCCCTGGTGTGGCGGCGGAGGCCTTGCTCCTCGGGAAGAGTGTCTGGAGTGCGGTCTGTTAGCGCTTCCGTCCCGGCCTCTCGGGAGCGTGCTGCGTGGACCGCAAGGGGCGTCGGTGCACAGAGCTAGAGAGAGCAGACGACCGGGTGAGGCGGCGCCTGCCAGCGGAGGACGGCTGCCGGGGCCCACGTGGGCCGCGTCTGCCGAGGGGCACGGGCGAGGGCCTGGCCGGCATCCAGGGTCATGTGCTTGCTTGTGAGAAAAAGAGCGAGGGAGAAAAGGAAGAAAGAACATTCTTGGGATAATTCAGATCAAACGACCTCTGTGGCCTGGGAAAATATAAGTCCTTTTTTCCTTGTGGGTGGGTCCCCTGGTCGAGGGATCCAGCCTTGAATGGGTCTGTGTTTCCAGTCGTTCCTCCCGCGGTCCTGAAGATGGATTCCTTTGTCTAAGTGAAATATCATCTACTTCTCATTACGAATAGGTCCATTAGCAGTTTCCTAAGAAATGAGTCATGCCTCTATTTAATGATGGGTCTATTTGAAAACTAACAATTTTAGAGTTTGCCTAAGGACCCGTAAGTAACTAATCAGTGGTTGCTGAGTGGTGATCTTCTGGGGGGCGGATTATTTCACCCGGGCCCTTCTTGTTTTTCAGATCTTTCTCTTTTTTATTTTTTGAGGAATAAAAATTACTTACTGTCAGGGGATGAGAAATGGTTCTTCAGAAGGTGCGGCTCTGAGCCCCCTTTGAAAGGCGGAGGGAAGCGGTAAACACACAGAACAGTTCACACGGCCGCTGTCCCCGCTGGGAGGAGAGGCGCGAGGCCTCGGGCCCTGGGGAGGTCGGGGCTGTGCTCCCAGGAGCCGTGCGTCCCGCCAGCATCCGAGCGGAGGGCACCTCCTTCCTGGCAGATGCAGCCCGGGGCTCACGCACCTGCCCCGAGCGGGTGCGCCGCGGGGACCCCCAGCCTCGCTGCTGGCCGGCGCGGGGTCCGCAGGAGGGGAGTCGAGGCCGTGGTGAAACAGCCTGTCGGGCGGGGAAGTGCGCCAGGTGCAGGGACCCTGTCTTGGGGCCCTGGCTCTGGGGAGCACTTCCCCCGGGAAGGGAAACGCAGATGGGCACGGAGATGCTGATGCGCTGCGTCGGGAGGGCCTGTCTGCAAGTAGACCCAGCAGCCTTTCGCTGGGGGTCTGCGCCTTCCTCCAGAGAAGCCGCCTTCCTGGGAGGACCTGTGCCACCCAGAATAGAGCCTGAGGTCAGGGACCGTCTGATGCCCGAGAAGTCCCCCGGCCTGTCCTGGGAGGGACGCGCTGGTTCCCTCCCAGCCCCCGCGTCGTGCCTCTCGTAGGGCTTCCGGAGCCTGCGGAGGGCGGCTGGCGGGTGGCCGGTGGATGACGGGGATTGAGGGGCCGGGGGGCCAGGAGACAGGCCGGGCGGGCTTCCTCAGTGTGCGCCCCTGCCGGCCGCCCTGGAGAGACTCCGGCGGCGAGCAGGGCCGAGCAGGTGTGGAGCCTGTTGGGCTGGTGGGCTTTGTTCCGCGGTCAGAGACGAGGGACGGCCCAGAGCTCCCGAGCTGTGGCGTCACCGGGAAGCCCAGAGAGGGAACGCGGTCAGCTTGCTCAACGGCCGCCTGGATGCGTTTTCTGAAAGATACGCTGCTCCCGTGATTTGGGTGGGGGTCGTGCTTCTCTTTTCATTTTGCATGGTGTAGGTACTTTGTAAAATTACTGGCCAGCATGCAGGGGACCCAAAATAACACTCTCCTGTTACGCAGACGAAACCGAAAGCCGGGCCCATCCTCCACACAGCCGCGGCCGCGTCACTGCTCGTCAGCTCGTCTCAGTTACGTTTGTGTCAGATTTGTTAAACAAATAGTTTATCATATGTTTCTATCAAATGAGTTTGGTGGAACTACTGCGAAGACCTTATTTCAGCAGCTGACCTTTTACTACGTGTATGGTTCAGTTGAAAATATTTAAGTGCATTTTTGCAAAATATCTTAGTTGCAAAACTGCCAAATCTGTATTTCTCCTTTTTTTTTTTGAATATTATAAAACAGGGGTGGACATTTATCTCAGTCAGTTTCAGAAAACTCACCTTAACTGGTTAACAACAACAAAAAGGGTTTCAACGTTAAGAACAAGGTGGAACTATTTAGTATGAAACATGGACAGTCTCCTGCAACACTCGTGGATGTTGATACATTCTTTCGGTTTCATTTATTTTGACACATTTTTGAAAGGCACATTTTCTTCTCACGGTGAGCGTTCATGCACCTCCCAGGTAGAATCGCATTTCAGTGCTGAGGGTCCTGTCAGGATTGGAAGGACGCCGGGTCACGGACGGGTCTTCATTCCGTTTTACTTCTCCCCGCAGACAGCTCGGCTCGTGGGTCGTGCTGGTTTCTGACTAGACTTGGTTCCAGATGAAGTGCACACTGTAGTGAAATCCCCGTGTTTCCCCGGCGTGGAGCCTTGGGCTCCGTTCCTGGAACACCCTGGGCGACGAGCGGGCGTCTTCAGGACGCTGGTCTGGCCGCTCGGCCGGGAGGCTCGGCTCCCCAGAGACGCTGGCCGAGCGTCGTGGCGGGGCCTGCAGATGCCCGAGCCGGGGAGCCACAGAGGGGTCGTGCCCTGCCCGCCCCACACCCGGCCCATGCCGTGAGGTGGGATTTCCACGTCCCGCGTCTCCTCTGAGAAACCGCAGGTGTGATGTTGCTGGGCCTGGCTGCCAACGTGCGGAGACTCCCGGCGTGAGCGGGCGGCCGCCTGTCCGTGGGAAGGCAGCATGTCAGCGGCAGCTACTGTTCTGCTCATAAATGACCCATGGACGTTTCATAGAATCACAGTTCTTTTTATAGTGTAGGCGGCATCGTTGCTTAATGACAGGCGCTCCCCGCGGGCGCTCCTTGGGGAGGGAGCGGGCGCTGGGGCAGGGAGGCGGAGGCTGGCGAGGCCGCCTCCCTGCAGACCGCAGACGGCCGGCTCGCAGCCCCGCGCCCAGGCGCGCCAGTCGTGCCCAGCGCTCGGCCGCCCCGGGCCGTAGCCCATCAGGCTCCCTCACCCGCGGGGTTCTCCGGCAAGAGTTCTGGAGTGGGCGGCCATGTCCTCCTCCGGGCTCTTCCCGACCAACTCGTGTCTCTGACGTCTCCCCCACTGGCAGGCGGGCTCTTTATCACCAGTGCCACCTGCGAACAGGGATGCCGATGGGACATGCTGCCTACTTTAAAACCGTTTCATCTTCTGAGAAATATTAGAGTTCAGGCTCGAAGGAAAGAAGTTTGGCTTCCAAGTAGGGGGGAAGAAAGAAAGCCAAAGGTACTGAGTCTTCCAGCCTATCCTTGAGACTGAGGAAATGAACCTCATGTTGACCTGTGTTCAGAGCATGACGTGGTGTAGCTGGTGACGTGTGCTCCCAGAGAGGACGGGGGAGAGCGGCAGGAGGTCAAGAAGGGGCCAGGCCTGCGGACGTTCACGGGGGAGCCCGTGCCGGCAGGGGGAAGGACGAGCGGTGCAAAGGCCCTGGGGCAGAAAGCCACCGGCATGTCTCGGCCCAGGGAAACCTGTGTCGCCGGCCAGAGGGAGCAGGAGAGGGCAGAGGCTGGTGAGCACCGACTCGCACGGGCCTGTGGAGCCTGGCGTGCAGCCTGTGCTACACTGAACAGCACAGACAGAAGATCCTAGTTGCTTTGGACCAATATGAAAAGCTTTACGTGTCATCTTCCCATCGCGTCTTTTTTCCTCC
Source organism: Tragulus kanchil (assembly GCA_022376925.1). Lineage (NCBI taxonomy): Eukaryota > Metazoa > Chordata > Mammalia > Artiodactyla > Tragulidae > Tragulus > Tragulus kanchil. The sequence goes on from JAIOJX010000003.1 coordinate 2,621,000, forward strand.
CTCCTAGGCGTGGTCCGTGTCAGCTCCTGATGTTCTTTCTCAGAGACAGTACATAAAGGGTGAAAAGGCCCAAGCGTTTTCTGGGGGCAGGAAGGTACTGACGTGTCACTGAGGTGGGAGAGACAGAGGGGCCTCGTCAGAAGGTGAACAGTGACGTCAGAACAAAGTGTTTAGTTGTAGAACTGCATTCTCTGTTACACAGACATATGTGTAGAGGGCTGTATCATTCTGAAAGACATTTCGTTGTATAAAAAGTGTTTAGGGGGCTTCCCTGGTGGTCCAGTGGGTAAGGACACCGCCTTGCAGTGGGGGCACCGGTTTGCTCCCTGGCCTGGGAAGATCCCGCGTGCCGCGGAGCGGCTGGACCGATGTGTCCAACTACCGAGCCAGTGCTCTGCGACGAGAGGGGCCGCTGCATTGAGAGGCCCACACAGGCCAAAGAACAAAAATGGAAATAAATGAAAGACCAATAGAAGTGGCCCCCCCCAAAAAAAGTGTTTAGTTGGTATTTCCTCCTCAGAACCTCTGAGGAGGGCAAGTTCTTGGTCTTACATTTTACAGGAACTACCCGAGGCGAAGGGGGTCCAGGGGTCGGTAGCCCTGGGGAGCCTCTGCCAGGCTGTAAGGAGCGGTGGTCAGGTCGGCTTGTGCTGCCTGGACTCGGGTCTTCTTGGCACCCAGTGCCTGCCTTTGAGAACCTGGGTCAGTCCGTCCTGTCCCCCCTCCCCAGGACCGTCCTGTGATGCTGTGTCGTGCTAAGTTGCTTCACTTGTGCCGACGCTTTGTGACCCCGTGGACTGTAGCCCTCTGTGCGTGGGACTCTCCAGGCAAGAATACTGGAGGGGGCTGCCGTGCCCTCCCCCAGGGTCTTCCTGACGAGGAGCCGCACTGGGCTCTCCTGCGCTGCAGGTGGGGTCTTCCCGTCGGAGCTCAGTCTGTGCAGCGAGTCAGGTGTGAGCAGGGTTGCCCTGTTGCTTTTGGTCACCCGCAGTTGAGGACAGCGGGGCTACTGCCCGTGCATGGTCCGCTTGTCACAGCAGGTGGAGGCTATTAACGGCAGCGGGCCTCCACAGACGGCGGGGACCGTGTTGTGTTTAATTCCTGTAGACCAGTGTCCTGGGCTCATGACGCTAATGGGAGGGGGCGGAAGGGGTCTGTCCCGACGGACACCCTCGTCTGAGCGGTGCTCTGCCGGCAGGAGGCTCCTCTGTGTGAGGGGTTGGGGGTGTCGCCACGCCCGCGTTTGTCCACCCACCTCCTGGACAGGCGGCTGGGAGGCAGGGCTGCTCGCGCTCCGTCTTCTCCTGGGCGGCAGAGACTGGGGCGCACGCGGGGGCGCGCGGAAGGCACCCGGGCCGGGCGTCCCGCGCAGCCTCTGAGCTGGTGGCTTCAGATGGCCCCGCGTTACCCTCCCTGCAGAACAGTTCTGCTTCTGTTCTGCTTCCTTCCAGTGAAAGCACGTTTACTCACTTTCTCTGGGAGCTGCTTGCCCTTGTGTTTGTGCATTTGTGGCTTGTGTACGTGCTGCCTGGCGGGGTCCTAGTTTTGCATGAGGAAAGGCCGTGGCGGCACATGTCCTCGGAGGCTCCGGACGTGGGGCTGCCCGCCCGGGGCGCCGTCGTTCACCGTGCGGCACGTGCTTGCCGGGCCGGGTCCCGCAGGGGTGCGCGGAGGAGGTGGAAGGCCCACCTCAGGGCTCTGGTCTGCCTGCAGCAGGCCCTTCTCCGCGTGTGAAAACAGCCGCTGTGATCTTTGTGTATTTTGTGTGTGTGCTGCTTAGTCACACGCTTTGTGCATGGCGTGTCTCCATGCATGCCTCTGTCAGAGAGGACAGGCTGGACGCTGGCTGCTGGGCGCAGCGCGCCGACTCCGGGGCTGTGGCCATCCGCACTCGCGTGGCCCGAGTGCCTCCCGAGCGCCCAGGAGGGCTCCTGGGATGGCCGTGGAGGAAGCCGGGGTCCACCCGGGGCGGGCAGAGGTCGCGGCCCTCAGCCTCCACCCGGCAGGCTCGAGCCCCGTCCACGCCAGGCGGGCTCTCCCCAGGAAAGGGAGCTGGCAGCCTGGTCCAGAGAGGGGTCGCTGGTCGGGGAGAGTCACCCGCGGTCTGGGATCCGAGGCTGTGGAGGCTCCGAGGGTCTCGGCCATCGCAGGCAGATGACTCGGGTCGCTGCTGGGAGAAGCGGGGGTCCACATACATTCCCCTTTTCTCTTTAAGTCCTTTCTTCTCCCTTTTTTCTCATAGACGGCGGGGACCGTGTGTGAGGGGTTGGGGGGGGGGATCTGTCCCGACGCCCTCGTCTGAGCGGTGCTCTGCCGGCAGGAGGCTCCTCTGTGTGAGGGGTTGGGGTGTCGCCACCCCCGTTTGTCCACCCACCTCCTGGACAGGCGGCTGGGAGGCAGGGCTGCTCGCGCTCCGTCTTCTCCTGGGCGGCAGAGACTGGGCGCACGCGGGGGCGCGCGGAAGGCACCCGGGCCGGGCGTCCCGCGCAGCCTCTGAGCTGGTGGCTTCAGATGGCCCCGCGTTACCCTCCCTGCAGAACAGTTCTGCTTCTGTTCTGCTTCCTTCCAGTGAAAGCACGTTTACTCACTTTCTCTGGGAGCTGCTTGCCCTTGTGTTTGTGCATTTGTGGCTTGTGTACGTGCTGCCTGGCGGGGTCCTAGTTTTGCATGAGGAAAGGCCGTGGCGGCACATGTCCTCGGAGGCTCCGGACGTGGGGCTGCCCGCCCGGGGCGCCGTCGTTCACCGTGCGGCACGTGCTTGCCGGGCCGGGTCCCGCAGGGGTGCGCGGAGGAGGTGGAAGGCCCACCTCAGGGCTCTGGTCTGCCTGCAGCAGGCCCTTCTCCGCGTGTGAAAACAGCCGCTGTGATCTTTGTGTATTTTGTGTGTGTGCTGCTTAGTCACACGCTTTGTGCATGGCGTGTCTCCATGCATGCCTCTGTCAGAGAGGACAGGCTGGACGCTGGCTGCTGGGCGCAGCGCGCCGACTCCGGGGCTGTGGCCATCCGCACTCGCGTGGCCCGAGTGCCTCCCGAGCGCCCAGGAGGGCTCCTGGGATGGCCGTGGAGGAAGCCGGGGTCCACCCGGGGCGGGCAGAGGTCGCGGCCCTCAGCCTCCACCCGGCAGGCTCGAGCCCCGTCCACGCCAGGCGGGCTCTCCCCAGGAAAGGGAGCTGGCAGCCTGGTCCAGAGAGGGGTCGCTGGTCGGGGAGAGTCACCCGCGGTCTGGGATCCGAGGCTGTGGAGGCTCCGAGGGTCTCGGCCATCGCAGGCAGATGACTCGGGTCGCTGCTGGGAGAAGCGGGGGTCCACATACATTCCCCTTTTCTCTTTAAGTCCTTTCTTCTCCCTTTTTTCTCATAGAATGACGAGCAAGCCTTCCAAGGCTCCTGCCTTTAATACATTTCAGAGCCATTGCATCCTCCTTAGGCATAAACCAGCGTGTCAGCCTCCTGAAGACCGTCTTGAGCTCCACCCCTAAGTATGCTTCCTATCCCGTGACGGGATAGAAGGGGCTGGAGCTGTGTTCGGCTAATGTCAGACTTCCAGAAAAGGCTTATTTCAGTTTCAATAATAAAAACAAAAGGAATCAAACTGTAGAACATAAAGCACTCAGTAGCAACTGTTAAATATTTAAATATCTGAAGGAAGGAGCGGTTCGTCTGCAGAGATAACATAACAGGATGTTTGGGGATGGTTATGTTTTGAATACAATGTTACTCTTCATTCCTTTCACTTTATAGGAAAGCTGTGAGATTTAGGTTTGAGAGCGTCACCTAGACGCAGTGTGAGCATTTTTACAGCGAGCCTCCATCTGCAGCAGGAGAGAATTACATTGCTCGTAGGGCGGTTGAGAGGCTCACGCGGGTTCTGTCTGGACCAGGTGCGCTTCCTGTTTCAGGGGCTGGAAGCCGGGCGTACAGTCCCGTTTTCAGGTGACCACGAAGGAGGACAGAGGTGGGCCCCTTCTGAATCGCTCGTCCCCTGTGGGCAGCGTGGCTCCCGTCCGGGCGGAAGGCGTCGCGCTGTGGGCTGTTCAGCGACTCCCCGGCCGGCTCGGTTCTCTTGTCTTCTGTGTGCAGCGCCCAGCGAGCGAGCGAGGGAGCCTTCTCTCCACGGGCGTGCCGGCATTGTCAGCAGGGCCAGTGACAGGATGGCGGGCTGTCAGTGGGTGGGGTCGGGCCTCGAGAGCACGCGGGCCTGCGGGTAATACTCCGCGGGCTGCCGGTCAGGCCGCCGCACGCCGATGGGAGTGTGTTGCTCCTGTCACGAGCTGGCCCGCCTTCCCGTGTCCTGGGTGCAGCAGCTCGGTCGCCCTCACTCACCCCTCCGCCGAGGGCGGGAGGTGGCCGTGTCTGAGCGAACGAGTGACTGTGGACGTGTCCCGATGGCGCTTTATTTCCAGAAGCAGGCAAGGGCCAGGCGTGGCCAGGCGCGGCTGAGCGCTCTTAGGAGGCCCTCCTGCGAGGAGACTGAGGTTTTCCTTTCTCCCGAGGCCCTCAGGTGGTCCTCGAGAAGACTGCATTCCGCCTTTCTGCCGGTGAGAAGGGCGCAGACCATGTGGGTGTTTATGTCAGTTGAGTTCATTGGAGCTTTGTGAACATGCGTGTGCGGAATGCCAGGGACGAGGATGGTCCAGGTGCACGAGCGGGAAGTCCTCAGGCCGCAGGAGGGCTGCCGGGGGAGCGTCCAGAGACAGCTGGTGGCTGCGTGTGAGGGGTCAGACTCCAGCACCCGGGAGGAGGTTCCGGACCTCTGCACACCTCCCTGGGCTGTTCCTGTCTTTCATTTGCAGAAGTGGGCAGGCGTGTCCCGGGGGATGCAGGGGGACATTCTGGGGGGAAGTTAAGGATGATCCTTTCCTGCTGATCAGCTCCAAGGCGGCCGCCACGTCGTGGAGGCTCCCTCGTCTGGTTTTTACTTAGGAAAGGTCTCACGTTTTGTAGAAGGGCCTTACAGGTTGTGCATGTGGTGGAGGGCCTGCCCGCCAGGGCAGGTGTAAGAAACATGGGTTTGATCCCTGGGTCGGGAAGGTCCTCTCGAGGAGAGCATAGCGACTCCCTCCAGTATTCTTGGCTGGAGGATTCCGTGGACAGAGGAGCCTCGCGGCCACAGTCCGTGGGGCTGCACGGAGCTGGGCACGGAGCGACCGAGCACGTCACGGAAGGGCCCCTGGCAGTTCAGGGCGCTCCTGCGGGAGGAGCCTTCTCTCCACGGGCGTGCCGGCATTGTCAGCAGGGCCAGTGACAGGATGGCGGGCTGTCAGTGGGTGGGGTCGGGCCTCGAGAGCACGCGGGCCTGCGGGTAATACTCCGCGGGCTGCCGGTCAGGCCGCCGCACGCCGATGGGAGTGTGTTGCTCCTGTCACGAGCTGGCCCGCCTTCCCGTGTCCTGGGTGCAGCAGCTCGGTCGCCCTCACTCACCCCTCCGCCGAGGGCGGGAGGTGGCCGTGTCTGAGCGAACGAGTGACTGTGGACGTGTCCCGATGGCGCTTTATTTCCAGAAGCAGGCAAGGGCCAGGCGTGGCCAGGCGCGGCTGAGCGCTCTTAGGAGGCCCTCCTGCGAGGAGACTGAGGTTTTCCTTTCTCCCGAGGCCCTCAGGTGGTCCTCGAGAAGACTGCATTCCGCCTTTCTGCCGGTGAGAAGGGCGCAGACCATGTGGGTGTTTATGTCAGTTGAGTTCATTGGAGCTTTGTGAACATGCGTGTGCGGAATGCCAGGGACGAGGATGGTCCAGGTGCACGAGCGGGAAGTCCTCAGGCCGCAGGAGGGCTGCCGGGGGAGCGTCCAGAGACAGCTGGTGGCTGCGTGTGAGGGGTCAGACTCCAGCACCCGGGAGGAGGTTCCGGACCTCTGCACACCTCCCTGGGCTGTTCCTGTCTTTCATTTGCAGAAGTGGGCAGGCGTGTCCCGGGGGATGCAGGGGGACATTCTGGGGGGAAGTTAAGGATGATCCTTTCCTGCTGATCAGCTCCAAGGCGGCCGCCACGTCGTGGAGGCTCCCTCGTCTGGTTTTTACTTAGGAAAGGTCTCACGTTTTGTAGAAGGGCCTTACAGGTTGTGCATGTGGTGGAGGGCCTGCCCGCCAGGGCAGGTGTAAGAAACATGGGTTTGATCCCTGGGTCGGGAAGGTCCTCTCGAGGAGAGCATAGCGACTCCCTCCAGTATTCTTGGCTGGAGGATTCCGTGGACAGAGGAGCCTCGCGGCCACAGTCCGTGGGGCTGCACGGAGCTGGGCACGGAGCGACCGAGCACGTGTACACGGAAGGGCCCCCTGGCAGTTCAGGGCCGCTCCTGCCTCTCGGAGCCTCGAGCTGGGGCATTGGCCAGTCGTGTTTCTCCTGTGAGGCTGGCGACGTCTTACCACGGAAGAGGAGCTTACAGGATCCACACGCCAGGCTTTCAGATAACAAACAGCCGATGAACGACCGCTCAGGTGTGAGGACCCAGCCGGTGCAGGCCGCCCGTCGTGACGTCCGTGTGGGGAGATGGGAGGATGGGCCCGTGGCGTGCGGTAGTGAACAGTGGGGGCTTCCCTGTTGGCTCAGGTGGGGAAGCTCTGCCCGTAATGTGGGCGGCCCGGGTTGGACCCCTGGGTCAGGAAGAGCCCCTGGAGCAGGGCAGAACCGCCCGCCGGGGCTTCCGTGCCGAGAGGGCTCCATGGACAGGGGAGGCCCGTGCCGCAGTCCCCGGGCTCAGACAGCCAGACGCGCCGGAGGACTCACACAGCACCCCAGACAGGCCAGGGCCCCGGCGGCCCTCGTCTCGGGTGATTAGGACGAGGTCTTGGGTGCGGGATTCAACAGGAGCTGCAGAAGGAGACGCCGTTCCTCAACCCCAGCCGCGCGTAGGCGCTGGCGGGCTCGCCCTGCTTCCTGCTCTGTCGTTGACGTCAGGTTGCAGCTTGATGCCAGGAAAGGTCTTTGCTCACAAGCATTTGGGATGAATTGACTTTGACTGTCAGTGGAAATGCTGATCTCACCTGCAAGAAGGCGCTAGGTCTTCCCTGAGTCAGGCTGGTAAAGTCACTGGCCGCGCCTGTTTGTCCGGGGACGCTGTGTTTCCATATTTTCCTTGTAAGGTGGTTTTTTTTTTTTTTTCCGCTCACGAAATTCAAGTAACCGTTTTTCTTAGAATCCCTGGCTGGCTTGTTATCACACCCGACCTTACATTTTGTGTGTGTATCCTGAGAGTGTTTTTTCTTGTAGTAAAGTGAAGAGATACTGAGTTGATAATCAGGTTGCCTTTTCTAGGAATTTTTCATGTAACTGAAAAGTTTGTTTTCTCCTGTCATTCTGTGTTTACCATAAAAACTCTCAATGGACCTATAGGACATGTTTGGGCTCACTAGAGGGTTTAATTCTTTTTAAATCATGTTTGCTATTAGAAGTATAAGTTTTAATTGTAAGAAGTACAGTGCTGTATTTTTGTTACGCATGTAAGTATCCGTAAGGCCGGCCCCTTACTCCTGCCTCAGGTCTGCCTGGTCCTGTCGGCCGTGCGTGCCAGCCGCGTGGGTCTGCGGCGCTGAGCCCCAGAGGCCCGGGGCCCGTTCCCTCCCGGGAAGGGAGGCCCATGGGAGCGCCACACGGAGGTCTGTCTACATCCAAACCCAAATAACCGTAAGAAATCATTTTTAAAAAGCCGTGAGTTAGAATGTACTTCCAGAATGCTGCTGGAGCTCGTTTGCTGGAGCACATTTACCCGATGAGATTCTAAAACCACCTTGACCCGCGGCTCAGTGCCTTCTCCACTGAGGTGCTTGAAATCTTGGAGGCCAGCGCGGTGGTGGTGTGACGTGCCGTAATCTGAGACTCAGCCGCTTACCACGTGTCTCAGGAAGAGTTGTTTTTTCCAGCGACTGGTGTGTCGTCTTTTTCTTTTTTTTTTAATAGAGCAAACTGAAGGCGGGCCTTGGCTGAGGACACTCGTGCTCATTTGCATTCTGGGGGGTCTTTTAAGTGGAGGAGAAGGGGTGGAGTGAGCGCGGTCCCCAGTGAGTGACGGTAACCGGAGGAGGGCTGTGTCCCCGCGGGAGCGCCCTGGTCTGATGGGGCAGAGCGAGCAGAGCGCTGGCGGCGAGCGGGCGGCCTGGCCTGCCGTAGGGAGCAGCCTCCGTCTTTCTGCCGAAGCTCGGTTTATCAGCGCACTCCTGACGGGGGCTTCTGTGCGTGGGTCCCTCCGCCTGGCAAGTCCGAGCTGCGGGGCGGAGCCGGTGGAGTCGCACGGGCAGGTCAGCACGCCTCGGGCCGCTGGGAGGGCCGGGCGCATCCCGTGCAAGGCGGCCTGGGCGCTGGTGCCCCTCCGCTCAGGGGGCGTCCCGCGTCGTGGGATGGTCACTCTGGAGAGGCCAGAAAATGGATCGCGTGTTCCTTGCCTGTGGCAGGATTAGCATAGGTAATAACATAAACACGGTTTTGCTGGAACCCATCGTTCATAGTTAAATTTGAGGGTGATGGTCTAGAAGAATATTTTTTCTAGTTGGCTGAATCAGACTGATCTTCAGGGGCAGGGGTGATTTAACTTACTTTAAAAGTAAGTAAATAAAAGGCAGACGTGAGCTCGGGTCCTGCCTTGCAGCCCCTGCTCCCAGGGCCGCCCTTCCCGGACTCCGGGCTGGAGGCAGGAGCGCGGCTGGTTGCGGCGGCAGAGGGGCCGCTGGCACGGCGCCCAGGCCCCGAATCCCGGCCTCTTCCTCCTGCTGGTCCCTCCTGAGGGGCGGGACAGGTGTCCGGGCAGCACACGGGCGGAGTGGACCCCCAGGGCTTTCAGTGGCAGGTGACGTGGGTGGCCTGGACGGGCCTTCCCGGGCCACGCAGAGGCGCTCCGCCGTGACCAGAGGTGTCCACGCACACTGCGCTGTCTGTCCCCCAGGAGACAGATGGCATTCGCGCTGGGCTGCTGTGTCGGCTCCAGGGCCTGTCTGTACGCTGCGTGTGTCTGTGTGTGGCGGAAGCCCCACACGCCTCTCTCCCGGGCGCCCGTCTCTGAGCTGATGGCTGTCGTCTTTCTGGCCTGAGCCTGCTCCCCCCTTCCCACCTGCCGCGAACAAGCCTCTCTCCCTACGCTGGCCCGCGTGTGCAGTGTGTGTGGGGGGGTGTGGTCAGCCTCGCCCTGCGATGGCCCGCGCGTGTGTGTGTGCGTGCATGGCCAGTCTCCCTCCCGAGCTGTGGGGTCTCCCCTGGCCACGTGTGGGGCCACGTCCCTCTCCTGCCCTTCGTGGAAGGCCCGGGGCCGCGCTGTGCCCCCGTCAGGCTGAGTCAGGGGCTGCTGATGGCCTGCGTGTCTCGGGTGCCCGTGGAAGAGAGTCCTTCTCCGTTTTCTGGAGCTCGCAGCCAGGCCTCCTTCAGATGCAGGTGTTCGCAGAGGGGGGTGCCCGGGGACCCAGGGGCTTCCTTCCCTGCCCTGAGGGCCGTGCCATGTGACGCGCGTCCCGGGGGAGCCTCCTTCCTGGCCCACCGCCCGGGAGCCTCCCGCGCCAGCCGGGCAGAGTTAGAACCCGCGCGGAAGGTCACGGAGGGAGACACGCGCACGGCGTCCGGCCTCTCAGCCGGCGCTTCCATGCGCCGAGGCTTAGCGGCTACAAGTTTTCACAGTCGTGCTGTTTATACTTCAAAGAAAATGAATCATTCAACTTGATTAGAACTGATGAAGGTCTGTCGATAGGAGGTATTTCAGATGGGGAAGTTTACTTTAAAAGTAAGTAAATAAAAGGCAGACGTGAGCTCGGGTCCTGCCTTGCAGCCCCTGCTCCCAGGGCCGCCCTTCCCGGACTCCGGGCTGGAGGCAGGAGCGCGGCTGGTTGCGGCGGCAGAGGGGCCGCTGGCACGGCGCCCAGGCCCCGAATCCCGGCCTCTTCCTCCTGCTGGTCCCTCCTGAGGGGCGGGACAGGTGTCCGGGCAGCACACGGGCGGAGTGGACCCCCAGGGCTTTCAGTGGCAGGTGACGTGGGTGGCCTGGACGGGCCTTCCCGCGCCACGCAGAGGCGCTCCGCCGTGACCAGAGGTGTCCACGCACACTGCGCTGTCTGTCCCCCAGGAGACAGATGGCATTCGCGCTGGGCTGCTGTGTCGGCTCCAGGGCCTGTCTGTACGCTGCGTGTGTCTGTGTGTGGCGGAAGCCCCACACGCCTCTCTCCCGGGCGCCCGTCTCTGAGCTGATGGCTGTCGTCTTTCTGGCCTGAGCCTGCTCCCCCCTTCCCACCTGCCGCGAACAAGCCTCTCTCCCTACGCTGGCCCGCGTGTGCAGTGTGTGTGGGGGGGTGTGGTCAGCCTCGCCCTGCGATGGCCCGCGCGTGTGTGTGTGCGTGCATGGCCAGTCTCCCTCCCGAGCTGTGGGGTCTCCCCTGGCCACGTGTGGGGCCACGTCCCTCTCCTGCCCTTCGTGGAAGGCCCGGGGCCGCGCTGTGCCCCCGTCAGGCTGAGTCAGGGGCTGCTGATGGCCTGCGTGTCTCGGGTGCCCGTGGAAGAGAGTCCTTCTCCGTTTTCTGGAGCTCGCAGCCAGGCCTCCTTCAGATGCAGGTGTTCGCAGAGGGGGGTGCCCGGGGACCCAGGGGCTTCCTTCCCTGCCCTGAGGGCCGTGCCATGTGACGCGCGTCCCGGGGGAGCCTCCTTCCTGGCCCACCGCCCGGGAGCCTCCCGCGCCAGCCGGGCAGAGTTAGAACCCGCGCCGGAAGGTCACGGAGGGAGACACGCGCAACGGCGTCCGGCCTCTCAGCCGCGCTTCCATGCGCCGAGGCTTAGCGGCTACAAGTTTTCACAGTCGTGCTGTTTATACTTCAAAGAAAATGAATCATTCAACTTGATTAGAACTGATGAAGGTCTGTCGATAGGAGGTATTTCAGATGTAAAGGAGAGTAAGGTTTTCAGCAAAAATTCAGCCCATTTATGTAACTGTGTGTTTAGAGGTTAGAAGACTCGCTTAGCTCTTTTCAGGGTAACGGCGAGTGTTGACACGGGACACTCGCGCCACAGTCGCTCGTGGCGAGTGGCCGAGCCCTGAGCCGCAGTCTTCCTGTGGGCCGCTGGCTGTCGCTGCCTCTGGGGCACGGGCCGCGCTGTCCGGGCCTGCGACAGTGCCGGCTGGCTTCGGGCGAGCCCCGCTGAGGCCTCCGTCGTGGCGGGCCTGTGGCCCCGTGGGCGCAGCAGCCGGGCTCCCGTCCGCCGCTGTGGGCCGGCGCCCCGCCCCTCCTCCCGGCGCCCCGCCCTCTCCTCCCGGCGCCCCGCCCCTCCTCCCGGCGCCCCGCCCTCTCCTCCCGGCGCCCCGCCCCTCCTCCCGGCGCCCCTCCCTCCTCCCGGCGCCCCCCCTCCCGCCCGCAGGCCCTCCCGGCGTCGGGGCTCCGGTGAGTCGTCTCTTCTCCCCAGGTGGCCAGCGCACTGGAGCTTCAGCCTCAGCCCGTGCGTCCAGTGACGAGTCAGGCTCGCTCTCCTTCCGGCCGGGCTGGCTTGGTCTCCGTGCCGTCCAGGGGCCCTCCGGAGCCTTCTCCGGCACCGCGGTTCGACGGCGCCAGTTCTCTGGGCGCGCAGGTCGGCGCGGGCAGGTGCCGGTGGTTGAGGGGTGCGGCGTCAGGTTCCCGCTGGCGTCCCTGAGGACCAGCACGTGGACGGAGACGACGCCGCTCCTCCAGAGGAGCTCGGGCTCCGCGCCCCAGTGCCGCTCACGGCCTGAACTGTTCACCTGTTAAGGTTCTTGTCGGACGTAAGCCTTTTTTAACATCGCACGCGAGGTGGCCCTGTCTCAGCCCGGCGCCTGGCGTGGCGGGCCTCGGCAGCGCTCTGCAGCCCGGCCGCCCGCCTCCAGGGGCACCGAGGGGCATTCAGCCACCGCACTTGTCCCTGGAAAGCGGAGGAGCAGTTTGCTTCCCAAAGTGGACCGTTTCCCAGGAGGGACAGAGACCACTGAGGGGCCCCTGGGTCCCCCGGGCGGCTCTGAGCCCGGCAGCCCGCTGACCCTCTGCTTCCTCTTTCAGAGTGAAGACCCGTCCGGCGCCATCCCCGCGACGGTGCACGTCAGAGGAAAGCACGGAGAGAAAATGCTCAGCGTTTTTTTTTTAATCGGAAGCTGCTTACAGTTCGTTCTGGACCTGCGCGAGTGCCGCGTGTGGACGCACCTGTGCCCGAGCAAGCCGTGGCCCGCCGCTCGCCGCCCCCGGGCTGGCCGGGTCGCGTCTGTCAGCAACATGAGCGGAAGGGGCGACTCCCGAGAAGACTGGACACTCTCATCGGCCTTTCCCGTGGCGGCCAGCGTCTGTCCTCGTGGCTCCTCACTCCCGTTCGGGCACGGCCGTCTGCCCCTCCGCGCGCCAGGCGGTGCTCCCAGTGTGCGTTCAAGTGGTAACATCTGGTGTTTGCGGACACCCGCTCAAAACGACCACCGTCCTACCTCAGTTCCAGGTGAAGCCGGGTCGGCGTGGCGGACGGAGGCTCCGGCGCGGCCACCCGCCCTAGCGCCCAGGCCTGGACGCAGCTGCTGGTCGAGCTCCAGCCGGGCTCCCGCGCGCAGGCTCCAGACAGAGCCCTGGGTGGGCCTCGCCGGCCCCGGGAGGCGAGACTCGGATGGGACTCCGAAGATGGATGGATGCATAATAATTACACAGTGTGACTGAAGCAAGCTACTTTTGAAAATCATCAACTGGACCGGGTGGGGGAGTGGGGGGCGGGGTCTGGGAAGGGGTGACCATCTTTTTACCTTTAACAGGCTTCTTCAGGCTTCTCTCTGTAGATGTTTATGTAGGTACTTCAGATGGCAGATGCCTTTGATCCTTATTTACAAGCTCAGACGTCTCTGCTGTCCTTAATCTTGAGCTTGCATTTCTCTAACCAAAAATTCACGTAGGCATGCGAGCGGTTCGGTGGGGTCGAGGCTCCGCAGGTTTCCTGGACCACGGGTGGTCCTCGCTATGAAGCGGCCACGCCTGGCAGCGAGGCTGCCCGAGACCACCACCTCCAGACACAGAAAGACAAAACACGGAAAGGAACTGATGACAGAGGCACCCCAGCCTCTGAGGTCTTAAGAGACCAACCAGGCAGTCTCACGGCACCGTCAGTCGCCAGCAAAGCGCCCGGCAGGACGAGCCTCCTGTGTGTCTCTCCAGGGCTCCCCAGACGCCGGCGCCATGGCGATGCTCCAGGCTGTCGCGGAGCAGCGCCCTCGACCGGCAGAGCGTCCCGCCGCCGCGCTCCCCGGCGCACCCACCGTGCCTCTTGTCTGAGAGTCCTGCAGAGGTCATAGGAGTCCATTGGAGATACGAGTTGGGGTTTTTTGGGGGGTGGGGGGAGAAAAATATATATAACTATATAGATATATATCACTATAGAATAATGCATTCATTAAATGAGGCTTTTCTAGAGGAAGACCAAAAAAATTCAATGTCTTAAACGTATATTTAATCGCAATGCAAAAGTCTTTCTCCTTCCACGCTGACCTTTCAGAACAGAGGATTGTATCGCAAGACAAAGTTGAATGTAACGTGGTGGCGCTGAGCATGTCTCACGTTTTCCTTTCCTGGAGTCACACAGCACAGCCGTGCGCAGGCCATCCGGTGTGGGTTCGAAGGTCGTTTTCGAGGTGTAATATAGAGAGACTTTACGAGCCACGTGAAGAGTGTCCTAATGTTGGTTTGGCTCGGGGGCTCGGGACGGGCGGGCTGCTGTGGAGGCGCCCCCGCGGGACCGAGCGCGGGCCCTGCTGGCCGCTGGCCGCGGCGTCTGACCGCCCTGCTCCGCCTGCGGCTTCAAACAGCTGAACGAGAGCGTTGATGATAGACTACATTTTCTTCTATCCTGTACATTAAAAAAAAGGCATATGCAATATTTACATTTTTAATTTAGTTTACAGAATGGAACCAAAATGTATAAATGTTATGTTTGTTAAAACGTCACAATGTATATTGGGTCTTTGTACATTTTGCCTGACTTACCTTAAATTTAAAATATTTTTTGCTATATAAACTTTAACAGTTATTAAACAGTGTTTTCTTTGGGGGGTATGTATTGTTTCTGGAGATCAAGATGTTAGATATATTTCTCGCTGTTGGGATATGACAAGAGACTGACTTCTCTCGCCGTCTTCCGCTGCCCCCGCTGCCCACGAGGACTGACGTGGCCCTGCTAGAAGCCAGACTCCACGGAACTAGACTAGCGCACCGTCTTTAGTCTGTATTGATCATGGATGCTCTCCTGAATAGCCATATGCAATACAATAAAGTCCATTATTTATGAAATGAAGACCGCCTGCAGATGCTTCTTCCTGTGTGGGTAAGGCATGTGACGTCCAGCCCCTCTTCTGGTGTTCGGAGTCATGAAGTCAGTATTTGACCCTTTAGAAATGTTTTGTTAGATCCTCGTTTAATATTTGTATTCTGGAACCCAAAAATACTCCCCCCTCCTCTACCACCCCACACCATTTATGAAAAGTTGATGTATTAAGAAAACAACAAAAAAGAATATTTTACTCCCTTTACCAAGCATAGAATCATTGTGGGCGTACTGGATGCTGTTTTTTTTTTTTTTCTTTGCTTATTACTTTGATTTTTTAAATTATTTTATTTAGTTTTGGGGGCATGCGGCATGTAGGAGCTTAGTTCCCCAGTCAGGGACTGAACCTGGGCCCCCTGCAGTGGAAACGCGGCGTCCTAACCGCTGGGCCGCCAGGGAGCTCCTGGATGCAGTTTTAAATACTGTCCAAATAATCATTCCTTCGTGTTCCTAATAACCTTTGGTGGTGGAAAGTGCCGTCCCATTCTGTAGATGAGCAGACTGGGGCCCGAAGGCTAAAGGACGTGCTGGGGAGTGCAGAGGGCGCAAGGGGCAGAACCAGGGCTTGGATGGAGAAGCACAAGCCCAGAGTCCTGACCGGGAGCTGCGGCCGCCTGCTGAGAGGCAGGTGTCAGGCGGCATCCGGGGCCCCGGGCGGGCACATCCCCAGAGCAGGACAGACGGAAAGTGGAAAAATGACTTCTGATTGTTATCAAAGACAGCTTCACCTCCCGGTTAGAATTCTATGCGTCCACTTCACTGGCAGCGAGTCCGTTGAGGTGCGGTGACATGGTGTCGTCTCTTCTGAATAAGCCGGAGCAGCGTGGAAGGTGCTTTCTGGAAGGACGGCTCACGTCACAGGACGGGTGTGCGCCGGTGGCCTCGGGGAGCACGGTGGTGGCGCGGCCTGGGGTGCCTGGCGGTGGTCCCGGGGCTCCTGTTGGTGATGGAGACAGCCGCGCCCGGTCGGGCTGGAGCCCGTGGAGTCTCGCCGCGGCGGGGAGCAGGTGGCCGCTCTGGGGGAGGCGTGGCAGGCAGCCCGGGAAAGCTGACTGCGAGGAGGGAGCGAGGAGCTCTTTTTCTCAGCGTCCCACAGATGCTGGCTCGCCACACAATTCACACCTGGGTCGCAGGGCCTCCCCAGACGGAGGCGGAGGGCCCTCGGTGGTGATCTGGCAGAGCTTGGTTCTGCCCGTGGTGAGCAGCTTGGAAGGTGCGCGTGGCCTGCTGCTGGCCTGATGCGGTTGGCGTCCTCAGGGGTGACAGCTCTCGTGAGCCCCTGCAGGAGCGTGGCTGGTCCCTCTCGGAGCCCCGAGTCTCACGTCGAAGATCCCTTGACAGGTTTGCAGGCTGCTAGGGCAGGCCATTCTTCCCTCTGTGTGTCTCATCCTGAGCTCTGCCAATCCTGGGCTTCCCCTCCCATTCCACCCTTCAGGGCCACCAGTTGAGAGACAGTGGGGGGCGTTGCCTCTTTAGGTCGTGACAGTGCTGCGTCCCTTGCCCCACGTTTAAAATAGCATCTGTGACCAGTCAGTGGGATCCCAAATCGCCAGGCTGTGTCTTCTCCGTGGTTGGCATGTGTTCCCTCGTGAGATGAGCAGAACTGGGGCCCGAAGGCTAAGGACGTGCTGGGGAGTGCAGAGGGCGCAAGGGGCAGAACCAGGGCTTGGATGGAGAAGCACAAGCCCAGAGTCCTGACCGGGAGCTGCGGCCGCCTGCTGAGAGGCAGGTGTCAGGCGGCATCCGGGGCCCCGGGCGGGCACATCCCCAGAGCAGGACAGACGGAAAGTGGAAAAATGACTTCTGATTGTTATCAAAGACAGCTTCACCTCCCGGTTAGAATTCTATGCGTCCACTTCACTGGCAGCGAGTCCGTTGAGGTGCGGTGACATGGTGTCGTCTCTTCTGAATAAGCCGGAGCAGCGTGGAAGGTGCTTTCTGGAAGGACGGCTCACGTCACAGGACGGGTGTGCGCCGGTGGCCTCGGGGAGCACGGTGGTGGCGCGGCCTGGGGTGCCTGGCGGTGGTCCCGGGGCTCCTGTTGGTGATGGAGACAGCCGCGCCCGGTCGGGCTGGAGCCCGTGGAGTCTCGCCGCGGCGGGGAGCAGGTGGCCGCTCTGGGGGAGGCGTGGCAGGCAGCCCGGGAAAGCTGACTGCGAGGAGGGAGCGAGGAGCTCTTTTTCTCAGCGTCCCACAGATGCTGGCTCGCCACACAATTCACACCTGGGTCGCAGGGCCTCCCCAGACGGAGGCGGAGGGCCCTCGGTGGTGATCTGGCAGAGCTTGGTTCTGCCCGTGGTGAGCAGCTTGGAAGGTGCGCGTGGCCTGCTGCTGGCCTGATGCGGTTGGCGTCCTCAGGGGTGACAGCTCTCGTGAGCCCCTGCAGGAGCGTGGCTGGTCCCTCTCGGAGCCCCGAGTCTCACGTCGAAGATCCCTTGACAGGTTTGCAGGCTGCTAGGGCAGGCCATTCTTCCCTCTGTGTGTCTCATCCTGAGCTCTGCCAATCCTGGGCTTCCCCTCCCATTCCACCCTTCAGGGCCACCAGTTGAGAGACAGTGGGGGGCGTTGCCTCTTTAGGTCGTGACAGTGCTGCGTCCCTTGCCCCACGTTTAAAATAGCATCTGTGACCAGTCAGTGGGATCCCAAATCGCCAGGCTGTGTCTTCTCCGTGGTTGGATGGCATCGTTGACTCAGTGAGTGTTCCTCACCCGTTGATAATATCGTTGGGATCACATTACAGTGATCTTGTATGACCAGCGTAGTGAGGCCCAGGCTGCAGAGTAAAACACGCGAGAGCCACGATCCTCACTCCATTCTCCCGAGGTATGGACGCTTCCGGGCCCGCTGAGGATCAGAGGTTGGCGCCTCCTCGTTAAAATGAGTGAAGCTAAGGTTTTGGGCTTCCCTGGTGGTCCAGTGGGTAAAGAGTCCGCCTTGCAGTGCAAGGGGCCGGTTCCATCCCTGGCCCGGGAAGACCCCACGTGCCGGGGAGAACCTGGTGTGTCCAGTTACGAGCCAGGGCTCTGGAGCATGTGCGCCCAGAGCCAGTGCTCTGCAGTGAGAGGCCTCTGCAATCGGAGGCCCACCCAGCAAAGAATAAAGATGGATGAAAATAAAAACCAGTAAAAGAGGCCAAAATTAAAAAAAAAAAACGAACAAAGCTAAGGTTTTGATTAAGTTGTCCTCTCTCACGCTGTGTTCTCACCCGCTGCCTCCCTCCGCCATCCAGGACGGCCAGGGGATGCCCCGAAACCATCATGCCCATGGCGAGTTCACAAGATGAGCGCTTTGGTTTATGGCTGTCCAGTGGGGTGTGCAATATTCCCTCTTAAAAATTGAGAGAGGCCCATTGCTAATAGTTACCGAGGGCATCACACGGCAAACGCCAGGGAAGGAGCTGGCTTTGCAAAATGTTTCTGTCCATGCAGACGTGGTCACACCTCTCTCTCAGGTTCCTTGTGAGAGGGCCTGCGACACAGCCGTGGGCTAGGACGCAGCCAGGCCCCCCCCACGAAGGACGCCGTGGTGGCAGAGGCCGATGGTGAGGAAGCTCCTGTCGGGTCAGAGCCTGGCGATGCCGCCTGGCTGTTCCCTTCTTCCTCCCACCAGAGCTGAGCCCCCTGGGGCTTACCCTGAACCCTGAAGCCAGCCTGAGCTCCTCCTCTTCCTGCTTCCCGGGGATGGAGGAGCAGGGATGCCCCCCCCACCGCTGGGCCCACCGCCCTCCCGCCGCCGCGCCCCATTCCTTGATGAGGTCCCAGCCGCTGCCAGGCTTCCCAGGACCTGCTGGGGACGGTGGCTGCTGGCTGGCGGGCAGCCAAGGTTTTGTTCACTGCTCTCAAAGCAAACCCGGCTCCTGCCTCCCCGTCCGGTCTGCTTTTTGAAAACATTCAGCTCTTGGCTGGTGGACATGGCTTTCTGCTTTCATCCGGGCGGCCGGGACCCAGGGCGTCCAGTCCGTGGCCGAAGCAGCCCTTCCCAGGGCAGGACCGCGGCTCCCGCAGTCGCAGAGAGGGCCGGCATCCCCCTCGTCGCCCTCTCCTCCCACTGCTTACCAAGTTGGTGGAGTTTGACAGACGCTGGTGAAGGGCTGTGGGCCCCGCTTGGGCCACGGGGACACACACAAAAAGCACACCTGCCCCCAGCTCAGCGCCGCCCTCACCCGCCTTGGTCTGCAGCGAGAGGGCGGCTCCAGGCCTGTCCTCCAGGGCCTGCCGGGTTCTGGAGTTGCCCCGGTAACGGCCCCTTTCTGGCCTCCTCCGAAGGGTAATTGGATCCAGGAAGCAGCTTTCCCCTGCATACCTTTCCAGTAGGGAGCAACGCCGCGCCCTTGCGAGGAGACTGAGTGAGCCCTCCACCCCTTAGCCTTCCTGCACGTCAGTCAGTCAGTCAGGGGATGCTGTTTTCCTTCCACTTAGCGTTGTCTCCTCATCACCTGGAGGCATCCACGTGTGGCTGAAAATACGCTGAAACCTGCGAGTCAGCATCTACCCCCGAGGACAGTGAACAGCCCGGCAGGACCCAGGGAGCGGACAGCGGGCGGTGGACAGCCAGCAGGGCGCAGATGCCCACAGCAGCCTGCGCTGCTCGCCTGGTGGCCCGGGTGGGCTGCGGGCCCAGGTGGCGGCTCCTCCCAGAGGCTGCAGGCACTGGTTGGTTCGGATCTCTGGGAAGGGGCTCTCATGCCGCACGTTCTTTCTATGGGGCTCCCGGATGTATCCGCCGCACAGAACCCGCCTGCCCATGCAGGAGACGCGGGCGACGTGGGTGTGGTTCCCGAGTCGGGAAGATCCCCTGGTGTAGGAAACGGCGGTTCACTCCAGCATTCTTGCCCGGGAATCCCATAGACAGGGAAGCCGAGTGGGCCGCAATCCATGGGGTCGCAGAAGAGCTGGACACGAGGCACAGAGCCGGGTATCTCTTCTTTCTCAAGTTCTTGTCTCGCGCAGGTTGCTACAGGATGGGAACCACATTCCCTGGGCTGTACAGTAGGCCTTGTTGGTGATCTGTTTGATATCACCTTGCTTTGCTTTGGTTTGTTTAATCAGTGGATAAGGATCCTACTTCTGGGATCAATAGAACCCCATGATTTCCTTTCTGACTTGGTGCCTGCAAATCCGCGTGCAGCCTGCTGACCTACTGTTGGCGGAGCGTGTCTTTTGGCTGCGAGGGCTGTTTCTCCAACAAACCACGGGTCCATCAGGCTCTGCCCGTGGTCCGTGCTTGCCCCGGCGCCTCCCCGCCTGGGACTGCCTCGTCCGAGCCGTCTTCCGCAGCATCCCCACTCGTCGGCCTGGGACTGCGCTCGGCCACGGGCCCTCAGGGCGTGGAATCGCCACTTGGTTTTGACAGAAGGAAACACCGGCCAGCAGACAGAGGATAAAAAGACACATATCCTCTCAAACTGAAGTCTTCCCCGATATATTCAAGAAACACCTGGTCCAGACCTAAAGAGAGGAAGGACCTAGAGGAAGGACAGAATGAGCTGTCCTGGGAAATTCGATAAAATAATGGAACGACATTTGCGGTTTGGTTTCCCCAGCCGCGGCGCTCGCTGGTCGGCAGAGTCTGGTGGCTTATATTACAGGATGATCTCCTTCATGTCATGTAACACATCACAGCAGCCACAAAACTTGTGGGTGAAACTTGGTTAAATGAAGTGAAACCGGTAAAACATAGTGTCTGACTCAATGTTGTAGGACCTTCCGTCATTGTCTCTTATCCCTTACGAAAAGAAAAAAGCAACAATGAACAGAGACTGAAAAGGAAGTGGAGCAGCCCAGGATTCAGGGGGAAGACTCCCGTGTGACACTGCGCTGACCCGTCCACCTCCCTGGGCGTCATTATCCCTGCACGTGAGCTCTCTCGTGGGTCGTTGAATTAGATCCACTCAGCAAATACCTCTTCTGATCGCCTGCCTTGCAGCAGGACCAGGTCTTTCATAAAGTTCATTGATTTTATCATAAATGACAAGCATGGAAATAAACTATGTAAGAAGCTCTGAAGATCCTTTTCTCCATTCAGTCAATGATGTTCCATGAGACAGACAAGCGTATCAACCAGCCGCTCGTCTGGTCTTACCAGGAGTTGAGAATGGCCCATGGCCAAGACCTTACACTCCAAGGCCTCTCGCGACACCACCGGTCCCCCATTTTCTTTGTCCCCTTCTTCAAGCTTCCAGCATTAGAGCCGATGCAAAGATGCGCCCCCGCCCATTCCTCTCCTGGCCGTGTCCGCCGCTGAGATGTGACTCGAGGCCCGCTCGTCTGGAGACGGAGCGCGCTTCTCCTGAGTCCAGTCCAGCCGTCACCTGCTGTGTCCAGGCACCGAGCCTGGTCCTCCGCAAGCCTGGCAGCGTCTGCTCGCTCTCCCGGAGGCTGGCCCTCGCCCGGGAGCAGCCCAGGCTGGGCTGTTGACCGACGGGACCAGGGAGCAGACGCTGGTCAGGCTGGTTGTCCCGACACTTAGGAGAGCCCGGCTGGACGAGGAGTCGCCCCGCGGACCCGCAGGCTGCCAGCCCGCCCTTCGGAGCAGAGGGGGAGGTGTGTCCACCACGGGGCTTCGCTGCTGGCTCCCTGGGCGGCCTCACAAGGCCGGAAGGTGTCCTCCTGAACCTCCTCCCTGTCTCTCAGCCCGTCCGCGGTCACCACTGCCCTTCGCCTTTCTCCGTCCCCAGCTCATCCCCCCTCCGGCCTCACCTGCCGCTCCATCCGTGTTTATGAAGTCCAGAGATCAACCCAGAGCATCCGCCGAGCTCCTCCTGAGCCGAGGACCACTGCCCTTCGGCCTCTGCCAATGTTGTAGGACCTTCCGTCATTGTCTCTTATCCCTTACGAAAAGAAAAAAGCAACAATGAACAGAGACTGAAAAGGAAGTGGAGCAGCCCAGGATTCAGGGGGAAGACTCCCGTGTGACACTGCGCTGACCCGTCCACCTCCCTGGGCGTCATTATCCCTGCACGTGAGCTCTCTCGTGGGTCGTTGAATTAGATCCACTCAGCAAATACCTCTTCTGATCGCCTGCCTTGCAGCAGGACCAGGTCTTTCATAAAGTTCATTGATTTTATCATAAATGACAAGCATGGAAATAAACTATGTAAGAAGCTCTGAAGATCCTTTCTCCATTCAGTCAATGATGTTCCATGAGACAGACAAGCGTATCAACCAGCCGCTCGTCTGGTCTTACCAGGAGTTGAGAATGGCCCATGGCCAAGACCTTACACTCCAAGGCCTCTCGCGACACCACCGGTCCCCCATTTTCTTTGTCCCCTTCTTCAAGCTTCCAGCATTAGAGCCGATGCAAAGATGCGCCCCCGCCCATTCCTCTCCTGGCCGTGTCCGCCGCTGAGATGTGACTCGAGGCCCGCTCGTCTGGAGACGGAGCGCGCTTCTCCTGAGTCCAGTCCAGCCGTCACCTGCTGTGTCCAGGCACCGAGCCTGGTCCTCCGCAAGCCTGGCAGCGTCTGCTCGCTCTCCCGGAGGCTGGCCCTCGCCCGGGAGCAGCCCAGGCTGGGCTGTTGACCGACGGGACCAGGGAGCAGACGCTGGTCAGGCTGGTTGTCCCGACACTTAGGAGAGCCCGGCTGGACGAGGAGTCGCCCCGCGGACCCGCAGGCTGCCAGCCCGCCCTTCGGAGCAGAGGGGGAGGTGTGTCCACCACGGGGCTTCGCTGCTGGCTCCCTGGGCGGCCTCACAAGGCCGGAAGGTGTCCTCCTGAACCTCCCTCCCTGCCTCCCAGCCCGTCCGTGGTCACCACTGCCCTTCGCCTTTCTCCGTCCCCAGCTCATCCCCCCTCCGGCCTCACCTGCCGCTCCATCCGTGTTTATGAAGTCCAGAGATCAACCCGGAGCATCCGCCGAGCTCCCCTCCTGAGCCCGAGGACCCCCGTTCAGGGCCTGCTGCAGGAGAACCACCCCCAAATCAGGGCTTTCTCCTCCCAGCTGGGGCCTCTCTGGTGTTCTGTTACACCTGCCTCTGCTACTGCCCCCACCCCCAGCACGTCACCACCGCGGGGTTCTCATCACCCCCCCGCTCAGCCGCCCCTCCATGCGCCCGTGTCTGCGGGGGGAGGGAGGGAGCATCGCCTGACGCGCAGACCCTCGGCAGATCCTTCTTGGTACCCGACACGGTCCAAACTCTCCTCCTCAGGGTTCCGGGCTCCCACAGCTCAGCCCCGTCTCCAGCCCCTCGTGTGCGCATGCCGGTGCCCTGTGGCCCAGGGTCAGGGACTCTGGAGCCCTCCCTACACGTTCGTGCGTAGCGGGCATCCATCCTCTGCCTTTGCGGCGGCTGCTTCCTTCCGTGCCTTGACTGCCTGGTCACGTCTTCCCCATCCTCCAAGGGCCTTCGCCACAGGTGCCTCCTCCAGGAAGACTTCCCGATGCCCTCAAACAAGTGACAGCGCCTAGCATTTGGGGGCCGTGTTTGCCCTTGAATTCAGGTACCTGTTTCATCCCTCTAAATTGTCCCTTCTTCGAGGGTAGGGATGGATGGCCGTCCAGTTTCCCATGAAGCGGGACTCTCACAGATGTGAATGTTTAGAAAAGTGACTCAGAACAAGAGAGCATGGCTGTGACTGGTTGCCTGTCTCGGGAATCCTCCTCGCAGAGGGGTGACCGCAGGAGAGGCAGTGTGCCCTGTGGGTGCTGAGCCAACAGCTTGACGGGAGCCTCACCTCTGCGAGGGCCGACCCCTCCCTGACCCAGACGCTCACCCCGTTCTGCCGGAGCTCCAGGCTGTGAGCGTGGCCGTCTTCCCAGCCATTCGTGGACCCGTGGGTTGGTGGGAGAAGACAGTTCTGCAGGGTCTTGGATCTTGACAAATGGCTTCTGCAGCCAGTGTGCTCAGCGGTGGCAGCCTGCCCTCCAAGTTCTGCGGGTCTGTTCGTGAATGACAGGATTGTGTGTAACTTGGGCAAACATCGTAAGTGTGTATCGCCGTTTGTAGCTGTTTGGATGTAATAAGCCTGTCCATAAGAAGATTGCTATGCTTCTTGAGAAAAGGGGTGTAACTCACCCTCCCCCAGATGCTTTGGGGCCTCTCTGGTGTTCTGTTACACCTGCCTCTGCTACTGCCCCACCCCAGCACGTCACCACCGCGGGGTTCTCATCACCCCCCCGCTCAGCCGCCCCCCATGCGCCCGTGTCTGCGGGGGGAGGGAGGGAGCATCGCCTGACGCGCAGACCCTCGGCAGATCCTTCTTGGTACCCGACACGGTCCAAACTCTCCTCCTCAGGGTTCCGGGCTCCCACAGCTCAGCCCCGTCTCCAGCCCCTCGTGTGCGCATGCCGGTGCCCTGTGGCCCAGGGTCAGGGACTCTGGAGCCCTCCCTACACGTTCGTGCGTAGCGGGCATCCATCCTCTGCCTTTGCGGCGGCTGCTTCCTTCCGTGCCTTGACTGCCTGGTCACGTCTTCCCCATCCTCCAAGGGCCTTCGCCACAGGTGCCTCCTCCAGGAAGACTTCCCGATGCCCTCAAACAAGTGACAGCGCCTAGCATTTGGGGGCCGTGTTTGCCCTTGAATTCAGGTACCTGTTTCATCCCTCTAAATTGTCCCTTCTTCGAGGGTAGGGATGGATGGCCGTCCAGTTTCCCATGAAGCGGGACTCTCACAGATGTGAATGTTTAGAAAAGTGACTCAGAACAAGAGAGCATGGCTGTGACTGGTTGCCTGTCTCGGGAATCCTCCTCGCAGAGGGGTGACCGCAGGAGAGGCAGTGTGCCCTGTGGGTGCTGAGCCAACAGCTTGACGGGAGCCTCACCTCTGCGAGGGCCGACCCCTCCCTGACCCAGACGCTCACCCCGTTCTGCCGGAGCTCCAGGCTGTGAGCGTGGCCGTCTTCCCAGCCATTCGTGGACCCGTGGGTTGGTGGGAGAAGACAGTTCTGCAGGGTCTTGGATCTTGACAAATGGCTTCTGCAGCCAGTGTGCTCAGCGGTGGCAGCCTGCCCTCCAAGTTCTGCCGGGTCTGTTCGTGAATGACAGGATTGTGTGTAACTTGGGCAAACATCGTAAGTGTGTATCGCCGTTTTGTAGCTGTTTGGATGTAATAAGCCTGTCCATAAGAAGATTGCTAGATGCTTCTTGAGATGATCTAACCAACTGATACTGGTCTTTTGGAGAAACCCTCTCCTTGAATCCTTTCATTGAAAATAATGTTAAACTTCATAACATGTGCATCCATTCTTGTAAGGTGTCGATACGTGAAGAGGAATAAAATCATAGTCTGAGTCAGAGTTGTGGGGGCAGCAGGTCCAGCGTTCCCTCCCTGAGGCCAAAGCGTCTTAATGGAGAAGGACCTCGTTCCCCAAGCCCACACTTCTCAAAGCATCGGCAGCAGAGGCAGGGGTTTCCTCGCGCTCGCCAGTGGGGTGCTTCCGCTGTACCTGAGCTGTGAGATCCTGGCTTTCACAAGGGCGGACACACACGCACGACGAGGCTACCAGAGGAGACCTGTTTCGGTTCCCATCTCTTATTTCCAGGGAACAAGTCAGCACTGATGGAATTTCAGTCCTAAAGGAAATCAACCCTGATACTCACTGGAAGGAACGATGCGGAGGCTGCAGTACTTTGGCCGCCTGATGCAGACGATTTATTGGAAAAGGCCCTGATGCTGGGAAAAATAGAAGGCAGGAGGAGAAGGGGGCGACAGAGGATCGCAGAGTTGGGTGGCGTCACTGAGTCCGTGGACGTGAGTTTGAGCAGGCTCTGGGAGCTGAGGGACGGGGAAGCCTGGCGTGCTGATGTCCACAGGGTCTTGAAGAGTCAGACATGATGAGCGACTGAACTGAACGGATGGAATTTCTGCTCACCCTTGGTGAGGACCTCACCTTTCCATGGCACCCCTCAGCACTTCCTACAATGAACCCTGACCTTCATTCATCTCTTCTGAATTTTATAAATAAACGCTGATTTTCCTGACCCAGGGACTGAACCCGCCTCTCGTGCACCTCCTGCATTAGCAGGTGGATTCCTTACCAGTGAGCCACCTGGCCCAAGTAGGGAGACAGAGTAGCTTTATTTTGGTTTCAGTAAATCAAATCCCTGTTTATACTGCCGTCTGCTTGCATAAATTTTGAAATAATCTGCTCTTTGGTATAGAAACTGAATGTCTTTGTTACAGATGACCAATTAGCCTTACACTTTGCATTGTTGAATTTACATCGCCTGACCCTTGATTTTATAGGGAACAAAGTTCTCCGAAATCACAAAGAAATACGTATCCTTACCATCATCCAAGAAGTTCATGGAGACAGTCCAAATTGTAATTCAGAATTGAAAAGGATATATTAAGCTAAGCTATCTAATACCTAAGGTAATAACCATGAATTCATTTTATTATCCTGGTGGCAGATATAGGAGCCACATGTACCTAATGAGAAAGTCTTGGCATGGTGGTGTATCTTAAGCACCACTCTGAATCTTCCATTTAGAAACCTCACGTTCCAAGCTGCAAATCGGGGACGCAGAGCCAGAGATCGGAGCAGGCTCCACGAAGCTGAGGTCTTTGTACGGTTTTGGAAGTTGAGGGCTCAGACTTCTGTGGTCTTCATACCTTGAGCCACCATGATTCCCTAAAAATACATCATCTAAAACAAGTCAACTCTTCTGTTTTTAAAGGTGGGGTAGAGTTGATTTACAATGATGTGTTCGTGTCTGCTGTACAGTGAGGTGAACCAGCTCTCTGTGGTCAGTTTACTCTTAAAATGTGAATTGTTTGCGCAGTTCTCCAGACTCTGCTGGAACAGGAGACCAGGAGCACAAAGGGACAGGCTCACAAATCAAGTGCCCGGAGCTGCGTGAGGAGACGGACCCTCGTCCAGTAGTTCCTCCAACCGCTCAGCTCCCGTCAGTTTGGGAGCAGGCGGCAGCGATGCACATGTTTTGAAAGGCCAGGCTGTCCCTCGTGTTCTCTAGCAGGAGGCCAGTGAGGGCAGGCCGGGTCTGAGTCAGGCTCTCCGGAGAGAGTTCATCCTTGAACCTGCAGGAGGGAGGTAGGGACCCAGCGGGTGGAATGAAGGGCCTTTGCAGAACCCGGCAGCCTGCAGGCATTCCTGATGGGGAAAACACTTTAATTAATATGTAAAACAGCAGTGGGAGGAGAAGCCAGGTTAATTTCCAAACCACATCACTCCGGGCTGCTGCGTTCAGGCTGTGAGCCCCGGGCACCACAGGGCTGCTGCGGAAGGCACAGAGGTGCCTTTGTGAGGGGGTGAGCTGCCTCCGAGGTGCCGGAGGAGCCCTTTGATCTGCCCCCACCGTGGCTTGCCTCTGCTTCACCAGGCTGCCCCGGACTGGCAGGCTGTTGTTTTTCATCTGCAGTGCGCCCTCGCCGGCTCCGGTGGCTGCCGGCCATTGTTTGGGACCAGCCTGAAAGCCGGTGATGGCCGAGAGGGACAGCCTTTCTTTCTCGGTCCTGCTGCTTCCATTTCGCTGCTGCTGGCCCTGCCCGTGGGCCGTGCGGAGGGGGCCCTGCCCTTCTGGGCTCCTCCTCCGGGCTGAGGTCTGCCACCCAGGCGGAGGGTGTCATGTCCATGGCCCCTCCAGGGCGAGGGTGGGAAGGAGCTGGGTTGAATGGGCACCGTGTCCTCGGCGCTGGACCGACGAACCCCATTAAAGCACGGCTGCAGCTGCACGGCGCCGGCCTGGGGACGCATGTGCCCTCCTGCCTCGCCGGCTCTCTCGCGCGTCTGAGGCCGCCTGCCTCCACGGCTCCTCAGAGAGGAGAAGCCACCCTGTCCTTCCCTCTCATTATCCAGTAAAAACCCAGTCCTGCCCACTGGATAGGGAGCACCTCCAACATCAGACAGGGATGGGTGTGTTCTTGGGTCACAGACATCTTTATGAATTAAAGCTCCCCCCAGGAAGAAAACCATAGTTTCACCCGTATGCAAAATTTGCCCATGTCTTCCCAGTTTTCCATACATCGCCTTCCAGCTTAGTCAGGATATCTCCACTGGGCTCTGGCCTGTTTTCTCTGTCCCTGCTCCCACGGACAGCGCATTCACCCCTGGGTCTAGCCTGGATGGTTCGTCTGACCCCCAGCCGCGGCACGGGCTTCCTTCCCAGCCGCGCTGCTGGCAGGTGTCTGGCCGGGGCCCCCGGGGCTCCCCGCTGGCCTTCATGATGAAGCCCCAGCCCCGGCGTGGCAGTGCGGTCCCGGGAGTCCCTCCCTCCCTCTGTCATGCCAGGTGCCCTGGGGCTTCCCACACTTGCTCATCCCGCCCTCCTGGTCCTCCCCCACGTCCCGTTGGCTCTTGGTGAGTCCCAGGAGCTCCTATTGTGTGACACGTGGGCCCACCTCCCTCCGCCGGGACTGCCCTGCTCCGATGGACTCCTGCTCCCAGGAGCACGAGGTCGACCTCCCGTGCTCTGCATGGCTCCGTGTTGTCACCGTCGGCCGTGTCTGCTTTCTGCCCTTGACCTTGGGCTCTGCGGTCACGGATCCTCTGGTCTGCCCTCCTCATCTCTACACCTGCAGGGCAGGGGCAGCCTCCAGGGGAAGGACTGTTAGGAAGGTGGTGACCCGGGGAGGGTGCTTGTTTTGAACCTGAGTTTAATGGCAGGGTACTTGTGAGCTCTTTGTGAGTCTGTGGGCTGCAGTCCAGGGTATTCTCCAGGCAAGAATCCTGGAGTGGCTGCCATTTTCTTCTCCAGGGGATCTTCCCAAGCCAGGAATTGAACCCACGTCCTTTACATCTCCTGCATTGGCAGGTGGGTTCTTTACCACTAGAGCCACCTGGGAAACCATGCAAGCACTATGTTCTGACTTATATCCAGTATATATTGGGGGTGGCTTGAGAATTGGAGATTGCAAAGGGCAGGAACTCAGACTCCAGGACCTGCCCACCTGGTCAGCCAGACCCACACCAGAGCCTGACGCTGCAGCCCGGCTCAGAGTCCACCCTATGACTTGACGGCTGTCTTGCCCACGGCACGCAGATCCCAGGGAAAGGAAGGATCATGGGGTGAACAAAGTCCCATATGTGCTGATGTGTCTGGAGCTGGGTAGGGTCCTTAGCCTCAGGGAGCCTCCCTTCACGTATCCAGCCAGTTGGCCCAGTAATACCGCATCTCAGGGCCATTGTGGGGATTCCAAATATCACCTGCTTAGAACAGCGGGCGCATTGCCTGCCACATAAAATAAGTGGAATAAAAGTGCGATACGGGGCTTCCCCTGGTGGTCCAGTGGATAAGGACACCGCCTTGCAGGGCAAGGGGTGCCGGTTCGATCCCTGGCCTGGGAAGATCCCACGTGCGGCGGAGCGGCTGGACCGATGTGTCCAATCACTGAGCCAGAGCTCTGGAGCGCATGCGCCCAGAGCCGGAGCTCTGCAACAACAGAGGCCACCGCGATGGGAGGCCCACAGGAGCCAAAGAACAAAGACGGATGAAAATAGAGAAATGAAAGACCAATAGAAGTGGCATGCCTGCTCCCCTCCCTCCCCAACCCGACCCCCGCCCAAAATAAATAAATAAATAAATAAATCTTAAAAAAAAAAAAGAACTATAAAAAAAAAAAAAAGTGCGATATGGAGGGAAGATTGCTTCCTCCTGGACTCACACCTTGCCCGGGAAGGTGGCTCCTTAGCTGTCTGGGGAGGGACAGGGCAGAGCCCCGTGGAGGATTAGCTCCCCCGTCACGCTCCTCACCCGTCTGGTGCTCCTTGACCGGCGGCACAGCCTGTCCATTCACGTGAAGGCTGAGTGTCTCCATTTGAAAATGAGGCATGGACCTGAGATTCACTCACCAGATTAGCGACCGTCAAGATCTGTATGCCTTGGGTCAGAGATGCTGAGGCCCGGAGGCTGAGGTTCATTTTTGTGCGGTTCCGCTGTTTCTTCCTTGTTGAAGGGTTCCCTGAGACGCCGGGTGTTCCCAGGTCTGCAAGGAGGCTGCGAGGCTCAATTCTCCCTCTTGCTACAGCTGAGGCCGTCAGCTCCGCCTCCTTCTCACGGGCCCCTTCTGAGCTTCCACATGGGAGGACTGCCCACACCAGAGCCTGACGCTGCAGCCCGGCTCAGAGTCCACCCTATGACTTGACGGCTGTCTTGCCCACGGCACGCAGATCCCAGGGAAAGGAAGGATCATGGGGTGAACAAAGTCCCATATGTGCTGATGTGTCTGGAGCTGGGTAGGGTCCTTAGCCTCAGGGAGCCTCCCTTCACGTATCCAGCCAGTTGGCCCAGTAATACCGCATCTCAGGGCCATTGTGGGGATTCCAAATATCACCTGCTTAGAACAGCGGGCGCATTGCCTGCCACATAAAATAAGTGGAATAAAAGTGCGATACGGGGCTTCCCCTGGTGGTCCAGTGGATAAGGACACCGCCTTGCAGGGCAAGGGGTGCCGGTTCGATCCCTGGCCTGGGAAGATCCCACGTGCGGCGGAGCGGCTGGACCGATGTGTCCAATCACTGAGCCAGAGCTCTGGAGCGCATGCGCCCAGAGCCGGAGCTCTGCAACAACAGAGGCCACCGCGATGGGAGGCCCGCAGGAGCCAAGGAACAAAGACGGATGAAAATAGAGAAATGAAAGCCCAATAGAAGTGGCATGCCCGCCCCCCTCCCTCCCCAACCCGACCCCCGCCCAAAATAAATAAATAAATAAATAAATCTTAAAAAAAAAAAAGAACTATAAAAAAAAAAAAAAGTGCGATATGGAGGGAAGATTGCTTCCTCCTGGACTCACACCTTGCCCGGGAAGGTGGCTCCTTAGCTGTCTGGGGAGGGACAGGGCAGAGCCCCGTGGAGGATTAGCTCCCCCGTCACGCTCCTCACCCGTCTGGTGCTCCTTGACCGGCGGCACAGCCTGTCCATTCACGTGAAGGCTGAGTGTCTCCATTTGAAAATGAGGCATGGACCTGAGATTCACTCACCAGATTAGCGACCGTCAAGATCTGTATGCCTTGGGTCAGAGATGCTGAGGCCCGGAGGCTGAGGTTCATTTTTGTGCGGTTCCGCTGTTTCTTCCTTGTTGAAGGGTTCCCTGAGACGCCGGGTGTTCCCAGGTCTGCAAGGAGGCTGCGAGGCTCAATTCTCCCTCTTGCTACAGCTGAGGCCGTCAGCTCCGCGCCTCCTTCTCACGGGGCCCCCTTCTGAGCTTCCACATGGGAGGGTGTCTCTGTGGAGCTTATGTTAGGGTAGTCAGGGTCTCCCCTTGTGTGGGGGCCTCTGTGTCCGGGCCAGGACCCCCGTCCGTCCCAGCAACCTGGAGGCCTGTCATGATAGGAACTGTTACTGGCCACGCACCTGGTGTTAGCCTCGAAACCTCACGGATCTTGGGGGGTCGGGGTCCAGGTTTCGAGTCGAGGAGACCAAGGCCGGAGGAGATACATGCCTCGCTGGGGAGCCCGCCCCCGCCCCCGCCCCCTGGCCAGCAGCACCCTCAGGGTCCCTTCAGACCTGGGCCGGTGTCTCCCTTGCAGAACCGGGAGCATTCATGGATGTTGTCGTTCCAAATTGGATTACACATAAATTCTCTCTCCCTCCAGTATTCCGCAAGGTTTCTGGCAGTCCGTGAAGACGCCTGGCCTGATGGTGGCCACGGGTGGTTTTCTCAAATCGCTGCGCTGGGCCCAGGGCCATCACGCCAATTCATCACGCTCAGGAGAAGCCTTGTTAGAGCACAGGTGACCTCAGGGCATCTGCCTTTTGATCCACCTCCAGTTCTAAACACCAGATGAATTTTAGGAGCTGCGTAAGGAAAGGCGGACCCTTCTGTTTGTGTAGGAAGCAGCGGCCAGCGTGAGCTCCTGGGGGAGGCAGTTCTTCTCGTCCCTGCCCTCGCCCCAAACCGGGGCAGCTGGGGTCAGTCGAGGGCCCTCTACCAACGTCATGGGCAAGTGCCAAGGACTTAGAATAGCCTGAAGACTAAAATTCTGGTCTTCATTTTCCAAGGGGTCCCACTGCCTTGTCCTACTCCAGTAGAAAACTTTGCACCCACTTCTTTCTTGGCAGACAGATTTCTGTACTTGAATTGCATTTTCATGTTCGGTTCAGTTGTGTAGTTGCTCAGTTGTGTCCGACTGTTTGAGATGCCATGGACTGCGGCACGCCAGGCTTCCCTGTCCTTCACCATCTCCCAGAGCTGCTCAAACTTATGTCCATTGACTCAGTGATGCCATCCAACCACCTTATCCTCTGTCCTCCCCTTCTCCTTCTGCCTTCTATTTTTCCCAACACCAGGGCCTTTTCCAATGAGTTGTCTCTTCGCGGCAGGTGGCCAAAGTATTGGAGCTTCAGCTTCAGCATCAGTCCTTCCAGTGAATATTCAGGGTTGATTTCCTTTAGGATGGACTGGTTTGGTCTCCTTGCTGTCCAAGGGACTCAGGTCCGAGGGACTTGGAGACCCTTGGACTGCAAGTCTCTTTAATGGTTAGAGAGTTAAGAATAATCAATTTGGAGGACCCAGCATGGTTTTATGGTGGCTTCACTTGGCGCTAGTGGTAAAGAACCTGCTTGCCAATGCAGGAGAAGTAAGAGAGGCGGGTTCGATCCCCAAGTTGGGAAGCTCCCCTGGAGGAGGGCATGGCAACCACTCCAGTACCCCTGCCTGGAGAATCCCACGAACAGAGGAGCCTGGCGGGCTGCAGTCCATAGGGTCACAAAGAGTCCGACATGGTGAAGGGGACTTAGCAGGCAGGCATATGTGAAACTGAATCATTGTGCTGTGTACCAAAAATGAACACAACATTGTAAATCAAGTATATGTCAAAAAAAAAACACACAAAAAAACGCAACTTGCGAGTACAGATTCTAAGAAATAAAGCAGAAAGGCTCCGCTATGGATTAGCTCTGTTTTCTCCGAGACTGGGAGAGTGGGGGGCTCCCGGGACCTGCCCAAGTTACACAAGCCTCTCGAATGGTTTCTTCCTATCACCTTTCTAGCAGGCTGGTCGTTCACTTCCTCCTGCGTTTTCTTTGTCTTCTTGGGAAGTCTCACCGGGAAGGGGCGCACCCATCTCGTTGGACTGAGTGTTGACTTTAAGGGAGTCTGAGGGTGACACCTTCATGTTGAATGTTGCCCATTAATGACTGTCTGCTTAAGTCCAGGCGCCCACAGCTCTGACATGAATACAATACTGTACCTGGAGGCAGGAGGATGTGCCCTTATTCTACTGTCTTCATTAACCTGCAAGTTTGCTGTTGCAGCCGAAGCTGCCCATCAGGACAGGGAGGAGCCAGTCTACCATCTTCTCAAATTGAGACAGTGTCCTTCCTTTTGTAAGGAGCAGCTCTTTTCTCTGATAAACCCCTTCCTGTATTTTTGGAGGATTTACAAAGTTACCTCATCATATCCGGCTTCAGGGCCCGGCTAAGTCTTGAACCCTATCTTTAGGCGTCCATTATCCAGAACCTAGACTGAGTCTAGAAAACAGGGCATCATGTTGCTGACAAAGGCCCATACAGCCAAAGCGGTGGTTTTCCCGGTAGCCGTGTATGGAGGTGAGACTTGAGCCATAGAGAAGGCTGAGCACTGAAGAACTGATGCCTTTGAACTGTGGCGCTGGAGAAGACGCTCGAGAGGCCCTCGGACAGCAAAGAGATCAAACCAGTCCATCCTAAAGGAAATCCACCCTGAATTTCATTGGAAGGACTGACGTTGACGCTGAAACTCCAATCCTTTGGCACCTGATGCGAAGAGATGACTCACTGGAGAAGACTCCGATGCTGGGAAAGACCGAGGGCAGGAGGAGACGAGGGTGGCAGAGGATGAGATGTTTAGATAACATTATTAACCCAACGGACATGAATTGAGCAAGCTCCGGGAGATGGTGAAAGACAGGAACGCCTGCGTGCTGTGGTCCATAGGGTCACAATGAGTCGAAGTTAGTGACTGAACAACAATAAACTTGTTCTTAGGTCAGGCTCAATATAATTATAAAAGAAGCCACTTGTGGGGTCAACAGAGTAACGACCGGACCCACAGACATGGTCACAGTTAGGCTGCATGAATGTATAAGTCCAGGTCTGGGCAAGACGATTACCGTAAACTGGAAAACTCGAGACCTTAAATATTTCCTGATGGTCCAATCACGCAGTGTTTGCGACCTGGTCTGACAGTTATTCAGGATGTACAATATTTCTTATAAACTATCTAATCTACCAAGTCGATTCTTCCATGGGGCCGTCTGCTCAGTTCTGCAGCCCTCAGCTGTTCTTGGAACTGAAAAAGAAAATCCTGCTATGGGTAAAAAAAATCAATGTACTTCTCTTATAGAGGTGTAGATTTAATATGTCAGAGGAATAGAGGCTGTAGAAATCCCTAAGTTGATCACACTGATTATATCTCCATGTGACGGGGGGATCTTCGGGTCCAGAAGCGTGGCCGTGTGGGGGCCGCCAGGTTACCTAGGTTACCCTCTTAACAACGAGTTCAGCCGTTTTAGAAAGCAGAGTAGGACAGCCGTGGTGTTTTCAGGCATCTGTCCTGCCGTGAGGTCTTGTTGAGGCTCTTCTCCCGGTGTTTCTGAAGCGGTGGCTCTCTACCAGCAGTTTCAAAAATAAAAGCTTCAAGTTTGGCTTGAGTCGGCGCTCAAGCAAACCACGGCTGTTGGTGCTGGTTTGTGTTTACGGTTCTGTTTGGCCCAAGTCCTGGTGCAGACGCTGGCCTTGTGAGCAGGGCCCACATCATGTGGGCACATACCTGCCAGGCCAGGCTGGCTGGCAGCGCTCAGCCGTCCGGAGCTGCGTGCCTTTGCCTCGTGTCCACGAGAGACGCTGCCTTCTCGCCCAGAGGCGAGTGTGGGCCTCTCCCTCCCCATGCTCAGGCTGGCCTTGGGCAGAGGTGGTGAGGGAGTCAGTGAGTGGAGAGATACGGGCGTGGAGATGCCTGGCCTCGGCACCCAGCACGGCCCAGCTGCCCAAGGGTCAGACACGCGCCGCTCAGCGCCTGTGGTCGCCTGGGTCCCTGCAGGGCCGTCTGAAGGCGAGGCACTAAGGAGCGCCGCCAGGGGGTCTCTCCCCCCAGGCCGCCTGCCCAGCCCTGCTTCCACCCTGGCGAACCTGGTGGTCACGCCAGCTCTGCCCTAGGTCATGGTGGCTGCGGTGTCACACTTGAGGAAAGTCAGACTCAGAGAGGACTCCGTGCAAAAGCTCTGTGACAGTCGGTGGTGGAGCTCATTCAGAACTACAGTGAGATCTCACCTCACACCTGTCAGGATGGCCATCATCAAAAAATCTACAGACAATAAATGCTGGAGAGGGTGCGGAGAAAAGGGAACCCTCTTGCATTGCTGGTGGGAATGTAAATTGATACAGCCTCTATGGAAGACAGTATGGAGATTCCTTTAAAAACTAAACATAGAAACAGAGTACGACCCAGAAATCCCACTATTAGGCTTATACCCTTATGAAATCAAAATTGAAAGAGGCACCTGTACCCCAGTGTTCACTGCAGCACTCTATACAATAGCTAGAACACGGAAGCAACCTAGATGTCCATTGACTAATGAATGGATAAAAAACCTCTGGTACATATATACAATGGAGTACTTCTCAGCTGTAAAAAGAAATGCAGAAGAATCAGCCCTAATGAGGTGGCTGGATCTAGAACCTATCATAAAAAATGAAGTCAGTCAAAAAGAGAAAGACAAGCACAGTGTACTAACACATATATATGGAATTTAGTAGGATGGTGATGATGGCACACGCAGTGAAGCGAGGAAAAAACAGACATAGAGAACAGACATATGGACACTGTGGGGAAGGAACAGGGGGTGGGAGGCATAGAGGGAGTGACATAGAAACCTATACTGTCATATGTGAAAAAGATACCTATTGCCATTGCCCTAAGGGAATATGAGGTCCTGCATGGGCTGGTGCAATGGCCTGGAGGGGTGGGATGGGGGGCTGGGAGGGGAGTGGAGCCGGGAGGGGGTCAGGGATATGCATATGACTGATCTGGGAACATACATGTCTATGAACAACAAAACTCTGTAAACATTAAAAAATATATGTATAAAAAAAATCCTTTTCGGCTCCCAGTGGGTCTGTTTTCTGTCTCGCAGTCTCCATAAATCCAGGTAGATGGTAGCACATCCACTGTAAACTGTAGCGTTTTTACAGACCAAACATCGGTGAAAACCACAGCAGTGTGATTTAAAAAAATCTCATGGAAATCAAGCACAAAAGTACCCTTGCTCAAAGGAGACAGCCTGCCCCGGCCCGCCTGTGAATGGATGCAGGCGGAAGGAAATGAACACGTCCTCTCTGACATCCGACCAGAGCCAGGACTCTGCCCGCTCCCGTTTTAGGACAAAAGAAGCCTGACCTCTCAGCTTGGGGCAGGTGGGTCTTGGGGACAGTAGGCCACCATCCTCTCAGTTGACTGGCTTTCCAGATGAGGACAGTCTTCCTCGTCCCAGCAGCCGCTCTTCTGATTGGCGGGTCTGCTGCACGACGGGCAGTGTAAGCATGGACTCCACGACCACGTCGTCAGGCCCGCTCCCCTCCTGCCCACGGAAGGGCTAAGACACATCGCTACTCGTCTGATCAAGTAATCCCCAAGTTTCATCGTGGACTCCATCACAATCTATGGATAAAGCAAGTCTGTATTCATCTATTTTCATTTGCTGTGGGTTAGTTAAATCAAGCAGGCAACTAGAATATGTGGCCAATGCAGAATAGGAATAAAATAAATAAATGAAGTACTTACAACACCTTCAATGATTAATTTTAGCATAAAGTAAAACTCTTACAGTGTGATTTGCTGTAGAGACGGTTTGGTTGCTTTCATTTTTCATTTTTGAAATGAAGGAATGATATTTTTATTTATTTATTTTTTTGGTTTATGCTCTTTGGTGTGTGCACTAGCTTTACTCACGGTTCTAACGTCTCTTCCTTGGCCATGTCTTCTCAGATCATTACAGTCGCCCTTCAGATGAACCGCATGGTCCCTCTGAACCCTGGAATAGGTGAATGACCTTTTGGATGAAAAGTACACTCTGGTGCAATGCAGCCAGAAAAACCAAACAAATTGCAGCCAAATAAAAAGTGGTTGGTCCAATGGAGGTGCACCTGCCAAATCGAAGTGGCCAGCGGGGAAACTCTTACGCATTTTCCTAAGTGCCTGCTGCAGGAAGTATTGAGGCTGTGTCTGTAAGCAGATTTAAGAGCCTTGTTCCTTGCGGGGTTTTTAAAAG
Source organism: Tragulus kanchil (assembly GCA_022376925.1). NCBI lineage: Eukaryota > Metazoa > Chordata > Mammalia > Artiodactyla > Tragulidae > Tragulus > Tragulus kanchil. The sequence continues at coordinate 2,657,395 of JAIOJX010000003.1, forward strand.
GTAAATTGTAACACTTTTACCAAACATCGGTGAAAACCACAGCAGTGTGATTTAAAAATCTCATGGAAATCAAGCACAAAAGTACCCTTGCTCAAAGGAGACAGCCTGCCCCGGCCCGCCTGTGAATGGATGCAGGCGGAAGGAAATGAACACGTCCTCTCTGACATCCGACCAGAGCCAGGACTCTGCCCGCTCCCGTTTTAGGACAAAAGAAGCCTGACCTCTCAGCTTGGGGCAGGTGGGTCTTGGGGACAGTAGGCCACCATCCTCTCAGTTGACTGGCTTTCCAGATGAGGACAGTCTTCCTCGTCCCAGCAGCCGCTCTTCTGATTGGCGGGTCTGCTGCACGACGGGCAGTGTAAGCATGGACTCCACGACCACGTCGTCAGGCCCGCTCCCCTCCTGCCCACGGAAGGGCTAAGACACATCGCTACTCGTCTGATCAAGTAATCCCCAAGTTTCATCGTGGACTCCATCACAATCTATGGATAAAGCAAGTCTGTATTCATCTATTTTCATTTGCTGTGGGTTAGTTAAATCAAGCAGGCAACTAGAATATGTGGCCAATGCAGAATAGGAATAAAATAAATAAATGAAGTACTTACAACACCTTCAATGATTAATTTTAGCATAAAGTAAAACTCTTACAGTGTGATTTGCTGTAGAGACGGTTTGGTTGCTTTCATTTTTCATTTTTGAAATGAAGGAATGATATTTTTATTTATTTATTTTTGTGGTTTATGCTCTTTGGTGTGTGCACTAGCTTTACTCACGGTTCTAACGTCTCTTCCTTGGCCATGTCTTCTCAGATCATTACAGTCGCCCTTCAGATGAACCGCATGGTCCCTCTGAACCCTGGAATAGGTGAATGACCTTTTGGATGAAAAGTACACTCTGGTGCAATGCAGCCAGAAAAACCAAACAAATTGCAGCCAAATAAAAAGTGGTTGGTCCAATGGAGGTGCACCTGCCAAATCGAAGTGGCCAGCGGGGAAACTCTTACGCATTTTCCTAAGTGCCTGCTGCAGGAAGTATTGAGGCTGTATCTGTAAGCAGATTTAGAGAGCCTTGTTCTTTTATTTTTCCTTCCTGGAACAGAGAGGCACGAGACTGGGTCTCACTTATCGTGAATGAGACACCAAATCAGACAGTGGCTTCTTTAAAAAAGCAGAGTGAAGGCTTTCCACAGGGAATGTAGCCAAGAGCTGCCTTTCCACAGACAGAGAGGAGGTCAGGAAAACAAAACCTCCTCCACTGATAATTATCTTGAATTACTGATTGCTGCTTTTGCCATTTTTCATTTGCACAGAATTTTACGGGTAAATGATGCTGACCAGGGTTGCCGGGTGGCTCAGAGGGCCTAGAGTTCCCTGGCCGTGCAGGAGACCTGGGTCTGATCCCTGGGTTGAGAAGACCCCCTTGGAGAAGGGAATGGCAACCCACTCCCGTATCCTTGCCTGGAAAACTCCACAGACAGAGAAGCCTGGCGGGCTACAGTCCATTCTCGGGGTCACCAAGAGTCAGACACGACTGAGCAATGAACACCTGATGCTGACGAACACTGGTGAAAAATGGGAAGACTAGTGGCTGGGAAGGACCACCCTTCCACTTTGCCTGCACGGAGCTTCTCCTTAAAGCCCTGCTGAGACCTGTCTTTTTCAGGGAAGTGACCCCGACCCTTGCCAGACCCTCGATCCTCGCCAGTCCCTGAGATCCACCAGGCCCAGTGTGAGTGCGTCCACCTGGTCCCATGGTTTAGCTCTTCCTCTGGCTGATGACCTGGAGACTGAGAAGGGCCCCACGCGGGGCTCGCGTGTAACAGTGGACCTTGATGGACTCTCTGGGTACCGCCCCTGCCCCATGGTCTCACTGCCAGCAGCCTGGAGACTGTGTGCCTCTCTCTGTCCTCCCAGCCCCCGGGGCCTGCCGCGTTGCTGGTGGGCGACCGGTGTGTTGGAGGTGGAAATGTGTCCAGGTGACTTGGGCACTCTGGCTTTAAGTGGTTGTTCAGACACTTGGAACCAAAACGGACACTCTCTCCAACACGTGGTAAACCTGGATCCCTCGGACAGCCAGCTGAGGGTGACCGGGCTGCCTGAAGGACCTGACCTCTGTTCTGGGTGGTGAGTGTCCGGATGCCAGGGCTGGTCAGGGTCCTAGAGCGGGTGCATGCCTGGGCTTTGCCTTCTCAGGTCTGGCCCCAGTTCAGCTAACAAAGTCCAGCTCTTCCAAAGTGGACCCGTTGTCCATAGTGGGCCATGTCGCAACGGGAGATGGAGGTTTCCTGATGAGGTTGCTGGACCTTCAAAGCCCAGGACCGGCCTTTTATCACAGTCCTTGGACAGAACTCCACCGAGGAGGTCATGGCCTCTGGTAGCACACGGAGTGCTGATTCTCCTGTTCGTCCCAAAGACAAGTTCTCATTCTGAATTCCCTCAACAGGTATCACAAACCTAGTTCGAAGCACTAAGTTCCTCTTCCAAAGCAGTGGGCTCCCTCTTCTACTAATTTTTATGAAGTTCGGAGAACTGTTAAATACTTGATTCCTCCTATGTGTGAGACCAGTTGGGACTTCTCTAGACCTTATGTTTGGACACAGTGTTTTACGTGGCGATCATGCAGTGGTGGTCTGTCTCCATTAAATGGGGACTGTGAGATGGATGAACAGCAGTAAGAAGTAGGTTTGCGGGGTCCCATGGCTGAGGATGTTCACTCCCAATGCAGAGGGCCCAGATTTAATCCTAGCTCAGCAAACTAGATCCCAGATGCAGCAAGTCACATCCCACATGCTGCGACGAAGACCAAAGACCCGCGTGCCCCAACCGAGGCCCGCTGCAGCCAAACAAGCCAGCAGACACTAAAAGAGAAACAGCTTCGGTATGAATTATAGTTGCTAGCGTACAGAGAGAGAGCGAATGTAGGCGAAGCAGGGTGTATACATATGTTTACGGTCATATGTATCACACAAGTACTTGTGTGTGTATGTGCACATATATATGTATACACATACACATTCACCCTAAGTATGTATTTTGGTTCTTGTGGATATGCTTTCTTTCGTGTGGGTGTTCTAAATACACATTTTATAATCCCAAGAAACATTTGTTTTACAAAAGTGGATCAAAATATTTAGGTGGGTAATTCAAACACAATTTTCCCTGAGAAAAAGCATGATTTGTGTTTAGTTTCACAGGGTTCTTTGAAGCTGTTCCATAGCCTTGAAAGTTCTATTTTAAGGAATTTCATCTTTTTGCCCTTTTCGTAATTCACCGTCAACTGTGAATCAAGTTCCAAAAACACCTGAGGCTGTTTGCCAAATCAATAGGAAATGGAGAATGCTCCTTTTCAGTGCTTTTCAATTTTATGTATATATATATATATTTAATTATTATATATCTAATTACTGTGTATATACCCGTATGCACATGTGTATAGATAGACAGTATAGGCCGTGGACCGTGTGCCTCTAGGTACAGAGCAGCACGCTTCAGGGCACTGCTGCATGTAAACCTCCCAGGGAAAGCACACTTCCGGTGCTGTCAGGGTTTCGAGGTGGTTAAGCTCACCCAAGCCCACCCAGCTGGAGGCAGAAGGGAGGGGGACGCCAGGCCTCATGCTGTGCGCGCTTAGCCCCGCTGCAGGAAGTCCTTCCGATTGGCTGGATCCGAGCCTGAGGCGTCCCCGCTGGGAGCTGTGCTCTGAAATGTCAGTTTTGTCATCAGAACAACGATATTTTCGAAATGGTCTAACGTTCAGGGGGCATTAAATTAAGTAGGAATCCTGCTTCCCAGTCTCCAAACGGCAGGAGGATCCGTTAGAACAAAGAAGGCCGTCTCACCCGTGAGCTGTCACCTGCAACTGGTGGGCACATGGGCTTGTTGGTATTTCCTATGACAGAGGGTTTGGGTCTGGGTCCTGAAGGAAGTTAGCCAGGTGGCAGGTGGGATACACTCTTTTTTTGGGGGAGGGGGCACTTCTGTTGGTCTTTCATTTCTCTATTTTCATCCGTCTTTGTTCTTTGGCTCCTGTGGGCCTCCCATCGCGGTGGCCTCTGTAGTCACAGAGCGCCGGCTCTGGGCGCATGCGCTCCAGAGCTCCGGCTCGGTAATTGGACACATCGGTCCAGCCGCTCCGCGGCACGTGGGATCTTCCCAGGCCAGGGATCGAACCCGCACCCTTTGCACTGCAAGGCGGTGTCCTTACCCACGGGACCACCAGGGAAGCCCAGGACGCACTCTTAAGGACCAGGTCACTGTTGACGACACACAAGTGAAGCTGCCTGGGCAGCAGCCTGGCTTCCCGTCGGTCCTGCGGGCCTGGGGTGGTGGGGGGTCAGGCTCCAAGGCTTCCGTGGAGGAGAGGGAGCCAGGCTCCCTTCTGCCCGCACCCTTCACCCAGGCAGCAGAAGAGGATCTTTTTCTCTTGGCAGACCGAGGAACGAATGGCTGTGGGCACAGAAGGAAGCTTTGAAAACCAGACCTTGTAGGTTGGGTGTCGTGCGGTTTTAGGAGGTCCTATCAGCCCGGGAGTCTCCTATGGATGTGAGAGCTGGACCATAAAGAAGGCTGAGCACTGGAGGATTGAGGCTTCTTCACTGTGGTGCTGGAGAAGACTCTTGAGCATTCCTGGGACAGCAAAGAGTTCAAACTCGCCAACCTAAAGGAAATCAGCTCTGAATTGGAAGGATGCGCTGGCCCAGCTAAAGGGGGGGGTCATGCTGTCGCGCTTAGCCCCGCTGCAGGAAGTCCTTCCGATTGGCTGGATCCGAGCCTGAGGCGTCCCCGCTGGGAGCTGTGCTCTGAAATGTCAGTTTTGTCATCAGAACAACGATATTTTCGAAATGGTCTAACGTTCAGGGGGCATTAAATTAAGTAGGAATCCTGCTTCCCAGTCTCCAAACGGCAGGAGGATCCGTTAGAACAAAGAAGGCCGTCTCACCCGTGAGCTGTCACCTGCAACTGGTGGGCACATGGGCTTGTTGGTATTTCCTATGACAGAGGGTTTGGGTCTGGGTCCTGAAGGAAGTTAGCCAGGTGGCAGGTGGGATACACTCTTTTTTTGGGGGAGGGGGCACTTCTGTTGGTCTTTCATTTCTCTATTTTCATCCGTCTTTGTTCTTTGGCTCCTGTGGGCCTCCCATCGCGGTGGCCTCTGTAGTCACAGAGCGCCGGCTCTGGGCGCATGCGCTCCAGAGCTCCGGCTCGGTAATTGGACACATCGGTCCAGCCGCTCCGCGGCACGTGGGATCTTCCCAGGCCAGGGATCGAACCCGCACCCTTTGCACTGCAAGGCGGTGTCCTTACCCACGGGACCACCAGGGAAGCCCAGGACGCACTCTTAAGGACCAGGTCACTGTTGACGACACACAAGTGAAGCTGCCTGGGCAGCAGCCTGGCTTCCCGTCGGTCCTGCGGGCCTGGGGTGGTGGGGGGTCAGGCTCCAAGGCTTCCGTGGAGGAGAGGGAGCCAGGCTCCCTTCTGCCCGCACCCTTCACCCAGGCAGCAGAAGAGGATCTTTTTCTCTTGGCAGACCGAGGAACGAATGGCTGTGGGCACAGAAGGAAGCTTTGAAAACCAGACCTTGTAGGTTGGGTGTCGTGCGGTTTTAGGAGGTCCTATCAGCCGGTAGTCTCCTATGGATGTGAGAGCTGGACCATAAAGAAGGCTGAGCACTGGAGGATTGAGGCTTCTTCACTGTGGTGCTGGAGAAGACTCTTGAGCATTCCTGGGACAGCAAAGAGTTCAAACTTGCCAACCTAAAGGAAATCAGCTCTGAAGAGTCATTGGAAGGACTGACGCTGAAGCGGAAGCTCCACTAGTGTGGCCGCCTGACTGAGGAGAGCTGACTCCCTGGAAAGGACCCTGCTGCTGGGGAAGGCCGAGGGCAGGAGGAGGGGAAGACGAGAGGGTGAGGTGGGTAGATACCATCACCAGCCCAGGGAAGGTGAATTAGGGCAAGCTCCTGGAGATATCAGAGGACAGAAGAGCCTGGTGTGCTGCGGGCCATTGGGTCGAAAATAGTCAGGTATGACTGAGTGACTGAACAACAACCAACAAATGTCTTTACTTTAAAATGTGTTTACAGTTTTTCTGACGTCTGTTCTCAAGTGTCCCAACACCCCTCAGGGATTGTCTAAATGCATGTGAAATCGGAAGTCAAGACTTTTTAGTTGTTTTTACAGTTGACATGATTTGCTTTCCTGCCTAGCCCCCTTATGCAGATTCAAATGGCTTCTGAGATCTGGGAGACATGCCCAAATGTCTTCTAGAGCGAAGACGCAGGACCTGTCGTTAGTCTTCGGGGCTGAAGGGCAGCAGCCTGAGGTTAGAAGTCAGGATTGTAGACCAGAAGGCTCTGGAGCAAAAGTCTGGTTATCAGCTGAGCTTTCTCCGGCTGCCTTCCCTCCACCCCCAGGCACTGTGCCTACATCCCATTCTTTCTGTGGGCTGTTGGCCAATCGCTCAGAAAGTGTCAGCTGATAATTTAAGGTGTGACCTCTCCCAGGAGTATTGCATTTCAAAAGAGGCCTCCAAGATAGAAAATACTTCAATTAAAGGAGCTGGGAAAAGGGAGGACCCTTGTTATTTTTTAACTTACTTGTGAGTTGAGTTCCGGGACATTTAACTCCATCTGTAGCTGGAGCACCTTCTGCGCTGACGTCTTAAGCAAGATCCCTGCAGTTCTGAGAGCCCAGGACTCTGAGAGGCACGGAAACGCCTACCTTTCAAGCATCACATCCCAGTAATTTCAGCCTAAAATTCAGATTACTCACCTGTGTCTTAGCTACAGACTGGGGCCGAGTGTGGTTGATTTCATCTTGAATGGAAACATGAAAGCTATTCAGCTCTTAAAGGAAGCCTCAACAGCCTGGGGAGAAAGAGTGGGTATTTCCAGGGCTTTGTGCCGACTATAACTAGTCACGCTTTATGCACACAGTGATAGAGATGAGGCTTTGAGTGTAAACACAATTACAAATTCAATTCCCTGCTTTCCCGGATATATGAATACACTGAAATATGAAGCGTCCAGTGTGCCAGGGGTTACCTGGCACTAGGATTTTTGCTGCCCACATCTGTAGGAGCAGTGTGCTAACTATACATGACTATGTGTGTTAACATGTGTCTAGGATGTGCCTACACTTTGAATTTATTCACACGTCATGAGTCTTACAGTAACACCCGGCTTCCCTGGGCCTCAGTGGTAAGGAGTTTGCCTGTCAATATGGGAGATTCAGGTTCCATCCCTAAGTCGGGAGACAACTGTGACTCCAGGAAATGTTCAGCCTATATTTAAATTTCAAACTTAATGACTTAATCTGTATATTTGAAAGGCATCAGAAACTTACATGACCTTCAAGTCTAGGGGTTTTTAGTTGTTTTTACAGTTGACATGATTTGCTTTCCTGCCTAGCCCCCTTATGCAGATTCAAATGGCTTCTGAGATCTGGGAGACATGCCCAAATGTCTTCTAGAGCGAAGACGCAGGACCTGTCGTTAGTCTTCGGGGCTGAAGGGCAGCAGCCTGAGGTTAGAAGTCAGGATTGTAGACCAGAAGGCTCTGGAGCAAAAGTCTGGTTATCAGCTGAGCTTTCTCCGGCTGCCTTCCCTCCACCCCCAGGCACTGTGCCTACATCCCATTCTTTCTGTGGGCTGTTGGCCAATCGCTCAGAAAGTGTCAGCTGATAATTTAAGGTGTGACCTCTCCCAGGAGTATTGCATTTCAAAAGAGGCCTCCAAGATAGAAAATACTTCAATTAAAGGAGCTGGGAAAAGGGAGGACCCTTGTTATTTTTTAACTTACTTGTGAGTTGAGTTCCGGGACATTTAACTCCATCTGTAGCTGGAGCACCTTCTGCGCTGACGTCTTAAGCAAGATCCCTGCAGTTCTGAGAGCCCAGGACTCTGAGAGGCACGGAAACGCCTACCTTTCAAGCATCACATCCCAGTAATTTCAGCCTAAAATTCAGATTACTCACCTGTGTCTTAGCTACAGACTGGGGCCGAGTGTGGTTGATTTCATCTTGAATGGAAACATGAAAGCTATTCAGCTCTTAAAGGAAGCCTCAACAGCCTGGGGAGAAAGAGTGGGTATTTCCAGGGCTTTGTGCCGACTATAACTAGTCACGCTTTATGCACACAGTGATAGAGATGAGGCTTTGAGTGTAAACACAATTACAAATTCAATTCCCTGCTTTCCCGGATATATGAATACACTGAAATATGAAGCGTCCAGTGTGCCAGGGGTTACCTGGCACTAGGATTTTTGCTGCCCACATCTGTAGGAGCAGTGTGCTAACTATACATGACTATGTGTGTTAACATGTGTCTAGGATGTGCCTACACTTTGAATTTATTCACACGTCATGAGTCTTACAGTAACACCCGGCTTCCCTGGGCCTCAGTGGTAAGGAGTTTGCCTGTCAATATGGGAGATTCAGGTTCCATCCCTAAGTCGGGAGACAACTGTGACTCCAGGAAATGTTCAGCCTATATTTAAATTTCAAACTTAATGACTTAATCTGTATATTTGAAAGGCATCAGATAACCAGGTGTCAACCAAAGAAATACAGTCGATTTCCTGGAAGTTCACGTATCTAGCTAGCTGTCTTCATGTGGTTAAAACACCCAGTTTATGTGCAAAACCAAAGGAGGCCCAAATGGGTTCTGGCCCCAGGTGACCAGGTCTGCTCCCTTCAGGGGGACCTTAGGCAAGCCGCCAAGTCAATTACTAGGGGCTATGGTTTCCCGCTCCTTTATTTAAAAAAAAAGAATCAAATTTTGTTATTTGCTCAATATGGACAATACCTAAATCACAGAACTGCAGAAAATCAACTTTATTTTACGCAAACTATAAAAGGCCAATCTCAGTCAAATCATGTGTGATAAAATGAAGAATTTGAAATTAGAAGCCAATATAGAATGTCTATCTCCCAGAGAAGCCCTGGGTGTGTATATATATATATATATATAGAATAACTTTTAGTTACTTTGTCCTTTACTAACAGTGTTTGGGAATATTTGGGGGACATACTTTTTTTCTTTTTTAATGCTATTTTTTAAAGCAACAACGGAGAAAGACAAGTATCCTCTGTTCTTGAGAATATTTTCAGCGTGGTCCACTTTGGTCACTCGGTCGGGTCTGCTCGTCCCGCCCCGTGCACTGTCGGCGGCCAGGCTCCACGGGCTTCCCAGGCCAGCACATTGGAGTGGGCTGCCACTTCCTTCTCCATCCTTTCCTTTTAAATTAAATTTGTATCGAGTGACGACTTTCTGCCAGGCCCTGTGGGGAACACAGGGAAAATCAAATCTCCCTTGTGGACACAGAGAACTTCAGTCTGGAGGCGCTGGGGCTGACGGTTGGATGTTCTCTAAGGCCATTTCCACCCTGATGGCTCATTTTCAGTGATTTATTTTATGTTGATATTCTTTCCCAAAGCATCCCTTGTTCGCTGTTCCCTATGGGATAAAACCTTCAGTCTAACAGTGGAGAATACCCAGTCTGACTCAAATCTGCCTTTCTAACCTACAGCTCTCCTTCTCGCTTGCTAAAGTCATCCTCTCCAGTTGCAATAGAGACTTCTATTTGTGTTTCACCGGACACTGGATCATCAGGGGTCCCCTCTGGAGCCTCCCGCTTCCTGTTTCCACAGGTTCTCCAGGGGTCAGGGCAGCCCTCCCCTCCTCGGGAGCCCCTACCGCCCTCCTCCTGGCTTCCCAGAAAGTGCAGCCCCTGTTCCTTCAGGCGCCCCCTCTACCAGAGAGGACGCCTGCAGCCCTCCCTTGCCTCCATCCCTCACCTCCCTCTAGGCCGCCAAGTCAATTACTAGGGGCTATGGTTTCCCGCTCCTTTATTTAAAAAAAAAGAATCAAATTTTGTTATTTGCTCAATATGGACAATACCTAAATCACAGAACTGCAGAAAATCAACTTTATTTTACGCAAACTATAAAAGGCCAATCTCAGTCAAATCATGTGTGATAAAATGAAGAATTTGAAATTAGAAGCCAATATAGAATGTCTATCTCCCAGAGAAGCCCTGGGTGTGTATATATATATATATATATAGAATAACTTTTAGTTACTTTGTCCTTTACTAACAGTGTTTGGGAATATTTGGGGGACATACTTTTTTTCTTTTTTAATGCTATTTTTTAAAGCAACAACGGAGAAAGACAAGTATCCTCTGTTCTTGAGAATATTTTCAGCGTGGTCCACTTTGGTCACTCGGTCGGGTCTGCTCGTCCGCGCCCCCGTGCACTGTCGGCGGCCAGGCTCCACGGGGCTTCCCAGGCCAGCACATTGGAGTGGGCTGCCACTTCCTTCTCCATCCTTTCCTTTTTAAATTAAATTTGTATCGAGTGACGACTTTCTGCCAGGCCCTGTGGGGAACACAGGGAAAATCAAATCTCCCTTGTGGACACAGAGAACTTCAGTCTGGAGGCGCTGGGGCTGACGGTTGGATGTTCTCTAAGGCCATTTCCACCCTGATGGCTCATTTTCAGTGATTTATTTTATGTTGATATTCTTTCCCAAAGCATCCCTTGTTCGCTGTTCCCTATGGGATAAAACCTTCAGTCTAACAGTGGAGAATACCCAGTCTGACTCAAATCTGCCTTTCTAACCTACAGCTCTCCTTCTCGCTTGCTAAAGTCATCCTCTCCAGTTGCAATAGAGACTTCTATTTGTGTTTCACCGGACACTGGATCATCAGGGGTCCCCTCTGGAGCCTCCCGCTTCCTGTTTCCACAGGTTCTCCAGGGGTCAGGGCAGCCCTCCCCTCCTCGGGAGCCCCTACCGCCCTCCTCCTGGCTTCCCAGAAAGTGCAGCCCCTGTTCCTTCAGGCGCCCCCTCTACCAGAGAGACGCCCTGACCGGTACCCACTGCAGGTTCCCATAGCAAGCCTTGCCTCCATCCCCTCACCTCCCTCTCCAGCCAGGAAACTGGTGGACAGGAAGTAAATTTGTGGACAGGAAGTAGTAGCTATGGACAGGAACTGAGTTTGTGAACAGGAAGGAGTGGTAAGTGGACAGGAGGTAAGTTTGTGGACAGGAAATGGGCCCACTCACGTCCGAGTCCCAAATGCCTAAGCAACACACCGCTTGGCCCAGGGTGCACATTCAGTAAATGATTGACGCTGGATAAAAGTCTGTCTCTTTTCCCATCTTGTGATATTAGTTTACCTGAGCTTGTGTTCAGGGAAGAGTGTGGAAAAGCTTTACATGCTCCATGGCTTCCCAGGTGTGATTTACACAGAAGCCCTTCAATGAACACTATTTCATTCTCAACTTATGAAGTAGTTACATTTTCAGGTCTTTCGCAAGAGCTAATAAATTTAAAAATTAATCAATTGCTAAAGATTTTATGAATCACAGCAAAGGTATTCTAGGATAATTTTTAATCACATACATTTCCAAATAGTGAAGCATTTTAATTACATACAATTTCAAATGCTTTGCTATTTAGAAATAACTGGATGTCTTCAGTAGGTATATAAAATTTATTTAATGATGCTTTCGCAATCTCATTGTGGAACATTTTCTCAAAATAAAAAAAAAGCTTATTTTCCTCTCTAACTCTAGTTAGTTTCAACAAGAATAAAATCTTAAAAACCTCCAGGGATGGTCTTCCTTGGGTCCAGAGCCCCCTGAAAGGCATGGGAAGTGCTTTCATGCAACCTGTTTTATTTGAGGCTTAAAATAAACAGTGAGTTCGAAGGCTTCCAAGCTGAAATATTCTCTCACAGTCAGCGATGAGGAAATCAGGTTGACACCCGTCCTTGAGGATCCGTGTAGGGAGCAATGAACATGCCACGGTCTGGCTGACGTATTAACCACGTAGCCCTAAAGCTTGAAAGACGTCTGGAATGCACATAATCTGAAAAAGATGAAGCAGATCTGACAACTGGGGAGAGACAGGGGTTCTTAAGGCTGTGACTTGGCTGAGTGTGGCCGGCAAACTGGTCCCCGCCTGCTTGATGTCCAGTTCCACTGGTCCTTCGTCCTGCTGGCCTCGGCGCATCGCCTCTCCCCTCGGGCCTCAGCCTGCTGGTCTGTGTAATGGACACAGAGTGAATACCGATGTGCTTCAGACCCTCGAAGCTTCGCATGGGTCCTGGCGTGTGGTCCGCGGCATATCCTTGCTTTCATTATTATGCACATGAATCTAATAACAAGATAGTACCTTCATGCAGTATCTCGCTGGTCTGCATTTTGTTCTTCATTTCATTCATTCTAGAAACTGCTTCATGTCCAGTAAATGATTGACCGGCTGGATAAAAGTCTGTCTCTTTTCCCATCTTGTGATATTAGTTTACCTGAGCTTGTGTTCAGGGAAGAGTGTGGAAAAGCTTTACATGCTCCATGGCTTCCCAGGTGTGATTTACACAGAAGCCCTTCAATGAACACTATTTCATTCTCAACTTATGAAGTAGTTACATTTTCAGGTCTTTCATAGAGCTAATAAATTTAAAAATTAATCAATTGCTAAAGATTTTATGAATCACAGCAAAGGTATTCTAGGATAATTTTTAATCACATACATTTCCAAATAGTGAAGCATTTTAATTACATACAATTTCAAATGCTTTGCTATTTAGAAATAACTGGATGTCTTCAGTAGGTATATAAAATTTATTTAATGATGCTTTCGCAATCTCATTGTGGAACATTTTCTCAAAATAAAAAAAAAGCTTATTTTCCTCTCTAACTCTAGTTAGTTTCAACAAGAATAAAATCTTAAAAACCTCCAGGGATGGTCTTCCTTGGGTCCAGAGCCCCCTGAAAGGCATGGGAAGTGCTTTCATGCAACCTGTTTTATTTGAGGCTTAAAATAAACAGTGAGTTCGAAGGCTTCCAAGCTGAAATATTCTCTCACAGTCAGCGATGAGGAAATCAGGTTGACACCCGTCCTTGAGGATCCGTGTAGGGAGCAATGAACATGCCACGGTCTGGCTGACGTATTAACCACGTAGCCCTAAAGCTTGAAAGACGTCTGGAATGCACATAATCTGAAAAAGATGAAGCAGATCTGACAACTGGGGAGAGACAGGGGTTCTTAAGGCTGTGACTTGGCTGAGTGTGGCCGGCAAACTGGTCCCCGCCTGCTTGATGTCCAGTTCCACTGGTCCTTCGTCCTGCTGGCCTCGGCGCATCGCCTCTCCCCTCGGGCCTCAGCCTGCTGGTCTGTGTAATGGACACAGAGTGAATACCGATGTGCTTCAGACCCTCGAAGCTCTCGCATGGGTCCTGGCGTGTGGTCCGCGGCATATCCTTGCTTTCATTATTATGCACATGAATCTAATAACAAGATAGTACCTTCATGCAGTATCTCGCTGGTCTGCATTTTGTTCTTCATTTCATTCATTTATCTGTAGACAAGCTAAACCACTTCAACCACTGCTTCTCAGCTGCGTGCTCATACCTGCGACTTGCCCGTGTTCCGTGGAAAGCAGCAAGCCAGGTGCTGCCTACCTACGTGCGGCCGGGCCAGCAGCTCTCTGGACCTGGGAGCCATAGGCTTCTGGGGGCTCACGTGCTCTTCCCACCCAGCCGCCCGGAGGGCCCTGGGGACATACTTCAGGGGCTATCATTCGTCACACGTGTGCCGTGCTGGCCTGGCTCACTGGGCTCACTCCTGGCACACTCAGCAGGCTGGCCTCCTCCCTGGGAAGCAGGGACGCTAGAGGTGCTCCCTGTCCTGCCCCCATGTCCCCAGGACACTAAGCAGGGGCACCAGGGGCTGGGAACCTCCCTCCTCTTCTCTCCTTTCTTAGGGGATCTTATTTCTAGGGATGTCCTGCTCCAAACCCGCTTCCCATGACGCGTGGAGCATCCACACAGGCATTCTGAAAGAAGCCTTGACTCTATCCAGAGGTTTGCATGATGACCCCCGCTCCACACATCTGCAAGGGTTCCCGCTCTTGAAAGACTGGATCCTGCTTTTCACAGAAACCGCTCCGTTCTGAGCTCTCTGGAGAGGCAGCTGGCCCCGCCCTCAGCCTCTGGCCTCCCCCTCCCCGGCTCCCCAAGACTTCCCAGGTTACGGAGTTACTCCCTCCTCTCTTTACATGTCTCCTGTGACAAGATGCGTGTGGCTTTGCATCAGGTTGCATCAGATGATGTCAGAATGTGGAAGAAAACAAAGTCTCTTCCCTGGGACCTGGAGACTCACACAGTAGACCCGGGGAGGACTGGGGGGGGGGTGGGGGGGAAGAACGTCCTTCTCGGCTTTGAGCGGACGGCCTTACATCCACCTGCTTTGTTGTATTTTTTTTTTTTTTCATGGGCATTAAGAGCACATTCTTAATTCTCAAGTGTTTTCTGATGCTTGAAACGCCTTCTGTTTATATAACAACACTCAAGGTTCAGCGCACAACTGGATTTTGCGTTCTTCCTTTTCTGAAGATAGATGATTAAATTACCATCCAGAATATGGGGGCGCCCTGTGGAAAGCTTCACCCCAGAATGAATCCCCTCTTGATGACGGTCCTGATTTGTTAGAAACAATCACTTACTGCTGAAGACAGTCTTGGGATCCGAGGTTTTGAAAAATAAAAATTTAAATGAAAAAGGTGTCTGCTTTTTTTTTCTTTTTCTTTTAAGAGACAGAGGCAACAAGAGGACTCGAGTTATACTTACTTTTTTATCTGGATTTCTTCTGTGAGTGCTTATGGATTACATTTCAGCAAAGAGCCTTTGACCTCATGGATGCCTTTTCTCTAGTGGATCTTGGTCGACAGGCCGAGGGAAGGTTTTGGAGGGACCGGCCGCCAGGGGACAGGCTCAGGTCTTTGCTCAGAGTGCGAGGCTCAGCTGTGGAGCCCTTGGAGAGCCAGGGGCCTGCCCGCTGCAGGAGTGGGGTTGCGCGCTCAGACAAACTCCTCTGAGCATCAGAAAGGCACACCCACAGCCGGGGAAAGAATCTCACGGACAGAGGAGAGGAGCCGGGGTAGGGGCTACAGTCCCTGACGTCGCAATTGGACACAACTGACGGGACTTCAGACACACAGGGACCCTGGTTTCTTGTTTGCGTTCTGAGCATGTGCGGGGATGTGACTCCTGGATGGGAGTGACGTGTGCAGGGAGTAAGGCTCAGGTCGCGGAGTCCGACCCCCGGGGGGCCGGGCTCACAGCTGCTGACTTCTTCGCGCTGAGACATGGGGACTCCACGCAGGCCTTACCACAAACCCCGGCAGAGGTCAGAGGTGTGGTGCCCGCGGCCCCGGCCCTGGGCTGGACCGGGGCAGGGTCAGCGCTTCCCACTCTACCCACTCCCAGCTGCCCTCTCCTTCCCCGCCCGAGCCTGGGGTCCCAGCTGTGCCCTGCCCAGAGCTCCGGCAGCTTCCACCTTGCCCTTTCTAGCCTCTGCCTCCACCAGCGACACGGATTTTCTTTACTTCTTGAGCACACCACACTCCTGCAGCCTCCGTTTACAATTTTTTTTTTCCAAAAGAAATCTATATTCCTTCTTCAAAAAGGAGAGAAAGTATCAACCATTGAAGAGAAAAAGCTCATGTATTCTCCCTGATCGCACATGTCTGCTCTATGTCCTTTTATTTATTTTAAAAATTTTATTTCTTAATGTTTTTCTTTTGCATTGGAGGACAATTGAGTTACATTGTTGTTTTAGTCTTGGGAGCAGAGCAAAGTGATTCAGTTATACGAATACAAATACATTCCTTTTCAAGCGTTTCCCCATTTAGGTTATGACAGGACACGGAGCAGAGTGCCCCGTGCTGTACCAGGGGTCCCGCTGGCGTCCGGGTCCCGTGTGTGCTGTCAGCCCCGCACCAACTCACCCCTCCCCGCCTCTGCCTGTCTGGATAACTTTAAGTTTGTGAGTCTGTTTTTTAAATAAGTTCACCTTAATTCATTCTTTGATTCCACATGTAACTGTCATCGTGGAACACTTGCGTGTCTCTGACTCACTTCACTCCGTGTGTCCTCTGAGATGTTCATGTGTATCCATCCAGCCATCCCCTCCTCCTCCTCGTCTCCGTCTGTCCTGTTTATGCACACAGGTGTGTGTACTTGGCTTCCATCGGCTGAGGGTCCATTTCTTCCGCACCTTGTTCCTTCCGGGTGGCAGATGGCCCTCCAGGGCAGCCCGTGATATCGTAATTATGCAACTTTTATTCTCTTCAAAACAAAGTGTGTGATGGAACGTGTCCCCAGTGTAACCACGTCTCTCAGTCTGACCCCTAAGAAGGCTTGACCAAGGCCCGGGTCCTCGGCATCCCTGAACCTCCTGTGAGTTTTCTTCACTTCCTGCAGCCGCCGGGGGCTCATCCTCGTCACGTGACCCTCTTCTGTCCTGGGAGCTTTTAGAATTTTCCTTTCATTTCAGGTGTTCATTTTATCACAATGTGGATGCATGTCTTCTTCGTCCTGTTCTGTCCTTGGTCGACCATGATCTAAGCAGCCTCAGCCGTGGAAGGGTGCTGCAGTGATTTCTCGTTCTTTCTTTCCTGTGCTTCTGTCTCTAAATCTCTACTGGACAGCTTGACCCTCCTGGATGTATCTTGCAAGACTGTGAGGTTTTCACTCGTTCCTTTGCCTGCGGAGTGTGTCTGCTGGGCCTGAGCGATGGCGTGATGCCCTCTGTGGACAGCCTGGGCGGCCCCGTGGAGGAGGACGCGGTCTGGAAAACAGCTCGGTGTCTCCAGCCGTCTTCGTCGTCCTTCCTGGGAGCCTGCTTTGTCTGCAGCGTCTCTTCCTTTTCTGCTCTTTCCCCTTCCGCGTGCTCTTCTAATCGCGGCCAATCCTGACTTTATGGGTGCAATTTCCTCGCTAATCTTTCACCATCAGATTGGGCTTATTATGATGGTGATTGTTATTTCTGTTTCCTCTCCGTGAGCTGTTGTATTTGTTCACCATTATCCTTATCGTGCACGCTGGTCTTTTCCTCCTGTCTCGTGGCCCTGGGTTTGCTGTGTTTTTATGAATGGAGGCCGGGGCTGGTTCCCGGCGGAGGTGACTGTGGGTTTCCTCTGCAGCCTGCACATCTGTTTCCTGAGCAGGCCTCTTCTGTGAATGGATAAGTCCAGGTCCTGTCGCAGTGGGTGAGGCACCAACAGTAGGAAAAACAAGTAGGCATCCTGGGGCCCTCCCCCGCCCTGCCCTGGGCTGAGTGCCAAACCAGGGCCTTGCGAACAGAGTGCGGAGCCTTCCACGCCTCCTCTGTCCCCCGCCTCAGGCCTCAGTGATTTTGAGTCAAAGTGCATCCTAACTGTCCTCTGAATGAGTAGTTAGGTCTAAGCAACATATTAGCTCTGTGTGTCCTAACAGCTTAGTAGCTGTTTAAAAAACGAAAACAGGCATACATTAGTGTCTGTAGCATGGATAACCAGCAAAGGCCTACTGACATATACATATATGGAAGACTTGTTTAAAAATCCAATTTAGTTCATTCCAACCTCTAGGCGTCTGGGCTTCCAGGGGCAGACTTTCCATGAATTAGCCATCATACCTCCAACAAGCTGACTAGTGTCCCTCAGCCACGGGCTCCTTAGCCGTGAGAGGAGGCTGTGGACTGGAGGCCACCAGGTAACTTGCTGGCCCTGTGCGGGCCGGGCTCTCATCCATCGACTGATCAGACGTGTGACTCTCAGCAGGGGGTCCTCCCTCTTGGGTCCCCTCTTTTCTCCTCTGCTCCTGAGGGGCCATGTTCCTCCTGGTTCTTTTCCTGATCTCATTGGCCATACCTTCTCAGGTTCGTTTCTCTCTCTGTTATTTTCAGATACAGGGATCCCCTTAGTTGTGTTCCCAAACTGCTTGTTTCCCCCCCTAACGTGTACACAGCTCATTAAAAGCATCTTTGTCCATATGTATGAATTCACCTATCAAACTGATACTCTCAGTCCAGGCCTCTTTCCGTCAGACACATATTATTCAACCCCCTAAAGACATCTCGCTTCAATGTCCATAAATGTCTAACCCAGAATGTCCAGAGCTGAATTCATTATCTCTTGCCCTTAATTGATCTCTCGAAATAGAATACTAATTGATTTTTCCTTTCGGTGTAACCCTCGCCAATCCGTCTTCCGTCCTGTCAGCAGAATGACCCTGCTAAAACCCAAATCTAATCATGTTTCTCTCATGATTAAAAATCTTTAGTTTCCCCATTGCATTCAAAGTTCATTTAAAGCCTCTCTGAAGCTCTTTGCCGCCCCGTGTCCACCTGCGTCTCAGCCTCTGTGCTCCAGCACTCAGCCCTTTCAAGCTCACAGTCACAGTGTATTTTTCTTGGGGTTTGCAGATCTATCGGTTTGGACGCATGTGTGGATTTCCACGACCACCAACCCTGTCAGGACACAAAGGGGCACCGTCATCCCCCAACACCTCCCTCGGGCGATCCCTCAGCCCATCTCTCCGCAACCACGAACCTGCTCTTCGCTGCTAGTTGTGGTTCAGTTGCTATGTCTGACTCTTTGTGGCCCCACGGACTGCAGCACACCGGGCTCCTCTGTCCTCTTCTGTGTCCCAGAGTTTCGTCAAATGCATGTCCACTGAGTTGGTGATGCCATCCAACCATCTCCTCCTCTGCCGTCCCCTTCTCCTTTTGTCTTCTGTCTTTCCCAGCATCAGGGTTTTTTCCAATGAGTCAACTCTTCACATCAGGTGACTGACATATTGGAGCTTCAGCTTCAATCCTTCCCATGAATCGTCTGGGTCGCTTTACTTCAGTATTACCTGGTTGGATCTCCTCGCAGTCCAAGGGCCTCTCAAGAGTCTTCTCCAGCACCACAGTTCAAAAGCATCCGTTCTTTGGCGCTCAGCCTTCTTTGTGGCCCAGCTCTTCCATCGCTCACTTCAGGGCTTCCCTGGTGGCTCCAGTGAGAAAGAACCAGCCAGGAGAGGCAGGGGACGTGGGTTCGATCCCTGGGTCGGGAAGATCCTCTGGAGCAGGAAGCGGCAACCCACTCTAGTGTTCTTGCCTGGGAAATCCCATGGACAGAGGAGCCCGGGGGCTACAGTCCAGAGGGTCACACAGCGTCAGAAGCAACTGATCACATACACATCCCACATGCCAGGCCGAGAAAACGAATAGAATTCTCTCAGTTTAAAAAGTCTCCCCAGTTACTTTTTCTTAAATCTTTGGCACATTCCATGGCTTATCTGCCAGAAAGCACTGAAACTGATGGAGAGAAGAGTGAACAGGCACACAGCCTGAGCAGAATCCCCGGAACCAGCTCTGGGATGTTGCCTGACAGCTGGGTTTTCCTAGAGAGCAGGCTTCCTAGTTGTGAGCTTGTGCTGCGTGCTTTCTGTGTGACATTCTTTTAAACACTCAGAAGGAAAAATCCTAGTTTTGAAAAAAGAGTTGAGCATCAATATTTTTTTAGGCTTCATAACTTTCTGATGCTTCATTCCCTAAGTAATTTTTTTGGGGGCCATCTATTGGTCTTGCACTTATCATCCATCTTTGTTCTTTGGCCTGTGTGGGCCTCCCTTCGCGGTGGCATCTGTCGTCGCAGAGCACCGGCTCTGGGCGCATGCGCTCCAGAGCTCTGGCTTGGTAGTTGGACACATGGGTCCAGCCGCTCCGCGGCACATGGGATCTTCCCAGGCCAGGGATCCAACCGGCGACCCTTGCACTGCAACGTGGTGTCCTCACCCACTGGACCACCAGGGAAGCCCCCCTAAGTAATTTTAATAACGGTTGTTTAAACAGAACGACTCTATTGGAGAGACAAAAACACACAAAGAGACATTGTGCCAGGACAATTTACGCCCAGAAATGTGTTACTGAAAATAAAGAGCACCCCATTTTACTTGATATTGATCATCTTTCATTTTTATCGGGACTGATAAAGACGAGTTCTTTCCCCAAACTGCCCCAAGTAACTGTTCAGCGCTTCAGTCGATGCCGGCCATTCTGTTACGGTTTAAAATGTCAACCACCACATCACCCTTTCACTACAAAATCCAGACTTGCCCCAGAGCATTTGGACCGACGTCTTTTATGTCTGGCCTCACAAGGCTCCATTTGCTCCGAGGGCTCTGGTGTGACAGCGGCCGTCCCCCAGCCGGGGCCGAGGCGGAGGAGCGCAGGCAGGCGCTCAGAGGCCCTGCCTCACGGAGACGGGCGTGGGTCCACCCTCCCTCCCGCCGTGGCGTCCATCCCGCGTGGGGCCCGCCCTACTTGGCCAGCGCCGGGCCGTCCAGAAGCACTGGTGTCTCCTCCCGGCCCGTTTCCTTGACCCTTTCCCTTCATTTTCGCCTGTTGACCCAGGCTCCGGGTCCAGATCGTAATCTTCCCTGTTTTCAGACTATTGCCTAACTCTGTCCCCTGGGCCCGTCTGTGCAGGGCTGGCCACTCGCTAAGGCCCCACTGTGGCTGCGGCCATTGCAACTCCTGAGCTGCAGAACATCCACGTTTCCGAGCCCTGCAATAAACATCACCTTTCCCCCAGCTGACCTGCTGGAGCGCAGAAAACACCCACCCCTTCCTGCTCTTATTGCTTGAACTTGACCGGGAGCCAAACTCCTTCCACACAGGCGCCGCATCCGCCGCCTCACGCTCCCCTCTCCAGGGGGCGGGAGTGGGGCCCGAGGCTGGAGGCCACAGTGCCAGAGACTTTGCATCCTCTGGGCCACGGGCCACACCACGTCTATTTCCATTAAGTGAAGTTTAATGTGAGGAAAGGTCACTTCTCACGTGTCCCATTTTCAAAACTTTGCTGGTTCTCCCTCTCACCACAGGTTGTCCCCATCAATGGCCCCCTGAAGACCCCTAAGTAATTTTAATAACGGTTGTTTAAACAGAACGACTCTATTGAGAGACAAAAACACACAAAGAGACATTGTGCCAGGACAATTTACGCCCAGAAATGTGTTACTGAAAATAAAGAGCACCCCATTTTACTTGATATTGATCATCTTTCATTTTTATCGGGACTGATAAAGACGAGTTCTTTCCCCAAACTGCCCCAAGTAACTGTTCAGCGCTTCAGTCGATGCCGGCCATTCTGTTACGGTTTAAAATGTCAACCACCACATCACCCTTTCACTACAAAATCCAGACTTGCCCCAGAGCATTTGGACCGACGTCTTTTATGTCTGGCCTCACAAGGCTCCATTTGCTCCGAGGGCTCTGGTGTGACAGCGGCCGTCCCCCAGCCGGGGCCGAGGCGGAGGAGCGCAGGCAGGCGCTCAGAGGCCCTGCCTCACGGAGACGGGCGTGGGTCCACCCTCCCTCCCGCCGTGGCGTCCATCCCGCGTGGGGCCCGCCCTACTTGGCCAGCGCCGGGCCGTCCAGAAGCACTGGTGTCTCCTCCCGGCCCGTTTCCTTGACCCTTTCCCTTCATTTTCGCCTGTTGACCCAGGCTCCGGGTCCAGATCGTAATCTTCCCTGTTTTCAGACTATTGCCTAACTCTGTCCCCTGGGCCCGTCTGTGCAGGGCTGGCCACTCGCTAAGGCCCCACTGTGGCTGCGGCCATTGCAACTCCTGAGCTGCAGAACATCCACGTTTCCGAGCCCTGCAATAAACATCACCTTTCCCCCAGCTGACCTGCTGGAGCGCAGAAAACACCCACCCCTTCCTGCTCTTATTGCTTGAACTTGACCGGGAGCCAAACTCCTTCCACACAGGCGCCCGCATCCGCCGCCTCACGCTCCCCTCTCCAGGGGGCGGGAGTGGGGCCCGAGGCTGGAGGCCACAGTGCCAGAGACTTTGCATCCTCTGGGCCACGGGCCACACCACGTCTATTTCCATTAAGTGAAGTTTAATGTGAGGAAAGGTCACTTCTCACGTGTCCCATTTTCAAAACTTTGCTGGTTCTCCCTCTCACCACAGGTTGTCCCTCCCTCCCAGGCTGGCTGCGGACAGAGATGTGCCCCGTCCAGCACCTGTTCCCGGGCCCCTGCTCCCCGAGGGCCCAGCACTGGGGGCAGCTCCAGGTGCGTCCCGGTTGGGCTCTTATTTCACAGAGGGGTCATCCTGGCTCTTGGAGAAGGAAGTACAGTCCAGAGCTTGCAGGTTCCTTAGGCTCTGAAACACCTGGGAGCATTTCTGATCTGCGATATACACAAAGCGGAGCTGAGAGCTGGTGGCCTGGGTGGGCTTCTGTGTCCTGGGAACAAGATCAACTTAGGCCCCACTCTCACTGGACTCTATAGCCTGATGACTCTTCGGTGTATTACAAAGAGGTTTCAGACCATATCGTGCTTTTGGAGCTGGCCGCCTCCACTTCCATCCCCAGACCCCAGGCCTGGACCCCTTCCTGGAGTCGCCTCAGCGGCCCAGGGCCCAGCATCTTCTCACGAGGACCAGGGAAGTCCTACAGGCCAGCGGGCTCCTCTCTCTACTTCTCTGTCTCCCGCATCCCCCAGCACCTCCCTGGACATGCAGGAAGAGCACATGCCTGTGTCAGGGATGTCTAAACAGTGGGGCGCGGGTTCTGCTGGGCTGCGGGGGCCTTCTTCCAAGCTCTGGAGCTGCCTTTTCCATGCTCTTCAATGGTGTTCCTGCAACTGCCCCACCTGTGCCTCCCCACCAATTGAGCAGGTGCCCTTGACTTAGACTTGCAAAGAAAACAGAAAGCAGCAGGACAAACCCTCACCTTGCAGACGCTTCCCCACCAACCACACTATTCACACATCTCTTTGAAACTCAGGGGAGCTCACCCCTGTGATGGACTGGATGCTTGTTCAAACTCCTGTCCACTGAGTCAGTGATGCCATCCAGCCATCCCGTCCTCTCGCACCCCTGTCTCCTCCTGCCCTCCGTCTTTCCCAGCAGCAGGTCTTCTCCAGTGCGTCGGCTCTTCTCACCAGGTGGCCAGAGGACTGGGGCTTCAGCTTCAGCATCGGCCCCTCCAGTGGATACTCAGGGCTGCGTATAAGAGCTACCGTTCCTGGTCGCTGAGGCAATGGAATCAGAAGGAAGAGGACGACCAGACAGGGGAGGCGGGGATGGCCGGGGTCCTGGGAGGCAGCGAGAGGACAGCGCCTAGGGTCTGCAGGGTGAAGGTGTGGGGGTCCTGGGGGTGGCTGGAGCCTGCCAGGGCCGGGGAGAGCCGGGGACACACTTGAGCCTGTTGTCCTTGGGGACGCCAGTTCTGGGGGCCTCTCTCCCCGCCCTGGCTCCAGACCTGGGACACAGCCTCCCCACGGTGCAGCCTCTCTCACGAATCCACATTTCCTAGAGAGCCGTGTGACACCCCAGCCCTTCGCTCCCGTGGCTCTCGGCCTCTGAAAGCTCTCTCGTTGGTGTCCATGATTACGTCTCCACCTTCTCTCTGCACCTCCTCTGCTGCAGACGAGGCTCCTCCCCGGGCCTCTAGGAACAGCTCCGTGCCTCTGCCCCTCCTCCTCCTGCAGAGTGCACCATCTCTGTGCACCCGGGTCCCGTTCCAGCGTCAAGGCCATCCCACGGGGAGACCCCCAGAAGTCGGAGCTCTCTGATGTGGAGTCACATAGCTTGCCCCTCTGACTCCGAGGGTGTCTAGCCGTCACTCGTGCACGCGTGCCTGCGCCCCTTCTGGGTTGTGGACTGCCGAGAATGTGCCTGTGCTTTGGTCTGAATTCAAAACCCTTCAGCCTTCATCACCATATTCTGCCCGGGGCGGGTGGCCCGGGCGGCCCCCACGGGGATGGAAGGCTGACCCTTCGGCTCCCATCTTGGCGCCACGGCTCCTGTCAGACTCCCTGCAGAGCAGGGCCTGAAGCAGGGATGAGCCACACACAAAGCTGTCTTTAATTGTTCTTTTCAGTCTCTACCCAAAAACTCAGGAAATAAACATGAGACCACTGAATGTTTAGAAGTCATTCATTCAGGGCTTCCCTGGTGGCCCAGTGGATAAGGAGTCCACCTTGCAGTGTAAAGGGCACCGGTCCGATCCCTGGCCCGGGAAGATCCCACGCGCCACGGAGCAGCTGGACCGGTGTGTCCAGCTACGAGCCAGCGCTCTGGAGCGCATGCGCCCAGAGCCGGCGCTCTGCAACGAGAGAGGCCACTGTGATGGGAGGCCCACACAGGCTGAAGAATCAAGATAAATAAATGAAAGACCAACAGAAGTGGCCAAAATTTAAAAAAAGCACAAAACAAGCAATTCATTCAGTAAACAATAGTTTACTGCGCACAGGCTGTGTGGCAGGAGTTCCATGGAGGTCTCTCCCGCTCATCCCAGCCCACCCCCGAAAATGCTGGTCTTCACCAAGCAGCCTTTCCAGAACAGAGGGCAGATGATAACTGCAGACGCAATAAATGTCAGGCCATGGCAAGTGCTGTGGAAGCAAGACAAAGACAGAGCCAGGTGAGGGGTAGAGGGTCAATAATGTTAGCCAGGATGACCAGGGTGAGCCTGAGAGCATCGACTGTTGAGAGAGAGAGAGAGAGAGAGCGCTTAGCCAAGTGGGCACCTAATGCTGCAGTTGTTCAGAGCAGGATAGAATTCCATCCGCATAATGTATAAATAAGGCTTGTATGGGTTTTGAGCATAATTAAGCTATGCTTTTTCCTTTAGCCCTACATGATAACTCTTCAAGAGATAACAAAGAAACCCCCAGAAGTCGGAGCTCTCTGATGTGGAGTCACATAGCTTGCCCCTCTGACTCCGAGGGTGTCTAGCCGTCACGCACGCGTGCCTGCGCCCCTTCTGGGTTGTGGACTGCCGAGAATGTGCCTGTGCTTTGGTCTGAATTCAAAACCCTTCAGCCTTCATCACCATATTCTGCCCGGGGCGGGTGGCCCGGCGGCCCCCACGGGGATGGAAGGCTGACCCTTCGGCTCCCATCTTGGCGCCACGGCTCCTGTCAGACTCCCTGCAGAGCAGGGCCTGAAGCAGGGATGAGCCACACACAAAGCTGTCTTTAATTGTTCTTTTCAGTCTCTACCCAAAAACTCAGGAAATAAACATGAGACCACTGAATGTTTAGAAGTCATTCATTCAGGGCTTCCCTGGTGGCCCAGTGGATAAGGAGTCCACCTTGCAGTGTAAAGGGCACCGGTCCGATCCCTGGCCCGGGAAGATCCCACGCGCCACGGAGCAGCTGGACCGGTGTGTCCAGCTACGAGCCAGCGCTCTGGAGCGCATGCGCCCAGAGCCGGCGCTCTGCAACGAGAGAGGCCACTGTGATGGGAGGCCCACACAGGCTGAAGAATCAAGATAAATAAATGAAAGACCAACAGAAGTGGCCAAAATTTAAAAAAAGCACAAAACAAGCAATTCATTCAGTAAACAATAGTTTACTGCGCACAGGCTGTGTGGCAGGAGTTCCATGGAGGTCTCTCCCGCTCATCCCAGCCCACCCCCGAAAATGCTGGTCTTCACCAAGCAGCCTTTCCAGAACAGAGGGCAGATGATAACTGCAGACGCAATAAATGTCAGGCCATGGCAAGTGCTGTGGAAGCAAGACAAAGACAGAGCCAGGTGAGGGGTAGAGGGTCAATAATGTTAGCCAGGATGACCAGGGTGAGCCTGAGAGCATCGACTGTTGAGAGAGAGAGAGAGAGAGAGAGAGAGCGCTTAGCCAAGTGGGCACCTAATGCTGCAGTTGTTCAGAGCGTAACAGGATAGAATTCCATCCGGAACATAATGTATAAATAAGGCTTGTATGGGTTTTGAGCATAATTAAGCTATGCTTTTTCCTTTAGCCCTACATGATAACTCTTCAAGAGATAACAAAGAAATTAATTGAATAGTGTAGTGGAGTTTTTAATACAAGTGGAAGATTTCTAAATCTGAGAATAAAGTGCTTTGAATCTATCTTAATTTTCAAGGAGGGATTGGAGAATCTCCTATTTATCTAATATATGGATCTGGATAGAGTCTCCTTTTTTGTCATATTTCTCATCCACTATCTCATCCATCTGGATGCTGTTTTGCTATTTTAATTTCACTGATTTTTCTCTTTGACTTCCTCTTCTAACTAGTGTTTGTGGTGACTAATTGATGTGTTAGCAAACAGCATTTGTATTCGTCGTATTGCATGCCTCTGCAGCTCTGTATGTTAAAAGTCTAAAAAGTTGATCTTTGGAACACTTCAATGAAAGACATATGCAAAGTCCTGACTCATGACCACCGTTTTTCATGAAATGTTTTATTCCGATATTATGGATTCACATGTAACTGTAGGGAACAATACAGAGAGACCCACAGGCCCTGTGTATAGATTCCTCTAAATGGTGGCAAAACTGGAGCAAAATATCCCAGCGAGGTTGGTGTCCACAGACTCCACTAAGCATATTCAGATTTCCACGATGTTGCTTCTGCTGTCTGTATAGGATACGGAAGTGCTCTTCTATAGGGATCTGTAGACACTCAGAACCAACGGACCACACTCCTTATACAGACGCTGCTGAACTACGCTGGCTTTGGCATGCTTTCTCAAACACTTTTTTTTTTTTCGTCAAACAAAGACTCTCCCTCATCCTCCCGGGTCTCTCACACACTCACACTTGAACACACATGTACACTCACAGACCACACATGCCGTACACGCCACACGCCTGCTCAGAGGTCCTCACACGCGCCCACCCACACTCGCGCACCACACGCCGTATGCACATGCTCTTGCTCAAATGCACTCGTACACACACACACGCACATGCATGCGCCCGCTGCCGGCCCTGGCATCCCGCCTCGGGGCCTGGGCGGGCCTGGTCACCGTGCTCCTGATAATAACAGCGCTCCTCTCAGGCCCTGCTGCTGCTGGCCGGGGCTCCTCCCCTGAGAGCGTGGAGTGTGGGGGCCGCGGGCCCCGCGGGGCGTGATTCCTCAGCATCGCCACAGCTCCAGGCCTTCAGCGACCCACGTGCGCGCATGAGGGTGTCGGGGACCACGCCTAGCCCAGGCCCATGGCCTTCCCTCCGTGCCGCTGAGCCTGCATCCCTGCCACGTGGGCTCTCCCTTCCAGAAAGCCCCTCACACACGGGCTCTGAACGCCCTGGGGTCACCCAGCCCGTCATCGTCTCTTTTCTTGGTGGCAGACCCGGTCACCGCCCGGTCCTCGCTCTATTGGTCTGCCATTCCAGCCTGCCTGGTCTCCAGTCATCCATGGTCATCCCTTGTGATCTGCTCGCTCTAATGTGGTCACTGCCATTTCTAAGGCTTCACCTGCCTCATTTACCTTTGAAATTCATGAAAGACATATGCAAAGTCCTGACTCATGACCACCGTTTTTCATGAAATGTTTTATTCCGATATTATGGATTCACATGTAACTGTAGGGAACAATACAGAGAGACCCACAGGCCCTGTGTATAGATTCCTCTAAATGGTGGCAAAACTGGAGCAAAATATCCCAGCGAGGTTGGTGTCCACAGACTCCACTAAGCATATTCAGATTTCCACGATGTTGCTTCTGCTGTCTGTATAGGATACGGAAGTGCTCTTCTATAGGGATCTGTAGACACTCAGAACCAACGGACCACACTCCTTATACAGACGCTGCTGAACTACGCTGGCTTTGGCATGCTTTCTCAAACACTTTTTTTTTTTTCGTCAAACAAAGACTCTCCCTCATCCTCCCGGGTCTCTCACACACTCACACTTGAACACACATGTACACTCACAGACCACACATGCCGTACACGCCACACGCCTGCTCAGAGGTCCTCACACGCGCCCACCCACACTCGCGCACCACACGCCGTATGCACATGCTCTTGCTCAAATGCACTCGTACACACACACACGCACATGCATGCGCCCGCTGCCGGCCCTGGCATCCCGCCTCGGGGCCTGGGCGGGCCTGGTCACCGTGCTCCTGATAATAACAGCGCTCCTCTCAGGCCCTGCTGCTGCTGGCCGGGGCTCCTCCCCTGAGAGCGTGGAGTGTGGGGGCCGCGGGCCCCGCGGGGCGTGATTCCTCAGCATCGCCACAGCTCCAGGCCTTCAGCGACCCACGTGCGCGCATGAGGGTGTCGGGGACCACGCCTAGCCCAGGCCCATGGCCTTCCCTCCGTGCCGCTGAGCCTGCATCCCTGCCACGTGGGCTCTCCCTTCCAGAAAGCCCCTCACACACGGGCTCTGAACGCCCTGGGGTCACCCAGCCCGTCATCGTCTCTTTTCTTGGTGGCAGACCCCAGCCGTGGCTGGTCTCCCGGGTCCTTCCATGGTCATCGTCTTGTGATCTGCTCGCTCTAATGTGGTCACTGCCATTTCTAAGGCTTCAGCCTTCATTTCTAGGCAAGTAAATCCCCGTCCCTGGTCCGGCCCTGTAGATGGCAGAGTGCTGGTCCCGCCCTCCCAACTGCAAGGCATCCCTCTCAGCCTGGGCACCTGCATTTACCTTTGATGTGAACCACTCAACACAGGCCGGTCCAATCACACCTTCGAACCAGCCCCTCCCCGCTGTCCTCTCGCTGCCTCCTGGGACCCCGGCCATCCCCGCCTCCCCTGTCTGGTCGTCCTCTTCCTTCTGATTCCATTGCCTCAGCGACCAGGAACGGTAGCTCTTATACGCAGCCCTGAGTATCCACTAGAAGGGCCGATGCTGAAGCTGAAGCCCCAGTCCTCTGGCCACCTGGTGAGAAGAGCCGACGCACTGGAGAAGACCTGCTGCTGGGAAAGACGGAGGGCAGGAGGAGAAGGGGCGACAGAGGACGGGATGGCTGGACGGCATCACTGACTCAGTGGACAAGAGTTTGAACAAGCTCTGGGAGATGGTGAAAAACAGGGTAGCCTGGTGTGCTGCCGTCCATGGGGTCACAGAGTTGGACACAACTGAGCCACTGAACAACAAACCTCCCCTTTAGATGGGTCACGTGCCTGCTAAGGCCAGCAGACCATCGGCGACAAAGCGGATTCAAGCCCAGGTTCTCTGACTGCAAACTCCTCCATCCTGGTGGAAACTTTGGGACTGTTGATCAGTTCCTAGCTTTTGGGGGGTCTGGCACCTACAACTTTGTTGAATATAAGTCTAGCATCTGAGCTATGAGGTGCTGTTCGCCTTCATTTGTTGACTTGATTCGTGGTAGGCATTTCTCCTAGGTCCTGGAATCTAGCGAGGAAAGAGGTGGGCAGATGGAGCAGCCAGAGATCCCTGAGAGAGAGAGCCCTCCACTGACCACGGAGCAAGCAGGACCCTCCCCCAGCCTTCACTTTGCATCCCATTTCCCATGTATCAGGTGATCCTTTCCTTGATGGTGGTTGGATGATGTGGAGCGGATTCATCTGTTTGGTTCCCGTGGGGCTGAGAGCTTTGAGCCAAGAGGCACACTAGGAGGCAACAGAGCAATGTGCTGGAGCGGGGGCCGAGGAGGAGGGGAAAAGGGATCAAGAGGAGGGAGGGGCCCGTGCTGGGTCGAGGGGCAGACGACCCCATGAACAACGGTGTGAAAGCCCAGGCTGTGAGCTCCGACAGACAGCCGTGGTCCTTATGGGTCTGTGCCCGTGTCTTCTTCTCGGGTGGGGTCTCTGAGAAAGGGCAGAGCCACTGGGCCGCCCGAGGATCAGTGGCAGCGAGCTCTCTCTTCATGTTCTTACTCTTTGAGGTCCCCTCTGTGTCTTCAAGATTCACGGTGACAGGGACGCTGCCATTTCCCCTGCCTGTCTGTCCTGGGTGTCCAAGCAGTGAAGAAATCATAGATTCTTACTCAACACTTACTGATGTGGAAACTGGGGATCTGAGCCGGAGGCCCTCTTGCCACTAGGCTGTGGACATGTGCACAGTGGAGCAGAGAGTCAGCCAGCATGCCCAGGTTGGGAAATCAGCCTGCCCGCAGAGCCAGCCCCCGCTGGCAAGCCGTGTGCTCCGATAGACAACAGAATGCAAATCCCCTGACGCGAGTCAACTGCAAACACAGTTCACCGAGTTGAAGATTTGTTATGAAATAGATAAACATGCGTGGGTTCCAGGCCAAAGTTACTCAAACAACGAAGGCCTTGGCCAAGTTGGAGGTTCCTTCTGGATGCTTCACAGCTCCACGGCAGGTTCATTCACACTGAAACTCCAAGGCACACACGCCTTCGCCAGGAAACTGAGTAAAACCAGGTCCCTTAGAAAGTTTCATTGTTAACGTTGGGTCCTCGTCCAAATCTTGGTGACCTTTGCCTCCCGGGACGATTGCACTGAAGTGGTGCAACCTCAAGGCCTTGCTGGAAGGCGTGCTGGGTAAGAGCAGCCATTTCTGTTCCAAACTGCCATTGCCCCTCATTTAGTTTATCTTACTTCTTTTGAGATACCATGCAGATATAACATCCACCCTTTCAGAGCGTCCAGGTCAGCTGTGCTGGCTGGATTCACAGGGCTGCCACCATCACCACGGCCTCCCTCAAGAGCACTGGCGTCACGCCTCCAGGAGTCCCACAGAGCGATCTGCAGTCACGCCCATGCCCGCCACCCAGCTCCCAGCGAGCCCCGTCTGCTCTCTGTCTCTGTCACCTCGGGCACTCTGGATACTTCAGCGAAATGGAGTCACACACCCGTGGCCTCGGTGTCCGGCTTCTTTCATGTAGATCGTGTTTCGAGGTTTACCTGTGTGTATCCGTGCTTCACTCTTTTGATGGTTGGGAAATATTCCATCGTACAATAGACCACATTCTGTTTCTCCGGTTTTTTAATAAGAAGATTTTTTTGTTTTAATTATCAATTCAGCATGCAGTGTTTTCAAGTGTGTCCATCCTAATACAGGCATGCTGATTTGTCCCCCACCTTCTGGATTGTCCCTCCCCTGCTCTGATCCCCTGTGTTTGTCTGGCTGTCCTGCCTGGGCCCTGTCTGTTCTGGAGACTTGGGAGTGGCTTTGACTGTGCCCTTGGCCACAGGTGGCTGCTGGCGCACTGTTGGTATTTTCAGGTCTTCCCGAGATGGGCTCTCTGCACTGGAGAAACAAGACGAGGCCAGCAAGAAGAGTCTGGGAGGCGGTTTTAGGGACAACGCTGGCAAGCCGTGTGCTCCGATAGACAACAGAATGCAAATCCCCTGACGCGAGTCAACTGCAAACACAGTTCACCGAGTTGAAGATTTGTTATGAAATAGATAAACATGCGTGGGTTCCAGGCCAAAGTTACTCAAACAACGAAGGCCTTGGCCAAGTTGGAGGTTCCTTCTGGATGCTTCACAGCTCCACGGCAGGTTCATTCACACTGAAACTCCAAGGCACACACGCCTTCGCCAGGAAACTGAGTAAAACCAGGTCCCTTAGAAAGTTTCATTGTTAACGTTGGGTCCTCGTCCAAATCTTGGTGACCTTTGCCTCCCGGGACGATTGCACTGAAGTGGTGCAACCTCAAGGCCTTGCTGGAAGGCGTGCTGGGTAAGAGCAGCCATTTCTGTTCCAAACTGCCATTGCCCCTCATTTAGTTTATCTTACTTCTTTTGAGATACCATGCAGATATAACATCCACCCTTTCAGAGCGTCCAGGTCAGCTGTGCTGGCTGGATTCACAGGGCTGCCACCATCACCACGGCCTCCCTCAAGAGCACTGGCGTCACGCCTCCAGGAGTCCCACAGAGCGATCTGCAGTCACGCCCATGCCCGCCACCCAGCTCCCAGCGAGCCCCGTCTGCTCTCTGTCTCTGTCACCTCGGGCACTCTGGATACTTCAGCGAAATGGAGTCACACACCCGTGGCCTCGGTGTCCGGCTTCTTTCATGTAGATCGTGTTTCGAGGTTTACCTGTGTGTATCCGTGCTTCACTCTTTTGATGGTTGGGAAATATTCCATCGTACAATAGACCACATTCTGTTTCTCCGGTTTTTTAATAAGAAGATTTTTTTGTTTTAATTATCAATTCAGCATGCAGTGTTTTCAAGTGTGTCCATCCTAATACAGGCATGCTGATTTGTCCCCCACCTTCTGGATTGTCCCTCCCCTGCTCTGATCCCCTGTGTTTGTCTGGCTGTCCTGCCTGGGCCCTGTCTGTTCTGGAGACTTGGGAGTGGCTTTGACTGTGCCCTTGGCCACAGGTGGCTGCTGGCGCACTGTTGGTATTTCCAGGTCTTCCCCGAGATGGGCTCTCTGCACTGGAGAAACAAGACGCAGGCCAGCAAGAAGAGTCTGGGAGGCGGTCAGACACACGTTCCCAAACTCTTCTCATGGGTGTTGGCTTGTCAGTCCCTTGTTTGTTACTGGGACCTTCTGTCCTACTATAACTCATCCAATGGCTACAACGGTGCCCGGCCAGGGTGGGCGGTTCCAGGCAGGGTGCTGTGCCCTAACAGACAGTGCAGCAGGGCCTGTGGAACCCAGCTTAGCTCAGCCTCTCTGTGGCCCTTCACCTGGGCTCTGGCTGCCGTGTAGCAGATGTGGAACCTTCGGGTAAGACCCAATCGATCCTAGGAAACATTTTCTCAAGCGTTTTCATAAAGGCAGCACGGCCTAGGGGACAGGTGGACCTCCTGCAACTGAGCCCGGATGCTCCTGGGCCCTGAGGAGGTGCGGCCCAGGGGCTGGTCTGACTCTCTAACTGGGCGCTCTGGGGCTCCCTCTGTACTCTAGACGCTGCGGGCCTTCAAGGGGAGCGGGGACGGTGAGAGCCCCCGAGGCTCAGGGCATAAGCAGGGGCCAGTCCGGCGGACAGCAGGCAGCAGTCCACAAGGGAACGGAGACCGCGTCTTTCTTAAATGCTCACTGGGCACTTCCTGCAGGAAGAGAGGCGGGTCACGCGCCATTTGGCTAAAGAGCGGCAGCTCCCTAAGAGCTGGGGACGCCAGTCTTCCTGCATGAGGGCTGCCAGGAAGAGGTGGAGAGGACCACCCTCTCTGCCTGCCTCCTCACGCTGCTGCGCCCACCCTGCAGCCACGCAGGGAGCACGGATGGAGGTGTGGGGGTGGTCCAGGCTCAGCGGAGGCGGGGTGGGGGGCCCGGAGCCTCCGCGTCCTGAGGAGGGAGGGGCAGGGCTCGCCGAGACTCAAGGCAGATTTCCGGGATCATTAAAATGCTGTTTGTCTGGCTTTTTCATTCCATAATACAGGCATGCTGATTTGTCCCCACCTTCTGGATTGTCCCTCCCCTGCTCTGATCCCCTGTGTTTGTCTGGCTGTCCTGCCTGGGCCCTGTCTGTTCTGGAGACTTGGGAGTGGCTTTGACTGTGCCCTTGGCCACAGGTGGCTGCTGGCGCACTGTTGGTATTTCCAGGTCTTCCCCGAGATGGGCTCTCTGCACTGGAGAAACAAGACGCAGGCCAGCAAGAAGAGTCTGGGAGGCGGTCAGACACACGTTCCCAAACTCTTCTCATGGGTGTTGGCTTGTCAGTCCCTTGTTTGTTACTGGGACCTTCTGTCCTACTATAACTCATCCAATGGCTACAACGGTGCCCGGCCAGGGTGGGCGGTTCCAGGCAGGGTGCTGTGCCCTAACAGACAGTGCAGCAGGGCCTGTGGAACCCAGCTTAGCTCAGCCTCTCTGTGGCCCTTCACCTGGGCTCTGGCTGCCGTGTAGCAGATGTGGAACCTTCGGGTAAGACCCAATCGATCCTAGGAAACATTTTCTCAAGCGTTTTCATAAAGGCAGCACGGCCTAGGGGACAGGTGGACCTCCTGCAACTGAGCCCGGATGCTCCTGGGCCCTGAGGAGGTGCGGCCCAGGGGCTGGTCTGACTCTCTAACTGGGCGCTCTGGGGCTCCCTCTGTACTCTAGACGCTGCGGGCCTTCAAGGGGAGCGGGGACGGTGAGAGCCCCCGAGGCTCAGGGCATAAGCAGGGGCCAGTCCGGCGGACAGCAGGCAGCAGTCCACAAGGGAACGGAGACCGCGTCTTTCTTAAATGCTCACTGGGCACTTCCTGCAGGAAGAGAGGCGGGTCACGCGGCCATTTGGCTAAAGAGCGGCAGCTCCCTAAGAGCTGGGGACGCCAGTCTTCCTGCATGAGGGCTGCCAGGAAGAGGTGGAGAGGACCACCCTCTCTGCCTGCCTCCTCACGCTGCTGCGCCCACCCTGCAGCCACGCAGGGAGCACGGATGGAGGTGTGGGGGTGGTCCAGGCTCAGCGGAGGCGGGGTGGGGGGCCCGGAGCCTCCGCGTCCTGAGGAGGGGGAGGGGGCAGGGCTCGCCGAGACTCAAGGCAGATTTCCGGGATCATTAAAATTTGAATTACAACCTTTCATACCAAAGCTCTAGAAAACCCACTCCAAATACTTCCTCTCAAACCAGCCGGGCCTACTTTCACCTGACAGCTTTAAGCCATTTGGAAAAATATCAAAAGGGAAAAGGGAGGATTATATTTCCAACACGGGGAGGGGGGGCGAAGGCTCCCGGGGCCATGGATCTCTCTAGAACATACGACTGTCTCCCTAAGGGAGGAAGCCCACCTCTGTGGCTAGCTGCAGCTCCGTGTCTTCAAGGAAGTACTCACTTAAAAAAAAAAAAGTAACTCTCTACAGGGAATATCTACAGGAACGCTTATCATAGGATCGCATTTCTGGTTGGAAACAATTATATTTTTGACTTGAGTTTTTTTAACTGTTAGAAGCCACTTTTTCATTTCCAAATACAAGATTCTAGGGTCAAAATAAATACCTCCCCAATCAATACTAAGCCTTCCTGAGCCCTAGGACCCCTACCGCCCCACCCCACCCCCCAAATAATAAAATGGAAACAAAAAATCCCTCTGGCCAGGCCACAGATTCTAGGGGCTTTTAATCGGGGGTTTAGAAACTCCCATCCAAATAGGAATTCCTGACATAGTCCAGGCAGCTCTGACCTCCGGGCACCTAGCAACGGCGGGCACAGGCTTTTGAATTTGCTTAAAACTATTAAGAAGTAATTAAGTAGTTAAAGGGTCTTTTTCAGCCTGGCTGAGTTTGGAAGGTGGGTTCAAAGAAAGCAAGCGGCACCCTCGCCAGCCGGCCTTCCTTTGAGCTGACCTTGCACGCTAATAGATTCATCCTGTATTTTTCTGCTACTGCCAATTTATGGCCTACAGGAAACTAATCTTGTACAATAACTACCTTCCTGTACTTAGTTCCTAAATAGAGCCAAATGGATCGGGCGGCGGAAGCTCTCGGCCGCGCCCCCGGGAACCAAGGCGGAGGCCGCGCGAGGCTCCAGGCGGGCGCTCGGCCCCTCCGCGGCCCCCGCCCCTGCAGGATGTGCCTGTTTGGCCGCCGATCGCGGAGAGCGGAAAATCAAACGCATTCCTCCGCGCAGGGCCTCCCGCGAGGGTCTGTGCGTCCCCCGCAGGCGGGGACGCGCCTGGGGAGCGCGTCGGAGAGACGAGGCAGACGGGATTTGGGGGGCGAGGTGCTCGCCGCCCAGCCACCGGTGCTGACGCTCTGGTGTGAAGAGATGAACCACAAGGGAATGGCTCTGGTGGCCAGCTGGTGACAGAACTGTGTTCTCTTTTGAAAGTCAAAGTCTTGCATTGTAAGGAGAAGCGAGGGAAGAGAGGCTATGTTGAAACCTAGTGACATTTACTCCTTAGGCCTTTACAGGGAGGACGGGAGGGGAGGGACAGATCCAAGGCGACGCGACCCAAAGCCGGAGAGCCTCAGAGGCCCTTTTCAGAGCCGCCTTAGCCGAGCTGGGAAAACTCAAGAGCTCCCTGATTTCGGCAAGGGTCCTGGTCCTCGGGGTTCCTGCTTCCTGAGTTCTCTCCACCAGGGTCTGACGGCTTCACATCCACTTCGCTGGACGGCTTGGAGCTCAGTGGACAGTGTCTGGCCCAGGGACTGAACCCGGGTCTCCTGCACGGCACGCGGACTCCCTACCGGCTGAGCCACCTGGGAAGCCCGTAGACGGCGTCCACTTCCTGATCTTTTAGAGCCGCAGGCTAGGGTGCAGGGGAGCTCCGGTGCAGAGGGAAACAGCCTCTTTCAGGACTGGAGACTACCCGCAATCCCTGCTGGGTTAACACGTTAAACCCAGGGAGGAGGAACCCCGTGGAAACACGCCTGGAGGGAAGCCCTGGGTCCTCCCTGTCCCCAGAGCTTCGCTGGGGACTGACCGGCGAGCCCCGGGCGCTGCGACGGCTGCAGCGGATCCCCCGGCTCTGTGTTCATCCTGAGCGTCGCCACAGTGGACCCAGATCAAGGGATCCCGCATGGGGCACCCACCCACGCCCCTCACTCTGGGAGTGCTGGGCACCAGCTTCAGTCGCAGGACGAGATGTGACCTCGCTCGTGGGAAGGTGACAATTCCAGAGTCACTCAGAGATCGGCAGGGACCTTGGGGAGGAGGAGAGGACGGTGCCGATCGGCCCAGGAGTGATGCTTGTGCTGGGCTGAGCTCACGGGGCTTTCCCCGGGGTTCCGCCCAGACGAAGGCTGTGTCCCTAGACTCAGCCTCGACACAGGGCGCGGTCGTCCGGGAGGACGGGCTCGATGAGCAGCCCGGGATGACAGAGCGGCGTGGACCAGAGTGACCCGCGTGCCCGTGGCTACGCGGCCGGCTCGTGTCTTCACTTTCCTCCGAGGTGTGACCCCCGCGGCTCTCTGTGCGGCTCCGGGGTGCGGCATGGGCGCCGCCTTTGCCCATGCTGGGAGGCGCGGCCACGCCCCGTCTGCTTGGCAGGTCGCGGGCACCGTGTCCTTCTGCCTTCTGGTCCTCTGGTTTCCTCCTCTCGCAGGGACACTGACAAGGCTCCCTGTGTGGGATGGCGGTGGTGGTCACCTGCGAGGCTGGAGCCTGAACAGCGGCTCTGGTCCAAATTAGTGCCGGCGTTACTTGATCCTGAGATTGCCCGAGCGCCGCTCGCTGGACGTCCACCTGACGGCCCCCCGGGGCGGGCTGACCCCCCCTGGCTGTTCTGATCTCCCTTCCTCCTGGGTCGGCAGCCCAGGGGTGGGACCTGCGGTCTCACTGTCCTTTATTTAGGACGCTGGCACCTGCCCTGCGCAGGCAGCCCGAGTCCCTGTGTGTGTCCTCACCGGTCACGGGCCTGGGGCCTGGGGCCGCTTGGCTGGAGGGGTGGGGACACTGTACCGTCCCTAAGGATTCCCGAGACCCCACCCCACCCCCAGCCTCCGTCCTAGCCTCCATCTGCTGGATTCTGGCACCAAGGCTACCCCCACCAAGCCCGCAGGGACACCCCCACACCCGACTCAGCCTCCAGCAAGGCTCACCAAATGCCACCTTGCCCCCTGATCCTCCGAGGCTCCTTCCACTCAGCATGGACTTTCGCCTGGCTCTGACCAACCCAGGGGCTGTAACAGTGACTGATGGGGAAAGGAAGTGTAATGAAGAAAAGAGGGAGACCCCCCAAACGTGCTTTAATGGTTTCAGCTAATTTCAAGATCAGTGTTAAGAAAAACTCACTCTAAAACGTTACCTCGTTATGCACTAGGGCTTAATAGGCATGAAGCGTTGGTGAGGACGAGACATCTGGTCGCCTGTCCATCGTCAGAGCCTCTGGTGGCGTAACTGGGCTGGGTGGGGGACGCCCCGCGTAACTGACGGAAGCGCAGACGCAGGGCCCCCGGGAGCCTCCAGGGTCCCCCTGGGCGTACTCTGTGCCGTAAGCTATTGGAAGAAGTCCCCTGACTTCTGTCTGTCCTCTCCTGCTGACCCCGGTGGTGATTCTGGACACAGGGAGGTGAAGGCAGCTCTTCCCCCAGCACGGTGGAGCTCAGACTGAGGCGCTCAGGATTCTTCCCGTCGTCCTGAGAAACAGCTTGCCCAGAGACTGGGCCCTCTGTTCTGGGCCCTCTGTTCTGGGCCCTCTGTTCTGGGCATGCTCTCTCTGACTGGATTCTGCGTCTGCTAAACCCTTCAGTATGCAGTGACTTGTCTGGTGAGTGCCGTGTTTACTCAGGAAATGCCAGCCAGCCAACAAAACTGTTCGTGGGCCTGGGGCCTGTGGGCGGTGGGGCCCCGTGAACCTGGAGGGAAGCAGCGGGGGGAAAGAAGGGCTCGCTCACCAGAGGCTTGCCGAGGCATGGCCGCCTCCTTCCCCCCAGGAGCCACACAGGTTCTCAGTTTTCCCACCTCGTCCTGGCGGCTCCCAGCCCCTCTAAGAGGGCATTTCAAGGACAATTGCCCTTAGATAAAACGTTTATTGTGTGATAAAGTAGCCATGTTCAAATCAAGTGGAAAATACAGTTCTGCATAGTGAATAGAAAATAAAGCAACAGACAAAACTTAGATTCTTTCTTCAAAGGATTTCCAGCTAAAGCCCGCAGGGACACCCCCACACCCGACTCAGCCTCCAGCAAGGCTCACCAAATGCCACCTTGCCCCCTGATCCTCCGAGGCTCCTTCCACTCAGCATGGACTTTCGCCTGGCTCTGACCAACCCAGGGGCTGTAACAGTGACTGATGGGGAAAGGAAGTGTAATGAAGAAAAGAGGGAGACCCCCCAAACGTGCTTTAATGGTTTCAGCTAATTTCAAGATCAGTGTTAAGAAAAACTCACTCTAAAACGTTACCTCGTTATGCACTAGGGCTTAATAGGCATGAAGCGTTGGTGAGGACGAGACATCTGGTCGCCTGTCCATCGTCAGAGCCTCTGGTGGCGTAACTGGGCTGGGTGGGGGACGCCCCGCGTAACTGACGGAAGCGCAGACGCAGGGCCCCCGGGAGCCTCCAGGGTCCCCCTGGGCGTACTCTGTGCCGTAAGCTATTGGAAGAAGTCCCCTGACTTCTGTCTGTCCTCTCCTGCTGACCCCGGTGGTGATTCTGGACACAGGGAGGTGAAGGCAGCTCTTCCCCCAGCACGGTGGAGCTCAGACTGAGGCGCTCAGGATTCTTCCCGTCGTCCTGAGAAACAGCTTGCCCAGAGACTGGGCCCTCTGTTCTGGGCCCTCTGTTCTGGGCCCTCTGTTCTGGGCATGCTCTCTCTGACTGGATTCTGCGTCTGCTAAACCCTTCAGTATGCAGTGACTTGTCTGGTGAGTGCCGTGTTTACTCAGGAAATGCCAGCCAGCCAACAAAACTGTTCGTGGGCCTGGGGCCTGTGGGCGGTGGGGCCCCGTGAACCTGGAGGGAAGCAGCGGGGGGAAAGAAGGGCTCGCTCACCAGAGGCTTGCCGAGGCATGGCCGCCTCCTTCCCCCCAGGAGCCACACAGGTTCTCAGTTTTCCCACCTCGTCCTGGCGGCTCCCAGCCCCTCTAAGAGGGCATTTCAAGGACAATTGCCCTTAGATAAAACGTTTATTGTGTGATAAAGTAGCCATGTTCAAATCAAGTGGAAAATACAGTTCTGCTTATAGATAAGGCTAATATTATGTAAAAATCTAGTAAAGCAACAGACAAAACTTAGATTCTTTCTTCAAAGGAAATTTAAAAAATCGAGATGGATCAAAGAGTCAGATAGAAAAAAAAAATATGAAGATGAGCCTGGATCAAGTATAGGAGAGAAGGCTGTGCTAAATGGATACGTCAGTCCTGGGGTGAGGAGAGCCTCCATCCGACATGGACAGTTGTGACACATTCTGGAGTTACTTACAAACGAGGCAGAAAAGGGACAAAGCAGCCATGTGCGAGGAAAGCTGTCAGTCCCAGCCAGGAGTTCCGCCGTCCCCCATCAGGCAGGGGTGGGGACACAGAACCCACTGATGAACTGGAGTGACCTTTTGCTTCATAGTCACACATGCTGTTCTTGGGCAAAGTGTATTGTAGACTTTTGCACCTAGTTTGCTATGGTCAGTGTTCACTCCCTGCCAAACAATCCATTTAGTGAAAGAATAGAGGTGACTGGACTTGCTGTGCACCGCGTCATCCAGGTGCAGTGCCACACGGGCAGAAGCTCATTCTGTCTTCACAACACGCCCGTGCCTTTGGATTTTCTATTCTTAGCCCCAGTTATAAATGAGGGCATGAAGGGCTTGTGTCCCCGATGACATCTGTCAGTGTCCAAGACAAAATTCAAATCTAAATGCCAGGCACCCCCGCTCAGCACCTGAATGTGAGTCACCACCACCATCAGGTCCATCACCACCGTCACCATCACCACCATCACCACCATCACCATCATCACCACCATCACCACCATCACCACCACCATCATCACCATCAACATCACCATCACCACCACCGTCATCACCATCAACATCACCATCACCGCCATCACCACCATCACCACTATCACCACCATCACCATCATCACCACCATCACCACCACCATCATCACCATCAACATCACCATCACCATCATCACCACCATCACCGCCATCACCACCATCACCACTATCACCACCATCATCACCATCACCACCATCACCACCATCACCATCATCACCACCACCACCATCACCACCATCACCATCACCATCATCACCACCACCATCAGCTACATCATCACCATCATCGCCATTATATATATGTATGTATATATATACATACACATATATAAGAGAGACATCTACATATGCTGACTCATTCAATAATGACACATTTACATAGAATTATGTGTGTGTATGTATATATATATATATATATATAATTCTCTATATATATAACTTTAAAAATTTACAGTTTAGACCTGCCTGGCGGTCCAGCACTTCAAGCACGGCAGGGTGTGGATTTGTGAAACCCGTGGAACGCACATGCCATTGCACTCTTCCTGTGTTTGTGTTGAACACCTCGATTCTCTACTACAGATGAGTGAATCTGGAGCATTTGCTTCCTGCAAACCCACCAAGTATTTGCAAACTACAGCCACCACCAGTCAAGCTCAGAACTACAGTTCCCGTGTGGAAACAAGTAAGATTGTTATTTGATATCTAAAAAGGACCGATCCCTTGAAAAAGAGAACCGTGCCTCTTTACTGGATCTCCCTCTGTTGTCTCTGGGATTTGACTCCTTTGAGTCTGCCCTGACTGAACAGGGTAACACCTAAGGATGCTTGGGAGTCTCATCTCCCGGCCCAGGTGAGGGACGCTCCTATGCTGCAGCCCTCGATGTTTCAAAGCAGCGATGAGAAATTACCAGTTACTCATGAAAGTCAGATAGGCATATCTGCACCCACGTTCACCAGGGAGAAACACCAGACACGCCTGTGACTTTTCCTACTGTTGGCAAGACGTCACCAGAATCAAAACTGAGCTGGTGGAAATAGGTTTGGTGATTATACCTGAATATTTGCTTTAAAATGATCGTCTAAGATGATAGCTGAAGCGGATGGGCCCTGCTCCCGGGGGACCCCATTCCTTTCCGTGACAGCACTGCTCCAGAGACAATGTGTTTGCTCGGCTAAGCTTTGCTTTCAGGATGTCCGAACCTGTAGCTTGCAAGAGCCTGTCCGGAAAGCTGAGCATCCAGGAAGCAGACGTGCAGTGATATGTGAGGAGCAGCTTGGTATTGCCAACATGGATGTGCAGCAGGAGAAAAAAAAGCCTCTTTGGTACAGGGTTTAAGATGAGAGAGAACAAGGAAACTGCACACTCTGCCCTCCTCCTGCCTTGAAATCTCCTGAGACTCTTGCCTCTGTCCAATTAGATAATTTCATCATGACCCTAAATGCTTTCATAGGGCTCATTTCTTTAAAAAGCACCAACCATGGGTAGCTGTGCCTTGCCAACCCGAGACTCAGCACCTGCAGGAAGCCAGCCTCTGAATTTTGATGGCGTGATAGCTTCCAGCACGGGCCGTTGTCCTGAGACTCACTGAGCCCTGGGATGGCGGACTCCAGGCAGGGCTGTCTGAGGACACGTTCAGTGACAAACGCTGAGCTTGCTCATTCATTCTGCCTGTCACCAGGAAAAATGGACAGCTGGTTTCTCCCATGTGCTTTTCTTACAAAAGATGAGACAGCAGGGAGGAGGGGCGGAGACAGAAGGCAGGTATCAAGTGGGACGTGGCATGAGGGTCCAGAGAGAGCAGCGGGGACGCTCCAGACGATAAGAAGAGGCTCATCCCCGACACACTCCATGCACGGGCTGCTCTTCACTGAGGTTTATACAAATGGCAGGATCTTCCGTTCAAAACCAGCGCCGTCAGGACCCCACGGCCAAGGCAGCTTCACAGCTTTCAGCACCCTCAGCGGACAGATTGACTTCCTGTAGGATCATCTGGTTTAGCGGAAGCCTCTCCAGACCGCCTTTAACCCCCATGGTTTAAAAGAAAATGCAGAAGAGAAATTTTGAGCATGTGGGAGGCTGCCGTTTCCTTTCTCCCCTTCTGGATTTTGGAGAAGTCCAGTGCACCCTGCGTCACTGTGGCGGCGTCCATGGTCACCTCCACTTCCTTCTTCCAGTTTCCATCTCTCCTGCAGCCCCTCCCTGCAGGAGTCTTCTGCCCATGGCCCCGGATCAAAACTGAGCTGGTGGAAATAGGTTTGGTGATTATACCTGAATATTTGCTTTAAAATGATCGTCTAAGATGATAGCTGAAGCGGATGGGCCCTGCTCCCGGG
Source organism: Tragulus kanchil (assembly GCA_022376925.1). Taxonomy (NCBI): domain Eukaryota; kingdom Metazoa; phylum Chordata; class Mammalia; order Artiodactyla; family Tragulidae; genus Tragulus; species Tragulus kanchil. Next base: position 2,699,569 of record JAIOJX010000003.1, read on the forward strand.
GGACCCCATTCCTTTCCGTGACAGCACTGCTCCAGAGACAATGTGTTTGCTCGGCTAAGCTTTGCTTTCAGGATGTCCGAACCTGTAGCTTGCAAGAGCCTGTCCGGAAAGCTGAGCATCCAGGAAGCAGACGTGCAGTGATATGTGAGGAGCAGCTTGGTATTGCCAACATGGATGTGCAGCAGGAGAAAAAAAAGCCTCTTTGGTACAGGGTTTAAGATGAGAGAGAACAAGGAAACTGCACACTCTGCCCTCCTCCTGCCTTGAAATCTCCTGAGACTCTTGCCTCTGTCCAATTAGATAATTTCATCATGACCCTAAATGCTTTCATAGGGCTCATTTCTTTAAAAAGCACCAACCATGGGTAGCTGTGCCTTGCCAACCCGAGACTCAGCACCTGCAGGAAGCCAGCCTCTGAATTTTGATGGCGTGATAGCTTCCAGCACGGGCCGTTGTCCTGAGACTCACTGAGCCCTGGGATGGCGGACTCCAGGCAGGGCTGTCTGAGGACACGTTCAGTGACAAACGCTGAGCTTGCTCATTCATTCTGCCTGTCACCAGGAAAAATGGACAGCTGGTTTCTCCCATGTGCTTTTCTTACAAAAGATGAGACAGCAGGGAGGAGGGGCGGAGACAGAAGGCAGGTATCAAGTGGGACGTGGCATGAGGGTCCAGAGAGAGCAGCGGGGACGCTCCAGACGATAAGAAGAGGCTCATCCCCGACACACTCCATGCACGGGCTGCTCTTCACTGAGGTTTATACAAATGGCAGGATCTTCCGTTCAAAACCAGCGCCGTCAGGACCCCACGGCCAAGGCAGCTTCACAGCTTTCAGCACCCTCAGCGGACAGATTGACTTCCTGTAGGATCATCTGGTTTAGCGGAAGCCTCTCCAGACCGCCTTTAACCCCCATGGTTTAAAAGAAAATGCAGAAGAGAAATTTTGAGCATGTGGGAGGCTGCCGTTTCCTTTCTCCCCTTCTGGATTTTGGAGAAGTCCAGTGCACCCTGCGTCACTGTGGCGGCGTCCATGGTCACCTCCACTTCCTTCTTCCAGTTTCCATCTCTCCTGCAGCCCCCTCCCCTGCAGGAGTCTTCTGCCTGGCGCCCCACTGGCTTGATCCTCTCTGCACAAGGAGCTGGCAGGGTTTCTAGCGATAAAGCTTCCAGGCCACTGATTGCTTCTGGGGAGCTCAGATGGATGGCATGGTCCACATAAAGGCACTTGCTCCTAAGAGCCAGGCTCTGCCCTGAGCTTTGCATTCAATTTCTCTTCTTTTCCCACAAAACTGCGATGTTTGACCCCTTGTCATAAAGACAGATGTCCTGGAGAGTTCCAGATTTATCCTGTTGACTTTCCCACGGGGGCAACCAAGACTCCCAGCCGGGACAGGTGACTCCAGATGGTCTTAACCTGAATGTTTTCCACGAGCAAGTCGGTCTTCCACCTGCCGTGAGGACTTCGTTCCCAGAAACAAAGCTGATGGCCTCAGGCCGCCTCTCGGGAAACAGCACGTCCAGGCTGGAAGGGACGTTGCACGTAGACCCTGGAGAGAGCGGCCTGGAGGCCGGGGAGGACTGGGGGTGTCCAGGTAACCGTGCCGCAGCTCTGACCCTGGCCCGGGAACCGGCGCCCCTCCTGCTCGTTCTGGGCAGACCCGTGGCTTCTCCAGTAGTCACGGACGCATGTGAGGGTTTGGTCACACAGAGCACTGCAGAACTGATGTTATGAGCTGTGATACTGCAGAGAACTCTTGAGAGCCCCGTGGACAGCAAGGAGACCTAGCCAGTCAGCGGTAAAGGAAATCAGCCCTGAATATTCGCTGGAAGGACTGACTCTGAAGACGGAACTCCAATACTTTGGCCACCTGATGCGAAGAGCGGACTGACTGGAAAAGACCTCGACGCTGGGGAAGACGGAGGGCAGGCGGAGACGGGGACGCAGAGGAGGAGCGGGTTGGATGGCATCACTGATTCAACGAACATGAGTGAAGGACAGGGAAGCCTGGCGTGCTGCAGTCCAGCGGGTTGCAAAGTGTCAGACATGACCGAGTGAATGAGCAGCAGCTGTTCTTGTTCATGGTTTTCTCCTGCGGCCATTGCTGCCTTGGGAGGACCCACTGAGGAATCCCTCACGTGTCCCGCAGCGGCATGTTATTGCCAAATTCAAGAGAAAGAGAAGGAAAAAGGGGAAATGAAGACATCTTCGGTTTAAAGCTTCACTCTTCCCCTGAAACTGGGAGCGAGTGTGCTGTTGATGTTGAAACTTCAGCCTGGCTTAGCTCACACGACGCCATCTATCAAAATTCCTAGCTTGCGGAGTCATCCTGCCAGATTCAATTACGGAGTTAATTCTGCCCTAACTGGAAACAGAGCTTTTGTTTCATTTCCTCTCCAACCTCTCTGGGGATGCGTTTGATACGATTCCAGGGCGTCCAAGTTCAGGCCAGTTCAGTCGGAATCAATGGGCGTTTCCTGGCTCCTCTTCTGTGGTGTAGAAACCCCCCACCACACACTCACCCGCATGCACGCATGCCCCCCAAGCACACACGTGCACACCCACCCACACTCGCTTGTGCACACGCACACACAAGAGGCCCGGGCTCCCCTCTGCCCTCTGGGTGTACGCTTCAAGCAGGTATGTTCTTACGTTTCTTCCACATTGGCAGGTGTGTCGTTGACCTCTGGTCTGTCTCACGAGCTGTTTTCAGAGATCACTTCCTTCATCCTCTCCTTGTTGCAAAAGCTCGGTCTCCAAGAGCAAGATCGGACACGAACAGAACAGCATGTCTTCAGTGAGCTCACCACAAACTTATTACACCATGGCTCTCATCAGATCACTGCCTCAGACTGAAAGAATTCCTGCAGTTGTGATACGCACCCGAGTTGTGGTTTATCCTCTCGTGCCGAGAATGCCACAGGCAGTCAGATGGCCTGGACAGCATCCTCTTCCCGCGCAGATGCATGTAGAAAATACGCCTGGAGACCCAGAGGCCCTGTCACACCCATATTCTCATTCATTAGCTTGAATGAGACAAGGTCTTCACCTTGCTGTTCAACTAGGTATGTTTGGTAGAACTGGGTTAAAACATCATTTTTGTAGGTGACAGTCATTGCAGATCATCAGTTTTATCTGTCTTATCACTAAAGATAAGCTTCCATGGTTGGAAACATCAGAGGGAGAGTTTGGCTTTTGACATTATTGTAGGACAATCAGCTGAAGCCTGCGTGCTGCGTGCTAAGTCGCTTCAGTCGTGTCTGACTCTGTGACCCCACGGCCCGTAGCCCGCCAGGCTCCTCTGTCCACGGGATTCGCCGGGCAGGAGTACTGGCGCGGGCTCCTCCGGGGTGCCTCCTGACCCAGGGATCGAGCCTGGGTCTCCTGCATGGCAGGCAGTCGTGGGAGTTCAGTGAGCAAATTCTCTTATACCAGCGAGCCCATCACGCGTGGTATCCTTGGTCAGTGTTTTCTGGGAACACAACTGCCACCGAATTACTTTCCATGCTGAGACCTTTAACCCCGTGTCTCAGGCCTCTGGCAATAAGGAAACACTTTGTTTCCGGCTTGGGAGCGAAAACCATGACTCCAACTTTATGACAGGAAATATAATCCAAACAGTATGATTTTTTTCCCCAGGCTCAAGCTTCCTCCTTGAGATAACCACGTGGCCTTTGGTGATTCTCGGTGGGTGCTGGGGACGCTGGCTCCCAAAGGCAGGGCCGTGAGAGAGCCCCGTGTGATCCAGGAAGACGTATTTTCTCAGTGTCAGAGTGGTCTCACCCAGGGGACCCAAGCAGGTCCCAGCCCTCAGCCCCGTCCCTTTCACGCTGACCCAAATGAGGTCAGTGGAGGCACGCGGACGTCAGAGCTGCCTGGTCTCGCCACAGTGTCATCCGTCTCAGGGGGCACATTCTCACATGGTACTCTAATCCCTCCAGCGTGCAGGGGATGAAGTTTGGCGGAGCGGGCGGCGGGTGGATGTGTGTGGTTATTTCCTGGCGGCTTTGCTGAGTTTAACTTCTGCCATCTGAACCTGAGAGGCACAGGATGAGGTAATGCGCTCTTCCTAACAGAGCTGGCCATTGCCTCTGGTGGACGTGCCGTCACCAGTGGGTGGACATCCACTGGGGAGAAAAGGGTAGGGGGACCTCCCTTCTCCATGCAAGTGAGCAAATAAAAAGAAACCCCCACGAGTGTTGTAGGATCTCTGCATGCAGCGGCCGCCTGCTTCTTGTGCATCTGCTGGGCGCCTGCCTGGCCTGCTCAGGAGTAGGTGGGAGCGTCCCTACGCTCTTAGCATGAGTTCATACGCACTCCTGCCTTTTCAACTGTCTGGCTTGCAGGCATCCAGAACCGGGTCTGCGCAGGGCATGAACTTTCCCTCAAGATTGTAAACAGCTTCCCTCTGATTTGCTGTCACAAAGTAGCAGATACCCAGCCTGGTCCCCCAGCCTCAGCTCTTTGGATTTCCTTGAAGTTAATGCTTTCAGGGCGCCCAGACCTGGAAGGCTGCCAAGAGAGGAAATGTACAAGCCTAGCCAAGCTCAAAGGCTCTAAGAGGTTTGCCCCCTCCCCTCAATAGTGCTTTAAGGAAGTATTCATTTCTTCTCTCTTTTTTAGCTTCCTCTGGGAAAGTTAAAAATGAAAGACTTCACTGGAGCTTAGCCTCTGAGTTAGTTGTTATTTACAGATTCAGACCTCCCTTTACCCGGTCACGATGCACTCATCATCCAGATCTGGAAGGTTTTTACAGGTGAACATTGGGCTTGAATTAAACTGGCCATGTTAGGAAAGAAGCCTACGTTTATCCATGCTTGTTTAAAAGAGAGTTTTTGGTCACAAGTTCTTAAGTGTTTATTGAATAAATGAACATAGTCACACTGCTGCTAGGAAGGACACAGCCGTAATTCACAGTCTGAGTGTTGGTTGATTCATGTATCTGTCTGCTGAGAACTTTCCGTTAAATACCATTTACATCTTGAAATAAATGTAGATGTTTAGAAAAGTTGCATGCATAGTACAGAGAACTGTCCTAATGCGAATATTTTGTGTGGCCATGCGGCATTTGTTAAGAGCCTGAAATGAACATTGGTGTAATACTTTTAACTATAGACTTTATTCAGTTTCCACGCCCTGGAAACCTATCACCCCATCCGCAGAAGCCCTCAAGAGAGAGAAGGCCGACCGCCGACGTAAAACAGCATGCGGCCTGCCTGGCTGTTTCCCGGGGCGGGGCGCTGGCTTTCCCTGGGCTCCAGCCTGCCGGCCTTGGGGCTGGAGCGCACAGCATCTGCTCCCCTGGGTCTCCGGCGCTGAACCCAGATCTTGGAATTGGTCAGCCCAATCATGTGAGCCCGTTCTTCATACTAAACCTCTTTATATGTACACATCCTGCTGGCCTGTTTCTCTGGAGAATCCTGCCGATACACCCACCGCCATCCACCCTCACCAGAAATGTACATTTCCTGCAGTTTTTGGAGCTACACTGCCACGTCATCATCACCCAGAGCTCCTAGTCCCCACGTGGGTTCACTCTGGTTGCATGTCGTGTGGCTCTGGACAAAGGCATAATGACCTATGGGCTTCCCAGCTGGCGCTGGTGGCAAAGAACCTGCCCGACAATGCAGCAGACAAGAGACAGGGGCTTAGTCCCTGGGTCTGGAAGGGCCCTTGGGGGAGGAAACGCACACCATTCCTGTGTCCTTGCCTGGAGAATCCCACGGGCAGAGAAGCCTGGGGGAGGGGTAGAGTCTGCAGGACTCACAGAGTTGGACACAACTGAAGCCACTTGGCGTGTGCATAATGACATGAAACCGTACCTGTAGGATCAGATAGACGGAGGAGCTCCACTCTCTGAGTCCTCTGTGTTCACCCTTCCCTTCCCCTCTGCCTCCTTTCAGCCTGGACGAGCGCTGGTATTTTGGAGTTTTGCCTTTCTCCAGCGCATCATAATTGGAATCATGCCGTATGTAGCCTTTTTAGGTTTTGCTTGCTTGCTTGTTTAGGTTTTGTAATACACATTTAAGTTTCCTCCATGTCTTTTTATACCTTAACAACGCACTTCTTCTTAAAGCTGAATAATAGTCTATTGTCTGGATCTACCAAGTTTATTTATTCTTTCCCCTACTCAAGGACATCTTGAACGCTCCCAAGCTTTAGCAACCATGAATAAAGCTGCTGTAGACACCCATGTGCAGGTTTTTGTGTGGACAGAAGTTTCATGTCCTTTGGATAAATACCAAGGAGTATGATAGCTGGCTCATAAGGTAAGAGTATGTTTAGTTTTGTAGGAAACCTCCAAACATTTTTGTACCATTTTGTGTTTCCACCAGCAATGAATTAAATTTGCTGTTACTCCACATTCACACTAATATTTTGTGTCGTCTGTGTCCTGAATGTTGACCGTTCTGATGTTGCTACTAGAAAAGACTGAAGGCAAAAGGAGAAAGGGGTGACAGAGAATGAGATGGTTAGACCGCATCACCAACTCACGGGACAGGAGCTTGAGCAGACTGCGAGAGACGGTGAGGGACAGGGAAGCCTGGCTGCTGTGGGCCCCGGGCTCACGGGGCTGGACACGACGTAGCTGCTGAAGAAACAACAGGTGTGCAGCGGCATCTCATTATCATCTTAATTTCCAGTTCCCTAATAACACACGATGTTGGTGTGTTTTGTAGTGTCAGCATACGCTCTCTGTGAGGTGTCTGTCCAGATAGTTTGTCCATGTTTAAAGCTGGTTGTTCATTGTTTTGCTGTTGAGTTTTGTTGTTTTTCTTTTTCTGTCAAAGCAGTTGCGTTTTATTAGTGCAGACTCACAGCTTCTATAGGCAAGTGAAGGGGGTTTTGCACGGGACTTCCTATAGATTACACCAGTCAAGCTAAAGGTCAAGCAATCATCCACGAGCGTGGAAACCAGGGGAACCAATCAGAAATTTTGACAATCACTTAACAATTTAGATCACACCCTCGTCTCTTCCTGTAGGCGCCATCTTAGCTCCAAACCGCAAACATGTGCTTAAGCTTCCTTATGCTTGCAACAGTCCTCTTTTAGTTCAGAGCCCCACATCTGCCCCTCTTTTATTTTAAAATTAAGAGACTCTTGTTGAGGCAAGGCATAGAGCTAAGAGGCGGCCAGCCTCTAGCCTCGTCAGCTCTCCCCTTGCGGCTGTGCCTGTCTTAGGTTGTCCTCCTCTGAGGATCTTACCCGTCACTGGCTAACCAGCCATCTCACGGGGGCTGGACGGAGTTTTTAGAGCATTTTTTATTTGAAGGCCTCATTATATGTCTCGAGTAATTTTTTGAAGGGCCATATTGACCCAGGGGTTTTGTCCAATGTGGGGCTCATCTTCTAGGACCTGAGCAAGCATAATTATTTTTTGTTGCAACTGTCTATTGTGGGCCATAATGCCCTTGACCTTAAACAGTATAGCTAGCAAAGCAACAAAAACAAGCAGATAGGGCTTCCCCTGGTGGTCCAGTGGGTAAGGACACCGCCTTGCGGTGCAAGGGGCGCCGGTTCGATCCCTGGCCTGGGAAGATCCCACGTGCCACGGAGCGGCTGGACCGATGTGTCCAATCGCCGAGCCGGAGCTCTGGAGCGCATGAGCCCAGAGCCGGCGCTCTGCGACGACAGAGGCCACCGCGATGGGAGGCCCACAGGAGCCAAAGAACGAAGACGAATGAAAATAGAGAAATGAAAGACCAATGGAAGTGGCCTGCCCGCTCCCCTCCCTCCCCAACCCGACCCCCGCCCAAAATAAATAAATAAATAAATCTTTAAAAAATAAATAAATAAAGTTACCTTTAAAAAAAAAAAAAAAAACAAGCAGATAGAAAGCAGTTTTAGACCAGGTGAATGTGCTTTGTATCCATAGCCAAAAATCATTAACCCCCTTTTGTACTTGTTTCCAGAACGTTTGGGGTGCAATTCGGTTTACTCTGGTTATATTTACTTTGCTAATAATATGAGTTAGTATCTCTTGCCCCTCCCAAAATTTAGTGTCCCATATTTTCATCTGTGACGATATGTTTTGTACTTCAGTTAGAGTCTTGTTTACCACTGGGAAGGCTGTCAGGCAAAGGCGGGGATATCTCACATCACAGTCTAAGTGTGCCAGAACGCTGTGTCTCGATAGCTCTGGCGTGTAGATCAAGCTGTTGCTGGAGTCCCATTATGGCAGCCCTCAGGTGTTCAAGTTGGTGTAGGCTGGTCAGAAGTCCCTGGGCAGAGAGGCGGTGGACATGTTGTTTACCGCCGTGATGGTGTGCACTTGTTGAACTCTGAGCATGGATGTTGCTACTGTTGTACCTATCAGGGAGAGAAAGAGAGAGAGATGCCTCAAGAACTTTCTGTTCTTGGGCCTGATATATGGTCATATTTTATCTGCAGCAGATTCTAAGGTTTGATCCTTGTTTTGTGGCATAAATTTAAGGTTTCTTGGGTTTGTTCCCAATGGGGAATATGCACCCAAATCCTCTCCCTAGGACCTGAGCAAGCATAATTATTTTTTGTTGCAACTGTCTATTGTGGGCCATAATGCCCTTGACCTTAAACAGTATAGCTAGCAAAGCAACAAAAACAAGCAGATAGGGCTTCCCCTGGTGGTCCAGTGGGTAAGGACACCGCCTTGCGGTGCAAGGGGCGCCGGTTCGATCCCTGGCCTGGGAAGATCCCACGTGCCACGGAGCGGCTGGACCGATGTGTCCAATCGCCGAGCCGGAGCTCTGGAGCGCATGAGCCCAGAGCCGGCGCTCTGCGACGACAGAGGCCACCGCGATGGGAGGCCCACAGGAGCCAAAGAACGAAGACGAATGAAAATAGAGAAATGAAAGACCAATGGAAGTGGCCTGCCCGCTCCCCTCCCTCCCCAACCCGACCCCCGCCCAAAATAAATAAATAAATAAATCTTTAAAAAATAAATAAATAAAGTTACCTTTAAAAAAAAAAAAAAAAACAAGCAGATAGAAAGCAGTTTTAGACCAGGTGAATGTGCTTTGTATCCATAGCCAAAAATCATTAACCCCCTTTTGTACTTGTTTCCAGAACGTTTGGGGTGCAATTCGGTTTACTCTGGTTATATTTACTTTGCTAATAATATGAGTTAGTATCTCTTGCCCCTCCCAAAATTTAGTGTCCCATATTTTCATCTGTGACGATATGTTTTGTACTTCAGTTAGAGTCTTGTTTACCACTGGGAAGGCTGTCAGGCAAAGGCGGGGATATCTCACATCACAGTCTAAGTGTGCCAGAACGCTGTGTCTCGATAGCTCTGGCGTGTAGATCAAGCTGTTGCTGGAGTCCCATTATGGCAGCCCTCAGGTGTTCAAGTTGGTGTAGGCTGGTCAGAAGTCCCTGGGCAGAGAGGCGGTGGACATGTTGTTTCCCGGGTGATGGTGTGCACTTGTTGAACTCTGAGCATGGATGTTGCTACTGTTGTACCTATCAGGAGAGAAAGAGAGAGAGATGCCTCAAGAACTTTCTGTTCTTGGGCCTGATATATGGTCATATTTTATCTGCAGCAGATTCTAAGGTTTGATCCTTGTTTTGTGGCATAAATTTAAGGTTTCTTGCCGGTACCCATATAGGGCTGGGTTCCCCAATGGGGAATATGCACCCAAATCCTCTCCCCATCATAAGGAGCAGATCAGGCCCCTTCCGCTGGCCAGTGATGGGGGCCTTCCATCTCACTTGTATTTCAGGTTTTATTTCTTGGTTGGACCAGTATTTCTGAAAGGGTGCCATCAGTTCTTTCTTTGAAAAGTTTAAAATGTTTAGGGTAAAGAGTGCCATTCCAAGTTGCTGGTGAGGGCTTATTCCCCCTTTTTGTTTTTGTAATTGGGCCTTTAAATTTTGATGATGACGTTCAATTATGGCCTGTTCATGAGGGTTGTATGGGATCCCGGTGGTGTGGCGGATGTGCCATCTTGAAAGAAGTTTTGTAAATTTTTGCTAAGGAAGCAGGGACCATTGTCTGTTTTTATCTGATAAGGTAGACCCAGAGTTGCAAAGCATTGTAAGAAATGACTCTGGGCATGTTTTGCTTTTTCTCCTGAATGGGCTGTAGCCCAGCAGGCATGGGAATAAGCATCAATGGATACAAAGATGTACTTGAGCTTTCTGAAGGGGGAGAAGTGAGTGACATCTGTCTGCCACAACATATTAGGCCTCAGTCCTCGAGGGTTTACTCCCGGTGATTGTAAGGGTGGAACTTGTGAGGGAGGCAAGACTTGCAAGTATGCACAATTTTCTTTAAATCCTTGATGGGCATCTGTGGGAATTTTTTATGCAACCCTCTTCAGCCGACATGGGTCAGACCGTGAGGTCATGGGTTTAGGCATCCTGTAAGCGACATTTTGTCTCGATAGCTGTGCGATTTTAGCTCTGGCGTGTAGATCAAGCTGTTGCTGGAGTCCCATTATGGCAGCCCTCAGGTGTTCAAGTTGGTGTAGGCTGGTCAGAAGTCCCTGGGCAGAGAGGCGGTGGACATGTTGTTTACCGCCGTGATGGTGTGCACTTGTTGAACTCTGAGCATGGATGTTGCTACTGTTGTACCTATCAGGGAGAGAAAGAGAGAGAGAGATGCCTCAAGAACTTTCTGTTCTTGGGCCTGATATATGGTCATATTTTATCTGCAGCAGATTCTAAGGTTTGATCCTTGTTTTGTGGCATAAATTTAAGGTTTCTTGCCGGTACCCATATAGGGCTGGGTTCCCCAATGGGGAATATGCACCCAAATCCTCTCCCCATCATAAGGAGCAGATCAGGCCCCTTCCGCTGGCCAGTGATGGGGGCCTTCCATCTCACTTGTATTTCAGGTTTTATTTCTTGGTTGGACCAGTATTTCTGAAAGGGTGCCATCAGTTCTTTCTTTGAAAAGTTTAAAATGTTTAGGGTAAAGAGTGCCATTCCAAGTTGCTGGTGAGGGCTTATTCCCCCTTTTTGTTTTTGTAATTGGGCCTTTAAATTTTGATGATGACGTTCAATTATGGCCTGTTCATGAGGGTTGTATGGGATCCCGGTGGTGTGGCGGATGTGCCATCTTGAAAGAAGTTTTGTAAATTTTTGCTAAGGAAGCAGGGACCATTGTCTGTTTTTATCTGATAAGGTAGACCCAGAGTTGCAAAGCATTGTAAGAAATGACTCTGGGCATGTTTTGCTTTTTCTCCTGAATGGGCTGTAGCCCAGCAGGCATGGGAATAAGCATCAATGGATACAAAGATGTACTTGAGCTTTCTGAAGGGGGAGAAGTGAGTGACATCTGTCTGCCACAACATATTAGGCCTCAGTCCTCGAGGGTTTACTCCCGGTGATTGTAAGGGTGGAACTTGTGAGGGAGGCAAGACTTGCAAGTATGCACAATTTTCTTTAAATCCTTGATGGGCATCTGTGGGAATTTTTTATGCAACCCTCTTCAGCCGACATGGGTCAGACCGTGAGGTCATGGGCATCCTTCAGGCCATGTACCCGAACTCCACAGGAAGCCGCCCCGCCAGCTAAGGAATCTCCCGCCAAGAGCAGTCCAGGCAGTTGGGTAAAAGCCCAAGGGGGATCTTTCCCATTTTGGACTTTTCGCTGTCTGGCAAGGGTTTGTACTCGGTCCCAGGCTCCGCTAATAGATTGGATATAATTTCCCATGTTGTTGAAAGAAAGCAAAAAGGAAAGATGACTGAGGACAACTACCAAAAATCCTAATGGGAGTGGTGGCAGCCAGGAAGTCGGGCCTTACGTCGTGCTTGTGAAATGGTGAAGGAGTCCCTAGTGTTGCATGGACATTGTCTTGCTGGGAGCGGGCACTCTAAGAGGCTCTGGCCCGTTCCGTGACCCCCTTATCCTGTCACGGAGTCTTCAAGTGGCATGCGCCCTAGTGACTTTTAAATGCCTGACCCGTGCCAGCGAGGAAGAGGTTTAGGCCGCGTCCTCAATTTGAAAATATAGAAAAGAGAGGCTTCCACCCAGTAGGGCTCCCGCTACTGGGGCGAACTATCTTAAAGCCTTTCAGGACGGTCAGAGAGTAGCCCTGATCAGGACCCATCAGTTGCTTTTTAGTCTGTCCACCAGTTTGCTGGAAGTCTCGAATCGGAGAGAACATGAAAGTAGGAATTAAAGTAAAGAAGGACGAACAAGGAAAAGCCGTGTTCAGTTTCTTGTGACTACCCTAAATCCCCACCCTCTCGGGAGTGGTGCGAAAAAGGGGAGACTCACCCTGGCATCCGGATTACTCCGACCGGCCGCTCCTCTTGAGGGGAGCGCAGCGCTGAAGTCTCTCGAAGGCCATTCGTCGCTTCTCTTTCAAAGCCACATGGTGAGCCGCCTTTCTCTCTCGAGCCCCACGTTGGGCGCCAACTTCTGCGGGGCCGCCCGCAGAGGAGAAACGGTGGCGGGATTGCCCGTGGCCAAGCCATGGGAAGATCAGAGAGGGGTGAGCCTGCTGCCGGCCAGCCAGCCAGCCCCCGGGCAAGCGGGAGACTGCCGGGCCCAAGCAGTTTCTTTAAATCCTTGATGGGCATCTGTGGGAATTTTTTATGCAACCCTCTTCAGCCGACATGGGTCAGACCGTGAGGTCATGGGCATCCTTCAGGCCATGTACCCGAACTCCACAGGAAGCCGCCCCGCCAGCTAAGGAATCTCCCGCCAAGAGCAGTCCAGGCAGTTGGGTAAAAGCCCAAGGGGGATCTTTCCCATTTTGGACTTTTCGCTGTCTGGCAAGGGTTTGTACTCGGTCCCAGGCTCCGCTAATAGATTGGATATAATTTCCCATGTTGTTGAAAGAAAGCAAAAAGGAAAGATGACTGAGGACAACTACCAAAAATCCTAATGGGAGTGGTGGCAGCCAGGAAGTCGGGCCTTACGTCGTGCTTGTGAAATGGTGAAGGAGTCCCTAGTGTTGCATGGACATTGTCTTGCTGGGAGCGGGCACTCTAAGAGGCTCTGGCCCGTTCCGTGACCCCCTTATCCTGTCACGGAGTCTTCAAGTGGCATGCGCCCTAGTGACTTTTAAATGCCTGACCCGTGCCAGCGAGGAAGAGGTTTAGGCCGCGTCCTCAATTTGAAAATATAGAAAAGAGAGGCTTCCACCCAGTAGGGCTCCCGCTACTGGGGCGAACTATCTTAAAGCCTTTCAGGACGGTCAGAGAGTAGCCCTGATCAGGACCCATCAGTTGCTTTTTAGTCTGTCCACCAGTTTGCTGGAAGTCTCGAATCGGAGAGAACATGAAAGTAGGAATTAAAGTAAAGAAGGACGAACAAGGAAAAGCCGTGTTCAGTTTCTTGTGACTACCCTAAATCCCCACCCTCTCGGGAGTGGTGCGAAAAAGGGGAGACTCACCCTGGCATCCGGATTACTCCGACCGGCCGCTCCTCTTGAGGGGAGCGCAGCGCTGAAGTCTCTCGAAGGCCATTCGTCGCTTCTCTTTCAAAGCCACATGGTGAGCCGCCTTTCTCTCTCGAGCCCCACGTTGGGCGCCAACTTCTGCGGGGCCGCCCGCAGAGGAGAAACGGTGGCGGGATTGCCCGTGGCCAAGCCATGGGAAGATCAGAGAGGGGTGAGCCTGCTGCCGGCCAGCCAGCCAGCCCCCGGGCAAGCGGGAGACAATCAGACGCGGCAGGGGTTCCGTCAAAGCAGTTCCCTGCTGTTGAGTTTTAAGAGTTCTTGGCAGAGTCTGGATGCCAGTCCTTGGTCAGGGGTGGCATTTCCAGGTGTCCCCCTGTCGGCCATGGCTGGTCTCCTTCTCCCAGCCATACCCTCCAGGGGGCCGTCGATTGTCCTGTTAGTGCCGTCCAGCTCATTATGCTTCATTTCTTTCTCGGAATGTGTTTCTACCCAGGTCATCACCAAATCCAAACTCGCCCAGCTTTGCATCTGTGCTGTCTCCTGGGAGCGTGTGGCTTTGCATTTACACTTCATAGTATCGTCCATGTTGAATTGATTTTTGTGAACGGTGTAGGCTGTGTGTCCAAACCTGCTTTTTGCACGCGGACGTCCAGCTGTCTCAGCACTGTCTGTGAGACTACCCTCTCTCCACTGATGTGCCCTGGTCCTTTCTTCAAACGTCGCTTGGCTGTATTTCTATGGGTCTGTTTCCAGGTTACCCGTTCTGTTCTGCTGACCTAGTCCGTCTGCTCTGCTGCCAGTCCCACGGTCTCCTAAGTACTGTAGCTCTAGGGTAGGTCCCGAAGTCGGGTATATCAGTCCTCTGACTTTTTTCTTCTTAAATATTAGGATGCTATTCTGGGTTTATTCATCTTTTAAAGTTTTCTTAAGGTATGGATTCTTCACATCCATCTCCCTATTTGTATAACTAAAAATGAATATGGATTCTAATTAATGCATACAAATTCCTTGGAAATCATTACTTATTTTCTAGGCCTGCCTTGAACCCTCCCTCTATTTTGAGCATCCTGTGAATTCACCGACAGTGTGGTTTCATGTCATTGTTCTGTCAGGGAAGCAGGTGCACTGGGCTGTTTTTGGTTGTTTTTTAAAAAGGTCCTGTGAGTCTCTAATGGTTGTCCTCTGGAGGCGCCACAGTTTGAGGTGTGGAGAGCCCTTTGCATAGCTGTGGAAAATGGATTTCCCAGAGTTACAAGGTGTGGTTTTGGCGTGTTCAGGAAGAAGAAAAAAAATATAAAAAAGAAAGAACATTTTTTTACAGCTGTGAGTAATCTCATTTTATTTCCTGCCTGACCTGCCCAAAAGGAATGAATCCTCCTGGGAACACCCCCAGGTGGCATGAGACCCGAGGAGGTTGTAGCTCGAGAACCACGCTTCAGAAGGCCTGCACGGCCTCGCGCGGTGAGGACAGACGGCTCGCTCGCTCCTCCTCCGGCCTCGGCGGCGGCTGCGGCGGCTCGGCCGGGCGTGATTGGGCAGATCAAGAAGACGAGACAGCGTCATTGCGAGGGGCGTGGCACAACTTTGTCTCCAGGAGAGTCTGACAGAGGGGCTGGCACAGCCCTTCGTAGAAAGGAAACTGGCGATTGTTCACTTTGACACTTGCGTTTCAGTTTAAATCAGCGATTTTAAGCCTTTTGCGGGGAACACGTCGGGAGTCTCCCGGTAGTTGTAGATTGCGCCTTTAGAAAAACACAGTTACACAAAACTTTGCTTATCATTTTAAAGAGATAACAAAGACGCTCTGCATCTCAGAATGAGAACCCCTTTAAAGTCCCGTTTTGGCACTTTCTTGTTGAAGACGGTTAGATCATGTGTTGAGGCTCCCCTGGTGGCCCAGACGGTGAGATGTCTGCCTTCAGTGCAGGAGGCCCGGTTTCCATCCCCGAGCTGAGAATATCTCCTGGAGGAAGACATGGCAACCCGCTCCAGGATTCTTGCCGGGGGAGTGCTGCAGACAGAGGAGCCCGCGGGCGCAGTCCGCGGGGGCGCCAAAGAGCAGGACACCCCTGAGCAGCAGAGCCCGCGGCCTGTGAGCCGTGTGCTTTCTTCAGAGTCGTATTTCGGGGGTGGACTCTTGGTTTGCTCTAACAGTTTTGTTTCAGTGCTGTCAACCGAGAGGGATCGACCGTGGCTCCGTGGCTCCCGGCTCTGATATGGCACCCGCGTGTGTGGTCTGCATCGTTGTACTGGGCACGGCCCTGACCATGGGCGTGTGCATTGTTCCCTGCGGCTTGCATGCCACAAAGGGAAGCCTAGAGACCCAGGCCGGAAAAACGGAGCTCTTTAGCGACTGGCCCTTTGTGGGGAAGCCTGGCTGACCCTGGCTCTCAGGAGACGTCTGGGAACGTGGAACTGACGGCTTTGTGCTTCGCGCGCGTCACCTGCGCACCACCTTTGAAACGTTCTCCAGACCACACGAGCTTGATCTTCACGGAGCAGGATGCTTTGTGAGACTTGCCTGGTTATCTCAGCGCCTGGCAGAGGCTGCCGGCTGAGGCGGGGGTGGCTCCCCTCCTGGGCTGGGGAGGACACTGCTCGCTCCCCACCCACCCCAGCGGACACCTGCAGGGCTCTCCTCCGTCCTGCCCATCCTGCTTGCCCAGCACTCCTTGCGGCGAACACAGCGTTGAGTAAACGAACGAGTGAAAGTCTGGAGCCGGCCGCTGTTCTCTGTTAGTGGGGTATCCTGTGTGGGTACCTTCATCCCTGACCCGCCCAGCTCTCTAGCACGTGTCTGTCGCATGGCACCCAACCGTCACACTCAGCCAGTGTGGCTGCTTCCACTTCTTGTATAAAAACTAGGAACTTGGGGAAAGCGTGGGGTGGCTTGGAGAGTTGCATTTGCTCGTGTCTTCAGCCAGCACCCCCTGGACGGCGTCCCCACGCACCACGCCGAAACAGAAAGACATATCGGACAGTGCGGCGGTTGTGCCGCTGATGCCACGCCTGGCCCTCAGGCCCTGCCTGTGGGCCGTCCCTCCAGGGCACTGTCGCGTCTCCTGACCAAGCGGCAGGCTGGGGCGGCCCTGTAGGCTGGATGTGTCCCCGTCCACCAGTGGAGGAGAGTCCACACTTGTACGTTCTGTGCATTGAGACCCTCTCCTCGTTATCAGAGTCCGTTCACCGGAGGGTAGATGTCTGAGCCCCAGGGCCAAGACAGAAGTGACGCTGCCTTGCTGGTCAGTTTGCATCGTTATGGTGGGAGACGATGGGGGTTACAGAAAGCCCCCCCAGCCTTGCTTTGCACCTCTGAGGGAGGGTGCACCCTGCACAGCCCAGGGCTGATCCATGGGGAGCAGCGCTGGGACCCCAGGGGCACTGGAGGCCAGGCCTCTGCCGGAGGAGTGGCCCGAGGGTGCGCGCCCCCAGCCTCGCCTCCAGCACGCTGTGAGAGCCCCCCAGCGCCCTCGGAAGGGTTCGCTCTGAGCCTTGGAGGCGCTGAGGCAGCCCTGGGCACTGGGCGGGATGGCAGAGCCTCCCACCCCTCCCAGGAGGAGGAGGGGCCGTCGGAGCCGCAGCGGTGACCTGTGAGACACGCCGGGCTGGACCGACATGCAAGGCAGCGCGTGTACCTGCTCCCGGGCACATGCTGATGGTCCCAGACATCTGCGGGACAGGCATCTGGCTGGCTCTCAGATGCCGGTGGGTGCCGGCAGCTTTTGGAGGCATCCCTCCGACTGCGGAGCCCTGGGCACATGCTCTGTGCCTGGCGGGGCTGACTTTTTCGCGGAAACAGCTGCGTGGGGCTGCTTCCCCCGCAGAAGGCGGGAGGTCCCCACACTGAGCGGTGCTGAGATGCTGCAGGTATGTTTGTGTGTTGAAATCCATGAAACAAAAACAGACTCACAGACAGAGAACAGACTGATGGCTGCCAGGAAGACGGGGTGTGGGGCAGGGATGGAGTGGGAGGTTGGGGTGAGTGGATGCAAGCGTTTATATAGAGAATGGGTAAACAGCAAGGCCCTGTTGTAGAGTACAGGGACCGATACTCAATATCCTATGAGGGGCTTCCCTGGTGGTCCAGTGGGTAGAGAGTCTGCCTTGCAGCCCAAAGGGCACCAGTTTGATCCCTGGCCCGGGAAGATCCCATGTGCTGGGGAGCGGCTGGGCTGGTGTGTCCAATTACAAGCTGGTGCTCGGCAACAAGAGAGGCCACTGCGATGGGAGGCCCACACATGCCAAAGAATAAAGATGGATGAAAAATTAATGATGACTTAGAGGCAAAAAATACCCAGTAAAAATATTAAAATATATATATATATAAATGAATGACTTTGCTATGCAGCAGTCATTTACACACATTGTAAATAACTATATATCAAAAACATTTTAAGAAATTAATGTCATTTATTTACAACACTGAACTCAAAACACCTAAGGTAGGTAAATATTCCTTTGTCAGCCTATTAACAGCCAAGTCCCTTTCCTGCTTATGATGTATGATGCCTGACGGTGCTTGTCCCTTGGCATCCACTTCACATCACGTGTCCCTCCTCCCTTCATCCCCAACCCACGTCCAAGGCAGGTGTGGCCGCCAGCATCGCATTTCAGACCCTTCAGGTTTCCGTGGGAAGAAGCCGGTCTTTCCTTTCACAGGGAGATGCATGCTCATCTCATGGAGTTTTAAGAGCAGGAAGATGATGTATTAAGAATTGCTCACTGGAAATTGCAACAAGAATTACACCTCTCCTCAAAAACGGGATGGAGAAATCATGGCTATGGGAGAGCCCGGCTCCTCGGCAGGGCGATGTTGTTCCCAGGAGGAGAGAAACGACCCTCGGTGGGCAGAAAAGCCCCTTAGATAGCGCAGCAGTGTGCAGGCCTTCAGATGACCACAGGACACACAGTGGGCAGTGCGTCTGTGCCAAGGACAGGTCACGGGATGGCGTTAGGAAAGACACGTGGAGGAAGCTCCTTAGGGGGCGGATAAGAAAAAGGCCGAGGGACACCCATGCCTGGAGGCGGCACGCAGGCACTGCTGAGGCCGGCACGGAGCGTGAGGCAGAGTCGCAGCGTCCCCGCTCGTCTTCCAGGACGGGGCTGTTTGGTGGTTTGCATAACCCTCCTGGGAGAGCCACTTCGGTGACCAGGTTCGATTCCTGGTCATGCAGCTAAGATCCTGCATGCTCTACAGTGAGGCAAAAAAAAAGAGAAAAAAAATACAGAGACTGCATGTTTTCTTCAGATTGAGAGCTTTGGGTCAACACTGCATCCAGCGAGCCTCCTGACATCATTTTTTCAACAGCCTTTGCCCCCTGGTGTCTCTGTGTCATCTTTTGGTCATTCTTGCAATGTTTCAACCTTCATTATTGTTCTTGTATTTGCTATGGCGGTCCGTGATCAATGATCTCTGATGTTACAAGTACACCTTGCTGAAGGCTCCGATGGTGGTTAGCCTGATCTTTTTTGATGTTTTACAAGTACACCTTGCTGAAAACACCTAAGGTAGGTAAATATTCCTTTGTCAGCCTATTAACAGCCAAGTCCCTTTCCTGCTTATGATGTATGATGCCTGACGGTGCTTGTCCCTTGGCATCCACTTCACATCACGTGTCCCTCCTCCCTTCATCCCCAACCCACGTCCAAGGCAGGTGTGGCCGCCAGCATCGCATTTCAGACCCTTCAGGTTTCCGTGGGAAGAAGCCGGTCTTTCCTTTCACAGGGAGATGCATGCTCATCTCATGGAGTTTTAAGAGCAGGAAGATGATGTATTAAGAATTGCTCACTGGAAATTGCAACAAGAATTACACCTCTCCTCAAAAACGGGATGGAGAAATCATGGCTATGGGAGAGCCCGGCTCCTCGGCAGGGCGATGTTGTTCCCAGGAGGAGAGAAACGACCCTCGGTGGGCAGAAAAGCCCCTTAGATAGCGCAGCAGTGTGCAGGCCTTCAGATGACCACAGGACACACAGTGGGCAGTGCGTCTGTGCCAAGGACAGGTCACGGGATGGCGTTAGGAAAGACACGTGGAGGAAGCTCCTTAGGGGGCGGATAAGAAAAAGGCCGAGGGACACCCATGCCTGGAGGCGGCACGCAGGCACTGCTGAGGCCGGCACGGAGCGTGAGGCAGAGTCGCAGCGTCCCCGCTCGTCTTCCAGGACGGGGCTGTTTGGTGGTTTGCATAACCCTCCTGGGAGAGCCACTTCGGTGACCAGGTTCGATTCCTGGTCATGCAGCTAAGATCCTGCATGCTCTACAGTGAGGCAAAAAAAAAGAGAAAAAAAATACAGAGACTGCATGTTTTCTTCAGATTGAGAGCTTTGGGTCAACACTGCATCCAGCGAGCCTCCTGACATCATTTTTTCAACAGCCTTTGCCCCCTGGTGTCTCTGTGTCATCTTTTGGTCATTCTTGCAATGTTTCAACCTTCATTATTGTTCTTGTATTTGCTATGGCGGTCCGTGATCAATGATCTCTGATGTTACAAGTACACCTTGCTGAAGGCTCCGATGATGGTTAGCCTTTTTGAGCAATGAACAATTTTTTGGTCATGGTATGTACATATTTCTAAAGCCAAAATGCTCTTGTTACACCTAATAGACTGCAGTCCAGTGTAAACAAAGTTTTCTTATGCACGGGGAAACCCAACCCTCGTGTGACTCACTTTATTTGTTTTGCTGGGATGTTGGCTTGATTGCAGTCGTCTGGAACGGAGCACCCCAACACACCAGAAGTAGGTTTTTAAGGCTGGGGAACACCTTTTTCTCAGACGCAACAAATATGTGATGATGTCCAGGGGACGCAGTGTTTGACCCGGTGCTTCTGGTTCTGGGAGAGGCGGGACCTTTCCACGGAGAAGGTCTCCCTGAGGGTGAGTCAGCAAACTGCGCCGTGAGACGGCCCAGCTGCTGACCTGGGCCCTCCATGCCCGGGCTGGGCCCTCCTCCAGGCCCTAGGGACCTGCTCCCGGTCACGGTTCCTTCTGGGGTGTCTGGCCACCTGCTGCTGGCCTGGCCTGTGGGGTCAGGCATCTCCCACCAGCATCTGGATTCCAGGCTTGCTTTCCAGGCCCGGAAAGGAAATGCTTTCTCTTTTCCTCACGGTGCCTTTTAAGTACAACGTGCAGTTCATTTAATTTCTCCGTTTCCTCTAGCTCTCCGTCTCCGGGCACTGGGGTGCATTTACCCGAGTCCTCCCTGGTGATCCTGCTGGTGAAGAGCCTGCCCACCGGCGCGGCAGAGGGAGGAGGCGCCGCCTGATTCCTGGGCCAGGAGGATCCCCTGGAGAAGGAAATGGCTGCCCGCCTCAGGGCTCTCGCCTAAGACCTCCCGGGGGCAGAGGAGCCTGGCACGGGACAGCCCGCGGGGCCACAGAGTTGGACCCGACTGAGCACACGCACACGCACACTCTTGTGTGGGGATATTTGAAGGGTTCCACCTGTTGCATCGTCCCCGCCTGCCTGAGACGGCCGTCCCGCCCCAGGACGGGCCTCCCCGGCGCCTCCCCGGTGCTGGGCCTTCAGAGGGTGCACGTGCGCGGCACTGCTTGCTGATGCAGAAGCGTCGCTTCAGCCCTTTGCCGTTGTGTGCACTGTGGAGCCTCGCTGGTGTGTGGCTCAGATGGTAAAGAGCCTGCCCGAATGCAGGGAGGCCCAGGGTCGTTCCCCGGGTCAGGAAGATCCCTGGGAGGAGGAAATGGCAGCCCAGCTTTGCCTGGAGAATCCCGTGAACAGAGAAGCCTGGCAGGCTACAGTCTGCGGGGTCACAAAGAGCGGGGCAGCACTGAGCGCCACCCGCGGTCACGTCTCACCAGTGCTCCTGGCCACCCGGCACCTGGCCACCCTCTGATCAAGCCAGGCTCTCACAGAGGACCTTATCTCCAGGATGACTCTTCCAGAACCTTCCTGGTGCCTACACATATGTCTCGGCTCTTCTACATAGCGGCAATAAGGAAGATTTACAGTTCTTAGTACATTGATTTTCTCCAGAAATGTATTGATCATGTAAAATGAAGTCGAGCAAAACATGTTGCCTTTGACAATTATTTCAATGTCTTTGTGCAATCTTCCTTTAAAGAAGAAGCGGGGACATTGCAGTGCTGAAGCAGGTCACAGACTCAGGCTGCCCGGCGCCAGTCTGTGTTTTGGTGGCACCGAAAGGGGCTCTGACAGAGTAATGGGGCTCCGCGGCCGTCGCTCTCCACGAACGCTCTGCAGAGGCCGGAAAAGAGGGTCTTCCCCTTCTTTGACCTAGAAGGGCTGATCCAGACTCACTTATAGAGTTAAGGTGTGGTGTCAACAGGGTTTAGTCTGGTAGCAATTTCATAACCCAAATCACTGGTTCGAAACAACAACAAAAAATATTGTTCCGTCCTGTACGGGACTTGAGTGCACAACCGGGACTCTGCACTGACCCTAGAATCAGTTCTGCTGGTCCCTGATGTGGATGCACCTGGCGGGAGAGAGGAACACGGTGACACAACAGAAACACTCTATGTTTGCACGACGACCTCCTTTCTCCCGGAGAGAAGCTGTGTGTACAATCTGAATCAGCGATGCAGTGAAACTAACAAAAATGCAATAATTCATGGAGAAAGAACGTCCTGATCAATTTCACAACATGAAGACGTGAGGAGAGGCAGGCGGTTGCCAGGGTGCAAAGCAGCGAACCAGGAGAGAAACGTGCGCCTCGGTCCTCTCTCCTCCGTCGCGGTCCGACGGCGTGTCGCTTTCGAACGTGGCAAAAGGTCTGGGGACAGGAATATGAAGTTCGGCAGATCAGTACCCTGTGTTTCTTCTGAACAACGCAGACTTTTTGTTAGGAGGAGAAGCACTCCATGAAAAGAAATCCATCTGTCAATATGTTCCTGTTTTTCTCCACCAGTAAGGAACTCAAGCTTATTTATTTTGAAAAGCCAAAAGGAACATGGAGTGCCTCTTAGAATCAACCCGCCCGCGGGGGAGCTCAGCCTTTGAAGGGCTCATGTTCTTAGGAGACGAGGGGAGCGCCTTCGCTTGCCTGACTTTCAGGAGGTGGGGAAAGCAAGCCTCCGTCGATGAGACGGGGTGCCTCTGGTGTCCCTGAAGCTGTGCTCTTGCTCCGGAGCGTGGCTCGGGCCGGGGAATCCACAGGGGCCCAGTGGAGGAAAGCGGAAGGGTCAGTTGTGTTTGACTCTCTGTGACCCCATAGACTGGAGCCCACCAGGCTCCTCTGTCCAGGGGATTCCCCAGGGGACAGGCAAGAATGCTGCAGTGGGTTGCCGGGCCCTCCTCCAGGGGATCTTTCCGACCCATAGACTGAAACCGAGTCTACCACCTGACTAACAGGGAAGCCCAGGAACAGGAGAGGGAATGGTAACTCCTGTGCAGTGTTTCATTGAGAAAAAAAATAGCCTTCATCTGTCTTCAGGCTACAGTTCCTTCTCCCTTTAAGGCCCATTGCACCCTGGCCTCTTCATCTTAAAGCTAGAAAAGACAGAAATTGTATTAAGCTGTAGGGTATTCTTGCCAAACCCGGTGGACTCAATTGTTCAAAGCTCTTGCGTTTGTGTGGAAACAAGAAAAAAAGATAAGCAAAACCCTGAAACATCCAGCAAATTTGAAACCCACAGTCAATGAGTGACCATATTTATCTTTTGGAAAAGACCTTTAAATAAAGACTCAGAGGAAAAACAAAATGCAATAATTCATGGAGAAAGAACGTCCTGATCAATTTCACAACATGAAGACGTGAGGAGAGGCAGGCGGTTGCCAGGGTGCAAAGCAGCGAACCAGGAGAGAAACGTGCGCCTCGGTCCTCTCTCCTCCGTCGCGGTCCGACGGCGTGTCGCTTTCGAACGTGGCAAAAGGTCTGGGGACAGGAATATGAAGTTCGGCAGATCAGTACCCTGTGTTTCTTCTGAACAACGCAGACTTTTTGTTAGGAGGAGAAGCACTCCATGAAAAGAAATCCATCTGTCAATATGTTCCTGTTTTTCTCCACCAGTAAGGAACTCAAGCTTATTTATTTTGAAAAGCCAAAAGGAACATGGAGTGCCTCTTAGAATCAACCCGCCCGCGGGGGAGCTCAGCCTTTGAAGGGCTCATGTTCTTAGGAGACGAGGGGAGCGCCTTCGCTTGCCTGACTTTCAGGAGGTGGGGAAAGCAAGCCTCCGTCGATGAGACGGGGTGCCTCTGGTGTCCCTGAAGCTGTGCTCTTGCTCCGGAGCGTGGCTCGGGCCGGGGAATCCACAGGGGCCCAGTGGAGGAAAGCGGAAGGGTCAGTTGTGTTTGACTCTCTGTGACCCCATAGACTGGAGCCCACCAGGCTCCTCTGTCCAGGGGATTCCCCAGGGGACAGGCAAGAATGCTGCAGTGGGTTGCCGGGCCCTCCTCCAGGGGATCTTTCCGACCCATAGACTGAAACCGAGTCTACCACCTGACTAACAGGGAAGCCCAGGAACAGGAGAGGGAATGGTAACTCCTGTGCAGTGTTTCATTGAGAAAAAAAATAGCCTTCATCTGTCTTCAGGCTACAGTTCCTTCTCCCTTTAAGGCCCATTGCACCCTGGCCTCTTCATCTTAAAGCTAGAAAAGACAGAAATTGTATTAAGCTGTAGGGTATTCTTGCCAAACCCGGTGGACTCAATTGTTCAAAGCTCTTGCGTTTGTGTGGAAAAAAAAAAAAAAAAGATAAGCAAAACCCTGAAACCTCCAGCAAATTTGAAACACACAGTCAATGAGTGACAATATTTATCTTTTGGAAAAGACCTTTAAATAAAGACTCAGAGGAAAAACAAAAGAAAACTAATCATTCCGTCTATTTCCCCAACATATTGGCTTTTTAATTGTCAGTATATGCATTTTCACTTCCGCCAAGACATCTGCATCCTGCTTATTACCAGAGACTGAGCATCACCAGGCAAGGCTGTTACTATGGCAAACGCTTTTATGGGAAGAGGAATGTAAATGAGAAGAACTCACAAAATGTACCATGAAAACAGGAAGGTAGGGAAAAAAAGATCCTTCCTTCTTCAGCCTGAGCATTTGAAAGGCAGTGGCGACAATGGAATATTTAACAATGACCCATCAGGTAAGCGACCGTATTGGAGGACGCACCAAAGCCAAAACCTGTTGTTTCCTGGCCTGGAGGCCCTGGCGTCCTGGTTGGGGAATGCTGACATCCTCGCCACAGACAGACAAAATCCTTGATGCAATAGCACATGGTGGACTGAGAAATCCATTCTTTAGACCACAGGTGCTTTGGGAGCCCAGATAAGAGAGATGCAATGGACAGAGCTTGATCAAGAAAGATCTCCTCAGCAAAGGGGTGTGCAGGCTTTGTTTTTAAAGGGCTGATGGTGTCCGAAGAAGGGTTGTGGACAAGGTCAAAGACTATTCAGGGTTTAAGGGGTTGACTAAAATTGGGATGATGTGAAGGGAATAGCTGGGATCCAGATGGCAAAGACCAAGGAGTCTGCCTTCGCTGGGGACTGGTTCCTTTTGAAGGCTAAGGAATTTGGACACTCTCCTGTAGGAAGGATTAGATGCTGTGGGTTTCTGCTGGGTCCTGGTTTCCCCTCTAACTAGTGACACGTGCCCAACGACAGCTTCTGCGGTGGCCCGCTGTCCCCAGCTGGGGTCGGGCTGGGGGCGCAGGGGAGGTCCTGACAGCGGCTCGTGCCCCCGCTCGGCTCTGTTCTCCTTCCTGGCCTGAGCTCGGCTCGCACTCCCCCGAAGGGCCCTGTGCTGTTTCCAGGCTACCCCTCACGCAGCACAGCCTCTCCAGAGAGCCGGCCCTCTGCCAGCAAGTCCCAGTCTGTGCCTGGACCCACACGCGCACCTGCTTCTTTTTTTGGAAAAGACCTTTAAATAAAGACTCAGGAAAAACAAAAGAAAACTAATCATTCCGTCTATTTCCCCAACATATTGGCTTTTTAATTGTCAGTATATGCATTTTCACTTCCGCCAAGACATCTGCATCCTGCTTATTACCAGAGACTGAGCATCACCAGGCAAGGCTGTTACTATGGCAAACGCTTTTATGGGAAGAGGAATGTAAATGAGAAGAACTCACAAAATGTACCATGAAAACAGGAAGGTAGGGAAAAAAAGATCCTTCCTTCTTCAGCCTGAGCATTTGAAAGGCAGTGGCGACAATGGAATATTTAACAATGACCCATCAGGTAAGCGACCGTATTGGAGGACGCACCAAAGCCAAAACCTGTTGTTTCCTGGCCTGGAGGCCCTGGCGTCCTGGTTGGGGAATGCTGACATCCTCGCCACAGACAGACAAAATCCTTGATGCAATAGCACATGGTGGACTGAGAAATCCATTCTTTAGACCACAGGTGCTTTGGGAGCCCAGATAAGAGAGATGCAATGGACAGAGCTTGATCAAGAAAGATCTCCTCAGCAAAGGAAGTGCAGGCTTTGTTTTTAAAGGGCTGATGGTGTCCGAAGAAGGGTTGTGGACAAGGTCAAAGACTATTCAGGGTTTAAGGGGTTGACTAAAATTGGGATGATGTGAAGGGAATAGCTGGGATCCAGATGGCAAAGACCAAGGAGTCTGCCTTCGCTGGGGACTGGTTCCTTTTGAAGGCTAAGGAATTTGGACACTCTCCTGTAGGAAGGATTAGATGCTGTGGGTTTCTGCTGGGTCCTGGTTTCCCCTCTAACTAGTGACACGTGCCCAACGACAGCTTCTGCGGTGGCCCGCTGTCCCCAGCTGGGGTCGGGCTGGGGGCGCAGGGGAGGTCCTGACAGCGGCTCGTGCCCCCGCTCGGCTCTGTTCTCCTTCCTGGCCTGAGCTCGGCTCGCACTCCCCCGAAGGGCCCTGTGCTGTTTCCAGGCTACCCCTCACGCAGCACAGCCTCTCCAGAGAGCCGGCCCTCTGCCAGCAAGTCCCAGTCTGTGCCTGGACCCACACCGCGCACCTGCTGCCTTCTCTCCTGGAGCTTGTCGCCCACCTGCGGGAACCGCTAGTTTCTAGGGGGACAGGCTGCGGCCGTTCCACTCACCGTCTGTGCTGGGAGAGGCTTCAGAAGAAATGACGTGCACTCCACGTACTCCTGACCTGCCTTCCGATGGTCTTCTGGCTGCTGCCTAACTCTGCAGACTCACATTTCCCAGTGCTAGAGAAGTCCGGTCTCCATCACCTTTCCGGAGCCGGCAGGCTGGACGCTCAGGCTTAGTGGATGCTCTGCTTTCACCAGGAATCTCCCCTCGGCTATCCCCCACCCACTCTACCTCCTGGCTATCCAGACACGGACAGGGAATACAATCTAGAAAGAAATGCACTCAGAGCATTAAATCTGCTACTGTGTAAAATACATTATAAGAATAAAACACGTTAGGAAGAAAGCTAGTTAAAAGCAATTTCAGTGAGGTGAGAAGATCTGGTGTCTCGAAGGGCTGTGTGTTCTCAATCAGGAAGTCGTGTCTGACTCCCTGCGACCCATGAAGGAGCCAAGGGATTCTCCAGGCAAGAATACTGAAGTGGATGGCCTTTCCCTTCTCCAGGGGATCTTCCCAACCCAGGGATCAAACCCAGGTCTCCTGCATTGTAGGTAGATTCTTCACCGGCTGAGCTACCCAGAGATGGGTGGCTTGAATCAAATATGCAAGTAAAAATTGAACTTTTCCTCAGTGTCTTGGAGAAATGTTGCTACTGGGTGAAACTGCTAGTCAAAGAAATAGGAACAAACTGCTAAGAGATAAAGGAATTAGCTCCGGGAAATGTTTGTATTTAAGAAGAAGTTTGGGGGAGGAAGAGAAAGGAAAGTCAGTCAAGAGATAAGAGAAGTGAGAGCCAAGGAGGTCACAACAGAGCTAAGGTGACTCAGGGTCACAGAGTCAAATAGCTCCAGATTCCAAAAGAAATGCACCAGGCATGTTACGTGCTCTTGAGAATTAATGACGAATGAGGGGTCAACCTGAAATCGGGAGACAGGAATCCACTGATATGCCCTCTGCCAGCAAGTCCCAGTCTGTGCCTGGACCCACACCGCGCACCTGCTGCCTTCTCTCCTGGAGCTTGTCGCCCACCTGCGGGAACCGCTAGTTTCTAGGGGGACAGGCTGCGGCCGTTCCACTCACCGTCTGTGCTGGGAGAGGCTTCAGAAGAAATGACGTGCACTCCACGTACTCCTGACCTGCCTTCCGATGGTCTTCTGGCTGCTGCCTAACTCTGCAGACTCACATTTCCCAGTGCTAGAGAAGTCCGGTCTCCATCACCTTTCCGGAGCCGGCAGGCTGGACGCTCAGGCTTAGTGGATGCTCTGCTTTCACCAGGAATCTCCCCTCGGCTATCCCCCACCCACTCTACCTCCTGGCTATCCAGACACGGACAGGGAATACAATCTAGAAAGAAATGCACTCAGAGCATTAAATCTGCTACTGTGTAAAATACATTATAAGAATAAAACACGTTAGGAAGAAAGCTAGTTAAAAGCAATTTCAGTGAGGTGAGAAGATCTGGTGTCTCGAAGGGCTGTGTGTTCTCAATCAGGAAGTCGTGTCTGACTCCCTGCGACCCATGAAGGAGCCAAGGGATTCTCCAGGCAAGAATACTGAAGTGGATGGCCTTTCCCTTCTCCAGGGGATCTTCCCAACCCAGGGATCAAACCCAGGTCTCCTGCATTGTAGGTAGATTCTTCACCGGCTGAGCTACCCAGAGATGGGTGGCTTGAATCAAATATGCAAGTAAAAATTGAACTTTTCCTCAGTGTCTTGGAGAAATGTTGCTACTGGGTGAAACTGCTAGTCAAAGAAATAGGAACAAACTGCTAAGAGATAAAGGAATTAGCTCCGGGAAATGTTTGTATTTAAGAAGAAGTTTGGGGGAGGAAGAGAAAGGAAAGTCAGTCAAGAGATAAGAGAAGTGAGAGCCAAGGAGGTCACAACAGAGCTAAGGTGACTCAGGGTCACAGAGTCAAATAGCTCCAGATTCCAAAAGAAATGCACCAGGCATGTTACGTGCTCTTGAGAATTAATGACGAATGAGGGGTCAACCTGAAATCGGGAGACAGGAATCCACTGATATGCCCTGGGGCAATGCCTCCCTAGTGGTGGAGACAGAGCCAGATGCTGCTAGCCAGGGAATCAATCATTACAAACAATTCTAGAAGTTTGTAGCAGATTTGGTTATGAATAAGCTTCAGTCTCTGAGAAATTTGGCAGCGTCAAGAATGAGGACTTCTGATTGGTATGGATGAAGCAAAGACCAAAAAGATTTTGGTTAAGGGGGTCATTGTTTAGAAAAGAAGAGGAAGATATTTTATACTCGTTTAAAGAGTATAAAATATACAGTTCTTCCATACAAAATTTGTGCAAGTACAAACTATGTAGAAAGCAATAAAAATTATTTACCAAGAAGACTCAAAGGAAACTTACATAAATCAAAGGATCTAAATATTTCTTATCAGAAGAATCATTAAACTATTTTACTTAGTTATATTTTTCTTTTATTTTTTCTTTTTAAAGTTACGAAAATATGATAACACATTTATAGGAGACTTGGAAAATACAAAACAAAGTTACATGTGGATCAACTATATAACTGTCTTACGTAGATAAGTTAAGATTTTTAGTTGGAGTTTCAATATCAAGGTCTCCGAAATTAATAGAATGAATCTAAAGAAAAGTAGAAGCATATAGCAGACCTGAAAAGCATTATGAACCAACGTGACATAATGAAGATTTACGCAATTTTCGTACAGCAGTGGGATACGAATTCTATTCAAGTTCTCATAGACAGTACTAACTGGGAGACACTGGGACATACCTAGAGATCCAGGACCAGAAGCTCAGTCTAAAGGAGCTACCCAGGGGTCTTGGAGAAATGTTTGCTACTGGGTGAAACTGCTAGTCAAAGAAATAGGAACAAACTGCTAAGAGATAAAGGAATTAGCTCCGGGAAATGTTTGTATTTAAGAAGAAGTTTGGGGGAGGAAGAGAAAGGAAAGTCAGTCAAGAGATAAGAGAAGTGAGAGCCAAGGAGGTCACAACAGAGCTAAGGTGACTCAGGGTCACAGAGTCAAATAGCTCCAGATTCCAAAAGAAATGCACCAGGCATGTTACGTGCTCTTGAGAATTAATGACGAATGAGGGGTCAACCTGAAATCGGGAGACAGGAATCCACTGATATGCCCTGGGGCAATGCCCCCCTAGTGGTGGAGACAGAGCCAGATGCTGCTAGCCAGGGAATCAATCATTACAAACAATTCTAGAAGTTTGTAGCAGATTTGGTTATGAATAAGCTTCAGTCTCTGAGAAATTTGGCAGCGTCAAGAATGAGGACTTCTGATTGGTATGGATGAAGCAAAGACCAAAAAGATTTTGGTTAAGGGGGTCATTGTTTAGAAAAGAAGAGGAAGATATTTTATACTCGTTTAAAGAGTATAAAATATACAGTTCTTCCATACAAAATTTGTGCAAGTACAAACTATGTAGAAAGCAATAAAAATTATTTACCAAGAAGACTCAAAGGAAACTTACATAAATCAAAGGATCTAAATATTTCTTATCAGAAGAATCATTAAACTATTTTACTTAGTTATATTTTTCTTTTATTTTTTCTTTTTAAAGTTACGAAAATATGATAACACATTTATAGGAGACTTGGAAAATACAAAACAAAGTTACATGTGGATCAACTATATAACTGTCTTACGTAGATAAGTTAAGATTTTTAGTTGGAGTTTCAATATCAAGGTCTCCGAAATTAATAGAATGAATCTAAAGAAAAGTAGAAGCATATAGCAGACCTGAAAAGCATTATGAACCAACGTGACATAATGAAGATTTACGCAATTTTCGTACAGCAGTGGGATACGAATTCTATTCAAGTTCTCATAGACAGTACTAACTGGGAGACACTGGGACATACCTAGAGATCCAGGACCAGAAGCTCAGTCTAAAGGTATTAGATTGTGAATGAATTAATTATGTAAGAATAGTTAATTATGAATTAGCTCCCTCGTAATTTATGACATATTTAGTAAAGTCATAGTCTATACCCCAACACACTTTAAGCCACTCCACAGGTTTCATACATCAGGGATCCTGAAGCACAGAGACTTTGAATAAGAAAAACATTTGAAACTAGGTGCCATATTTACAGAATTTGACGGCCCTGTCTAACACTGATGTCTGAAAAGTTGCCCAGGAAGGTACCCTTCTGTGGGCTTCCCAGGTGGCTCAGAAGTAAAGAATTCACCTGCCAATGCAGGAGATGCAAGAGACGCTGGTTCCGTCCCTGATTTGGGGAGATGCCCTGGAGGAGGGCACGGCAGCCCATTCCAGTGTCCCTGTCTGGAGAGTCCCGTGGACAGCGGAGCCTGGCGGGCTGCCGTCCATCACACAGGGCTGGACAGGACTGAGCCTTTCCGTGCGTCTCCTTCCACCCCTTTAGTTCAGGGCAGAGCATCAGTGCTCAGCTAAGAGTCGTTCCCCTTTTCCACACCACCGATTCTTCTCTTCGAAAAGTTCTCTGTACACGTTTCTTCTCTCCTGGGGCATCTCCACCTAAACGTGTCTGAAAACAAGCTCAATACCTTGTCTCTAGAACAAGATAATGCTTCACTCCTGGACTTCCTATTTATGTCAAGGATGCTGCCTTACGATTCTGTTGCAATGGGATCGGAGGTCGTCCAGCGACAGTGTATGGCCTCAGGTGATGGACCTCCGCGGAGGGCAGAGGCGTGGGACTCAGAGAGGACCGGGCGGGGTGGGGTGGGGTGGGGTGGGGTGAGCACCTTTCTTGTCCTTGCCCACGCTGTAAGGCAGCCTCGCTTCCCCTGGACTCGCTCCGGCTTTGCCAGTTCACACGGGCACCCGGGCGCTAGTCCCTGAGCCTTTCTGAGGGTCCATTTATTCATCTGTCAGCTCCATTCTGAGTCTGGCTCTCTCGGAGCGGAGCCTGGAAGGGATGCGTTTGGTTGACCGAGGGGTATTCCCAGGAGAGAAGGAGGCAGAAGCCAGCAGGCTCGGGCAAGGACATGGTCTCAGCTAGAGCCCGTGTTCCCTGTGAGTTCGCGGAGAGCTCTGCGGAGGAAGCCGCGATACAAAGCCAGTCCCCGTTCAAGGCAAGGGCCCAGGCGCCAGGAACCAGGCCGTGTAGTCCAGTGTTACTGGGTGCCGGCTGCCTCTGCGGGAGGCAGAATAGCCTCCCAGGACCAGTGACTCCAGAGGGTCAAGGCCAGTGGGGTCGGAAGGTGCCTCCTCGTCGCCGGAAGCCTGGGCCCTCGGCAGCGGAGGACACCAGGGCAGGATGCCAACAGCTTCCCATGCTGCAAGTGGAAGCAGGAGCTGCCTCATGGGTCCCAGCCACGAGAGGCGATTAGGCCATTATCTTGCATGCCAGGGGCACTCCAGAAATATTACATGATGATTAGAACTACGCCTCAAGGTTTACTAGGAGCTCATGGGAGATGGTAGGTTTCTCAGGTCACTCAAATGGCAAAGAGCCTGCCTGCCAATGCAGGAGAGGTGGGTTCCATCCCTGGGTTGGGGAGATGCCCTGGAGGAGGAAATGGCAACCCACTCCAGTGTCCTTGCCTGCGTAATCCCACGGCCAGAGGAGCCTGGTGAGCTAGAGTTCACAGGGCTGCAAAGTGTCGGACATGACTTAGTGACTGAGCATGCCTGCACATGTCTCTAAGAACAAGATAATGCTTCACTCCTGGACTTCCTATTTATGTCAAGGATGCTGCCTTACGATTCTGTTGCAATGGGATCGGAGGTCGTCCAGCGACAGTGTATGGCCTCAGGTGATGGACCTCCGCGGAGGGCAGAGGCGGGGGGCTCAGGGAGGACCGGGCGGGGTGGGGTGGGGTGGGGTGAGCACCTTTCTTGTCCTTGCCCACGCTGTAAGGCAGCCTCGCTTCCTGGACTCGCTCCGGCTTTCCTTGCCAGTTCACACGGGCACCCGGGCGCTAGTCCCTGAGCCTTTCTGAGGGTCCATTTATTCATCTGTCAGCTCCATTCTGAGTCTGGCTCTCTCGGAGCGGAGCCTGGAAGGGATGCGTTTGGTTGACCGAGGGGTATTCCCAGGAGAGAAGGAGGCAGAAGCCAGCAGGCTCGGGCAAGGACATGGTCTCAGCTAGAGCCCGTGTTCCCTGTGAGTTCGCGGAGAGCTCTGCGGAGGAAGCCGCGATACAAAGCCAGTCCCCGTTCAAGGCAAGGGCCCAGGCGCCAGGAACCAGGCCGTGTAGTCCAGTGTTACTGGGTGCCGGCTGCCTCTGCGGGAGGCAGAATAGCCTCCCAGGACCAGTGACTCCAGAGGGTCAAGGCCAGTGGGGTCGGAAGGTGCCTCCTCGTCGCCGGAAGCCTGGGCCCTCGGCAGCGGAGGACACCAGGGCAGGATGCCAACAGCTTCCCATGCTGCAAGTGGAAGCAGGAGCTGCCTCATGGGTCCCAGCCACGAGAGGCGATTAGGCCATTATCTTGCATGCCAGGGGCACTCCAGAAATATTACATGATGATTAGAACTACGCCTCAAGGTTTACTAGGAGCTCATGGGAGATGGTAGGTTTCTCAGGTCACTCAAATGGCAAAGAGCCTGCCTGCCAATGCAGGAGAGGTGGGTTCCATCCCTGGGTTGGGGAGATGCCCTGGAGGAGGAAATGGCAACCCACTCCAGTGTCCTTGCCTGCGTAATCCCACGGCCAGAGGAGCCTGGTGAGCTAGAGTTCACAGGGCTGCAAAGTGTCGGACATGACTTAGTGACTGAGCATGCCTGCACATGTGAGATGTTATTTCTGGAACACAGAAAATATTTATCTTGCCAGAGTTGATGTAACTTAGTTTTTGCTCAAGAATGTGTGGTCTGTGATCCATGGTCCTAGAATTTCTTACACTATTTCTGAAGCTCCAAGTGTTCAGCAAGGATGATATGAATGACCATCTTTTGACCTTTGTTTTTTTTTTTTTTTGACCGTTGGTTTTTAAACAGAGTGTTCAGCCCCATATCCAA
Source organism: Tragulus kanchil (assembly GCA_022376925.1). Taxonomy (NCBI): domain Eukaryota; kingdom Metazoa; phylum Chordata; class Mammalia; order Artiodactyla; family Tragulidae; genus Tragulus; species Tragulus kanchil. The sequence continues at coordinate 2,732,857 of JAIOJX010000003.1, forward strand.
TCGTCATGTAAATTACAATAGTTGGATGTGTCCAAGGGCATTTTTGTCATGAGTCAGGGTTCCAGGTGACACCAAAGGAACGGTTCTGTCTGTTTCTCCTCATTCCTTGGGCCTCTCCTCGGTGTTCTGTTCTTGTGACAGTCCCAACCTACACAGATGTATTTTGCGAGTGGGATTTTGTGCAACACTGTATCACTATATCAAATGTGTTATATTACAGTCCTCATGCTAGACATCCATCAGCTGCATTGCTTGCATCTGTAAATCTTGTAATTCCATCACAGAAGCAATCAAGTTGTCTATGGAATGATTAGTTCCCTGCAAATACCTGGTGATTATAGCGTTTGCCTCTCTTATCCGTGGATGCCTTCCGATCCCCCTCTCCTCCCTCCATTATTTACTGGAGATTCAGGATGTTCAGACATAATTCAAATTTATCATGTCTCACTGATTATTTTATAACGCCATTAAGTAGGAAGACAGTACTGTATTTCACAGATGAAGAAGTTAAAACAAAGAAATGTGTGAATGGAAGGGCAACGGCCCAACCATAATTTTTATCTTAAAAGTCCTCAAGTTCCCTGGAACTGATATTCCCTGAATATTCATTGGAAGAACTGATGTTGTCGCTCCAATACTTTGGCCACCTGCTGCGAAGAGACACCTCATTGGGAAGACTCTGATGCTGGACCTTGCAAAGAGCCTGCCTGCCAATGCAATTCCACCTGGGTTGGGGAGATGCCCTGGAGGAGGAAATGGCAACCCACTCCAGTGTCCTTGCCTGCGTAATCCCACGGCCAGAGGAGCCTGGTGAGCTAGAGTTCACAGGGCTGCAAAGTGTCGGACATGACTTAGTGACTGAGCATGCCTGCACATGTGAGATGTTATTTCTGGAACACAGAAAATATTTATCTTGCCAGAGTTGATGTAACTTAGTTTTTGCTCAAGAATGTGTGGTCTGTGATCCATGGTCCTAGAATTTCTTACACTATTTCTGAAGCTCCAAGTGTTCAGCAAGGATGATATGAATGACCATCTTTTGACCTTTGTTTTTTTTTTTTTTTGACCGTTGGTTTTTAAACAGAGTGTTCAGCCCCATATCCAATCGTCATGTAAATTACAATAGTTGGATGTGTCCAAGGGCATTTTTGTCATGAGTCAGGGTTCCAGGTGACACCAAAGGAACGGTTCTGTCTGTTTCTCCTCATTCCTTGGGCCTCTCCTCGGTGTTCTGTTCTTGTGACAGTCCCAACCTACACAGATGTATTTTGCGAGTGGGATTTTGTGCAACACTGTATCACTATATCAAATGTGTTATATTACAGTCCTCATGCTAGACATCCATCAGCTGCATTGCTTGCATCTGTAAATCTTGTAATTCCATCACAGAAGCAATCAAGTTGTCTATGGAATGATTAGTTCCCTGCAAATACCTGGTGATTATAGCGTTTGCCTCTCTTATCCGTGGATGCCTTCCGATCCCCTCTCCCCCCTCCATTATTTACTGGAGATTCAGGATGTTCAGACATAATTCAAATTTATCATGTCTCACTGATTATTTTATAACGCCATTAAGTAGGAAGACAGTACTGTATTTCACAGATGAAGAAGTTAAAACAAAGAAATGTGTGAATGGAAGGGCAACGGCCCAACCATAATTTTTATCTTAAAAGTCCTCAAGTTCCCTGGAACTGATATTCCCTGAATATTCATTGGAAGAACTGATGTTGTCGCTCCAATACTTTGGCCACCTGCTGCGAAGAGACACCTCATTGGGAAAGACTCTGATGCTGGCAACGACGGAGGGCAGGAGGAGAGGGGGGGCAGCAGTGATGAGATGGCATCATGGACTCAATGGAGGTGAGTTTGAGCAAACGTGGGGAGATGGTGACGGACAGGGAGGCCTGGGATGCTACAGTCCATGGGGTCACAAAGAGCTGGACACAACTTAGTGACTGAACAACAGAACTTGAAATCTCAAAACCTCATTTACTACAGAGCATAGTCCTCTGTTCTTCAGCACCAACTCCGATTTCCATGACCCTCAGCAGGGAAGAGCTCATTTACATGAAAGGCACTCCAAAATCTTATTTTTTTTTTTTTTTTGGTCTCTTTTATTGATTTTTTAAAAAATTTATTTTCATCCATCTTAATTCTTTGGCCTGTGTGGGCCTCCCACTACAATGGCCTCTCTCGATGCAGAGCACCAGCTCTGGGCACATGCACTCCAGAGCACTGGCTCCTGACTGGACACAGCGGTCCAAGCCGCTCCATGGCACGTGGGATCTTCCTGGGCCAGGGCCCGAACTAGTGCCCCTTGCACTGCAAGGTGGACTCTTTACCCACTGGACCACCAGGGAAGCCCTGCTCCAAAATCTTAACATGAAGATAGCAACTGCCAAGTGTACATCCTACTTCCCACTTCACTCAAGTCAAAAAACACATTGGGCACCTTCTACCTCAATCTTTGTTCTCTTATGTTCCTTTCTTGTCCCCACTACAGCTGTCTGATCATCGGTCAGAGAAGAGGGGACCCCCCTGCCCGGAGCAGCCTCACTCTGTGCGCTGGGCTCCAGCTTGAACTGCTACCTTGTCACCAACTGACCACAGGGGATGGTGTCTTGGAGGAAGGGAGGTTTGCTTCATACGTCATGCAAGAGTTTTGATCACAGCTAAGCAAAGATAAAGCTGGACACAAAGAATATTAGGGACATCTAAGGAGATGAGAGTGAGACCAAGCATGACCCTGGGGGGCTCATGAGTGTAAAAGCCTGTCAGCACCCCCTGTTTCTCAGTTACAGGAAATAGACTTCATTCAGCCTCCGTGACCTTCCCTGAGTTCCAACAGGCAGGTTCAAACAGCTGCTGACTGAGGAAGGGAGAGGACGCGGAGACGAGGGAGGCGTTAGGCAGAGGGTCAAACCCGCGCCAGGCAGGAATGGTTAGCTGCATTCTGCCCACACGCATGGAAACCCCAGACTGGTTGGAACTGGAGAGCTGACGACTCTGACTCCTCTCACCTTCCTACCAACCCACCAGAAGAACGTCCATGACAATAACATCCTTCACGACCTGCTCGGGGGGACACACCCCACCGTGGTCCCCTTTGCCTGGCGCTAAAGCTGTTCTTTCCCTACTTCACTCGGAGCTCATTCTCCGAGAATTAATTCTATGTTGGGTGCAGAGGCCAGATTCAGCATCAAGAGCGTGATATTGGGTTAATGGAGGGGCCCTCTCCACGAGCTCTGGTGGTCCAGCTGATGGTCATCGGGACAATAACAGTGGAGAGGGCAACAGGATTGAGGTACAAGGATGGTTCCTTGGTGGTTCAATGATAAAGAATCCGGCTGCAATGCAAGAGCCACTGGAGATGTGCATTCGATCCCTGGATCAGGAGGATCCCTGGAGAAGAAAGTGGCAGCCCGCTTGATATTCTTGCTTGGAGAATCCCACGGACAGAGGAGCCTGGCGAGCTACAGTCCGTGGGGTCACAGAGTCCGAAGTCATTGAGTGACCCAACAACCACAACCTGGCAAGGAAGAAAGATGCGGGAGCGGGGCGGGGGCAGGGTGATCTATAGCCCCCTTCACGGAACAAGCGCCATCTTCCTCCGAGTTTCCTAGCCAGCTCCCCAGCTCTCACAGACCTGCGATGTCTGCGTGGTTACAGCTTTCTGCCTTTGTCCCTTGCACTTTTGTAACATAGGAGAGATGAATTGTATGGTGAAGCTTTTCCACAATTTGCTGAACCTCTGCATTCCTGACATTAATCTTTCCCCAAGTGCCCTATCATTAACTTGAAAAATCAACTGGGCAAAACCGTAGAGTAGATTCATGTAAATGGAAATACATAAATAGTGTGCGGGCTGGAAATGGGGCAGGACTGTCTGGCTGCCTGAGAATCTGTAGCAAGGTGATATATGGGGCTTTTCTCCAGAATGTTTCATCCAGGGAACATGCCGTTTATCCATCACCAGGTGTTCGGGAGTCAGAATTGTTTCTTTTGGGTCATGGACCTGGTAAAGGCATGGAAGACATCTCCATTTCCACATTGCTTTCAAATTATGCAAATAAAAAATAACTTCTCTGCCGTGGTCTCTGAAAGAATATCTCTTTTCCTCTCCATTTGGGGAATACAGCAAGCATGTGCCTTTACCTGGATTTTCTTCTATATGAAAAGATAGTTAGCGAAGGACATCCATTTGTAGATTTTCCTAGACAATGTTCCTGTGTGTTTACATCATAAATGTTCTTACAGTACCAACTTAGATTAGTCTTACAAAGTCAGCTAGACTGCTCTAGTGTTGCAGTAATTCTGTACGTTTTGAGCCTGCTTTTTCTGGTCCGGCTCTTCTACACCTGAATTTGTTCTTATGTACATAGAGCTCTTCGTTTGTGCTCACAAGATGAAGAGGATGAACTGGATAGAAAAATGGAGACAATCTCCAGGGAGGAGAAAATGGCCCTCGGCTGAGGGTCCCTGGGTACGGATTTTACCCCAGAGGCAGCACCAGGCGACTCTGAACTGGCCACATTTTTCAGCTGCAAACTGTGGTCAGATTCTTTGTAAACGTTGGTGGTTTGAGAATAAGTCCGAACTGTTGTTTCACCCACTACGTTGAAATCGCCAGCCCTTGGGCATCTGCCCTGAGCTATGTCTCCCACGCACAGTATCTGGCCAAGGGACCAGGACATAATTCAAATAAAACTAGGTCCAGTGGACAGACATACGTAGAGATTCTCAGAAAGGGAAATGAAGGAATATGCTCAGGCCATTTTCAGAGCTCAGCTGAAACTTAAATACCTAAATCACATCAAACATGTAATGTTCGTGCTTGAAGCAAAAATTAAGGCAGAAGTTAGAATGAAAAGTGACTCCCACTGATTTTATTTTTCTTTTGTCTATAGTAAGCGATTATATGATGGAGGAAGTTAAACCTTAGCAAAGGCTTGGGCTTAATGTGAAAAGACACACAGGTTTATGTTCAATATTCTTTTCATTAATGCTTATGGAGAGCATCTTGGGTGTCTCTCAGCATTCAGCAAACCATCATGAAGCTTAGAATTTTCACAGCCTAAGACAAATACTTGAGTAACAGTTAATGTAACTACATAGAAACAGGTCACATGGAGAATCTCCCTGGGCCAACACTTCTCTGTCGTTTGCTGATGTCTGCTGCTGTGAAGAATAAAAGGATAATTAGAGATTTCATGATTAAGGACTTGTTTGGACTTTGGTTACTAAGCAAATTAATAATTTATTTTTATAGACTAGCTTTTCAATTTAAAATCACATGAGTTTGTATGCAAGGAAAGTATTTTTGAAATGTAAATACTTGTTGGGGTGTAATATCAGGGAGCAAGATTGGACTAAAATTCAGTAGAAACATTGTTAACGTACACAAATATTTTCCTGAAACTAAAGGTAATACTTAGTACTCACATGCTGTGCTGTGCTCACTTGTGTCTGACTCTTTGGGACCCCAGGCTCCTCTGTCCATGGCATTCTCCAGGCAAGAATACTGGAATGGGTTGACACTTCCTTCCCCAAGGGACTTTCCCTGACCCTGGGACTGAACCCAGGTCTCCTGCATTGCAGGCAGATTCTTTACTGTCTGAGCCACCAGGAAAGCCCAGCGCTACCTGGGAAGCATTTGTTAAATTTATTAACTACTTAGATAGCTTTTATTAAATGCCAGGCATTGTTCTAAGATACACACACACACACTCTCTTCATTTATTTCTCTGAAGTAACCTTATGAAGGGCATGCGCCTCATCTGTATAAATAAATAAATGAAGGGTAACAGAACGTGTCACCTGAAAACATGCTTCTTTGGCACAAGGATTATTTTGAGCTAAAGGAACCTGGAAAACAGCAGGTGCAACGAGGGGGCTCCATCTCCCCCGTTTCTTCCTGAAGGCAGGGGATAAAAAATGCCGCGTGGAGGATGACCTCCTCACACCCGGAGGAGAGCCACACTCTTCTCGCAGCACGGGGAGAGGAGGTGGAGAAATCTGCACACACAGATCCTGTGAGAGTAACTGTACTCTTTCCTTCAGTCCCCACCTGCTCGAGCTGCTGTTCTGCAAGGGTCTCTCTCTGTTTAGCCTGACGCACGGGCGATAAGGCTTTGCCCCGTCTTTGGGGTCTCGTGGACATGTACACACACATATGCTTTTCTCATGCTAATCTGTCTTCTGTCAATTTAATTCTCAGGCCCAGCTGGAGCCCCTAAGAAGATGAACGTTGCCTCCCTTCTCTTGAAATATTTGATAAGGCAGCCCAGTGGAGGTGTTCACAGAATTCTTTCTTTTGAGCAGACTTAGGGGATGGCAGTGAGCAGTAGTCACATACTCATCAAATACCTCTTGGTGGCTGGAAGTGGACATGTAAAGACGGTCAAGACCTGACCGTTGGCCCACAGGTTCTCCTTCGGAGAGAGGTGGGCGGCAGAGCAGGGAGCAGTGGGCTGCCAGGATACCCTTGAGTGTGGGGTAGACACGTGGTTCTGTTTAGAGGCCTCACAGAGGACCGGACCCTCTGCCTTCCTGGGTTGTCTTCTTCTAGAAGGTGGCCCGGGGAAGGTGGAGTCATGGCCAAAGACTCCCCCAGTTCTAACCACAGACTTGAGGCAATCTGGTGGCTCTGCCTGTGACGTTGTACCAAGCAGAGTCACGGTCGAGATTATGACAAAGCAAAGCAGTGCCTTCCTAGCCTTGTTCCTTCTCATGGAAAGATCTGGGTCAGCACCAGGAGTCAGAGAATGGAGACAACGTCCTTCGGGTAAAAGTAGGAGGAACTACATTTCTCTGGAGATAGATGGATGCCTCCTTTCTCTTGACCCAGTTCCATTCATGAAAAAATCCACAAGCCACAGACGCTGACGTTGACTCAATGCCTCGAGTAATGAGGGTGCAAAAGCTAACAGCACAGGGGAATGAGTACTTGGGAGAACTGTATAATCTAGTGATTTTAACAGCTATCTTAAATTACTTAGTAAACATTTTTGAGTTGCTGAAACACACCAGGGCCTGCAGAGCACTTCAAGGCATGAGTGTCTGGGGAATTAGAGTGCACGCATAGCGGTGTCCACCACTGTGCCTTTGCACGCATGCACGCACAGGGGAGGGGGTGTTTGTGCATGCGTGTGCAGCCTTGGGTATGTGAGTGGTGTAACAGTCTCCAGCAGCGACAGGGGATGCCTCCACGCCGGCACACCTTACCTGAAACCCTTCATCGGATCTCGAAGCTCAGGCGCCCTGAGCGTCGCCCCGCCCTGGGACCGCCAAGCCCCCGCCCTGGGGGCTCCCCGAGGCTGCTGCCACCACTGCAGGCGGCTCTTTCCCTGAAGCACAGTGTCAGATTCAACGATAGCATTTTAATGGAATTTCAAGTATTTGCAAATCCTTCTTAACTTCTTTCAAGCATTTGTAATCCTTCTCATCTTTAAAAGGGGGAGTGGACCGAGCACCTTATTCAAATCGCGGTTTGCTAAAGACTCACCGAGTGGATCCTTCCTGGCCATCCTCTCAAATCAGGGTGTGCATCTTCATTTTACCTAAGGAATGTAGTTAAGGGAAATATTTGGCCATTAACCACATAAAAGCATTCTTAGATACATGGGCACTTGCTTCACGAGAGAAAACCGTAATTATGAGAAAAGCCAAAACTTCCAGTTAGAATCTATAAGTCATCTTTATGAAATGGAGACCAGTCATGAACTTCATGGCCTCACAGTCCTGCACAATCCCTGCTTCTTCACTGCTACCTGGCTCCACACTGTGTGCTTTGTCTACCTGAGGGAAGACCCACTGACCCTCTGACATGACTGTCCTTCTGGGCCAGGGAAGGCTGGAGAGGTGACAGCTGTGCCCCAAGGAGTGGACACGTGCTACAAGGACTCTCCTCCCTCAGATCCCGGACTCCTCCCTGGAGAGTGGCCCAGGGCTTTGAGAAGCTGTCAGCACTGGAGAAGGAGACCATTTCTCCCCTCCCCTGGATAGGATCCTTCTCACGTCGTTCTCCCTATATTTTGAAAGAATTCTGAGAAATAAAGACATATTCTTCACATACCAAAAGTCTTTCTGAAAGGAGCCCTGGTGAAGACAGGGAGAAACGGGAATGCTCGTCCGCTGTGGGTGGGAATAAGATGAGGCATCCGCTGGGGAAGCAATGTGACACCTCCCTGAAACGCTGAGCCTGCCCTCCAGCCTGGCAACCCCACCCCTAGACTCGTAGCCAGGAGAACTGGAAACTGTTGTCTAGGCCAAAACTGGACACGAATGTTTCTATCAGCCGTATTCCTAATAAGTCCAAGTTCCTAATAGGTACATCCCACGCAGGGCTCCCCACCTTACCTGAAACCCTTCATCGGATCTCGAAGCTCAGGCGCCCTGAGCGTCGCCCCGCCCTGGGACCGCCAAGCCCCCGCCCTGGGGGCTCCCCGAGGCTGCTGCCACCACTGCAGGCGGCTCTTTCCCTGAAGCACAGTGTCAGATTCAACGATAGCATTTTAATGGAATTTCAAGTATTTGCAAATCCTTCTTAACTTCTTTCAAGCATTTGTAATCCTTCTCATCTTTAAAAGGGGGAGTGGACCGAGCACCTTATTCAAATCGCGGTTTGCTAAAGACTCACCGAGTGGATCCTTCCTGGCCATCCTCTCAAATCAGGGTGTGCATCTTCATTTTACCTAAGGAATGTAGTTAAGGGAAATATTTGGCCATTAACCACATAAAAGCATTCTTAGATACATGGGCACTTGCTTCACGAGAGAAAAACCGTAATTATGAGAAAAGCCAAAACTTCCAGTTAGAATCTATAAGTCATCTTTATGAAATGGAGACCAGTCATGAACTTCATGGCCTCACAGTCCTGCACAATCCCTGCTTCTTCACTGCTACCTGGCTCCACACTGTGTGCTTTGTCTACCTGAGGGAAGACCCACTGACCCTCTGACATGACTGTCCTTCTGGGCCAGGGAAGGCTGGAGAGGTGACAGCTGTGCCCCAAGGAGTGGACACGTGCTACAAGGACTCTCCTCCCTCAGATCCCGGACTCCTCCCTGGAGAGTGGCCCAGGGCTTTGAGAAGCTGTCAGCACTGGAGAAGGAGACCATTTCTCCCCTCCCCTGGATAGGATCCTTCTCACGTCGTTCTCCCTATATTTTGAAAGAATTCTGAGAAATAAAGACATATTCTTCACATACCAAAAGTCTTTCTGAAAGGAGCCCTGGTGAAGACAGGGAGAAACGGGAATGCTCGTCCGCTGTGGGTGGGAATAAGATGAGGCATCCGCTGGGGAAGCAATGTGACACCTCCCTGAAACGCTGAGCCTGCCCTCCAGCCTGGCAACCCCACCCCTAGACTCGTAGCCAGGAGAACTGGAAACTGTTGTCTAGGCCAAAACTGGACACGAATGTTTCTATCAGCCGTATTCCTAATAGTCAAGTTGGAAATAACCCAACTGCTCCCCCAACAGATGGATGGATAAACAAAATGTGGTATATTTGCACAACGAAATATTCGATATTTTATAAAAGGAAAGAAGTTCGGGTACATGATACAATGTAGATGAACCTCAAAAGCAGTATGCTCAAGGAAGGAAGCAGTAACAACAGGCTGTGTATTGTGAGAATCGATTTCTATGGTGTATTCAGAGGAGACAAATCTGGGGACACGGAAAGTGGATTCATGGCCGCCAGGAGCCTGGGAGGACTTTGGAGGGAAATGGATTGTGACTGCGATGTGCTTTATTTGGGGGTGATGACCATTGCATAGTGACCATTTCACAATTCCATGACTCTACTAAAAAAACACTGGATCACACTTTTTAAAAGAGTGAAGTTAGAATCTGTGAATTATATTTCTTTTAAGCAGTTATCAAAAATCTTTTGAGCTGCTTTCTAGAGTCCAGGCCCACGTGCCTGTGAATTCCTGTAAATGATCAAGATTTAACTAGTTGTTTTGAGATATACTATAGCCTGAAGATAAAATAAAACATTTTAAAAAATAAACAAAGACAACAAAGCAATAAGAAGCGATTTTCTTCACATGTGTTGGAATTTCATGTTTTCAAACATCCCAAGGGAATCATCCATAAGATGAATCAGAATGATAATAGATATGTTTTTGCAAGGCTTTCCCAGATGGTCTTATTCAAACACATTCCGGGTGATGATAAATACAGAAGCTTATAGAGTCAGGCTGTGCTAGTGGGACTCCGGGCTGCTGAGGAGACCAGAGTCAGGCCTCAGAGGGAGCGTCTCATATTTGTGTTTCCTGGGACACGGATGGTATGTGAGCTGAAGGAAGAATTAAATGGGTTCTCACTTTCTGAGCAGGTTGGGGGGCACCTTCAATAGGCAATGAAATAGATGTCCCTTTATCTCTGAGAAAATACAGTCTGAAAGAATTGCCCATTTCAGAATGTGGTAGGTGACGGGTACATGTTTCATGAAAGTGTGTAGGAAGCAGTAACACGTGAACGGTGAGTGTGGAGTGTGTACCAGTCGTTATAAGAGCAGGTCCCCAGGGTGCTTCTAAAATTAGTGTAATGGAATTGGCATTTCAAAACACTTTTGAGAATTGAGACGATCCACAAGCATTCGTGGTCTGGTTTATGTGCAGACTGCGTACCAAAGCAGGCTTCCCAGATGGCTCGGTGGCAAAGAATCTGCCTGCCAATACAGGAGACACAGAAGGTGTGGGTTCAGTCCCGGGTCAGGAAGATCCCCTGGAGGAGGAAACGGCAACCTGGACAATCCCATGGACAGAGGAGCCTGCGGGCTACAGTCCATGGTCACAAAAGATTCGGACACGACTGAGGTATTGAGCTCACAGACGACCCGAACTGTTCTCTTGTTTTCGAATTCTTTTATCCGTGATGTTTAGAATATCAACCTTGACGGCACTGTAGACAAGCTGCCACCCCCAAACCAGAAGCAATGTTTCCTGATAAGCTACTGAAGACTCATTATTCTGGGGCAAAGCCTAGTTCTCAGTCTTGTCATATGGTTAGAAAATGCTTTCATAGGAATTACAGTTACATTGAGTCAATGTGGGACTTTTCACCAGTCTTTATTGGTTTTATCTCCCACCAAGGAAACCAATATCCCCTGACAATACGCGTATTTGAAAATTTCCCCAGTATGGAAACAAGGATTGTTTTCAGGCGGCCAAGGAAACCAAGAGGAATGTGGTTTCTGATTATTATCACACTCTTCATCATTTGAGTTTCCCGTGATGTTTCAGGTTTCAAAATTTGCCCCTTTTTGAAAAGTTTAAGTCTTAGATCTGATATTTTTATTTGACTGGTAGGAGGGACCAGAGTCAGGCCTCAGAGGGCGTCTCATATTTGTGTTTCCTGGGACACGGATGGTATGTGAGCTGAAGGAAGAATTAAATGGGTTCTCACTTTCTGAGCAGGTTGGGGGGCACCTTCAATAGGCAATGAAATAGATGTCCCTTTATCTCTGAGAAAATACAGTCTGAAAGAATTGCCCATTTCAGAATGTGGTAGGTGACGGGTACATGTTTCATGAAAGTGTGTAGGAAGCAGTAACACGTGAACGGTGAGTGTGGAGTGTGTACCAGTCGTTATAAGAGCAGGTCCCCAGGGTGCTTCTAAAATTAGTGTAATGGAATTGGCATTTCAAAACACTTTTGAGAATTGAGACGATCCACAAGCATTCGTGGTCTGGTTTATGTGCAGACTGCGTACCAAAGCAGGCTTCCCAGATGGCTCGGTGGCAAAGAATCTGCCTGCCAATACAGGAGACACAGAAGGTGTGGGTTCAGTCCCGGGTCAGGAAGATCCCCTGGAGGAGGAAACGGCAACCTGGACAATCCCATGGACAGAGGAGCCTGCGGGCTACAGTCCATGGTCACAAAAGATTCGGACACGACTGAGGTATTGAGCTCACAGGACGACCCGAACTGTTCTCTTGTTTTCGAATTCTTTTATCCGTGATGTTTAGAATATCAACCTTGACGGCACTGTAGACAAGCTGCCACCCCCAAACCAGAAGCAATGTTTCCTGATAAGCTACTGAAGACTCATTATTCTGGGGCAAAGCCTAGTTCTCAGTCTTGTCATATGGTTAGAAAATGCTTTCATAGGAATTACAGTTACATTGAGTCAATGTGGGACTTTTCACCAGTCTTTATTGGTTTTATCTCCCACCAAGGAAACCAATATCCCCTGACAATACGCGTATTTGAAAATTTCCCCAGTATGGAAACAAGGATTGTTTTCAGGCGGCCAAGGAAACCAAGAGGAATGTGGTTTCTGATTATTATCACACTCTTCATCATTTGAGTTTCCCGTGATGTTTCAGGTCATTTGCCTTTTTGAAAATACTCTGAAGCAAAGATCAGCATTCTTCCCTCTTGTTGTTGAATTGAGAAAGTTTATAGTTCTTAGAATCTGATTATTTATTTATTTAAAGAACAGTAAGGTCATCATTGAATTTTCTCTAAAATAACCAACAAACAATGAGTCAGTTCACACCAGCCCTTGGCTTTGTCGGCATCTGTTTATGAGAGTCCACAGCCCAGGAGGGCAGACATGATGGTCAAATCAACTGATGTTTAAATGTTTTTAGAATTTTTTATGGGCTCATTGACATGGACTTGCACACTCTGAGATGAGGTAATGAGTGCGTATGTCAGACTCATGGGGAAATTCTTGAGTTAAATATCGGTATAAATATATAACAATACTAATCAATATCACAGAGAATTTTATAGATAGAACACTATACAGGGTGCTAATTTTCTTACTTCCAGAGTCTAAACGGTTGTTGTAGCTTTGCCTGCTTGCATGGTACCTTCTTCTCATCCTTCAACAGCTCATCTTAAGTCATAACACATACGAGACCTCTATCACCTCCATTCTTACCTCCAGCTAATTCAGTTCCTGACGTGCCATCTAGCCAAACTCTCTAAAGCCTTGGTCCTCTGATTTCACAGCCTCTACTTCCATCTCCTGACACTTTCTTCCCATCAAAATTGCACAAGTGATTCTGCCGCTCTGTATCTGTTCTGCAAAACAGCCTTTGAGTAACAGATGACCGCAAGCCCCCAACATGTGAAGGAACTTGACGTCCAGCACACAATCGCAAGTCCACTTTGGTTCTAAGTCCAATGCAGTCAGCCTTGAGCCAACGAACACAATTGGCTATATAGTACTGTAATAGGTTTATACTGCTTTTCCCAAAACTAATACATGGAAAAGAACCACAAAAAATAAATAAAACATTAAACATTTTAAATCCTATAGTAGAAGATCCTGAGAAGCACAGGAGTGGAGGACACCAGCCGACACACAGCGGCAGGTGTGGAGCGAGCTGGCCAGAAGAGCTGCTGACTGGAGGCGGGGAGGGTGGGAGAGGGCAGGGGCATCCGAAGCAGGAGGTGGGGGCAGGGGAAAGCCGCACTCTCACTCACACATGACACGGATGGAACGCACGTGTGCATCTCTCCAAGTCCACAGCTTGAAGGTTTGTCTGTAGGTTCTTGTACAAGTAGATCGCCCTCCCGTGCACCCTTGGTCAATCTTCTCGGAGTCTGACATGGAGCACGCACGTTACCAACTTTGTTTCGAAAATCCATGTGGCGTGCGCCTGCCCCGTGTGAGATGATCCATGCCTGGAACTCACAGGTCCTCCTGGTTGCTTTCTGCACGTGCCTCACCTCACCCAGGCAGCACAGCCGTGAATGCGTGTGGCCTGCCCGAGTGGAGGACAGGAAAGGAGCACTGAGGCAGCAAGTCCTCTGGGAGGTGTCTAAAGAGGGAATGATTAAACTAATGCGGGACACATTTCGTTCTTTCTTTTGACCTGCATTGTCGCTTTAGAAGCTGAGACTCTCCCGTCACTAGGGTGTCAGGTGTATGGATGAACTCCCTCGAAATGTACCTCCAGAGAACTTGGATCCTCATGCACAGAGCTAAGATAAGGACGGCTCTTAGGTAAGCCCCTTCTTGTTTTTTTTTTTGTTTTTTTTTTTTTTTAATCTGCAGAGAGACTTGTAACACCTCTTGGTCACAAAGTGGCCATGCATTCAACATTGTGCTTAAAATTTCACTCCAGAACGCTTCCAAGGAATCCAGGATGAATGTGTTTATTTTGCTATGACAATAAACTTGATTCTGTAATACAATTGTCCTTTTGGTTTCTCTTACGGAGCAGAATGTGATGGCAACAAAGCTGCAGGATTTCCGTAAGGACCATAAACGCATTTAACCAGGCGGATTGCTTTCAAAAGGTTCCTGCACGGACCACTTGGGTACAAAGGGTCAAGCACAGTCCAAACAAATGTACGCCAGTAATAGGCACAAAGGGCCCACGTCCTTGGTGAATGATTAATCATAAACGATCATAAACAAGAATGTCCTATACATTTGACAAACAGGTTTGCAAAGGAGCACCGGAAACACAGAAGACAGTCACATCTTTCAAAATGAAAAATCAGTCGTCAGAGGATTAGGCGATACCTGGGAGCCTTAATAGTTTTGAGGGGGTTTTGTTTATTGCTTGGAGTCAGACTGGAGCGGCTCTGTCTGCACCCACAGTTAGTAGCAATAAATGCATCTGTCATGGAAACTTAAGCATTTCTTTCATTCTTTTCTGTTCTCCATTCAGTAGGTTATTTTATGCACGTCCACTTCCAAAGCGTTCATGGGGCCATCCGTTTTCTTTCCCTACATTTCTCCTTGTGGGAATAAAAATTAACCATGGCAACCACAGATGGAAAGGCTGTTATACCCAGTTTGCAAAAATAAAAACAAAACACTTGGTCACATCTTCAGAGTAGCTAAAAATACAAGGGATATGATAACAAAAGAAACCGACTCTTGCTTTCTTTCCTGAAGTTGTGTTGAATGACCTCGCCGAGTGTCTGTCGTCTACTTGGAAGATTACATAAATATTTTCCAATTTTCCAATCATTTTGCTGTAGCACAGAATACTTCTCAAACTTAACTTTAGGAACTAAAATTGAGGACCACTTTATATTAATAAGCCATGAAAGAAAACTATTTCTTTCCTTTTTGTGAATGTCCACTGAAGTGTAGGTACAGTGGATCTTCTTGGCATGGAAAGTGGTAAGGAAGCCCACCGTGGACACAGATGATGGCAATAAAGAGACCTGTGTGGGGCTTCCCTGGCACCCTAGCCGTGAAGACTCCAAGCTCCCCATGTGGGGAGTCCGGGTTCAGTCCGCTGGTCAGGGAACTAGATCCAGCATGCCACAATTAAAGATCCCACATGTCGGGCTTCCCTGGTGGTCCAGTGGGTAAGGACACCGCCTTGCAGCACAAGGGGCGCCGGTTCGATCCCTGGCCTGGGAAGATCCCACGTGCTGTGGAGCGGCTGGACCGATGTGTCCAATTACCGAGCCGGAGCTCTGGAGCGCGTGCGTCCAGAGCTGGTGCTCTGCGACGAGAGAGGCCACTGCGATGGGAGGCCCGCAGGAGCCAAAGAACAAAGGTAAATAAATGAAAGACCAACAGAAGTGGCCTCCCTCCAAGAAGAACTAAAAGTCGTCAGAGGATTAGGCGATACCTGGGAGCCTTAATAGTTTTGAGGGGGTTTTGTTTATTGCTTGGAGTCAGACTGGAGCGGCTCTGTCTGCACCCACAGTTAGTAGCAATAAATGCATCTGTCATGGAAACTTAAGCATTTCTTTCATTCTTTTCTGTTCTCCATTCAGTAGGTTATTTTATGCACGTCCACTTCCAAAGCGTTCATGGGGCCATCCGTTTTCTTTCCCTACATTTCTCCTTGTGGGAATAAAAATTAACCATGGCAACCACAGATGGAAAGGCTGTTATACCCAGTTTGCAAAAATAAAAACAAAACACTTGGTCACATCTTCAGAGTAGCTAAAAATACAAGGGATATGATAACAAAAGAAACCGACTCTTGCTTTCTTTCCTGAAGTTGTGTTGAATGACCTCGCCGAGTGTCTGTCGTCTACTTGGAAGATTACATAAATATTTTCCAATTTTCCAATCATTTTGCTGTAGCACAGAATACTTCTCAAACTTAACTTTAGGAACTAAAATTGAGGACCACTTTATATTAATAAGCCATGAAAGAAAACTATTTCTTTCCTTTTTGTGAATGTCCACTGAAGTGTAGGTACAGTGGATCTTCTTGGCATGGAAAGTGGTAAGGAAGCCCACCGTGGACACAGATGATGGCAATAAAGAGACCTGTGTGGGGCTTCCCTGGCACCCTAGCCGTGAAGACTCCAAGCTCCCCATGTGGGGAGTCCGGGTTCAGTCCGCTGGTCAGGGAACTAGATCCAGCATGCCACAATTAAAGATCCCACATGTCGGGCTTCCCTGGTGGTCCAGTGGGTAAGGACACCGCCTTGCAGCACAAGGGGCGCCGGTTCGATCCCTGGCCTGGGAAGATCCCACGTGCTGTGGAGCGGCTGGACCGATGTGTCCAATTACCGAGCCGGAGCTCTGGAGCGCGTGCGTCCAGAGCTGGTGCTCTGCGACGAGAGAGGCCACTGCGATGGGAGGCCCGCAGGAGCCAAAGAACAAAGGTAAATAAATGAAAGACCAACAGAAGTGGCCTCCCTCCAAAAAAAGAGAAGAAATGGGAAGACAGAAAATACAAACCCGTGTGCCCTGAAAAGTGTTTTCTTTTATGTAAATAGTCATTTTACAAAACTGTAGGACCTAGATTTTCTTCCTTCTCCTTGATCCAAGAGTGCAGGGTCTGCAGGAGCCGTGCGTGGACTTGCTGAAGAAAGCAGTTTCCCTCCATGTTGTGTCCTGGCCCTTGAGATGGGTGTGCAGATCAGGCATGGTTTCCTGAGGGCGCACTCGGGTACTGAGCTCCAATAATGAATAAACAGAATGCTGGTGGCAGGAGTGAGCTCCAGCATAGGCTGCATACTGCACCAAGCCTGCCTCATGCACACCGATCACCTGCTTATCATTAGCATTTTGTAAGTAAAGATCACGGTCAGGCCTCAGTGTTTGCAGGCTCAACACCTACCCCAGTGCATCTCAGACAGAATGGAGGGAGCCAAGAGTCCAGTCCAGATCTGACCAGTTCCAGAGCTTGGGTTCTTCTCTGCATTCTGGTCTACCTTTGTGCTTCTGTTTTATGCAGGTTATGGCTAAAAGGCTCTTCTGTTGCCTGGTAACATTTTGAAGTTCCAGCTCTTTGAAGCGTGAGCCTGGTGGCTATGTTCCAGAGGTCCACCCTTCTCTCCTACACTAATCTCTGGTTCTGTTCTACTGTGTAAAACCACATCCATGAGCTGCAAGGAAGCTGAGCCTGTAGATCATCTATCTGGCTGACACCTGCCAGTCAGTTTCATGTTTTAGACGCATTTCATGTTTCTCCATTTGAATCAGGGTTGTCTTTCAAGTCTCATTTTTTAAGACCGACTTACCATCAGGAACTTTTTTGAACTGCCTTAATGATAGGTGTGGCTTCCCAGGAAGAGCTAATGGTAAAGAACGCGCCTGCCAGTACAGGAGGTATATGAGATGAGGGCTCGATCCTGGGTCAGGAAGACCCCTTGCAGGTAGGCAGGGCAGCCCCTTCAGTGTTCTTGCCTGGAGACTCTCAGGGACAGAGGAGCCTGGGGGCTGTGGTCCACGGGTCGCAGAGAGCTGGACACAGCTGAGCACACAGAAGTGGCCTCCCTCCAAAAAAAGAGAAGAAATGGGAAGACAGAAAATACAAACCCGTGTGCCCTGAAAAGTGTTTTCTTTTATGTAAATAGTCATTTTACAAAACTGTAGGACCTAGATTTTCTTCCTTCTCCTTGATCCAAGAGTGCAGGGTCTGCAGGAGCCGTGCGTGGACTTGCTGAAGAAAGCAGTTTCCCTCCATGTTGTGTCCTGGCCCTTGAGATGGGTGTGCAGATCCAGGCATGGTTTCCTGAGGGCGCACTCGGGTACTGAGCTCCAATAATGAATAAACAGAATGCTGGTGGCAGGAGTGAGCTCCAGCATAGGCTGCATACTGCACCAAGCCTGCCTCATGCACACCGATCACCTGCTTATCATTAGCATTTTGTAAGTAAAGATCACGGTCAGGCCTCAGTGTTTGCAGGCTCAACACCTACCCCAGTGCATCTCAGACAGAATGGAGGGAGCCAAGAGTCCAGTCCAGATCTGACCAGTTCCAGAGCTTGGGTTCTTCTCTGCATTCTGGTCTACCTTTGTGCTTCTGTTTTATGCAGGTTATGGCTAAAAGGCTCTTCTGTTGCCTGGTAACATTTTGAAGTTCCAGCTCTTTGAAGCGTGAGCCTGGTGGCTATGTTCCAGAGGTCCACCCTTCTCTCCTACACTAATCTCTGGTTCTGTTCTACTGTGTAAAACCACATCCATGAGCTGCAAGGAAGCTGAGCCTGTAGATCATCTATCTGGCTGACACCTGCCAGTCAGTTTCATGTTTTAGACGCATTTCATGTTTCTCCATTTGAATCAGGGTTGTCTTTCAAGTCTCATTTTTTAAGACCGACTTACCATCAGGAACTTTTTTGAACTGCCTTAATGATAGGTGTGGCTTCCCAGGAAGAGCTAATGGTAAAGAACGCGCCTGCCAGTACAGGAGGTATATGAGATGAGGGCTCGATCCCTGGGTCAGGAAGACCCCTTGCAGGTAGGCAGGGCAGCCCCCTTCAGTGTTCTTGCCTGGAGACTCTCAGGGACAGAGGAGCCTGGGGGCTGTGGTCCACGGGGTCGCAGAGAGCTGGACACAGCTGAGCACACAGGCAAACACATGGATACATGTACGACTTGGAAGAACCTTTTTTGCCTCTGCTCTCAGGGCACCCAGCTCTTCCTCTTCCTCAAATAGCAGTCACCGCCAGTGTCTTTTCTAAAGTCGAGGTGGCAGCTCATCAGCATGACAAGACATGATTCTCCAGCCGGGTCCTCTGCGTTCAGCTCTGCAGGCCGAGGAAGCTGAGCTCTCCGGCCATCTCTCTGTCTTGCTTCTGTGCAAAACTTCAAAACTAACCCGCGATCACAGCCTTGAGTTGTCTCTTCTCTTTCATCCTGTGAGCCATGTGTATGTACTCTCTGACATACTAATATGGCCTT
Organism: Tragulus kanchil; assembly: GCA_022376925.1. Classification (NCBI taxonomy): domain Eukaryota; kingdom Metazoa; phylum Chordata; class Mammalia; order Artiodactyla; family Tragulidae; genus Tragulus; species Tragulus kanchil. The sequence goes on from JAIOJX010000003.1 coordinate 2,751,941, forward strand.
TGATCTTGACCAAGATCCTGTCCTACATGCCCAACTCTTGAGCTTGCCGTGCATCTCAAAGCTCAGCTCCACCTTCTTTACCGGAATGTTACTCTGTTATGGTGGTCGTCACCAGGGCAACAAGCTGGGAGGGTTCAAATCACAGAAATGTGTGGCCTCATAGTTCTGGAGGCCAGAAGACCTCTAATCAAGACGCCAGCAGGGTCGTGCTCCCTCTGAAACTGAAGCAGCCTTCTTGGCTTCTTCTGGCTTCGGCTGGGGCTATTCCTGGACGCTCCTTGGTTCTCAGACGCATTATTCTCTGTCTTCACATGACCGCCCCCCGACCCCGCTGCCCAGGTATGTCTCTGTCTCTTTTATCCATGGGGAGAGCCCACCCCAGGACCTCATCTCAAGACGATCACAGATGTAAAGCCGCTATTTCTAAATAAGGTCACATTTGCAGGTGATGGCGTTTGAAGATTTCAACACATCCTTTCTGAGGACATCATTCAATCCATACTAGTATGGAACCCTGCTTCTTTTTAAGACTGTTCACTCTTTGTCACCAGACTCTAGTTATAAATCCCATGGTTCAAAGCGCCATGCCATTTGTAAGACTGCATTTGCCACCTTAAATGGTAACCTCACATTCACATTATTCATTGCCTTGGGCATTGGCCTGTAGACATATGGGTATACACGACTTGCTTGGCTTTTTCTTCTCCAGCCTTGGTGCCCCAGGGGGCGAGCATTTCATCATCTGTAGGTCTCAGCGTGACCCTGAGCGCCCACTACATGCCAGTCAGTGTCCCTCTCCAGCCTTTAGGACCTACCGGGTCACAGCCCGCCTCTCTCCCGGCTCCTCCTCTGTGTGACCCTCCCAAAGTGCACGTCTTTCTTTTGAACCACTCTATTGAGGTGATGCAGTATATACAACTGTAGATATTTAAAATACACACATGATGAGCTTGGGGACAAATACAGAGAGCATCACCCCCATCAGGGCCACTGACCCCTCCACCCCCAGCTCTCTTCTTGTGCCCTTTATTTGTATTAGTATCACCCTTCTTGGGACTAGTGTGTATGACTGTGTTAAGGACACTGAACATAAACCTACTGTTTCAGCAAATTCTGACTATGCAGTGCAATATTGTAGCTGGAGGCACTGTGCGGAGCATTGAATCTCCTGCATTAACCATCTGCATAACCCAGCCTTCATGTCCTTGAACCCTCGTCTCTCTGTTTCCCTCTCCACAGTCACTGGTGACTGCCGCTGTGCCCTCTGCTCTGTGGGCAGCATAGTCCATCTCAATGCTTGTATCATCGTTTGGGGCTCTTGGCTTGCGTAGTTAGCATTTCATTCATTCCACCCTCGTTGCAGGTGTCTGTCCAGGCACAAGGGGAGATGCTCCACCTGTATGTATGGTCGTACGTAAACCAAAGAATCTTTGAATTGCCTGTACTTCGAAGATCAGTTTTTAAGAAAATGAAATAGACTGTCAAAACTCAGTGGCTTGGAAAGTTTTTAAAACGATTCTTGACGCTAAAGAGAAAGCAAGGAAACATCCTGGAAATGGGACACAGTTTCCAAGATTCCCCTCTAAGATCACACCTTTGTGGGCCCAAATGAAATGGTAATTCTGATTTAGCTCATCGGAAAATGCAAGGAGTATAATAAAAACAAAATGAGCAAATGAAAGCCAGACTACACACTCTCAGTTTGTGGCTGAGTCTAAAGTGCAGAGCAGCTGTGGTTACTTGTTCTTTACACGTGTGCGGTGTGTTTCTCTGAGGGGCCTGGGATCTGTTTGGTACAAGTCCCCGATGGGACTCTGTCTATTAAGAAAGTCAGCCCAGAAGGACAGCGACAGAGGCGTTTGGGCCTTCAAGCACGGCCATAAATTATGCAACATTCTCGCTGCAGAAACCCAGCATGGGTGCCAGGCAGTTTCCAGACGAGTGGAGGCCTCCTCAGACGCAGGCTTTCAAGTTCCTGAATTTTACTAAAAGACACAAAACCCAACAAAACTCCACTCCACTACTTTCCAAAAGCTAACCCTCTCCTCCTCTTTCTCCTGTTTCTTTTCTAGACAACTGAATGTGGCACCTGTCTCCACTTGTTAAGACCTTGCAACGTCACTTGAGCTCATCTCCAGATTTTATTCTCCTTCCCTGCTCACTGTGGACAAGCACAGTCCAAGTCTGAGGGCACCTGCCACCGCCTGTGTGGGTCTCCATTCTCTCTGCATGTCGTGGGAGGAAAAGACACACGACGCAGCTTGCGGCCCCGGATGCCAGTTTAAACTGGCCGTCACTTTCCCCTGTTGAGTGAGAACATAAAACCAAGATAGGCTTACTGTTCTCTGGAAAAAAATGGCCCATAACTGCATTCACAAAAGGAGACCCTCCCAGTAGGATCCGAAGAGCTGGACGAGGTCGTGGCACTGAGCTTGCCCGGAGGCTCCTCGGTTGAAGGAGAAAGTTGGGTCTGCACCTCTGATGTTCTGGATGGTCGCCACCTCTGAAGTGGGCTGGGAGGTGGGAAAGGCTCGTCTGGTGGGGACCTGCTCCCACTGAAGACAGTCCACCATGGACTATAAAAGGGAAGACCTCTTCTCGGACCCTGAGTAGGTCGTTACAGCCAGGCAGACTGCGGTGACCAGCAAATGGCAGATTACCATTTCCAGACAGGATGAGCCAGGAAATGACCTCTGAAAAGAGGCTGAACCTTCCAGAAGCAATAAGCCCCTGCCAGGAATGCCGCCCAGGTTTACTTGGGTTTCACCCATCGGTGATAAAAGAGCCGTGCGGCCGGGAGGGCTCTGTGTGTTCCCACACTTGGGCTCACGTGCCGCCGTGTCCCAGCACTGACAGAGGACACCACAGATGCCGACGAACTCACGGGACAGGTGTGGCTGCCCCGTCAGGTGAGGCACCTGGCAGCCTGCGTGCACCCCAGGTGCGTAATGAATGTCCTTTGGGCAGCGGTCACAGCTGTTATTTGCATTAGGTTGTCACGGTGATTCTGACGCTCACCTTTCTGGCAGCACATTGACTTTTTCCTCCCCTGTTGGCTTGGTTATAAAGTGAGGTGTCGCATATTAATGACTGATATTCATGTCAGAAGATTAAATTGTATGCACTAAAATCCAAATTGGCTATTAAGGTATAGACATGGGAACATTAAAAAAGAGAAAGGGAAGCCACAGACTCTCACCCTGCCGGCTCATTGCAGCCAGTGCTCTGCCTCCTGAGCTAACAGGGGATTTAATTAACGACGCCCTGATCCTGATGTCGCTGCCACGCCCTGCCCCCAGCGGCGTCCCCGCCTCTCTCTCTACTGCTCTTCTCTGTTTTCTTCTCCTGTCTGCGTTCCTTGTAGCCTTACTCTGTCCTTAAAGGAGATCACACCTTCGTGGATGAGAGCATGTTCATGTTGAAGAGGAACACTCTTTGCTCAGAAGAGGTCAGAGTTCCTTGGAGTCTCATCAGGACCCTCATGAGGTTTTCCAGGTGGGGTCAACAGGAAGGAAGTTTGGAAAAAAGATGGGAGAATCTGGGGAAATGAGTGCATCCCAAGCCTCAGAGGTGCCGGTAGTCTCCCCTACACATGGGCCATCAGCTAGGAAAGGCCCATCTCCAAGGCGCCCAGGGATGGCTGAAGACGATGGCCGTCCATTAGGCTGGTGCACCGCACATGTGTGCGGCGTGTCCACAGCAGATTCGTTATTGTTCAGGTGCTCGGTCGTGTCTGAGTCTTTGTGACCCCATGGACGGCAGCATGCCAGGCTTTCCTGTGCTCCCCAGGTGTGCTCAACGTCATGGCCATTGAGTCGGTGACGCCATCCAACCATCTCGCCCCCTGTCATCCCCTTCTGCTTCTGCCCTCCATCTTTCTCAGCATCAGGGGCTTTTCCAATGTCTCTTCGCGTCAGGTGACCGAAGTCCCGGAGCTTCAGCTTCGGCATCTGTCCTCGCAGTGCACATTCGGGGCTGAGCTCCTTGAGGACTGGCTGCCTTGATCTCCTCCACGCAGTCTCAAAAATTCATTACTGAGACTGGAGCAAGCAGGATTCTGGGTGGTCTTTCTCTGGCAACAGCCCTGCATTCCTAGCACCCCTCGCTTCTCATCACGGTGACCTCACCTCTGTCGTTTCTTGACGGTGTTGTTCCTCGGATGTGGTCTGGACAGGACTGAGGGAGGTCCATCTGCTTGTCTCAGCCTCTGGGTTCAGAGAGTCCTCTCATCCTGAAATGTCCTCACAGCCACGCCCCGAATCACACTCAGCCAAACGTCCAGGTGTCCTGAAGTTCCACTGAGCCGACACACACAGCCCGGCATCGTGCCTCAGGACCCCAGTCTGTGGCTCCCGTGAGGATGTTTGAGCAAGCGGAACGGGGTCTTCCAGCTCCTCCTCAGGCCTCTCTTGGAATTCGTGAAGTATCTAAGGAAACGGATGACACACACTGATAGAGTAAACGGTGGGTAATCGTGTGCGAGATTAAAGAAATATGTGATCTCAACAAGCAAGTTTACAAAAGGCTTGTGCAGTGTTTTGCACACTAAGTAACCGCAAGTCCATTGGATATAATTTGCCTTTCCAAAGAGACGGACACAACCCAGTCTTCCTGTGCCCTGGACACGGGGAGGGGCCTCTGAACACAGCCTCGGGCCCCGCGGAGATGAGTCTTCACACCCGTTCTCCTTCTTGGGCGTTAGTGTCCAAGGAAAGGCACCTGCCGTGGTGCTTGACTGTCCGCCCAGCTTCACAAGACCCAGGCTCTGAGCGGAGGAGGGGTCTGGTGTAGACAGAACCTGGTTTCCACCCTTCTGCTGGTGGGGTCATGGGCAGGCAGATCGTTCCTGGAAAAACATGCCCACGTGCACCCACGTGCACACACACGTGATGGCACGCAGGGTAGCTAAGAAGGGCGAAGGGAAGGGAACGCTCGGAGCTGAAGTGCAGTGCACCCCAGGACGGCTGCTCTTCGCAGGCAATTTTCATGTCAATGGGAAAATCGAAACTATGAGTAAGAGCTTGTTTTTTTTGAACCCGAGGGAAGAGTCTATCTTTACCCCCAGTTCCAGTGCATTCTCTGAGAGCTGTCAATTTCGGCATTTCAAGCTGGGCTCCAGGCTCCCCTTTCCTCAGGTGGGGGCGGGCTCCCTGGCGCAGACGTAATAGGCTCTCCCCTCCCCGCCTTGTGGCTTGAATGCTACTGACATCTGTAGCCTTCCTGTGTTGGAGTTAGAACTGGGACCCAAGGCGCAAATCCTCTTCTTTAGCTGAAGTGGCTCCCCGGTAGCATTTTGACAATTTCCTTGCTCATCACTGTAGCTGGTGTGAAGGACTCCATGGGACGGCGCTAATTTAAATTAATTCCTTTGTACCGAGATGATACTGGCTGTGTTCTCCCTTGCGGTCATTTCAATAGCTTCTCCATTTTACTTCTCCGAGGCCTCTCTGGGCCACCAGCCAGATGTGAGGCCACGGCTCTCGCCCCTCCACCTGGCGGTGGCAGCCTCCTAGGCCCCGCTTGGCACCTTGAGATGTGCCCACCAAATTGCTTTCGTGCAATGGAAGTTTGTTTTTTGTTTTATGATCTGGGATGGCCTCGGGGCTTTTACGGGTGTCTGTTTCTGCCCGTACCTTCGGCACTTGTTCCTGAGAGGTCTGTCCTCAGTGAGAGGTCCAAGGTGGACCTTGGTGGTTGACTTTCCATAACGGCTGTCAAGGGCCCCATCCACTCTTTCAAGTAAAAGACTGTGGGCTATGATAAAGGGGAATACTGAAAGAAAGCCGCAGCGTAACAGATGCCAATCAGACCTCAAACCAAATATTTTAGTATTGCACTCAACTGTAAAATCATTTATTACTGGAATTAATTGTTGCTTGATGTATTGGCATCATTCCTCTTCATATCAGGCAGGAGTGCAGTGACGTCACAGTTGACATACTGCTTTTTGCTCACCGTGGAATAGTCCTCCAGGGTGTGCACGGTCCCACCGGGGGCCCGAGTGTTCAGAAGTGGAGTGCCCTGTAGGAAGGTACTTCTGGGATCTGTGCCTTTTTTACAGTTAGAGCAGGTTTACAATGCTGTGTTAGTTTCTGGTATGCAGCGTAGCGGTTCATTTAGGGACATATTTATTATTTTTCATATTTCATATTTTTCATATCCTGTTCCATCCTAAGGTATTATAAGATATTGAATACAGTGCCCTGTGCTTTATACGCGGCACCCGCGAAGCTAATTCTCAGAAGATGAGCTCCGAGCATGTCCTGAAGGAGGAGGGACCATTGAATTAGACCATGGCTCTTAGTGTTCCAGAGCCCCGGAGGGACTAGGCTGCAAGCCCCTCTGCTTGTGAAGGACCTGACCCTTGTACCACGGCAACCCAATGAGATGTGCGTGGAGCAAGGGACCAGAACCAGCGCTGGGGCAGAACCCGGCCGGTGAGCCCCACTCTCTCCTGCCTGGTGAAGAGCCCCGCTGTGACCTGACCCCTGACACTTTCCAGCCTGTCCTACTCCTGGACCTCCATGAGCCAACCTAGACTGTGCCGGGGAGACATAGGCTCCCCCCAGTGTCTCCAAATGAGCAGTAGGTTCCCTCCCCTGTCCCGCGGGCCCCTGGGGAATGTTCCAGATCGTCCTGGGTAGGCTGCCTCTGGCTCTTATCGTGCAAGTCCCCCATGCGCTCTTCCCTGAGGATGAATGACGTCAGCTTGGCTAAAGGAGGAGCAAATGCAGCGAACCGTGAGAAACCGTCTTTCTCCTTCCTCTTCTGCTTTTCCCCTTGGCAGCTGCTCACGGGAACCTGTGTTTGTGGGCTGAGGACGGAGCCTTGTGTCCCTGGTGAGCTGAAAAGGAGAAGCAGGAGGAAGAAGTGGTCAAATTGAGCACGAAAGGTTTCACTGACAGAACAAACGTTTTTCGTGGACATAAGGACTTCCAGAACGCGTGCGCCCTCAGGCTTCTGCAGCCCCGGAAGGAGAGTGCGGGGGCGGTGGTCGTGGCCACCACGCTCGGGATGTCAGGTCACGGCTGCGACGGCAGGCTGCTCACTTGGGCCTCGGTGTGTCTGTCCCTGGGTCCCCCGAGGCAGTAGCCAGGACCCTGATTTTAAACCCCTCCGTGCCTCTGGGCTGGAGGGCACAGTCGACACCCACGTCGTCTCTTGCTTCAGATCTCAAGGCCGAGAGGGTCACCCGAGGGATGGAACGTCAGCGCCCCGTGGTCTCTGTTCTCTCAGGGTAGACCTTATCTGGCCCATGTTGTCAAGTGGAATTTTCTAGATGATTCCGGTTGGCACACAGATGCAGTCTGTCAAGTCAGTATGACGTATTTCTGTTTAAAAACAAAACAGCAGCCCTCCGGGCTGTCCCCGTGTGCGTACACAGTGGCAAATGGCTGTTTGGCACGCTCTCTCTCTCCGCCCTCCGTGTGCTCCATTGAGATCATGGAAATGCAAAGTAAATAGCCACGGAGTAAATGCCTCAGAGAGTATTTATTTAAGAGTATTATTCCAGGATATGCACACAGATAAAGACTTTGTGTAACGAGTGAGTGACTCCAGAGGCCAAATACCAAGAAGTCGTATTCCGTGGGCAGGGTGTCCTGGCCAGGGCGAGGTCCCTCTGGGCCTCCGCAGGACATGCCCTTAGAAAGTAGTCACCTTGCCAAGCTCGGCCCCCCGGGAGTCGGCAGACACCTAAGGAAGGAGCTCAGGAAAAACCCCAGTTTGCCAGAACGTCAAGGTCGGAAGCAGACCAACTCAAATCGATGGGCATAAGAGGAGAAGGGGAGGCCTTCTAGATCCTTCTAGAACCAGCGGGCACTGGCAGATGTCCAAGAAGGCTCTGGACTTGGCAGAGGCGGGTGGCTGAGAGCTTGCTTCCCATGTAGTCCTTCAAGGACCCGAGGAGGTGACAGTGGCTGTTGGCCTCTTGGGGAGCCTCTGGGAGCGACGGGAACGGTCGGTGTTGGGGAGGCAGGGTAAGGGCACCGACACCCCTGCTCCTCCCCGGAAGCCGGCAGACAGACAAACGAAGTGCGGGGGGCCTGATGGGGAGCAAGACACAAAGCAGGAAGCACACGAGTATCTCTGCATATTTCACGATTATTGACTTTTTAAATTGGTTTTAAAATAAAAGCTTTTTGGACGAAACAGAGGTTTGAAAAGCTGGCTGGGACGTGTGGCTTACACGCAGCCCTCTTTCTCCTCCACGGTCGTCTTCAAGCTCTCACGCCACCAGCCCCGCCGGCTCCCCGTTTCCCATAAACCCATATCCGCACTGCACATTCTGTACCACCGAAAACGCCACGCACGGGGCTATCGGTGTAATGAACAGATTTTTCATAAACAGACCCGTGTGCTCATCGACTGCCTAGGAGGCAGGCCGCGAGATGCTTATGAAAGGCACAAGGCGGCCCCACGCCGTCTTCCTCTTCCTCGGGGAGGCCGGCTTACCGTTTCCCATAATAAGAACAGAAAGAATCGCTCTTTATTGATATGGGAACACATTTTATTGCTTCCTCTGATTTAGCATCTCTGCCAAATGCACTGGATTAGACTCACCGTTTCATTAAAGTAAGATGACTGACCCTGTTTCATCTTCACCTTCTGAGTCTCGGGGAAAAACAATCTTCCAGAAAGCGTGAACTTACTGGTGACAGTGGGTAGCGATGGTAACGTTCACACAGACCTCTGGCAGAAACGCGCAGTGGTCTCCACGTCTGAGGTGTGGCGAAGGCAAAAGGCTGTCTTTTTCTTGCCTTTGTTATATCGCATCCCCAAAGGGCTTCCAGATGGCTCCGTGGTAAAGAATGCACCTACCAGTCACAGAGGTGTGGGGTCTATCCCTGTGTCAGGAAGACCCCCCGGAGGAGGCATGCAACCCACTCCAGTATTCTCGCCTGGGGAATTCCAGGACGGAGGAGCCCGGTGGGCTACACACCAAGACTGGGACACATCCAGACCAAGTGGGAGAAACGCTACACCTCACCTGCGATGCAAGAGACGGTCCCCTGGTCACCGGCGGGGATGCTGCATGCTGCTCTCGAGTCAGGCGGGCACCGGGGAAATGCCCATTTCACAGACGGAGAGACTGAGAGGGAGGTGTCAGCAAGTCCGCTGGAAAGAGAAATTGGGCAAGTTATAAAGTGGAGGGAGGATCTGAGATGCCCCCAAATCCCCATCAGCCCCTCAAGCAAGATTTTTAAAAAATGGCGATGGGGTGCAGCCGAAGCTTTGCTGATTGGTGTAGCAATGATCTTTTCGGTTGCTCCTCTCGTGTCATAGACCCCCGCAAAGCCCCTGTGGGTCACTCCTGGATGCTGTTTTCTACCCGCTTCCAAACAGCGATCTGTTAGCCCTCAGTCACGGGCTCCGCCGGCTGGTCTGGGACGCCCACCCCTGTGGGCACTGCTGGACTTGGACATGCCTGCCGTCACCCCCCTGGTGCCCTATTCTGCCTTCACTGGGAAAGGAACTTGCAAGCCACCCGACTGTTGGAGACGCCCCACAAAAGCCGTCCCGTGAAGGCAGCAAAACACGAGTCAACAACCACAGGCGGGTGAGACCTCTGGAGGCCGGGACTTGCCCTTAGCTTTGGGGCCGGGACCTGTGGCCAGAGCCTCGCACCCTGGTTTCCTGATAGTGTTTCCAGCCTTGTTTTCTGGTCAACGGGTGCCAGAAATGGCACACACAGGCATCACGTCTGCCTTCTTTGGGGCAGGTGGACAGAGAGCCAGGAGATGGACGGAGAGCCGGCTGGGGCCGCCCCTGAGCTGTGGCGTCAGGGGCGTCCTGCCTCCAGCCACCAGACGGACCCAGTCTGGCTTTTTCAGTTTCCTTCTCTCTCCTAACTAGAGCTCACGTTCCGATCAGATGTGAAGGCTTAGTTTCAAGGCGACTGGAATTTCCTTCCTGGGGGGGTGAGCTGATCCCAGGAGGCCAGGGGGGCCCTGCCGGCCACGACAGCTGCCAGGTCTGCGCAGACCCTGGCCGAGGCCATGGCTCCCACCAGATCGACGCCCGCCGGGAGCCCACGGAGCCGGATGACACAGAGGGACGTTGGCGTGGCCTCCCCTCTGCCTTACCAGCTTTTTCTTGTTTGAACGAAGAGCTGTTCCTGTCTCGAATCTCCTCTGCTACTTGGAAGAACCCAGAGGGAGCCTCCTGTCTTGGGGGGCTCCCGGGCACCCCGTCTGCCACTGCTTCATCCCTACAGGTAGAAGTGCGGGAAGCGCTCTTTTGTAGATGAACCTGAAGACAGAGGCGCTGAGTCCGGAGCGTGGGGTCGGAGGAGGTCTGGGAGATTAGGGACTCATGTGAGCCAGGGGCTGTCCCCTGCCAGCCCCTCTGTCCGTGGGGCTCGCCAGGCAGGATGACTGGAGCGGAGGGCCATGTCCTCCTCCAGGGGATCTTCCGGACCCAGGGATCGAACCCCTGTCTGGCAGGCAAATTCTTTACCACTGCGCCGGGATGAATTGTAACAAGCAGAGCTGAGGGGGCCAAGTGTCCCCGTGGGAAACGGGCACAGAGCAGGGGGTGCAACTGAGTCAGCCTGCGTGCTTCCTGCTCCAAGGCTAGTGCTTCATCGGGAAAAAAGATCCCAAGGTGACAGTGTTTTTCTCCGCTTATCTCTAATGCATGTTTTATGAGCCCAAAGTCAAGTCGTCTGAGCAGACAGGAGTAAAAACAGCAGCACAAAATGTCCTGCTGGGTGAGCAGGTCCCAGAAATCTGTTTTCCTGAACAAACACGTCCGCGGAAAGAACAAAGTCTGAAAGTGAATCATAAACTCTTGTTTTGTTGGAGCTGAAACTGTTTTTGAAAACATCCCCACTGGACTGGGGGCTGCAGATGGGCAGTGGAGGACCAGAAATTAACTATAAACTTCCAAGAAGGAGACAGACCAGCTGACAAGTCTGTTCCGTTCTGTTCTTTTTTTGTTGTTTTCTTTAATTCAAAGGCAAAGGCAGCACAAATTTTCCAACACATTGAGAACATTGTACACGGGGTAAGGGTTCACGTAAACAGCTTTAGTTAACTCTCATATAAATGGATTTAATACGTGGGAACAACATCCTGGCTGCAAAAGCTTTGCAGAAGCCCAGAACAAATCTCAAATCTGATTTCAAGGATTTAATGTAAGCAATCTAGGGAAGATTAATTTTTAAAAAAATCTTAAAGCGTTATGAATTATTGAAAATTAGGCAAGCTAAAAGGAATCCTCTGAATTGTATTATTTTCTCTACTGGAGGTGGGTACGGCTCTTTCTAACGGAAAAACAACCTCTATTAAATGTGAAAATCCGAACACTTGACTTTGAGGCAGTATGTTCAAACAGTTTCTTTCTGGAACCTGAACAGAGCTACGAGGAGAGCGCTGGGCCTTTGACTGTAAGGCGTAAGGCTGCTTAGGCTGCTGCTCAGTCGCGGCAGTCGTGTCCGATGCCGCGTGGCCCCTGGATGGCCGCCCGCCCGCCCACCCGCCGGCCGGTCTCTCCACGCGACTTCCCAGGCAGAGCCCTGCAGCGGGCTGCCGTGCCCTCCCCCGGGGGGTCTTCTTGACCCGGAGACAGAAGCCGGGTCTCCGCGCAGCAGGCAGATTCCTCACCGCAGAGCCAGCGGGGAAGCCCCATACATAGAGACATTTGAGAGCCCGTGGGCTGTCGTTCGCCAGGCATCTCCGTATGTAGAATTGTTCCAGGCGAGAATACTGGAGTGGGTTGCCATCTCCTTCCCCCACTTAGACTGTAAACAGACTTGTTTGGAATATTTGAAACTGCTGAAAGTTTATCTTTAATAATATGATTTGGGAATTAAACCTAGCGAGTCTGGGTTTCTATACGCACATGCGGGACACGTAGGAGATGCTTGCCCGTTTGTAAAAGCTAGCAGACTGAAACACCCAAGAGGACTCGTCCAAACAGAAAAATAAAATATGGAAAAAAATAAAATAGCAAAAACATTAAGCTTAAAATTACTTCAGGAACAAAACTGAAGCTTTCCTGAGTTTAAAAATAAGTAGATTTGGGGCTTCCCTGGTGCTCCAGTGGGTAAGGACACCGCCTTGCAGTGCAAGGGGCGCCGGTTCGATCCCTGGCCTGGGAAGATCCCACGGTTCGATCCGGGCCTGGAGCATTAAGCCCACATGCTTACGGGGAACAGCTTTAGTTAACTCTCATATAAATGGATTTAATACGTAGGAACAACATCCTGGCTGCAAAAGCTTTGCAGAAGCCCAGAACAAATCTCAAATCTGATTTCAAGGATTTAATGTAAGCAATCTAGGGAAGATTAATTTTTAAAAAAATCTTAAAGCGTTATGAATTATTGAAAATTAGGCAAGCTAAAAGGAATCCTCTGAATTGTATTATTTTCTCTACTGGAGGTGGGTACGGCTCTTTCTAACGGAAAAACAACCTCTATTAAATGTGAAAATCCGAACACTTGACTTTGAGGCAGTATGTTCAAACAGTTTCTTTCTGGAACCTGAACAGAGCTACGAGGAGAGCGCTGGGCCTTTGACTGTAAGGCGTAAGGCTGCTTAGGCTGCTGCTCAGTCGCGGCAGTCGTGTCCGACGCCGCGTGGCCCCTGGATGGCCGCCCGCCCGCCCGCCCGCCGGCCGCTCTCTCCACGTGGCTTCCCAGGCAGAGCCCTGCAGCGGGCTGCCGTGCCCTCCCCCGGGGGGTCTTCTTGACCCGGAGACAGAAGCCGGGTCTCCGCGGGGCAGGCAGATTCCTCACCGCAGAGCCAGCGGGGAAGCCCCATACATAGAGACATTTGAGAGCCCATGGACTGTCGTTCGCCAGGCATCTCCGTATGTAGAATTGTTCCAGGCGAGAATACTGGAGTGGGTTGCCATCTCCTTCCCCCACTTAGACTGTAAACAGACTTGTTTGGAATATTTGAAACTGCTGAAAGTTTATCTTTAATAATATGACTTGGGAATTAAACCTAGCGAGTCTGGGTTTCTATACACACATGCGGGACACGTAGGAGATGCTTGCCCGTTTGTAAAAGCTAGCAGACTGAAACACCCAAGAGGGCTCGTCCAAACAGAAAAATAAAATATGGAAAAAAATAAAATAGCAAAAACATTAAGCTTAAAATTACTTCAGGAACAAAACTGAAGCTTTCCTGAGTTTAAAAATAAGTAGATTTGGGGCTTCCCTGGTGGTCCAGTGGGTAAGGACACCGCCTTGCAGTGCAAGGGGCGCCGGTTCGATCCCTGGCCTGGGAAGATCCCACGTGCCATGGAGCGGCTAGACCGATGTGTCCAATGACCGAGCCGGAGCTCTGGAGTGCATGCACCCAGAGCCGGCACTCTGCGATGACAGAGGCCACTGCGATGGGAGGCCCATGCGGGCCAAAGAACAAAGATGGAAATAAATGAAAGACCAATAGGAGTGCTCCCCTCACCCAAAAAAAAAGTAGATTTATCAAAAAAAATCCCCCACTTTTGGATAACACAGAAAAACTACCAGAGCTTGAACTGTTTTGGAAATCCCTGAATCAAGTGCTATTCATTTCCATGTACTTCTAACCTTGAAACGGACCGTTGCTTGCTAGACGGAATGAATAAAAATATATAAAAAATAACCATATTCTTTGAGTATTGGCAAACTTTAAAAAAACAAAGACTTACAAAACCCTTGATCCATGCGTCCATCACTAGAGATCGAGGGCATGAACGTCTCATCTTCGTTCTTGTACACACGGAGGCTTCCCAGGCATTTTCCCAGTTTTTCATTCTGTCAGCATCTATCCGTGTGGATACAGTCGAATTATTCCTTGGGCTTCATCCTCCGGAGCACCCACGCGGCTCTGGCAGCAGGTGCGCGTGGCCAGGCCCTCCCGACCGCCGGCTGCCTCCCCGCCCCGCCCTGCCCGGGGGGGGCGCCGGGCGCCGAGTCTCTGGACAGTCTGCCGAGGCGTGGCAGGGCCCTGGTCGTGCTGACAGGGCAGTGGCCCTCCAGGCGGCTCTCGGCCAGGAATCCAGGCTCTCTTCCCAGAAGGAATGCTTCCTGACTGTAAACAGACTTGTTTGGAATATTTGAAACTGCTGAAAGTTTATCTTTAATAATATGACTTGGGAATTAAACCTAGCGAGTCTGGGTTTCTATACACACATGCGGGACACGTAGGAGATGCTTGCCCGTTTGTAAAAGCTAGCAGACTGAAACACCCAAGAGGGCTCGTCCAAACAGAAAAATAAAATATGGAAAAAAATAAAATAGCAAAAACATTAAGCTTAAAATTACTTCAGGAACAAAACTGAAGCTTTCCTGAGTTTAAAAATAAGTAGATTTGGGGCTTCCCTGGTGCTCCAGTGGGTAAGGACACCGCCTTGCAGTGCAAGGGGCGCCGGTTCGATCCCTGGCCTGGGAAGATCCCACGCGCCGTGGAGCAGCTGGACCGATGTGTCCAATTACCAAGCCGGAGCTCTGGAGTGCATGCGCCCAGAGCCGGTGCTCTGCGACAACAGACGCCACCGCGATGGGAGGCCCATGCGGGCGGAAGAACAAAGATGGAAATAAATGAAAGACCAATAGGAGTGCTCCCCCCACTCAAAAAAAAGTAGATTTATCAAAAAAATTCCCCAATTTTGGATAACACAGAAAAACTACCAGAGCTTGAACTGTTTTGGAAATCCCTGAATCAAGTGCTATTCATTTCCATGTACTTCTAACCTTGAAACGGACCGTTGCTTGCTAGACGGAATGAATAAAAATATATAAAAAATAACCATATTCTTTGAGTATTGGCAAACTTTAAAAAAACAAAGACTTACAAAACCCTTGATCCATGCGTCCATCACTAGAGATCGAGGGCATGAACGTCTCATCTTCGTTCTTGTACACACGGAGGCTTCCCAGGCATTTTCCCAGTTTTTCATTCTGTCAGCATCTATCCGTGTGGATACAGTCGAATTATTCCTTGGGCTTCATCCTCCGGAGCACCCACGAGGCTCTGGCAGCAGGTGCGCGTGGCCAGGCCCTCGCGACCGCCGGCTGCCTGCCCGCCCCGCCCTGCGCGGGGGTGGCGCTCGGGCGCCGAGTCTCTGGACAGTCTGCCGAGGCGTGGCAGGGCCCTGGTCGTGCTGACAGGGCAGTGGCCCTCCAGGCGGCTCTCGGCCAGGAATCCAGGCTCTCTTCCCAGAAGGAATGCTCTCCTTAGGCGGATCAAGGTTCCCTCCCATCATATGGACTGTTCGTGAGATACCGGAGGCCGGGTACACACCCCGGGGCAGCCTCGGGTGTGCCCGCCTGAGGCACTCACGTGTCCTGAGAGAGGCCGAGGGCACAGGGGACGCGGACAGGGCCGCCCCCAGCCCTGGGCGCCTGCCGAGAGGAGGAGGCGGTCCAGCTCAGGAGCAGGTGGGAGACTGAGCTCCACCTGGGAGAGGACCAATGAAGAGAGGACCCTGCGGTGGGGTGAGGACGCGAAAGCCCTCACACGTGTATCCATCAGTTGAGACGGGAGGACCGGCTAGAGAAAGGAGGCACAGTCAATCAAGTGCGGTTGCCTCAGGGCACTGCCCGGCCTGGGAACCGTGCGCACGGAGGGTCAGCGGGGGAGGCGGAGGGCTCCACCTGGACGCAGGAGTGAGTCAGGTCTGGGGAGGCACCAAGGGAGACCTCGGTCAGATTGGGCAGCCCTGTAGGAAACCTCTGTCCAGAAGAACAACTGGGTCCTGTCGTAGAGCACGAGAAATGATTTTCTACAGGTACGCTGGAAGCTAAGTACATTCTTGGCTCAGATCAATGAAAGGAGAATGCACAGGATCTGTAAAGAGAAGACCCGGGTGCCTGGCGCACCGGTGTCACAGCGGGGCAGGAGGAGGGGGGTGGGATGGGGCGGGACCTTATTTCTTCCGTTCGCTGTCTTATTGAGCAACTACCATATTCAAGGGCCTGTCTGAGGTGCTGAGGCTACAGAGAGGCAGGGAAGCTCATCTCAGCTCCCGGAGAAAGTGGACCCTCCATGACTGTTGGGAAGAATTAACTGCCTAGGAGTCCTGGTGGAGGGGCTTAAATAACCCAGGGATTCTGTCAGCACCGTGTGGATACAGTCGAATTATTCCTTGGGCTTCATCCTCCGGAGCACCCACGAGGCTCTGGCAGCAGGTGCGCCTCGCGACCGCCGGCTGCCTGCCCGCCCGCCCTGCGCTGGGTGGCGCTCGGGCGCCGAGTCTCTGGACAGTCTGCCGAGGCGTGGCGGGGCCCTGGTCGTGTTGACAGGGCAGTGGCCCTCCAGGCGGCTCTCGGCCAGGAATCCAGGCTCTCTTCCCAGAAGGAATGCTCTCCTTAGGCGGATCAAGGTTCCCTCCCATCATATGGACTGTTCGTGAGATACCGGAGGCCGGGTACACACCCCGGGGCAGCCTCGGGTGTGCCCGCCTGAGGCACTCACGTGTCCTGAGAGAGGCCGAGGGCACAGGGGACGCGGACAGGGCCGCCCCCAGCCCTGGGCGCCTGCCGAGAGGAGGAGGCGGTCCAGCTCAGGAGCAGGTGGGAGACTGAGCTCCACCTGGGAGAGGACCAATGAAGAGAGGACCCTGCGGTGGGGTGAGGACGCGAAAGCCCTCACACGTGTATCCATCAGTTGAGACGGGAGGACCGGCTAGAGAAAGGAGGCACAGTCAATCAAGTGCGGTTGCCTCAGGGCACTGCCCGGCCTGGGAACCGTGCGCACGGAGGGTCAGCGGGGGAGGCGGAGGGCTCCACCTGGACGCAGGAGTGAGTCAGGTCTGGGGAGGCACCAAGGGAGACCTCGGTCAGATTGGGCAGCCCTGTAGGAAACCTCTGTCCAGAAGAACAACTGGGTCCTGTCGTAGAGCACGAGAAATGATTTTCTACAGGTACGCTGGAAGCTAAGTACATTCTTGGCTCAGATCAATGAAAGGAGAATGCACAGGATCTGTAAAGAGAAGACCCGGGTGCCTGGCGCACCGGTGTCACAGCGGGGCAGGAGGAGGGGGGTGGGATGGGGCGGGACCTTATTTCTTCCGTTCGCTGTCTTATTGAGCAACTACCATATTCAAGGGCCTGTCTGAGGTGCTGAGGCTACAGAGAGGCAGGGAAGCTCATCTCAGCTCCCGGAGAAAGTGGACCCTCCATGACTGTTGGGAAGAATTAACTGCCTAGGAGTCCTGGTGGAGGGGCTTAAATAACCCAGGGCTCTTCATGTTTATTGCTTAAACAGTGGAGGTATTGTTGCTTTGAGGTGTTAATTGTTCAAGCTGTCTTCTTTTTCTTGTTTTTTGTTAAAAAAAAAACAACAGGAAGAAACTAGAACCTTTATCTCTTGTAACTGTTCCTGGCCTGTGATAATAAAACTGAGATATTTCTGTATCAAGTTCTGCCTTGAAAACCCTGATGTGATATGGTGCTGCGGTTGCTCAGTCGCCCTGTCATGTCTGACGCTTGGCAGCCTCACGGACTGTAGCCAGGCTCCCCTGTCCACGGGATTCTCCAGGCAAGAATGCTGGAGTGGGCTGCCATGTCCTCCTTCAGGGGATCAAACCGAAGTATGCGCCGTCTCCTGCACTGTAGGCAGATTCTTCACCCACTGAGTCACCTGGGAAACCCCAGGACCCCACACTGGTATTCATTTTCTGTTTATGGATCTGTTCTAGTTTTTTCCCTGTTGATAAAGAGTCTGCCTGCCATGCAGGAGACCCATGTTTGATCCCTGGGTCAGGAAGTTTCCGGGGAGGAGGAAACGCCAAGCCACTCCAGTATTGCCTGAAAATCCCATGGATGGAGGTGACAGGGACAGAGTAGAATAGGTAGGTGGTTGTAGAGTCTTAGCAGGGGACGGTAGGTGGAACGGTGAAACTTGAGAAAGGTGGGAGGCCAGTGAGTTGACGATAACTCAGGAGAGCTGCTCCTTGTTCGGTAAAGCAGGCTCGACTGGGTATAAACAGCTGATGAAGCAGGAGCTGGCGAAGAAGGAACTAATGATGTATGCCTTGCATCTGTGACTACTTGAGGCGGGTGGTCTTCTACCATCCTATAATGTATTGCTGCCCACTCAGCTGAAGGGAGAGCAGAGCAGAGCTTTCCCGCCTGCCCGCTTGCACTGTTTAGAGGTACCTTATCCTAATAAATCCTCTTGCTGTCTATCACTCTGCTGCTCGCTGAATTCTTTCTGCGTTGAGGCACAAAGAACCTGAGGCTCAGTGGGTCCAGATGTTGAGTGAGTGCTGGATTAAGTCCTGGCCGTGTGGGTTCAAGTCCCAGACTGGGTTTTGGCCGGGATTGAGTCCTGACTACGTGGGTTCAAGTCCCAAGCCAGGTTTTGGCTGGGGTTGAGCCTCAGCCACGTGGGTTCGAGTTCCAAACAGGGTTCGATCAAGTCTGGGCCCCAGGTTTAAGTCTCAAATTGAGGTAAAATCCTTTCAGAAGGACCTGTCAGGATATAGTCCATGGGGTCACAAAGATCTGGACACGCCTGAAGTGACTTTGCAGGCACGCATACACTTTGACATTTCAGAAGCAAAGCCTCAGCTTGTTCATGGAACATTTAAAGGCTGACCCTGTCGTGATCAGGCAGGACTCAGTGGGCAGCACCTGCTGTGGCTTGGTCCGCAAAGGTCCAGGAGGAAAGAGCTGCTGCAGCAGCGGGTCAGATCCCTTCCTCAATGCAGACACGCGACTCTAGGACACTTCTCCAAATGACCACGTGATTGTTGATACACTCTCTGCCTTCGTGACAAGAGGTAGGGCTCTCTCTTCTCTTAATCTGCCTTCTGCTTTTTCACGTATCTGTTCGGTATGTCTTTGGAGGATCTTGTCTGCACTGGGCAAATACCCTGTTCAGCCGACAAAAAGGTCTGGATGCCCGATACACAGCAGACCCTCCTTTGTCCACTGGGGCCCATCTCCTGCAGGCTGGCATGGCCTAAACATCTCATCATGGACCCTGGGGCATCCCCTGGAAATTCCGTCTCAGCATCGGCCACCGTATCCCTGACAGGAAGACAGCCAAGCGCTGGAAGATCTGCCAGATAGCTCTGCGGTCAGACAGCCCCACTCCTCAAAGCAGAGGGGATCAGAGGAAGAAGGAATGAGGGACGGGAAAAGACAAACCAATTAGCCCGTCAGGTCCTGCTCAGATGGCAGGGATGCATAACGAGGCGTGCTTCTCACAAACGCACTGCCTCCGGTGCCTCCCTCCGTGTTGCGTGCTGATTTTTTTCTCCATGGGGATTTGTGGACTAGCACCAGTTTCACAAAGGTTGTGAAAGACAGATCCAGGGACATTTTACTGTATTAAATAAATCAAACTACTCTTACATGTGGACCTATGTAGGTCGAGAGGTTACCAAGCTGAAGTATGACAGCATTTTTCTTTTAACTTGGGAGCTCAATGGATATTAAACACAAAACTGTGAATTATTTTTAGTAAAACTGGTTAAGGAGACTTTTATTAAATTTCTAAAAGCATGTTTGAGCCTATTTGAACATTTGGATGTAGAATGTTATTATTCATTAATTTATGGCTCATGCTTTGCAACACTCTTAGAAAGAAGATGCACAAATCCTCAAACATTCATGTGCCAGTTTGTCAGGAGCTCCCTTCCCTCAATGGAACATTTAAAGGCTGACCCTGTCGTGATCAGGCAGGACTCAGTGGGCAGCACCTGCTGTGGCTTGGTCCGCAGGTCCAGGAGGAAAGAGCTGCTGCAGCAGCGGTCAGATCCCTTCCTCAATGCAGACACGCGACTCTAGGACACTTCTCCAAATGACCACGTGATTGTTGATACACTCTCTGCCTTCGTGACAAGAGGTAGGGCTCTCTCTTCTCTTAATCTGCCTTCTGCTTTTTCACGTATCTGTTCGGTATGTCTTTGGAGGATCTTGTCTGCACTGGGCAAATACCCTGTTCAGCCGACAAAAAGGTCTGGATGCCCGATACACAGCAGACCCTCCTTTGTCCACTGGGGCCCATCTCCTGCAGGCTGGCATGGCCTAAACATCTCATCATGGACCCTGGGGCATCCCCTGGAAATTCCGTCTCAGCATCGGCCACCGTATCCCTGACAGGAAGACAGCCAAGCGCTGGAAGATCTGCCAGATAGCTCTGCGGTCAGACAGCCCCACTCCTCAAAGCAGAGGGGATCAGAGGAAGAAGGAATGAGGGACGGGAAAAGACAAACCAATTAGCCCGTCAGGTCCTGCTCAGATGGCAGGGATGCATAACGAGGCGTGCTTCTCACAAACGCACTGCCTCCGGTGCCTCCCTCCGTGTTGCGTGCTGATTTTTTGCTCCATGGGTATTTGTGGACTAGCACCAGTTTCACAAAGGTTGTGAAAGACAGATCCAGGGACATTTTACTGTATTAAATAAATCAAACTACTCTTACATGTGGACCTATGTAGGTCGAGAGGTTACCAAGCTGAAGTATGACAGCATTTTTCTTTTAACTTGGGAGCTCAATGGATATTAAACACAAAACTGTGAATTATTTTTAGTAAAACTGGTTAAGGAGACTTTTATTAAATTTCTAAAAGCATGTTTGAGCCTATTTGAACATTTGGATGTAGAATGTTATTATTCATTAATTTATGGCTCATGCTTTGCAACACTCTTAGAAAGAAGATGCACAAATCCTCAAACATTCATGTGACTAATTCTCAAGTGAGTTTGTCAGGGAGCTGTTCTGACCATGAACAGCTTCTATCTATTTTTGGTCTAATTTAAAATTTCCCTGCATTGAAACCCTTCAGAAGACTACAGAAATATTTTGTGAATCCAGCTACTGATTTAAGTAAAACTTGCTATAGTAATAAGTCATTTGTATGATCAAATTAAAATATTTTTGTATTTTTCTGCAGTACTAATGACCCATCCCATATAATCATGTTATAGTATTAGATCACCATACATCAAACTCAGCTTATCTTTAAATTTATCAATTGCCTTAAGAATTTTATTTAGTTTTCAGTTTCTGTTGCTTTAGTTGTGTGATATTTCTCCAAACTGAAAGAACAATAACTGCCTACCAATGTCTAAAATCTACCAAGATCCAAGAAAGATTGCTTAGTGTGTTATTACTATTGGTAGAACACAAATTATGTGAGAAAAGTCTTCACGAGAGCACCAAGATTAAATTTTTAAAAAGAAAGGCAAGGAAAAGTGTTAGGAAAAGAGTCTGTATGTAACTGCTTTATCACACATCCAACCATCTCCAGGCCACAGTAGAACATCGAGAACTAAGCACACGGACTCTACTGTGTAATTGCAGAGGCATGGCCGTCAAGGCGGGGAGAGGCTGCGTTTTGCTTAGCTGTTCCCCAGGGTCTTAGTCCGTTTGTGCTGCTCTGACAAAACACCTGATGTGCAGAGTCCACTCACTGGGACAGACCCCGATGCTGGGAAAGATGGAGGGCGAAAGGGGGAGCGGACAGCAGGGGAGGAGATGGGTGGATGGCATCACTGACTCAGTGGACATGAATCTGAGCAAACTTTGACAGGCTGTTCATTTTTTTCTGCATCTTCTTAGAACATTAAGTTATCATCACTACATCTGTGGTCACGTTTAAACACTGGCTCCATGCCCTAAGCAGTATCTTCCAGAATTCAGACGCAAAAAAAGAGGGCGGTCCTCAGCTTCCTGTTTGATCCTCATATGTTCAGAGTGGTGACTGTAGAGAAAAATTCACTTAGCTGTTCCAGTGACTATGCTACAGTGTATCTGGGCCTGACGAATGGACTCTAAAAACCTCCTAAAATAGGTTTTAGAACATAGTGATTCAACTTCAGCTAGCAGACTTGGAAATCGAATAGCAATTTGGAAATGAACTTTGCTAACTTTCAAATCAGCAATGGAGTTGCAAGGAGGAGAAATCCAATTTTATCTTTTTTTTTTTTGGAAGGATTGAACATTATTTTATTCAGAATGAAACTTGAGAAATCCATAGGAACTTCCCCTTTTGTAGAATCAAGAGGGGGCCTGAATATTATTCAAGGGCTTCCCTGTTGACTCAGATGGTAAAGCAATTTTATCTTTTCAAAAATATAGAATTGGGCTCTCCTAGATGACCAGGACTCATTAATGTTGTGTGAAGTGTAACTTGTTAAACTTTAAAAAGGCAAACATCAACAGAGCATCGTGAGAATTCCTTGTAACTCAGCATCTTTCACATAAAAAACAACGTTTGCATGGTACTTCAAATTCCCTGAACCAGCCTCTCCCCTGGCTTTACCATGTTCACGCGGGGACTTCCTGGCCCCAAGCCAATTTTCCTTAAACCGGTTCCTCTGCCTGGTGATTCCATTGCCTCCTTAGAAAGCGCTAGGGACTTTTAAGCCCCTCTTTTTAAGAGTGGGCATTGGAGTGTGGCATTTCCATATTATATGAAAAAGAAAAAAAAAAGGCCCAAGTGAAAAAGTAACCAGTGAAACGACTCACATTCTGGAAGTCCTGGCCACAGGATTCTGCACTCAGAACAGTCTTGCGTCTCACTGCTTGAGTGCCTTGTTTGCTGTTGAAGTCTTTCCTAGTTCTTTAAAACAGAACCGTCACACCAGGTCAAAGCCGAAATGAACGTTTACTGAGTCTGCACCCCCAAACGTACATTCACCAGCTTAATCTGGGCTGATTTTGAAATGTGGCCTGCACCCGCTCGCGTCTCTGTTTAGAATGTATACATTAGGTACACGCACACACACATCTGAGTTATTAGGCAGCTTTGGCACAGGCGGAGAAAGTGCTGATTTCTTATGCAATTACCAGCGTCTCCTCTTTAGGAGAATTAACATATTATGCAAATTATCTGACGAATAGGGTGCAGATGCCATTAGAACATAGTGATTCAACTCTAAAACCTCCTAAAATGGGTTTTAGAACATAGTGATTCAACTTCAGCTAGCAGACTTGGAAATCGAATAGCAATTTGGAAATGAACTTTGCTAACTTTCAAATCAGCAATGGAGTTGCAAGGAGGAGAAATCCAATTTTATCTTTTTTTTTTTTGGAAGGATTGAACATTATTTTATTCAGAATGAAACTTGAGAAATCCATAGGAACTTCCCCTTTTGTAGAATCAAGAGGGGGCCTGAATATTATTCAAGGGCTTCCCTGTTGACTCAGATGGTAAAGCAATTTTATCTTTTCAAAATATAGAATTGGGGTCTCCTAGATGACCAGGACTCATTAATGTTGTGTGAAGTGTAACTTGTTAAACTTTAAAAAGGCAAACATCAACAGAGCATCGTGAGAATTCCTTGTAACTCAGCATCTTTCACATAAAAAACAACGTTTGCATGGTACTTCAAATTCCCTGAACCAGCCTCTCCCCTGGCTTTACCATGTTCACGCGGGGACTTCCTGGCCCCAAGCCAATTTTCCTTAAACCGGTTCCTCTGCCTGGTGATTCCATTGCCTCCTTAGAAAGCGCTAGGGACTTTTAAGCCCTCTTTTAAGAGTGGGCATTGGAGTGTGGCATTTCCATATTATATGAAAAAGAAAAAAAAAAGGCCCAAGTGAAAAAGTAACCAGTGAAACGACTCACATTCTGGAAGTCCTGGCCACCGGATTCTGCACTCAGAACAGTCTTGCGTCTCACTGCTTGAGTGCCTTGTTTGCTGTTGAAGTCTTTCCTAGTTCTTTAAAACAGAACCGTCACACCAGGTCAAAGCCGAAATGAACGTTTACTGAGTCTGCACCCCCAAACGTACATTCACCAGCTTAATCTGGGCTGATTTTGAAATGTGGCCTGCACCCGCTCGCGTCTCTGTTTAGAATGTATACATTAGGTACACGCACACACACATCTGAGTTATTAGGCAGCTTTGGCACAGGCGGAGAAAGTGCTGATTTCTTATGCAATTACCAGCGTCTCCCCTCTTTAGGAGAATTAACATATTATGCAAATTATCTGACGAATAGGGTGCAGATGCCATTAATAAAACATGAAAGTGGATCTGTGCTGCCAATTAGCATTTGCATTGTGTTTCCAGTCCACTCTCAGCGTAAAGCTTCTCTCGGTTGTGAAAACCTGTGTCATCACCATCAGAAAGCTTCTCTATCTGCGAGTTGCAGCCTGAAAAGCCTGTGCGCGGAAGGGCTGGCTGGGGGCGGGGGTCTGACGGAGGAGGAGGGGGAGGGCCGAGGGAGGAGCGTCCAGGTGGCTCCGCTTCTCCCCACCTCCCGCGCCTCCACCCATCCTGGTACCTACACGCCTGGAAGAGCCTCCATCCGACCTGCTCATTTCCAGGGTGATGACCTTCTGGGCTTGTTTACGGAAGCTGACGAAGCACAGGTCCCCTTTAGATTCAGCAGACTTTACCCTCTTTGAAGAGGCTGAGATACGGGTTGGTGGCTGCGTTCAGAATCCCGCCCCCAGCGAGGTCTGACCTTCAGTGATTTGTTCTGGGGGGTCTGTTGTGAGCAGGGGACCGCAAGATTCCTGTTTTGGGGTGAGGGTTGTGGGTGGGCGTCATCGAAGGAGCATTCATTTCTGCCCCTGTGGACTTCTAAACCCAAAGAGGCTTCTACACTCCATATGCGCAGACGTACCATTTCAGAGGAAAAGGGGTTTTCAACATGGAGCGTGTAGTATTTATTGGTCATCTGTCTTACCACCCCAACACAGAGATAAGACGATGCTGAGAAACTGGATAGAAAGCTTTGGAGGAAAATAACTCAAATGGCACATCTGAAATTAATTTTCAGCGTCACACCAGGTCAAAGCCGAAATGAACGTTTACTGAGTCTGCACCCCAAACGTACATTCACCAGCTTAATCTGGGCTGATTTTGAAATGTGGCCTGCACCCGCTCGCGTCTCTGTTTAGAATGTATACATTAGGTACACGCACACACATCTGAGTTATTAGGCAGCTTTGGCACAGGCGGAGAAAGTGCTGATTTCTTATGCAATTACCAGCGTCTCCCCTCTTTAGGAGAATTAACATATTATGCAAATTATCTGACGAATAGGGTGCAGATGCCATTAATAAAACATGAAAGTGGATCTGTGCTGCCAATTAGCATTTGCATTGTGTTTCCAGTCCACTCTCAGCGTAAAGCTTCTCTCGGTTGTGAAAACCTGTGTCATCACCATCAGAAAGCTTCTCTATCTGCGAGTTGCAGCCTGAAAAGCCTGTGCGCGGAAGGGCTGGCTGGGGCGGGGTCTGACGGAGGAGGAGGGGAGGCCGAGGGAGGAGCGTCCAGGTGGCTCCGCTTCTCCCCACCTCCCGCGCCTCCACCCATCCTGGTACCTACACGCCTGGAAGAGCCTCCATCCGACCTGCTCATTTCCAGGGTGATGACCTTCTGGGCTTGTTTACGGAAGCTGACGAAGCACAGGTCCCCTTTAGATTCAGCAGACTTTACCCTCTTTGAAGAGGCTGAGATACGGGTTGGTGGCTGCGTTCAGAATCCCGCCCCCAGCGAGGTCTGACCTTCAGTGATTTGTTCTGGGGGGTCTGTTGTGAGCAGGGGACCGCAAGATTCCTGTTTTGGGGTGAGGGTTGTGGGTGGGCGTCATCGAAGGAGCATTCATTTCTGCCCCTGTGGACTTCTAAACCCAAAGAGGCTTCTACACTCCATATGCGC
This sequence comes from Tragulus kanchil, assembly GCA_022376925.1. NCBI lineage: Eukaryota > Metazoa > Chordata > Mammalia > Artiodactyla > Tragulidae > Tragulus > Tragulus kanchil. Next base: position 2,777,506 of record JAIOJX010000003.1, read on the forward strand.
AGACGTACCATTTCAGAGGAAAAGAGGGGTTTTTTTCAACATGGAGCGTGTAGTATTTATTGGTCATCTGTCTTCCCACCCCAACACAGAGATGAGACGATGCTGAGAAACTGGATAGAAAGCTTTGGAGGAAAATAACTCAGGCAGGGATGTCCAGAGCACACATTCTGAAATTAATTTCTCAGCCTAATGGAAACAATCCTGCTAATAATTAAAAGGTGGGTGCCATCAGGGGGCCCAATGAGAGAGGAATTTATATCTCTCTGCTGGGATCAACTCAGACGACATTATGTGGATGATTTAGCAAGACAGGGCCCCTGCTGTGGCTTCCATTAACCAGATTGGGGGGAGAGGTGGTGGCAGCTGAGGGGCTGGGAGGTGGAGGAACAGAAGTCAGGGGGTCTGATAACCCCGCCGGCCTTCCGGGCTGACCACGGTCAAGGACAGTCAACTCTCCCTTTCTCTCTGACCGGGGTGGGCTGAGCTACAGCTCAGTGCATGTCTCCTTTCATGCCTCGAAATTCCCACTCTTCTTGTCAATCACAGAAACCCTTCATGGTGTGGTCAGGAGGCCCTAGGCGAGGATGAAGGATGAAAACCTCAGCCGCCCACAAGGTAGGATGCTGACCCACGACAGCCCTCAGGGTCCGACCCCTGCATCTTACCCAAGGCTGACAGCCGGCGGCGACCCCACAGCCGCCCACCCATCTGCCCTCCCTGGAGAGCTCCAGCCGCATTTCGCTTTCAAATATTTAACTTTAACCTGTTTAATATTTAGTAAGGCTAAAGGAATGAAAGATGAATTATTGAAGAGATGGCTGTTTTTAACAGCCCCCCCAAAAGTGGCAGCCATGAAGCTTTGTATCAAAAGCTCACTTCACAGGCATTAATTTTTTAATAAAATACTGATTGCGTGATGAAGAAGTGTTTCTAATAAGCTTCAATAGTCCGGAAGGGGCTTATTTTGGCTTGCAACCTGAATTGAGCTGACCTTCATGTTCCGAAAGGGGAGGGTTGGGTCTCATCAACATCTTTCTGCTGGACTTCTAAACCCAAAGAGGCTTCTACACTCCATATGCGCAGACGTACCATTTCAGAGGAAAGAGGGTTTTCAACATGGAGCGTGTAGTATTTATTGGTCATCTGTCTTCCCACCCCAACACAGAGATGAGACGATGCTGAGAAACTGGATAGAAAGCTTTGGAGGAAAATAACTCAGGCAGGGATGTCCAGAGCACACATTCTGAAATTAATTTCTCAGCCTAATGGAAACAATCCTGCTAATAATTAAAAGGTGGGTGCCATCAGGGGGCCCAATGAGAGAGGAATTTATATCTCTCTGCTGGGATCAACTCAGACGACATTATGTGGATGATTTAGCAAGACAGGGCCCCTGCTGTGGCTTCCATTAACCAGATTGGGGAGAGGTGGTGGCAGCTGAGGGGCTGGGAGGTGGAGGAACAGAAGTCAGGGGGTCTGATAACCCCGCCGGCCTTCCGGGCTGACCACGGTCAAGGACAGTCAACTCTCCCTTTCTCTCTGACCGGGGTGGGCTGAGCTACAGCTCAGTGCATGTCTCCTTTCATGCCTCGAAATTCCCACTCTTCTTGTCAATCACAGAAACCCTTCATGGTGTGGTCAGGAGGCCCTAGGCGAGGATGAAGGATGAAAACCTCAGCCGCCCACAAGGTAGGATGCTGACCCACGACAGCCCTCAGGGTCCGACCCCTGCATCTTACCCAAGGCTGACAGCCGGCGGCGACCCCACAGCCGCCCACCCATCTGCCCTCCCTGGAGAGCTCCAGCCGCATTTCGCTTTCAAATATTTAACTTTAACCTGTTTAATATTTAGTAAGGCTAAAGGAATGAAAGATGAATTATTGAAGAGATGGCTGTTTTTAACAGCCCCCCCAAAAGTGGCAGCCATGAAGCTTTGTATCAAAAGCTCACTTCACAGGCATTAATTTTTTAATAAAATACTGATTGCGTGATGAAGAAGTGTTTCTAATAAGCTTCAATAGTCCGTAGGAAGGGTGCTCTTATTTTCTTGGGCTAAGTGCAACCTGAATTGAGTCATTTCTACTATGGGTTCCAGAAACAGTTAGAAAAAGCATCCGAAGGGGTAGTAGACCCTTAGTTTTTCTCCTAACATGTAACCTGAGTGAGCATCTGAAACCTGGATAACCCTGGAAACCTCCCCAAGAAGAGGAGGCTACGGCTTTTCAGGTCCTAACTGAGCAGACAAAGGGATCACCACTAGGAATCCTGTTTTCTGGAGAGGAGAGGGAGGGGGCCAGGGTGGTGAATATTCAAGCAGAGTCAATGGGTGGGGCTTTGTTAATAGAAAAATCCAGTTTGGAGCCGGCACAGATGGTGGCGTGGGGGAGGGGCGGGGCAGGGAATGATGGTGGCTAATTTCCCCCCCACCGTCTTTTTTTTTTGGCATACATGTAATTTGCAACATCATCTCCTATTTCTCTTTTCTGTCTGCAGTTGAGAGAGACGCGAGCCTCACATCTATTATTGCAACTCACAACAATTCCCCAGTCACATTTCCAGGGAGCAGATATTTTCAGTGGCACGTGGATGAGACTGGGGTCGAGACCCTGCCTCGCAAGTTATTTCAAAATGAGTGTGGTAGACGGAGGCAGATGAGGAGCGGAGGTGAGCAAGCTGTGCCCGGGAGGACATGGAGAAGATTTAGACGGAAAGATCTTGTCACCGAGAGAGATTTGCAAGGTTAGAACATCCAGTTGAAAGAAAGGGAGAATCTTGGATTCAGAAAAGAGGAGACACTGTTTTAACCGGAGAAGAGAAGAGACTGGCCTCGTGGCAAACACGGCAGCGTGGACGCCGTGCACAGCGGCGGTTTATGGGGACTCGTGCCCATCCCACTGCGGAGATGCAGTCGAAAATGCATATTTGTAAGTCCTTCCAAAGACGCTAGAAGCAAAGCCCTATGAAACTAGAGGATCCTGCTCAGAAGGTGACTGATTCCTGCACCCCTGGGTGGGGAGGGACTCTCGGTCCCCTGGGAGAGCAAGGCTGCAGCACTGTTAGTGTCTCTTAGAGGCTCTGAGTCCAGTCGTGTCTTATTCCAGGCACAGTGCAGGGTACCAGGATGGCTCTAGAGAAACAGGAAGCCACTGTCAAGAGAGGCCATTTCGACATGCGGGTGTGTGTTCCTTGAGTTCATTCTTTTGGAGGAAGGGTCTCAGGCTAATGAAATGAGCAAAGGGAACCACTAGAATCCCTTGTTATGACTCTGGGATAACCCTGGAAACCTCCCCAAGAAGAGGAGGCTACGGCTTTTCAGGTCCTAACTGAGCAGACAAAGGGATCACCACTAGGAATCCTGTTTTCTGGAGAGGAGAGGGAGGGGGCCAGGGTGGTGAATATTCAAGCAGAGTCAATGGGTGGGGCTTTGTTAATAGAAAAATCCAGTTTGGAGCCGGCACAGATGGTGGCGTGGGGGAGGGGCGGGGCAGGGAATGATGGTGGCTAATTTCCCCCCCACCGTCTTTTTTTTTTGGCATACATGTAATTTGCAACATCATCTCCTATTTCTCTTTTCTGTCTGCAGTTGAGAGAGACGCGAGCCTCACATCTATTATTGCAACTCACAACAATTCCCCAGTCACATTTCCAGGGAGCAGATATTTTCAGTGGCACGTGGATGAGACTGGGGTCGAGACCCTGCCTCGCAAGTTATTTCAAAATGAGTGTGGTAGACGGAGGCAGATGAGGAGCGGAGGTGAGCAAGCTGTGCCCGGGAGGACATGGAGAAGATTTAGACGGAAAGATCTTGTCACCGAGAGAGATTTGCAAGGTTAGAACATCCAGTTGAAAGAAAGGGAGAATCTTGGATTCAGAAAAGAGGAGACACTGTTTTAACCGGAGAAGAGAAGAGACTGGCCTCGTGGCAAACACGGCAGCGTGGACGCCGTGCACAGCGGCGGTTTATGGGGACTCGTGTCCATCCCATTGCGGAGATGCAGTCGAAAATGCATATTTGTAAGTCCTTCCAAAGACGCTAGAAGCAAAGCCCTATGAAACTAGAGGATCCTGCTCAGAAGGTGAGTGATTCCTGCACCCCTGGGTGGGGAGGGACTCTCGGTCCCCCTGGGGAGAGCAAGGCTGCAGCACTGTTAGTGTCTCTTAGAGGCTCTGCGAGTCCAGTCGTGTCTTATTCCAGGCACAGTGCAGGGTACCAGGATGGCTCTAAGAGAAACAGGAAGCCACTGTCAAGAGAGGCCATTTCGACATGCGGGGTGTGTGTTCCTTTTGAGTTCATTCTTTTGAAGGAATGGAAATGGGTGCCCAAGGTGGAGGGCGGCTGTGGGTGCAGACAGAAACACGGGTTCCTGAGCTCGGCTTTTCCCTGGAGAAAATGCAAGACGGTGAAAACCCCTTTTTAAAACATCAATATCTGCTATTTATAGGGCTTGTAAAAATGGTTTGAAGTCAAAAGCAGTCATAGCCGCGGCTTTAAAACTCTGCACATGCAAAATCAAGTTACAAAGGTCTTTCAAAACACTAAGTCAAAGGGCCAGGACCCACATGTGAGTCTGTTGCCTCCAGCGTGTCTTGTGCCCTTGGAGGAAAATATGTAAAATGACCACAGAATGTAGTTGTCACAACAACTTTTAGAGTCTGACCTGCGGAGCCTGCATTGTTAGCGTTAGACAGATTTCCAGAGTTTTGTCTGATCATTTCTTCCCGTAAGTTAGATACTATTTTTCCTGAAGTTCATACAGCGCATGTATTTTAGAGAACAGCAACAAAAGATCTCTCAGTACAGGGATTCCCCTGGACAGCAAGGAGATCAAGCCAGTCCATCCCAAAGGAAGTCAGCCCTGAAGGGTCACTGGAAGGACGGATGCTGAAGCTGAAGCTCCCATGCTTTGGCCGCCGGATGCAAAGAGACAACTCATTGCAAAACAGCCTGGTGCTGGGAGATACAAAAGACAAAAGGCGAAGGGGACGACAGAGGACCAGAGGGTTGGATGGCATCACTGAGTCGATGGACCTGAGTTTAAGCAGCTCTGGGAGATGATGAAGGACAGGGAGCCGACGTACCGCAGTCTGCGAAGCAAGGGGGGCCTCCCTATGGGAGATGCAGTCGAAAATGCATATTTGTAAGTCCTTCCAAAGACGCTAGAAGCAAAGCCCTATGAAACTAGAGGATCCTGCTCAGAAGGTGACTGATTCCTGCACCCCTGGGTGGGAGGGACTCTCGGTCCCCTGGGAGAGCAAGGCTGCAGCACTGTTAGTGTCTCTTAGAGGCTCTGCGAGTCCAGTCGTGTCTTATTCCAGGCACAGTGCAGGGTACCAGGATGGCTCTAAGAGAAACAGGAAGCCACTGTCAAGAGAGGCCATTTCGACATGCGGGGTGTGTGTTCCTTTTGAGTTCATTCTTTTGAAGGAATGGAAATGGGTGCCCAAGGTGGAGGGCGGCTGTGGGTGCAGACAGAAACACGGGTTCCTGAGCTCGGCTTTTCCCTGGAGAAAATGCAAGACGGTGAAAACCCTTTTTTAAAACATCAATATCTGCTATTTATAGGGCTTGTAAAAATGGTTTGAAGTCAAAAGCAGTCATAGCCGCAGCTTTAAAACTCTGCACATGCAAAATCAAGTTACAAAGGTCTTTCAAAACACTAAGTCAAAGGGCCAGGACCCACATGTGAGTCTGTTGCCTCCAGCGTGTCTTGTGCCCTTGGAGGAAAATATGTAAAATGACCACAGAATGTAGTTGTCACAACAACTTTTAGAGTCTGACCTGCGGAGCCTGCATTGTTAGCGTTAGACAGATTTCCAGAGTTTTGTCTGATCATTTCTTCCCGTAAGTTAGATACTATTTTTCCTGAAGTTCATACAGCGCATGTATTTTAGAGAACAGCAACAAAAGATCTCTCAGTACAGGGATTCCCCTGGACAGCAAGGAGATCAAGCCAGTCCATCCCAAAGGAAGTCAGCCCTGAAGGGTCACTGGAAGGACGGATGCTGAAGCTGAAGCTCCCATGCTTTGGCCGCCGGATGCAAAGAGACAACTCATTGCAAAACAGCCTGGTGCTGGGAGATACAAAAGACAAAAGGCGAAGGGGACGACAGAGGACCAGAGGGTTGGATGGCATCACTGAGTCGATGGACCTGAGTTTAAGCAGCTCTGGGAGATGATGAAGGACAGGGAGCCGACGTACCGCAGTCTGCGGAGTCACAAAGATTCAGACACGGCTGAGCGACTGGACTGAGCAGGAATTGCAGTCATGAGCGATCCTTCATTTCGAACGCTTGTGACGGGTGGGTTTCAGATGTACGCAACTGCTTTCCTGGGGGCTCAGACAGTAGGGAATCTGCCCGCCTTGCAGGAGACCCAGGGAGATCCACTGGGGAAGGAAACGCAGCCCCTCCGGTAATTCTTGCCTGGCGAATCCCATGGACAGAGGAGCCTGGCGGGCTGCAGTCCACGGGGTCACAGAGTCGGACACGACAGAGCGACTCAGCTCTGCTCCCTTCAGCCTTGACCTCCCATCCTACAGCCTCGCCTGTCCAGCTGCGGCCCCTTCACTGCACTGAGGCTTCTCTCGGTCCGGATGCAGGGGTCTCTTCTGTCCTGGGGGAGCCTCTCCCATCACCGAGGCGGACCGCCTGCTCCCTCTGCCTCCAGGTTCCTCGTGCGCTGTCCCCCGGCTGTCTCTGGCGTCACTGCCGGTGGTGTGGTTCCCTCCCATGAGAGAGCTCACGGCTTAGGAAGAGAGAGGGACCGAGAGCAGCCCGCCCGCGACTTGTCACAGCAGCCATCGCACAAGGCGACCAGCGGGACAGCTGCGTGGGGGTCTGGGAATGGAGGGACGAGCACCCGCTCTCCTTGCACCATGAAAAAGTGCCCTCAGAGACAGCCGACCTCGAGGACAAGGCGAGTGTTCATCCGGCACACGGTGCCTCCAGGAGCACGTGGGGGCCGACCCAGCACAGAAAGCACCAGAGCTGCCTGCAGGGAGACTCTGGCGGGAGGTCCTCCGATGCCCGTGCCTCCAAACAGGGTACGCGACAGTGTTCTACCCAGTCCACTTCCCAAAGGAAGTCAGCCCTGAAGGGTCACTGGAAGGACGGATGCTGAAGCTGAAGCTCCCATGCTTTGGCCGCCGGATGCAAAGAGACAACTCATTGCAAAACAGCCTGGTGCTGGGAGATACAAAAGACAAAAGGCGAAGGGGACGACAGAGGACCAGAGGGTTGGATGGCATCACTGAGTCGATGGACCTGAGTTTAAGCAGCTCTGGGAGATGGTGAAGGACAGGGAGCCGACGTACCGCAGTCTGCGGAGTCACAAAGATTCAGGCACGACTGAGCGACTGGACTGAGCAGGAATTGCAGTCATGAGCGATCCTTCATTTCGAACGCTTGTGACGGGTGGGTTTCAGATGTACGCAACTGCTTTCCTGGGGGCTCAGACAGTAGGGAATCTGCCCGCCTTGCAGGAGACCCAGGGAGATCCACTGGGGAAGGAAACGCAGCCCCTCCGGTAATTCTTGCCTGGCGAATCCCATGGACAGAGGAGCCTGGCGGGCTGCAGTCCACGGGGTCACAGAGTCGGACACGACAGAGCGACTCAGCTCTGCTCCCTTCAGCCTTGACCTCCCATCCTACAGCCTCGCCTGTCCAGCTGCGGCCCCTTCACTGCACTGAGGCTTCTCTCGGTCCGGATGCAGGGGTCTCTTCTGTCCTGGGGGAGCCTCTCCCATCACCGAGGCGGACCGCCTGCTCCCTCTGCCTCCAGGTTCCTCGTGCGCTGTCCCCCGGCTGTCTCTGGCGTCACTGCCGGTGGTGTGGTTCCCTCCCATGAGAGAGCTCACGGCTTAGGAAGAGAGAGGGACCGAGAGCAGCCCGCCCGCGACTTGTCACAGCAGCCATCGCACAAGGCGACCAGCGGGACAGCTGCGTGGGGGTCTGGGAATGGAGGGACGAGCACCCGCTCTCCTTGCACCATGAAAAAGTGCCCTCAGAGACAGCCGACCTCGAGGACAAGGCGAGTGTTCATCCGGCACACGGTGCCTCCAGGAGCACGTGGGGGCCGACCCAGCACAGAAAGCACCAGAGCTGCCTGCAGGGAGACTCTGGCGGGAGGTCCTCCGATGCCCGTGCCTCCAAACAGGGTACGCGACAGTGTTCTATTTTCTAACATCTGTCCTTCTAAGACAGACCTTCATATCCACCATATTTATTAAGTAGAAGATCTCAGGCATTCGGGGTAGGCTTTGGGAACAGTTTCTTGCTCCTTTTCCCGTGGGGAATCTCTGCTGAGGGTGCCACCCCTGCAAATGTCTATGCTTTGAAAGTGAAATAAAAGTCCCTTTTACCAAGAGCCGGACAAGCGCCTGGCCTCCCTGGTGTCTGGTGAGTGTGAAGTTCCACAGTTTGGGTTAATAATTAAGCAGAGTTTCGGGAACCAAGCAGGTCTTTTTGATTTTTACTCCTTCCGGGAAGCCAGACCTCAGGCAGCCCCTGCCCCACTGGGCACCAGGGGAGCTGGTGTGGGGAGACCCGGTTCCGTCTGGTTACGGGGGGTGTTGTCATCCGTGAGGGCTCAGGCCCCCCTTCACGTGATTTTAGGCAAAAGAGGAAGCAGAGGCGTGGCCAGTGGACACCAGGGACTGCCCTCAGGGTCCCGTAACCCTGCCAGCAGCAGGACCAGACCGAGGGTCTCACCCACCAGCCTCCGCTCCATCCAAGAGTGGCACTCAGCGTGTGCGTGTGTGGCGTGCATGTGTGTGATAGACAGACACGGAGAAAACAAAAGAACCCAGAGCCAACGTTCTCCCCCTCACGCAGACCCAGAGGAAGAGTCCCCACCTCAGAGCACAGTGCAGTCAAGATGAGGAGAGAAGGTAAACACCAGAGCCCGACGGTCCCTAAACACGTCCTCCTGCCTTCAGGAGCTGGGAATCGAGACAGGAGCAGCATTTACTCCACAAACTGATCACTCATTACACTCACACAGGGTTGCCTTAGACACGAACCAGACGGAAGGAGAACACTGAGGGGTGTTTGGAGGAGATTCTTGTCCTGGAGGCAAGATGTTAATTAAAATATGAAAGATGATTCCAGCTCCATAAACAGACCGAGGTGCCTGGGCAGGGAGCCCCCTGCTGGCGGGGCCGACCCAGCACAGAAAGCACCAGAGCTGCCTGCAGGGAGACTCTGGCGGAGGTCCTCCGATGCCCGTGCCTCCAAACAGGGTACGCGACAGTGTTCTATTTTCTAACATCTGTCCTTCTAAGACAGACCTTCATATCCACCATATTTATTAAGTAGAAGATCTCAGGCATTCGGGGTAGGCTTTGGGAACAGTTTCTTGCTCCTTTTCCCGTGGGGAATCTCTGCTGAGGGTGCCACCCCTGCAAATGTCTATGCTTTGAAAGTGAAATAAAAGTCCCTTTTACCAAGAGCCGGACAAGCGCCTGGCCTCCCTGGTGTCTGGTGAGTGTGAAGTTCCACAGTTTGGGTTAATAATTAAGCAGAGTTTCGGGAACCAAGCAGGTCTTTTTGATTTTTACTCCTTCCGGGAAGCCAGACCTCAGGCAGCCCCTGCCCCACTGGGCACCAGGGGAGCTGGTGTGGGGAGACCCGGTTCCGTCTGGTTACGGGGGGTGTTGTCATCCGTGAGGGCTCAGGCCCCCCTTCACGTGATTTTAGGCAAAAGAGGAAGCAGAGGCGTGGCCAGTGGACACCAGGGACTGCCCTCAGGGTCCCGTAACCCTGCCAGCAGCAGGACCAGACCGAGGGTCTCACCCACCAGCCTCCGCTCCATCCAAGAGTGGCACTCAGCGTGTGCGTGTGTGCGCGTGCATGTGTGTGATAGACAGACACGGAGAAAACAAAAGAACCCAGAGCCAACGTTCTCCCCCTCACGCAGACCCAGAGGAAGAGTCCCCACCTCAGAGCACAGTGCAGTCAAGATGAGGAGAGAAGGTAAACACCAGAGCCCGACGGTCCCTAAACACGTCCTCCTGCCTTCAGGGAGCTGGGAATCGAGACAGGAGCAGCATTTACTCCACAAACTGATCACTCATTACACTCACACAGGGTTGCCTTAGACACGAACCAGACGGAAGGAGAACACTGAGGGGGTGTTTGGAGGAGATTCTTGTCCTGGAGGCAAGATGTTAATTAAAATATGAAAGATGATTCCAGCTCCATAAACAGAGAGGACAGCACTCTAGATGGGTGAGCCTCAAGCAATGCTACATGCTCAACTTCTCACCTGCTTCCACAATGGATTCTTTGACTTGGGGGTTCAAGTCATGAAACTATCAATGACCTGATAACTTCCCATAAGACACGGGTTCCTATTTTGAGATGAAATGCAGATTTTACAGAAGCATCCCTGGCAGTGGACGCGGCTCCTCCTCCGTTCGGAGCCTGCAGTTCACAGCCCGTTGGAATCAATCCTGTTGGCAGCTGCACAAACAATACGCAGTTTTCTCGTCTTTGGCTGCTGTCATTTCTTTCTTTCTTTTTAAATTTTTGGCCACTTTTTTTTTTATTGGTCTTTCATCCATCTATTTTCATCCATCTTTGTTCTTTGGCCTATGTGGGCCTCCCATCGCGGTGGCCTCTCTTGTCGCAGAGCACCGGCTCTGGGCGCATGCGCCTCAGAGCTCCGGCTCAGTCATTGGACACATTAGTCCAGCCGCTCCGCGGCACGTGGGATCTTCCCAGGCCAGGGATCGAACCGGCGGCCCTTGCACTGCAAGGCAAACTTTTTACGCACTGGACCAGCAGGGAAGCCCTCGCTGTCATTTCTGAAGGTAAAGCTGGAATTAGAAATATTAAGATAAAAATTCCACAGGCAGAATGTTGTTCGGAAATGGAAAATCCAGAAGAGTTCTCATCACAAGGAGACGTTTATTCCCCCTTTTCTTTTTATTGTAACTGCAGATGAGGAGATAGGGACATTAGATCTCTAATCTGTTCCTTCCCCTCATCTTTTCTCTTTGGTAACTGCGAGTTGGTTTTCAGTCTGTGAGTCTGTTTCTGTTTTGTAATGAAGATCATTTGCATCGTTTATTCCTATTCCACAGGCCAGTGGGTTTCATGCTGAAGCAAAGGGAAGCCTCTCGCGGGCCCCTGTGGGGTGCTGACGGGTGTCTCCTGCTGGACCGTAAGCCTCGTGAGGCTAGAAACCTAGGCGAGCGCGCCTTTCCAGCAGCAGCAGAGGCTGCAGTTTGTCAGCTGAAAGTCCGCTAACTGGATTGTCCTGAGTTACCAAGAGGAAAAAGCGCCTCACAAGGTCATTTTCTCAAGTTTTGCCCCAACCTGAGAGGCCCTCGAGCTGCGGGAAGAAGAGAAGGCCAACTTGGTTCCATCAAACTCGATGTGTTTAAAATCGGAGGCAAATACTTCACCCACGATCGCCGTGTGTGTATTCGAGGAATGACCAATGGCTCCACGGAGGCCACGTCCTCCCTGTGGAAGTGTCCGGGTCTGTTTTCTCTTGGTCCCTTCGGGCTGTTCAGGATTTTACAGTGATGCTGGTGAAGGTTTCCTGGAGCTCCTGCCCGTCGTTTCTCAGAAGGAGCAGCACAGAGAGAGGCCTCGGGGACACTGTCTCTGCGACCTGGACGGGGAAGCGGTCATTCTGGAAGCCGACCTCCTGGTCCCGCGGGCACGGCGGCAGCGTCCCATCTCACCTCGTGGCTCGGGATGTGAGCCCCTCCATCCTGCTCCTGCCGATCCTCACCTCGGCTGCCTTCGTGTGTGGCTTTTTATACCAGAGAATCATCACCTGCCGGCCCCTTCCAGGACAGGTACCAGGAAGACAGAAATGCTGAAACTCTTCTTAGGTGACACATATGGTTTCTCCAAGTATTTTTTGATGAGCATTTCCTTTTATAGATTTATTTTCTTAACGGTTAGCCTATAAACGGATCTAACGAAGCCCTCTCTCAGAGGAGAGGTTCCGGAGGGAGTGGTGCATGCATTTGCACGGCTGAGCCCATTCACGGGTCACCTGGCACAACAGGGCTCATTGGCTAAACCGCAGTACAGAATATTTTTGATAAAATAAAATGAAAATAATTCTCTCAGAGTAATTTCTCCATGCTCTTAACTGAGTCTGTTTTTCTTAAAGAGGTGTAGTTGATTCAGAACGTTGTTTTAATTTCTGCTGTACAGCAACAGTGTTCAGGTGTGTGTGTGTATATATATATATATATATATATATCTCCATTCTTTTTCATATTCTCTTCCATTACGCTTTATCTCAAGGTATTGGCTGTGGTTCCCTGTGTGCTACGGGAGGACCTTGCTTAGGCCATCCTTTCTATGCTGGTTTGCTTCTGCTAATCCCAGTCTCCCAGGCCTTCCCTCCCCCGTGCTTTTCTCTGCCTTGAGTGACAAAGAATAAGGGATCTTGTTTTGCTTTCATGAAGGCCCTTACAACCACGGAGAAATGCTCTTTCCTAAGAACTGTCTGTATCATTTGGGGAGGGTGACTTCTTGGGGGGCTCACAGTAGAAGTGAAGAGGAGGACGGGTGATGGGGGTGGATCGGGCTGTTTACAGGCTAGGGAAGGCCACGTCCTCCCTGTGGAAGTGTCCGGGTCTGTTTTCTCTTGGTCCCTTCGGGCTGTTCAGGATTTTACAGTGATGCTGGTGAAGGTTTCCTGGAGCTCCTGCCCGTCGTTTCTCAGAAGGAGCAGCACAGAGAGAGGCCTCGGGGACACTGTCTCTGCGACCTGGACGGGGAAGCGGTCATTCTGGAAGCCGACCTCCTGGTCCCGCGGGCACGGCGGCAGCGTCCCATCTCACCTCGTGGCTCGGGATGTGAGCCCCTCCATCCTGCTCCTGCCGATCCTCACCTCGGCTGCCTTCGTGTGTGGCTTTTTATACCAGAGAATCATCACCTGCCGGCCCCTTCCAGGACAGGTACCAGGAAGACAGAAATGCTGAAACTCTTCTTAGGTGACACATATGGTTTCTCCAAGTATTTTTTGATGAGCATTTCCTTTTATAGATTTATTTTCTTAACGGTTAGCCTATAAACGGATCTAACGAAGCCCTCTCTCAGAGGAGAGGTTCCGGAGGGAGTGGTGCATGCATTTGCACGGCTGAGCCCATTCACGGGTCACCTGGCACAACAGGGCTCATTGGCTAAACCGCAGTACAGAATATTTTTGATAAAATAAAATGAAAATAATTCTCTCAGAGTAATTTCTCCATGCTCTTAACTGAGTCTGTTTTTCTTAAAGAGGTGTAGTTGATTCAGAACGTTGTTTTAATTTCTGCTGTACAGCAACAGTGTTCAGGTGTGTGTGTGTATATATATATATATATATATATATATCTCCATTCTTTTTCATATTCTCTTCCATTACGCTTTATCTCAAGGTATTGGCTGTGGTTCCCTGTGTGCTACGGGAGGACCTTGCTTAGGCCATCCTTTCTATGCTGGTTTGCTTCTGCTAATCCCAGTCTCCCAGGCCTTCCCTCCCCCGTGCTTTTCTCTGCCTTGAGTGACAAAGAATAAGGGATCTTGTTTTGCTTTCATGAAGGCCCTTACAACCACGGAGAAATGCTCTTTCCTAAGAACTGTCTGTATCATTTGGGGAGGGTGACTTCTTGGGGGGCTCACAGTAGAAGTGAAGAGGAGGACGGGTGATGGGGGTGAGATGTCAGGCGGCATCATGCGCTCGGTGGACGTGAGTTTGAACACACTCTGGGAGCTAGGGAAGGACAGGGAAGCCTGGCGTGCTGCGGTCCTGGGGTCACAAAGAGCTGGACATGACAGAGTGACTGAACAACAGCAGAGAGTAGAGCGGTACGGGAGGGCGGGAGCATTTTATGCTGCTAGCAATCCAGTGTCTGTGTGGCACCTTGGGGTCAGGGGCACGCTGGGAAGTATTCATTTGATATGGACTCTTTGGAGATAGCAGAGGCAAGCTAGTACAGACAGGGTGGATCCACCACAGGGTCCCGCTGGTAGCTCAGGGAGCTATCTTCAGTATCCTGTGATAAACTAGAATCGAAAAGAATACGAAAAAGAATACGTGTGTGTACAACCGGATCACTTTGCTATGTAGCAGAAATGAGCACAACATTATAAATCAACTAAGCTTCAATACAAGAAATTTTGAAAATGTGCATAAGATGGCAACGAGGGCCCAGCTGTAGACCACACACCCACCGTTCTGATGGCAGTGCACCCCACTTGAGGAGGCGGGCGGATGGGGGCAGATGGGAGCCCCTCCGGCTGCTCCCGCCTGTCAAGTGCAGAGTGTGCGGTGACGGGAAGCAGGAAGCGCTGGGGGCTCCCCCCAGGCTGCGATCGCCAGCGAGTTGGCCCGAGAGCCACTCAGAAGTCACCGTCAAATCTTGACCAGCAGGGGACCGCAGCAGCTGTGGCACGCCTTTTCCACGCACTGGCTGAAGGCCCCACGGCATCTTCTTTGGCTGTTGTTGTTTTTCAGTTGCTCAGTTGCGTCTGACTCTTGGTGACCCCATGGACGGCAGCACGCCCGGCTTCCCCGTCCTTCACCGTCTCCTGGAGCCTGCCCAGACTCATGTCCACTGAGTCGGTGATGCCATCCGACCCTCTCATCCTCTGCTCTCCCCATCTTTTCCGGCCCTTAATCTTTCCTAGTGCCAGGGTCTTTCCCAATGAGTCAGCTCTTTGCAGCAGGTGGCCAAAATATTGGAGCTTCACCTTCAGCATCAGTCCTTCCAGTGAGTATTCAGGGTTGATTTCTTTTAGGATTTGACCTCCTTGCTGTTCAAGGGACTCTCAAGAGCCTTCTCCAGCACCATGGTTCAAAAGCATCATTTCTTTGGCGCTGAACCTTCTTTATGTTCCAACTCTCACACCATATATGACTACTGGAAAGCCATAGCTTTGAATATTTTGTATGAAGGGAAATGCAGCTGCGCTGGGTGAGGGGACCAGCCTATGATCTTCAAATGTTCCCCCATGGCATCTAAAATAATTTGGAAATGCTATGGATATACCTCCTCACACTTCTAAGAAGAAAATGAGAATGTTCTCACAGGTTGTCACCAGGAGGAACTTTTCCTTATGATGTGTGTGGAGGTCTATTTGTTCTAAATGCATTTTTGTTCACACCTTGGACTGGAGAATTCTTCTTATTGCAGTTATATAAGATGATTATCACATGATCCAACTGAATGAGCCCCTTCCCAAGGTCAGCTTGATGTGCTACGGTGGACTTATTTTTTGCCAGAAAAAGGCTGACGTGGTCTTTTACTTTAGCCGAGCATGTCCCCATGGCAACCACGTCCATTGTGAGCTCCATCCCCTGGAGGTTGGTAGGTAGACGCAGAGCCACGGAGCTGCCCTGAGGTGGTTGCCTACATGCTGGAAGGCACTGGTGCTCCCAGTGTGTCTTTTCTAAGATTTCTGGGTTTGTTGTTAAAGTGCTATGATTTTTATTGTCCCTTTTTTTGGTGCTCAGAGGATTTTTGGTCTTACCTTGACCCTGGTCCGGCCAGAATGGGTGTGTCTGACTCCCTCGGATAAAGTGAGAGACGGCAAACGTGAAGAAGGCCACGTGGTTGAGAGGAGGCTGCTGTTTCGGTTAAAGGAGAGAGAATCTATGCAAAGTGAGGATCCAAAAAAAGATCCCATGGTGTTCACGCCCCCTTACCGCCTACCAAAACATCTCACCACCCCGGCTGCTGGCCATGAAGCTCTGCTGCAGGTAATAACGAGTGTGTGACGGGCAGGTTGAGTAAATGAAAGAGAAGGCTGCCTCTCCCGTGTTCCCCAGGGCAGGTCCCCATCCACAGGACTGCGGGGTGTGCAGGGGCGTGACCACCTCAGGGAGACTCGGGGTCACTGTGTACGGATGTGGCATAGTGCATTTAGATGTACATTTATTCAAGAGTGAGTTGCAACAATATTATAATGAGCCATAACTTTTCTTCTGAATACTGACTTGCAAAATGGAAGCTTTTATTTTTGGAACATATATCAAAATAGGAAAGAAAGCCTTTTAACTTAAAAAAAATTTTTTTTTAAATAAATCTTTAAAAAAAAAGCCACGTCAAGAGTTCTAACGACAGACTGGAGGAGAGACATCAGAAGGACCAGCGGTGACTCAAGTTGACACCTGAAGTTTCAAGGCCACTGTTTAAAAGCAGATTGGCCTTGCTCTTACCACTGGAGAGCAAAAAGCACTCGTCAAGATCATACTGAAAAGACACTGAATGTTCAGTCACTGGAAATCATCTTTTCCATGAAAAAATAAAATAGAAGCTTAAGGGTAAATGTATTCCTAGTCTCAGGAGCTAGAAATCCAGCTTAAAATACACACAGTGGTTCTAAGCTCCACTGAACCAGGACCATCCCACCAATTATGGATGACATTAGGTTTTAAATAAATACAAACTGTTTCGCCCTCACCTTTAGAAGCTCCTGAAGCAACTATTTCACTCTGGGGAGAATAGCTTTGCAGAGCTCAGGTCCTGGAATTACTAGAAAAGCTGCAGTGCTAGGAGATCCTCCAAAACTCCCACGCTGGCTTGTTGACACCTGGCTCTTCCTGAGCTGTGACTTACAGGAGATGGCAGGGAAGGGCTCTGCTGTCCTCTGTCCGGTTGCTTGTAGACGCCTGGCTCTTGCTGTGTTGTTACCTATGGGAGAGGGCAGCGGAAGGACTCTCTCCTCTCTCCACTTACTGACGATGACTTGACAGGCAGGCTGAAGAGTGACGGTGGGAACTGCCATCGTCAGGCCAGAGACTCCACACATCCTGGTAAGTTCCCTTCATCTGGGCTCACGGTAGTTATCACCGATGGCTGAAAGCTTCTACAGTTAGCTCAAACACAACTTAAGCATTTGTTAATTCTAATGCTAGGGTTTGTCTTAGTTACAGTGGTTATGCTGGAAAACAAACAGAAAAACAAAAACCAGAGTTCGTTAAAAGAAAGAGCTCCAGCTATCCACAAGCCACTGATAGAGAAGACCGACTGACATCTTAGTTGTAGCTTATGGAAGTCAGTCTGTCTCTCTTCCGGGCAGCCATGGACTTGAGTGAGTTTTACTCTGGTCTGGCCTATTCTATTCCTTCTTGTTGATGCAAATTGTTCTGAAGCCTTTTTTAAGACCTTCCTTGCTAGACTGACATGTGCTGTGTTGTCGGTGAGACTCAGGTCTATATTTTTCTGCAACCCGGTGTCCTCCATCCACGGGGTAACTGTCCAGTGTGCCTCTGTAACGTCAAACCGAAGGTGGTGCCTGGTGGGAAGGGACGCATTTTCTCTGGGTTTTTCAGCCACGGTTCACATGACAATCCATGAGATCAGACTCTCTGTCTGTGGATGCAGGTTGGTTCACCTGAACTGGCTTCTAGTGTCGCACCTAGTCACCCACTTCAGGTCGTCTCCATCTGGCTCACAAATCTCTCTGGATCATCTCTAGACAGAGGACATGCTTTCGTGAGAAGGGGTACCGGATCCACAATCCAAAGCCCTAGATTCTAACCCACCGTTTACTTCTCTTTTAAACAAATGTCTATAGATCAGGGTGGTCATACACACATGGTTGTGTTTAAAATAGATGACCAAAGACCTGTGTTACTGAATAGCACAGAGAACTAACCTAAATGGGAAAGGAACTTGGAAAAGAATCAATACCTGTACAGATGTGACAGTCCCTTCGCTGTACACTTGAAGCTAAGAAGCATCAAAAATCAACTCTAGCCCAACATAGAATAAACATTGCAAAACTAAACAAAAGTCTATTGAGAGCTTACTTTGTTTTAGTCACTGAACTTCAGTCTTTTACATTTATTTAGCTCATTTAACTTCACAACAGTCCCAAAGCAGATTTACAGATTATCCATATTTATTACAATGGAAGGTAGCACTAGTGGTAAAGAGTCCACCTACCAATGCAGGAGACCCAAAACATGTGCGTTCAGTCCTTGTGTCAGAAGGATCTCCTGGCTAAGGAAATGAAAACCCACTCCAGTGTTCTTACCTGGAAAACCCATGGACAGAGGATCCTGGCGGGCTACAGTCCATAGGGTCGCAAAGCGTCAGACATGACTGAAGTGACTTGGCACAGACAGTGCTAAAAGAGTCTAAGTAGAACATCCTACACAGAAGATACAGAAGCTATGATTTGAGCCTGGTTCTACCCAAGTCTGGAGACAACACTCTCAATTAAGATATTAGCTTTCCCCTTGTGCATGACCTTGGACAAATTAAGTGATATCTCAGAGCCATGATCTTTTTCTGATATATACAGACAAGTGGAATTTCTCCTATGGGTCCTCAAAAATGCTATGCATGAAATTATGGGGACTTGCACCTTAAAGAGCTTTAAGGATAATTTTTAAGAGGGTGCTTCTTAAAACATCCCTCAGTGAAGTTCTGTAACAAAGCCAAAGCAACGTAGTCCATTTAGAGGGCCCTCAGATGATGTGACGTGATTTAAGCAAGGTAACTGTAGATTTCAGGATCTCGGGAGTGGATCAAGCAACGGGTATTTTCTCCTCTTCATATCTAGACAGAGGACATGCTTTCGTGAGAAGGGGTACCGGATCCACAATCCAAAGCCCTAGATTCTAACCCACCGTTTACTTCTCTTTTAAACAAATGTCTATAGATCAGGGTGGTCATACACACATGGTTGTGTTTAAAATAGATGACCAAAGACCTGTGTTACTGAATAGCACAGAGAACTAACCTAAATGGGAAAGGAACTTGGAAAAGAATCAATACCTGTACAGATGTGACAGTCCCTTCGCTGTACACTTGAAGCTAAGAAGCATCAAAAATCAACTCTAGCCCAACATAGAATAAACATTGCAAAACTAAACAAAAGTCTATTGAGAGCTTACTTTGTTTTAGTCACTGAACTTCAGTCTTTTACATTTATTTAGCTCATTTAACTTCACAACAGTCCCAAAGCAGATTTACAGATTATCCATATTTATTACAATGGAAGGTAGCACTAGTGGTAAAGAGTCCACCTACCAATGCAGGAGACCCAAAACATGTGCGTTCAGTCCTTGTGTCAGAAGGATCTCCTGGCTAAGGAAATGAAAACCCACTCCAGTGTTCTTACCTGGAAAACCCATGGACAGAGGATCCTGGCGGGCTACAGTCCATAGGGTCGCAAAGCGTCAGACATGACTGAAGTGACTTGGCACAGACAGTGCTAAAAGAGTCTAAGTAGAACATCCTACACAGAAGATACAGAAGCTATGATTTGAGCCTGGTTCTACCCAAGTCTGGAGACAACACTCTCAATTAAGATATTAGCTTTCCCCTTGTGCATGACCTTGGACAAATTAAGTGATATCTCAGAGCCATGATCTTTTTCTGATATATACAGACAAGTGGAATTTCTCCTATGGGTCCTCAAAAATGCTATGCATGAAATTATGGGGACTTGCACCTTAAAGAGCTTTAAGGATAATTTTTAAGAGGGTGCTTCTTAAAACATCCCTCAGTGAAGTTCTGTAACAAAGCCAAAGCAACGTAGTCCATTTAGAGGGCCCTCAGATGATGTGACGTGATTTAAGCAAGGAACTAAACCTGTAGATTTTTCAGGATCTCGGGGGAGTGGATCAAGCAGATCAAAGTGGATCATCCTTTGCCTGCTCCTCTTCATGTGGTAGATGAAAACTTGGGGGCCAGAGGCGAACCCTGACTGCTGAACCCAGAGCCAGGACACAAAGGGTTTGGGGATGTTGACAGAGTTCCTAGCTTGACCCACAGTTGCAAAGATGATCTGCTGAAATAGCAGGACTACATCCTCTGGGGCCAGCTTAAGATCTGTGGCCACCAGCTGAGTTGGGGCCCCAAAGGAGGCCAGGCATAAACAAAGATGAGGCTCTCAGAGCAGAGGCTGCCACCATTCTCTAGAACCTTCTGTGATTTTTGTGTTAGTTGGGGTCCCTGGCTGATTCACTGTTCATTCAAAATTGTCACCAATACTTATTGAGTCCAGTTTGTCCAGGAACCCTTCAAAGTGCTTGGTTCTGGATCATCCCTAACTTCATTGGAGTTCTTCCTCTTGCAAAGAAGCTGGATAGAACGTGTTGTCGTCTAAGATAGGGAAGACAGGACGCCAGGGTGAAGAGGGCTCAGGATGCTCTTGCAGGGCGAAACCACTGAAGATGAGACTCAAAGGTGAGTAAGCGCTCGCCAAGCAAAAGCTGTGGTGGGCGGTGTGCAGGGGAGAGTGGCAGGCAGAAGGCTAGGGGGATGGTGATTCCTTTGAGGAGGTGAGAGAGTTCCACTGGAGATGCAGGGGTGTGGACCGTGATGAACAGCAAGGAGAAATTCCAGAAGGAAAAGGAAAAACCGTGTAAGAAAGGAGACAGGAAACTAATAACTGACACATGGGTATTACCCCTGTTTGTAAAAAATAATGGAAGTGGTTTGAAATACCTTATAAAAGATAAAAACTCTCCGATTATATATACAGATAGCGAAACTACAATCGGAGCCCACTAAGTCTAAACACTGGTAAACGCAGAACACAGCTGGGAAAATGTGATGAGGAGGACCACACGTCAGGAAGGGAAGGAAGTGGTGGGAACATGATTGGGCTAAGGTAATTCAAGGTACACATGAAAAAGAAAAAAAGCACGCTTTTGAAAAATGCAAATACAATATGGAACTCAAATGTCATCGACTTTCCAAATACCAGCAGGAACGCGGGCTTCGTGCGTCCTGCCAGGTGCAGTAACGCACAGTTGGTGGCCGCCAGCTTCCATGCTGCTTGAAAATCAGATGCTGTGCTTTGGTTTGGGTGGTGTCGCTGCTCTGCGGGGCTCTGCGGTCTGCAGTTTGGAACGTTTCTGTCCGATGCCTGTCGATCTGCACACGGAGAGGATCATTCAAGGCCAGGGTAAGTGAAGACACTTTGAAACAGTACGATGGAGTCCAAAGGCATCTTTTATGCTCAGTATAGCCACAGGATTTAGAAATGTTTGGAGGGAACATGCCTCAAGTGGAAGCCATGCAAGGTGGTTTGAGGGGTCCCGTGCCTTTTCCTGAGGAGCCCTTTGATCGCTGGAGCTGCTCACTGGCAGCCACGCAGCCACGTGCAGGCAGGAGGGCGTTTATGCCTGAACGAGGAATGCGTGCATGGAGCTGCGATGATTCACGCCGGGGGAAAAGAGCGGGCGCGGTGAGGAGGGAGCACGGTGGTGATCCACCAGGAATGGCGGCAGCAGAGGTGCGCCGTGGGTGGGCGAATCTGTCACCTGCCTCCCGGCTTTCTGGTCCAGCACCCTCCACGCCTGGAGCTTGGCTCCTAGCTGGCTGACGGGGAGCCGGGCTCAGCATGGTCAAGGCTGGTGTGGGATTTCCCCAGAGAAGAGCTTGTCTTGTGGGGCAGAAAGCGAGTAACTGGGTGGAGCAACAGATCGCCTTCAGAGACGCATCAATTTCATCCCTGTGGGACATAAACCTGGGACGCACTCTGGTGGGGGAAGAAGAAGCAGCCAGGAGACCCCAACGCTTGGCTTTACATCCAGAATCTGGCACACATGGGCGGTCTGGCTCTCACCGTCTGCTGTCCTGCCTGGCAGGTGTAGGACAAGGTGTCCATGCCAGTGCTTTCGTAAGTAAAGCAGAGAAAGACTGTGACACCATCAAGGGCGAGCTTTGCACCAAGGAAGGGTTTCTGGGCTGGAAATGCCGATGGGTGTGTATTTTCCAGGGGGCTCAGGAAGGAGGCAGACAAACCTCCCCAAGCCAAGAATGGAGACGCGTGTCGACACTTGAACCCAGGACAGGCGCCTTTGGAGGTGTCCAAAATGCGTCTCTTTCCACACCCCAGCCTTCTGTAGCCTCCAAGTGACCTTTAAAGTAGTGAGGCAAACAAGAAAGGTTTCATAGCATCGACTCAAGCACCAGCTTCAAACCCAGGGCATCCTGGGCCCACGTGCCCTGCTGAGGGCCCAGGTGACTCGGGGACAGCCCAGTGTGAGTGCAAGGGTCTACAAGACATCAGTAGGGCGGGCCCCACCCGACGCTGCAAGGGGCGAGAAAGGAGTCCACGCAGTCTACAGGGGGCATGCCCTGCTGACACGTGGACCTGGGGCTTCTGGCCTCTGGGTTTCTGTTGCTTTCAGTGACACAGTCGGTGGCACGTGATTGCAAGAGCCCAGGACACTGGATGTACCAAGGGAAATCTGCCCAGAGTTTGATGAAAAGTTCCTCCAAGTCACAGAGAAACCACAGTGAACACCAAATGCAATAGTGACTCTGTTTCCTTACAGTGTTGGACAAGGCCTTCAGAGACTTCATCTATACAGCCTCCCAAGAAGTCAACTGTGCAAATAGTTCAAATTCCCTCAACATGTGTCTGTTGGTAAGGAGAAAAAATAAGTCATGGTCACAGCTTCGCAATTTTCAGACAGTTTCCTTTTCAAAACGCCATGCGCATTGGAAGTTACGCAAAGACAGAGGGTGTGAACGTATGTTCTGAGAAGGGTCATTTATTAAGGAGAATGCCCTTGGAAAAAGTGACTTCAACGCTCTGTGCTTCCGGGAGAATGGATGCATGCATATGTATGGCTGAGTGCCTTCTCTGTTCCCAAGGCTATCACAAAATTGTTAATCGGTTATATCCCAATAAAGATGCTTTCAGTGAAAAAAAACAGAAGTTATCATCAAGAAAATAAAATAATAAAATAACATCTCCGTGCTCCCATTTCATCTCATGTAAACAGGAATAATCAGCCCTATTTACAGTTGATCAAATGACGTCACACGTGAAGAGTTCTCAGAATGACCCAAAGCAGAGTGGGCACACGGGACTGGGTTACCATTACTTACACATCGCGAAGCGTGTTACCCCCACATCCAGTTCAAAAGTGACTTCTTTTTTCCTCCTGCTTTGTTTCAAGGTATTTTTATCCCATAATTTGATTTTTCTCACTTAAAACTGACGTCCTAGCTGGATTCTCGGAGCGACCACCACCGTCGGTCACCGTTTGCTGTGGCTGCTGCTCCGTCGCTGAGTCCTGCCCACCTCGGCGTGAGCCCGCCGCCTGGAGCGTGTCGGCCCCTCTCCCTCCCCTGCCCCCTGAGTCTGCTCAGACGCGCGGGGTCGCTGCTGCTGTCTACCCGTCTCTCCTCTGCCGCCCCCTTCTCCTTTTTCTCTTCAGTCTTTCCCAGCAACATGGGCTTTTCCAATAAATCAGCTTTTTGCATCAGGTAGTCAAAGTACTGGAACTTCAGCTTCAACATCAGTCCTTCCAACGAATATTCTGGGTTGATGTCCTTTAGGATTGACAGTTTGATCTCCTCGCTGTCCAGGGGACTCTCAAGAGTCTCCTCCAGCACCAGGGTTTGAAGGCATCAGTTCCTCGGCACTCGGCCTCTTCTCAAGTCTCACGCCCACACGTGAACACCAGGAAAACCGCGTATGGACGTCTGTCAGTGAAGCGAGGTCTCTGCTTTTGAATACGCTAGGATCGTCACAGATTTTCTTCCAAGGAACAAGTGTCTTTTGATTTCAAGGCTGCAGTCACCATCCGCAGTGATTTTGGAGCCCAAGAAGAGGAAATCTGCCACTGTTTCCACTTGTTCCCCTTTTATTTGCCAGGAAGGGAGGGGACTGGATGCCTTGATCGTCGTCTGTTATCCTTAGGTTACCCCTTTCGCCTCCTGCTCAGTTGATCGCTCCCAGTAGCCCAGTGCATCCCCAAAGAAAGGCAATTTATATTGAAAAGATTTTTTCCTGGCTCATTTCCTGGAAGACCAAATGCCAGGAGGAAGGAGAACAGACGGGTGCTAAGGCAGCACGTATGAGAGAGGGCACGTGAGATGATTTCGACAGGAAGTAAGACCCAGAGGACCCTGACCCGCCTTAGGGAAGGAGCCCAAAGCAGAGTGGGCACACGGGACTGGGTTACCATTACTTACACATCGCGAAGCGTGTTACCCCCACATCCAGTTCAAAAGTGACTTCTTTTTTCCTCCTGCTTTGTTTCAAGGTATTTTTATCCCATAATTTGATTTTTCTCACTTAAAACTGACGTCCTAGCTGGATTCTCGGAGCGACCACCACCGTCGGTCACCGTTTGCTGTGGCTGCTGCTCCGTCGCTGAGTCCTGCCCACCTCGGCGTGAGCCCGCCGCCTGGAGCGTGTCGGCCCCTCTCCCTCCCCTGCCCCCTGAGTCTGCTCAGACGCGCGGGGTCGCTGCTGCTGTCTACCCGTCTCTCCTCTGCCGCCCCCTTCTCCTTTTTCTCTTCAGTCTTTCCCAGCAACATGGGCTTTTCCAATAAATCAGCTTTTGCATCAAGTAGTCAAAGTACTGGAACTTCAGCTTCAACATCAGTCCTTCCAACGAATATTCTGGGTTGATGTCCTTTAGGATTGACAGTTTGATCTCCTCGCTGTCCAGGGGACTCTCAAGAGTCTCCTCCAGCACCAGGGTTTGAAGGCATCAGTTCCTCGGCACTCGGCCTCTTCTCAAGTCTCACGCCCACACGTGAACACCAGGAAAACCGCGTATGGACGTCTGTCAGTGAAGCGAGGTCTCTGCTTTTGAATACGCTAGGATCGTCACAGATTTTCTTCCAAGGAACAAGTGTCTTTTGATTTCAAGGCTGCAGTCACCATCCGCAGTGATTTTGGAGCCCAAGAAGAGGAAATCTGCCACTGTTTCCACTTGTTCCCCTTTTATTTGCCAGGAAGGGAGGGGACTGGATGCCTTGATCGTCGTCTGTTATCCTTAGGTTACCCCTTTCGCCTCCTGCTCAGTTGATCGCTCCCAGTAGCCCAGTGCATCCCCCAAAGAAAGGCAATTTATATTGAAAAAGATTTTTTTTTCCTGGCTCATTTCCTGGAAGACCAAATGCCAGGAGGAAGGAGAACAGACGGGTGCTAAGGCAGCACGTATGAGAGAGGGCACGTGAGATGATTTCGACAGGAAGTAAGACCCAGAGGACCCTGACCCGCCTTAGGGAAGGAGCCCAAAAGGGCCCGCCGTGCGGCCGGCTCGTGGGCATCCTGTGGCGGGGCTGTGTTTCCAGGACGGCACACAGGCCTCTGCAGGCTGGGCTTACTCCATCATGAAGGCGTCCCCGGGCCAGCCGGCACCGTGACCTCCCCTCTGGCCCTGGTCCAGCCCAGTGCAGCCCAAGGCTCTCTGAGATGCACGACTGGCCACTGGGCCTCTGCGGGGGACAAGGGCTGGGTACCCCCGTCTGCTCAACCCACAAGCCTCCCGCAAGTGGAGCATCGGGCTGCACTCCACCAGAAGAGGGGAAAACCGAAGGCTCCGGCGCTCCACCGGGCGTGAAGGGCTCAGCCACAGGAAACAGTGGGCTTCTTCAGCATGGCTTATTCAGTTTCCTCTGGGGAATAATCAGCCCCTGAATATGCATCGGTGGCCTTTCCCTGCGCTGTGCTGGGTGCTGAGTCACGCTCCCGTGTGGGTGCTGGTGACTCACAGTGCCTGTTTCGGTCCCTGGAGGCTCTTCCCTGAGCCCCACCCTGAGCCCGCGTTTCCGATGATTGTCCACCGAGGGCTTTGTCTGTTGTTGTTGTTCCTCTGTCTTTTCTCCTGGACTTTGAAATGTGCGCCCCTCTCCCCCGGCCCCCCAGACCAGCGCATCGCAGCCCCTGTCCAAGGAGGAGAAGCCCCTGCTGCGTTCAAGGGGACCTAGTGGCCGTAGCATCCTGCCTCTGGTGGCTGCAGGACCCTGCCCTCCCTCTCTCCCCCGCCACAAGAGTCCATCTCTAGGTCCCTAAAACCCGCGACTGCATCGCCTTACATGGCCAGAGAGCCCACCAACAGATGTAGGGCAGGATGGCGAGATGGTGCGAGGTTACCTGGCTTCCCAGGTGGCTCAGGGGTAGAGAATGGATACACATATATGTGTGACTGAGTCACTCCGCTGTACTCTTGAAACGAGCACAACATTGTGGATCTACCCAGGGGCTTCCCCGATGGCTCAGGTGGCACAGGATCTGCTGGCCATACGGGAGACCCAGGTTTGATCCTTGGGTCAGGAAGATCCCCTGGAGAAGGAAATGGCAGCCCACTCCAGTACTCTTGCCGAGGAAATCCCATGGACAGAGGAGCCTGGCAGGCTACAGAGAGTCGGAGAGGACTGAGTGACTACACAACAACTGGCTATCTGCTTGGGCTCCAGGCGACCACAAGGGTCCTTACAGGGAAAGAGGGAGACGGGAGAGTCCGTGTTTCAGCAATGCAACGTGAGAAACTGACCACTGCAGGCCTTGAGGAAGGAGGGAAACTCCAGGAGCCCAGGAACGCGGCAGCCCCTGGAAGCCGGAAGGCAAGGATGGCTCCTCTCCCCGGGAGCCTTCAGAGGGGCCCACTCTGCAGCCCGCGAGATGCACTGTGGACTTCCAGCCTTTACGAGGGCGGGCTTTGCTCCATGTTGAGAAGACAACATGTATTTGGCAGAGAAGAGGGAAGAGGAGAGCGGAGGTTTGCTCGGGAAGGGAAGACAACACCTCAGGGGAGATGCCTTCCCAGGCTTCCAGCTCTGTGGGTTTCGCCCCTCCTCAGCGTTGAGCACCTTGATTCTAGAATCCACATCTTGTTCTAGGAACCTCTTCTCATTCCCAGAAATCATTAAACACCAAAGAAAGCCTCAGGAGGCCCCCTCAGTAGACAAGGTTAATCAAGCAACAGTTAGCAACATGGAGAGGTCCTGAAAACACAGCACTGAGTGGAGAAACAAAACAGCGTCTGTAGCACAACATTGTTGGTGGGACAAAGGGACAAACATTTATACTGTACTGCTTTCAAGGATACATTTGTGCCCAAGCACTTTGAATAAAATACATCTGAGTTGGTGCCTGGTATGGGAAGGTTTGTGCCCTTGTGAACGATCAAGAGGAAAATGATAATGGAGTAACACAGGTGGACCCTTGGATAGGCCAGGAATTACAATCTGCCGTGATGCTTTCAACTCTCACTACTGGGAAGCAGAGAGGGAGAACCAAATTGAAAAGAATTTTTCACAATTCTCTTGACCTTGTCTTTGCTTTAAGCACACACGTTCTGTCTTGTCCAGAACCAACTGGGTTTTGGTCATTCTATAGGAACTGCAAACTGAAGGGAATCTGATGGTCAAAACTCCTCTTTTCTGGAAGAGCAGAGGTTGGCAGGGAAATCTGCTGATGGGATGGGGTGGATCAGCTTTTCTAGAATGCCCTTGAACTGAAAATTACACACATACGCACCACGTCAGAACCTTCTGAAAGTTAAAGTGTTGGTCCCTCTGTCATGTCTGACTCTTTGTGACCCCATGGACTATAGCCCTCCGGCTCCGTCCATGGTTTGTACGGGCTACAGGCTTGGGCTCCAGGCGACCACAAGGGTCCTTACAGGAAAGAGGGAGACGGAGAGTCCGTGTTTCAGCAATGCAACGTGAGAAACTGACCACTGCAGGCCTTGAGGAAGGAGGAAACTCCAGGAGCCCAGGAACGCGCAGCCCCTGGAAGCCGGAAGGCAAGGATGGCTCCTCTCCCGGGAGCCTTCAGAGGGGCCCACTCTGCAGCCCGAGATGCACTGTGGACTTCCAGCCTTTACGAGGGCGGGCTTTGCTCCATGTTGAGAAGACAACATGTATTTGGCAGAGAAGAGGGAAGAGGAGGCGGAGGTTTGCTCGGGAAGGGAAGACAACACCTCAGGGGAGATGCCTTCCCAGGCTTCCAGCTCTGTGGGTTTCGCCCCTCCTCAGCGTTGAGCACCTTGATTCTAGAATCCACATCTTGTTCTAGGAACCTCTTCTCATTCCCAGAAATCATTAAACACCAAAGAAAGCCTCAGGAGGCCCCCTCAGTAGACAAGGTTAATCAAGCAACAGTTAGCAACATGGAGAGGTCCTGAAAACACAGCACTGAGTGGAGAAACAAAACAGCGTCTGTAGCACAACATTGTTGGTGGGACAAAGGGACAAACATTTATACTGTACTGCTTTCAAGGATACATTTGTGCCCAAGCACTTTGAATAAAATACATCTGAGTTGGTGCCTGGTATGGGAAGGTTTGTGCCCTTGTGAACGATCAAGAGGAAAATGATAATGGAGTAACACAGGTGGACCCTTGGATAGGCCAGGAATTACAATCTGCCGTGATGCTTTCAACTCTCACTACTGGGAAGCAGAGAGGGAGAACCAAATTGAAAAGAATTTTTCACAATTCTCTTGACCTTGTCTTTGCTTTAAGCACACACGTTCTGTCTTGTCCAGAACCAACTGGGTTTTGGTCATTCTATAGGAACTGCAAACTGAAGGGAATCTGATGGTCAAAACTCCTCTTTTCTGGAAGAGCAGAGGTTGGCAGGGAAATCTGCTGATGGGATGGGGTGGATCAGCTTTTCTAGAATGCCCTTGAACTGAAAATTACACACATACGCACCACGTCAGAACCTTCTGAAAGTTAAAGTGTTGGTCCCTCTGTCATGTCTGACTCTTTGTGACCCCATGGACTATAGCCCTCCGGGCTCCTCTGTCCATGGACTTTTCCAGGCAAGCATACTGGAGTGGGAAGCCATGCCCTTCTCTAGGGGATCTTCCTAATCCAAGAATTAAACCTGGGTCTCTTGCATTGCAGGTGAGTCTTTACCATCTGAGCCACCAGGGAAGCCCCTCTAATGGCCAAAAACTATATGAGCAAAGTGAGACCAGAGCTGGGTGAGGCATGAAAGTCAACATGTCAAAGTCTGGGGACAAAGGACCACCTGGAAAACTCACTCTGGGGATGAAGGTGGCCATCTGGCGGCCTTGGGTATGCATGTAAGTCCTGTAGGTGAAGTCAAGCCCCCGGCCCCAAATTAGGACAACTGAAGAGCAATTACTTCAGAGAAAGGATGGCTGAAAGGAACCTGCCTGCTTGCGAGGGAACTGAGATCTCGCCGCTATCCATTTCCGAGGGGAAACACGGTCTCCTCAGCGGACACGGGGTCCTGAAGGCGGCCTCGTGAAGACCCGGAGCTCGGCTGCCGTCCACCACCTGGTGACCTAGGAACCCCAGGCTCGGGCAACCCACGGACATTTCCAGCAGAGTCCAAGATATTTAAGGAAAATCCTCTCTGAAGAAAATAGTTCTCCACCCTGGCCCCTAGGGATATCCGTATACACATTTGGACAGACCTTAGCTCACAACAACAACAGAAAAACACATCACCACGTCTTACGGACACGTCTGTGTGAAGGAAAGTAAGCGGAAGCTGCCAATGACTCTTCTTAATTCAGAAAAACTTCATGCACCGTAAGGATCAGACACACATATAAAATGACCAAGGAAATAGGGTTCAGGGAAGCTGAAGAAGAAGAGTTGATAATGGAGAATTTGTCAGAACTGATGAAAAGAAACGAGCCCAAAGGCGCCCACCGGGAAAGTGAATCTGAATGACACCTTTAAAGGGATGAGAAAACCAGACCGCAGTGTGGATTTCTGTATGTGAGAAGCGGTATCTCAAGATCAAGAGGGAAACCATGACGTGTTTCAGAAAAATGAAGACTGAAGCCTTTGCAACCCCAGGTCCTTCCTAAAGCAGCTCTGGAGGGACCAGCTTTAGAGAGAGCGAGGGACATCCCATAGGAGGGCACGAGAGCAGGTGCCCCGGGGCCCACGGGGACGTCCAGCCACCACCGGCTTGTGTAACGAGCATCGACATGTCTGATTCACTGACGTGACATTAACGCTCTACGATCACATGGCCAACGACGGCAGGGACGCCAGATGGAGGGGGCGGGAGAGTCTCCTGAGGTCTCTGTCTTGCTCCCGTGAAGAGCTGGTCTACTGAGTTAACTTTAGACATAGAGGTTAAGTCAATATACATACCTATATATGCAATATACATATGCATGCCTATATAAGCAAGATGCAAGCATAGATACATATGCATATACAAATCTACAAAACAAATGAGAACAGAAAGTTGCAATCATATAGAATGCAGAAGGATGAGGAGAAAGTACAGAACGTGGTGGTGGAAATCAATGCGAGCAAGTCAGTAGCCACGAGGTAACATTTGCTGGTAAACCAGATTTCCAGAAGGAATGCTAGAAATGATATACTGTGCTCTTTGCAAGAGATATGTGTGCCTAAAGCATAAGAAATACAGAAATGCTCAGGTAATGAATTGAAAAACTGTGCGTGGGGCAAATCACGACCAAGAGAAATTGGACTGAGTAATATTACCGTCAGGAAAAAAGGCTAAAAGCGGATTTTCCTCTCTGAAGAAAATAGTTCTCCACTAGGGATATCCGTATACACATTTGGACAGACCTTAGCTCACAACAACAACAGAAAAACACATCACCACGTCTTACGGACACGTCTGTGTGAAGGAAAGTAAGCGGAAGCTGCCAATGACTCTTCTTAATTCAGAAAAACTTCATGCACCGTAAGGATCAGACACACATATAAAATGACCAAGGAAATAGGGTTCAGGGAAGCTGAAGAAGAAGAGTTGATAATGGAGAATTTGTCAGAACTGATGAAAAGAAACGAGCCCAAAGGCGCCCACCGGGAAAGTGAATCTGAATGACACCTTTAAAGGGATGAGAAAACCAGACCGCAGTGTGGATTTCTGTATGTGAGAAGCGGTATCTCAAGATCAAGAGGGAAACCATGACGTGTTTCAGAAAAATGAAGACTGAAGCCTTTGCAACCCCAGGTCCTTCCTAAAGCAGCTCTGGAGGGACCAGCTTTAGAGAGAGCGAGGGACATCCCATAGGAGGGCACGAGAGCAGGTGCCCCGGGGCCCACGGGGACGTCCAGCCACCACCGGCTTGTGTAACGAGCATCGACATGTCTGATTCACTGACGTGACATTAACGCTCTACGATCACATGGCCAACGACGGCAGGGACGCCAGATGGAGGGGGCGGGAGAGTCTCCTGAGGTCTCTGTCTTGCTCCCGTGAAGAGCTGGTCTACTGAGTTAACTTTAGACATAGAGGTTAAGTCAATATACATACCTATATATGCAATATACATATGCATGCCTATATAAGCAAGATGCAAGCATAGATACATATGCATATACAAATCTACAAAACAAATGAGAACAGAAAGTTGCAATCATATAGAATGCAGAAGGATGAGGAGAAAGTACAGAACGTGGTGGTGGAAATCAATGCGAGCAAGTCAGTAGCCACGAGGTAACATTTGCTGGTAAACCAGATTTCCAGAAGGAATGCTAGAAATGATATACTGTGCTCTTTGCAAGAGATATGTGTGCCTAAAGCATAAGAAATACAGAAATGCTCAGGTAATGAATTGAAAAACTGTGCGTGGGGCAAATCACGACCAAGAGAAATTGGACTGAGTAATATTACCGTCAGGAAAAAAGGCTAAAAGGCAAAACCATTACAGATGAAGGAGGTCATTACATCTTGATTTAAGTTTAAATTGCCTGGGAGGGTGTAAAAATTCTAAAAATTTATGAGTGTAATAAAATAGCCACAAAATATAAAAACAAAAATAGAATTTCACAGCGATGCAGGCAAATTCATTAAGAGACTTGGCTATTGGCCACATGGCTTGGTTAGAGATTGGCAGGTCAGGCAAGCAAATATTTAGCACAGATAGAAAGATTTAAATGACACAACTAACAAGCTGGGTTTAATGGGCAGATAATAAAACCTCCATTCAGCAGTGTGAGAATACCATTATTTTCATTGCTACAAGGAACATTTACACAAATATCATGCCCTGGGCCAGAAAGTAAGACTAGATGAGTCTCAGAGCATTCACATAAACAGCGGCCACAGTCTCTGAGTGTAGTGCAGACAAGTTGTGCCTCAGAAGGAGGACAGCAGGGGTGGAAACCTGCCAGTGCTGAGACGTTTAACGACTTCTGATTTACATGTCGACCATCAGTTCAAGGGAAGCCAGCACAGGGAATAAGAGCACAGCTCAGTAAGAATGGAAATACCACCCGTTGTAGAACTGGGGACAGTTCAGGTGAGGCTTACCAGGAAATTGAGAGAAATGCGCCAGCAAAGAAGGTAATGAGATATTAATGCTAAGCTTTTCATTTCAGAAGTTGGGTAACATACAACAGTGGAAGACTAGACTGTGGAAAGAAGCGGTGAGAGTAAAGAACAGAGACAAATGAACCAGGACAGAGGACAGTGGGGCTGGAGCCGTGTCAGGAGCTGGGTGACAGCACAGCGACCCCCTGGCGACCCTGGCTGAGGAAGGCTGGGCGGGGAGGGGCGCACAAGCCCTCAGCAGCAGGTCCACACAGAGGGGACCACGGGCTGGATTTCAAAGGCTTTCAGAAATTAAAAGAAATTTAAACAAAATAGACAGATTCCTAGACATCTACAAAAATTGGCTTTTAAGCATCGGAGAGGATCTGTATCTGAATTAGAAGGCCCAAACAGTCTTACAAGCATTATACAAATTGAATGAATGTTGTATATTCTTCCCACAAATAAACACACCAGTTTCACAAGCCAGTTCTTGCTAGTTTTCAAGGAAACCTCCATTTCAAACCTTTACAAACTCTTCTTGAGAGTAAGAAATGCAGATTCCCCCATCGTTCTTAACATCAAAATGAAAGAAGGAAAGAATGCAAAATACAAATGAAAGATGCATCTCTTTCAGGAGCAGAAGGAGATGGCCTGGACATTACGGGAGTGATGTTGATGGTTCCAGCTCGAACCCTGAGTCATCCTGGGGTGGCTGCGCCCTCCACAGCTGCACTTGCCGCTTCCCGGAGGCAACGTCTCCCACTGCCTCTTCTCGGAGCATCCCTAAGAGCGAGCTGGAGGGGCCTGAAGACGGCGGGCAGGCAGGCCGCCCAGAAGGATCAACAGGGGTCCTGAGGCTGGACCTGCAGCTGAGTCTGTGTTCATAAGGGACAAAGAAGGAAAAGGTGAAAACTAAGGCACCAAGTATTTTGTAGTTTAGATTCCCCCCCTCAAATCTGTGCGGCTCCAGGCCAAACAATAGCAGAGAAAAAGGAAAGGGAAAAAGACGGCTGTGTATGTTCAAAATTCTGCGGTTCAACTGTTCGTAGTTGGCTTATCATCAGCGGTTCTATTACTCTTCAGAAGAGGAGCCACACGCAGATTTAAGCATTTTAAGGCATTAGCATTCCGCAGAGAAATGGGAGTAACATTCCAAGAATCTGTATGTAAAAGGCAACATATAAATTATAATTTACGGGCCTTTCCAAGAACATTGGCTTAATAAACAGGAGAAAGAATGGGAATTTTTGCAATGCTGATTAGGACAGTACCTTCTCTTTCCAAATCTTACCAGATGACAGGAGACATGTTACAGGTGTTCATTCAGAAGGCAAATAATCTCTAACATCGACTTCATGAGAAGATGGGAAGGTTAAAGAAATTCACCATATGTGATTCAGAAATGGGTGTTTCAGAATACTGTAAATATCAACAGGTGTTTGTGTAGTCATGGAAAGAAAGCATATTTACCCAAAGGTAGCAAAGATTTTCATAACCCCAGTCCAGGAAATGGGTCAGAATAAGTCCATTCCCTTCCAAAAAAACCCAAATAAACACACCAGTTTCACAAGCCAGTTCTTGCT
This sequence comes from Tragulus kanchil, assembly GCA_022376925.1. NCBI lineage: Eukaryota > Metazoa > Chordata > Mammalia > Artiodactyla > Tragulidae > Tragulus > Tragulus kanchil. The sequence continues at coordinate 2,811,053 of JAIOJX010000003.1, forward strand.
AGTTTTCAAGGAAACCTCCATTTCAAACCTTTACAAACTCTTCTTGAGAGTAAGAAATGCAGATTCCCCCATCGTTCTTAACATCAAAATGAAAGAAGGAAAGAATGCAAAATACAAATGAAAGATGCATCTCTTTCAGGAGCAGAAGGAGATGGCCTGGACATTACGGGAGTGATGTTGATGGTTCCAGCTCGAACCCTGAGTCATCCTGGGGTGGCTGCGCCCTCCACAGCTGCACTTGCCGCTTCCCGGAGGCAACGTCTCCCACTGCCTCTTCTCGGAGCATCCCTAAGAGCGAGCTGGAGGGGCCTGAAGAAGGCAGGCAGGCAGGCCGGCCCAGAAGGATCAACAGGGGTCCTGAGGCTGGACCTGCAGCTGAGTCTGTGTTCATAAGGGACAAAGAAGGAAAAGGTGAAAACTAAGGCACCAAGTATTTTGTAGTTTAGATTCCCCCCCTCAAATCTGTGCGGCTCCAGGCCAAACAATAGCAGAGAAAAAGGAAAGGGAAAAAGACGGCTGTGTATGTTCAAAATTCTGCGGTTCAACTGTTCGTAGTTGGCTTATCATCAGCGGTTCTATTACTCTTCAGAAGAGGAGCCACACGCAGATTTAAGCATTTTAAGGCATTAGCATTCCGCAGAGAAATGGGAGTAACATTCCAAGAATCTGTATGTAAAAGGCAACATATAAATTATAATTTACGGGCCTTTCCAAGAACATTGGCTTAATAAACAGGAGAAAGAATGGGAATTTTTGCAATGCTGATTAGGACAGTACCTTCTCTTTCCAAATCTTACCAGATGACAGGAGACATGTTACAGGTGTTCATTCAGAAGGCAAATAATCTCTAACATCGACTTCATGAGAAGATGGGAAGGTTAAAGAAATTCACCATATGTGATTCAGAAATGGGTGTTTCAGAATACTGTAAATATCAACAGGTGTTTGTGTAGTCATGGAAAGAAAGCATATTTACCCAAAGGTAGCAAAGATTTTCATAACCCCAGTCCAGGAAATGGGTCAGAATAAGTCCATGCATCATTTCAAGTATAGAATGTGGAGAGGCTTGGTTTTGACCCACTTTGCCCCGAGACCCTTTCATCAAGGAAGGGGTGTAATAATAGAAGTGCAGGCACACTCAGTGACCTCGGAAGTATTTGCACTAGTAACGTTCTCATGTGTTAACCCAAGCACGGACCTCCTCAGCTTGGTTTCTCGGCATGTAGAGGTCAGGCAGGAATTCAGGAATGTGAGTGAGGTTGTATTTCTGCCACCTCTGGGTGGGCTGTTCCTCCAGTTCCTTCGGTACCAGTCCTGAGCCCTTTCCTCCATCCGACCCCGGCCCCATCCCCCCCGGGCAGAGCAGATTTCAGCCAGTTCCACGGTTATCAGTTCAGAAACTCAGAAAACACTCACCAATAAATCCTTCAGGGTGATCAAACACAGGAGTCCTAAAGGACAGCCTGCTAACAACTGGTCAACATCAAACACTGGACACGTCGAAAGAGGTCAGAACGGTGGTCACCTCAGCGTGCTCCCAGCCAGGGCCAGGCCACGTTCTGGCTGCCCAGAGCCCTGTGTCCCGTTCTTGGGGGTGGAGAGACGGTGTGGATCACCCCCAAGATGGCGCCTCAGGAGAGAGTTGCCTTTGACTTTCCTATTTGTTCCTTTTTTTTCTCGCGATAGCTTCTCTGGTGGCTCAGATAGTAAAAGAATCTGCCTGGAATGTGGGAGACCCAGGCTTGATCCCTGAGTCTGGAAGATCCCTGGAGAAGGGAGCAGCGACCCTCCAGTGTTCTTGCCTGGAAAATCCTGTGGACAGAAGCGCCTGGCGGGCTGCAGTCCACGGGTCACGAAGAGCCACACACAACTGAGGGACTCGTAGTTCACTTTCTCTTATGTTACCAGCTTTGATTTCAAATGAGAATAACATAGCTGTTTACTCTTGTGCATTGTATAATAGTTCATTTAGCAACATAATAGCGGTATTGTTACTAATACTTCATTCTGAGAAGATGGGAAGGTTAAAGAAATTCACCATATGTGATTCAGAAATGGGTGTTTCAGAATACTGTAAATATCAACAGGTGTTTGTGTAGTCATGGAAAGAAAGCATATTTACCCAAAGGTAGCAAAGATTTTCATAACCCCAGTCCAGGAAATGGGTCAGAATAAGTCCATGCATCATTTCAAGTATAGAATGTGGAGAGGCTTGGTTTTGACCCACTTTGCCCCGAGACCCTTTCATCAAGGAAGGGGTGTAATAATAGAAGTGCAGGCACACTCAGTGACCTCGGAAGTATTTGCACTAGTAACGTTCTCATGTGTTAACCCAAGCACGGACCTCCTCAGCTTGGTTTCTCGGCATGTAGAGGTCAGGCAGGAATTCAGGAATGTGAGTGAGGTTGTATTTCTGCCACCTCTGGGTGGGCTGTTCCTCCAGTTCCTTCGGTACCAGTCCTGAGCCCTTTCCTCCATCCGACCCCGGCCCCATCCCCCCCGGGCAGAGCAGATTTCAGCCAGTTCCACGGTTATCAGTTCAGAAACTCAGAAAACACTCACCAATAAATCCTTCAGGGTGATCAAACACAGGAGTCCTAAAGGACAGCCTGCTAACAACTGGTCAACATCAAACACTGGACACGTCGAAAGAGGTCAGAACGGTGGTCACCTCAGCGTGCTCCCAGCCAGGGCCAGGCCACGTTCTGGCTGCCCAGAGCCCTGTGTCCCGTTCTTGGGGGTGGAGAGACGGTGTGGATCACCCCCAAGATGGCGCCTCAGGAGAGAGTTGCCTTTGACTTTCCTATTTGTTCCTTTTTTTTCTCGCGATAGCTTCTCTGGTGGCTCAGATAGTAAAAGAATCTGCCTGGAATGTGGGAGACCCAGGCTTGATCCCTGAGTCTGGAAGATCCCCTGGAGAAGGGAGCAGCGACCCCTCCAGTGTTCTTGCCTGGAAAATCCTGTGGACAGAAGCGCCTGGCGGGCTGCAGTCCACGGGGTCACGAAGAGCCACACACAACTGAGGGACTCGTAGTTCACTTTCTCTTATGTTACCAGCTTTGATTTCAAATGAGAATAACATAGCTGTTTACTCTTGTGCATTGTATAATAGTTCATTTAGCAACATAATAGCGGTATTGTTACTAATACTATCATTCTGAGGACAGCCTAAGGCTTTTGTTTCATTTTGTTGTTAGTTTCCTTTGTCGTCACATTAAGATCTCTGAGAAGGCACAGGGCCGTGCAGCAGCAGCCCTTGAAGTCACACCTCTCTGTGTGCTTGCCGCTCGTCTCAGTGCACAGCCTGCTTCATATACTCCATTTATTTCATTTCAAAAAAAAATTTGGGGGGGGGATTGGGAGAGGGGCGTATCGGGGAGGGAGGGGGATGGGCAGGCCACTTCTATTGGTCTTTCATTTATCTATTTTCATCCGTCTTTGTTCTTTGGCCCGTGTGGGCCTCCCATCGTGGTGGCCTCTGTCGTCGCAGAGTGCTGGCTCTGGGCGCATGCGCTCCAGAGCTCCGGCTCGGTAATTGGACACATCGGTCCAGCCGCTCCGCGGCACATGGGACCTTCCCAGGCCAGGGATCGAACCAGCGCCCCTTGCACTGCAAGGTGGTGTCCTTACCCACTGGACCACCAGGGAAGCCCCATTTATTTCATTTTTAGGTATTGCTTTAGGTAAAATTATGTATACTTCCATACTACATTTACATAGTTCCAAAATCCAGTCTACAAAAGACAGTATAGACTAAGAAATTCAGTTCTAGTCCTCTCAACTTCATTCCCTTTTCCCTCTCCACTTACAGTTAGCCTTTTAAATAGACATCGGCTTATCTGTCCATTTTGCATATGTACGTATAGATATAGACACACATGTATGTATATATATGTTTAACATATTTTGTTTTGGTTATTTTATTACCATACAACAAATTGCCAGAAAGCTAAATGACATGAAACACTCATTTCCTCTCTGTCTCCGATTCTGCTCAGGAGTGTGGACCAGCTGAAGGTCTCAGCTGGATCATCTGGGCTCAGGGGCTCTCCTGGGGTCCATTCAGACGCCGCCGGGAGCTGGAGCAGGAAATGGCGTCTCCAGGAGCAGCTGGACTTCTTCCTGTGTAGATCTCAGGGCTGCTCCGCGGAGGGTCACTTAACGGGCCTGGTTAGGCTTCCTTTACCGCGGCAGCTGTCAAAGATGACTGGGGTGGGGTTAGAAAGACACCGGCGCCCGCGTGAGCAACATGACCATCAGTAATAACATGAAGATGAATAATAATACCATGAACGTCAAAAATAACAACTGCATAGAAGAAAAGCCAGTGTGCTTAACTCCACTGGTTCATAATGATAAAAACATGTTTACAAGGAGCTCGTTGGCCTTTCTTGCTTGTGTAAGGGACTCTGGAGAAACAACAAACTCTCTGGGAAAATAGTACATAAAAAGAAAGCCTTGGGCTTTTATCCTGCCTTTCCTAAATAAATACGGTGTAATTGGAGAGTGGATCAGGGAGAGGTTTATTTTTCTGGGTTATGGATACAAAAATTAAGACAGAACATCACCAATTCATCACCCACAATAAAATAGAGTCGTTAAAAATCACCGGTAACACCAGCTTCTAACAAATATGGGCAGAAACACGGCACACGATACTGTAAGAATGGAATCGGCAAAGTCGGCAACATTCTCCGACAAATAGACTGCCAAAAAAAAAAAGGCCAATCAAAAAGGGAAAAATAATCTGAAAGTTAGAGAGTCTTAGACATCACTGAACTCAGGTGGGCAGCCCGGAGCTTGGGGGCTGAGAGGCTCTGCCCCGCCCTCCCGTAGCTCCATGCCACCAGGAGACTAGCCTCCAGCTCAAAACACCAAGAAGGCTCCATAGAGTAAGTCTTCGAGCCTCTCAGTTGGCTTCATGACTGGAAGTGTGTTAAGGGGTGTGTGTGTGAGAGAGAGAGAGAGAAGAATGAGAGACAGAATGAATAGGAGATGAACATTCCTCTCTCCTTTCACTTATTGTCATTTACTCAAGATAAAAGGTATGGAAATTATCCAGATATAGTTTTCCTTAGATTGGCGCTTCCTGGGCAAATAGAACCCACTGCCAGTCCAGGAGACACAGGGTGGATCCCGGGGTCGGGAAGATCCCCTGGAGAAAGAAATGACAACCCAGTCCAGCGTTCTTGCCTGGAGAAATCCGCGAACGGAGGAGCCTGGCGGGCTTCGGCTCACGGGCTCGCAGAGTCGGCCATCGGGGAGCGACACACAGCAGCAGGCGGCCCGCTCCCCGGCAGCACACCTGCTCCCAGCTCACGGGACATACGACCCGGGCACCCCTTAACAAGCACCCCTGGCTGGATCATCCTGAGGCCCTTCATGTTTCCAGCATCCTCCTGCCTCCTGTCAAGCTTTCCAGTAGGACTGTGGCAGGACATAAAGACGCGGGAAGACTCAATTACTACACGAGGGACAGGAAGACCGCGGCTTCCCCCTGCGGCTCTGCGGACCGACTTGAAGCCAGTTCTGCCCAAGTGCCTTGAGTCGCTTCTCCCAGCGCGCTCCTGACGCGCCGTTGAGGGACAGCACACCCTGCCCTTCGTCCTTTCGAGAGGAGGGATGGGGGCCGTTTGCTCCCACAATCTGCACATGAGAGCGGGGTCTGGGGCGCCCGCATTGGATCTGAAGCCACCGTTCAGAGGACACCAGGGGAAGCCTGCGGATGCAGGGGGTCCGCCCTGGCAGCGCCCCCGGCATGCTCGGCCTCGGGTCTCCCAGGCAGCCACGCACTGCGGCTCCCTCTGCCACGGGGGACACGGCATGCTGGCACCAGGCTGTTTCATCCTCTTGGAGCCCCAGCCATCCCGACCGTACCCCGTGTCGTTCATTGTCGGGTCAGGGTAGGACCTGGTCCCCCCACGGTGAGGGGAGCGGAAGCTCTTCAGCGTCTCTGCTTTGGCTGGGAAGCACACAACAGGGAAGCGGGAAGGATGGTCAGCAGCAAATGTGGGTAGGAGAGAGACCGCCAGAGAAAGGCGTGTTTCAGCGCACGGGCTGGGAGAGAAACAACGCCAGCTAGCTGTCCCCTCTGGGCTGGACTGCCCTTGGAGAATGAATTTCAGCCCCAGATGGTCTGATTGTAACACCCGCCATTTGATCCTGCCGATCTGCCTCTAAAGAGAAGTGTGCACGTGTGTGTAAACTGACCTGGAACCTTATCTGCCGCAGCCTCTGTTCGTTGATTGTGATGGCTGGTGGAGGAATTCTGGAAAACTGGTGGATAATTTTATGCCACCTCCCCACCAATTAATTGAGACCCACATTTGGGTATGCTTGGTTTGGAAACAACGTCATCTTTCTTATCATCACATAACAATCACGTGAGGACACGTGAGGGAAAACCACTGCAGTCTGTATTGCACCTGTGAGGCGAGGAGCTCAAATCCTGAACGGAAAACAGGGTCTCTCACAGAAGGAACACATTTCGTGTCTGTTCTGTTCTCTGGTAGTGCCGTGGTAAGACACCCTTTTAACATAAATCGTATGTGTTTACTCATTTCCTAAGCCCTGTGATTAAAATGAGGCACATTCATTGCATTCAAACATAGGCAATTCTCTTCTGCTTTGTCAGATATTCTATAATATTTGCTTCTGATTACAGCTTAAGGGAAGATAAATGTGAGAACGAAGGTAAAATAACGTATCAGATACTAGACTTCATCCTTCATCACGAAGGGCAAATCTGATTTTTCACGATGAGCATTTCTCCTGCCAGATAACACGGCCGCACTTCTCCCAAGGTGAGTAAACATCCCCGTGTCCACCCCCCGCCTGCCCTTGGCAACACGTTGGCTTGATGCTGGGCTTTCACATTTGTGGCTAGAATCAAGTAGATAGTTCTCCCCAAACTCAAGGCTTTGTGTCATCAGCTTTATGAGAAAACTGACGTCAATCCACTGCTGATTAATAGGCTGTGATTACAAATTTGGTTTTGAATGACAGACCATGATCATCACATCGAAAATATCCCCAGAAACCAGACACAGAAGCAGCCTGGCCTGCGTCTGCCCGCGTCGGGCATGAGACAACCCTTCGTCACCCAGTCCGGGCTGTAAAGCCTTCTAGAAAACACCATTTCTGTGAAATCTAGGTTGTCAGCATGAAAAGAAAGTTGGCAGAACACAGGGTTCCGTTGCTAAGTGATCCTCCACAAATAAGATACGTGTGCATCATGGCATTTGACGACACCTTCGGGAGAGAGAGATTCCAGCCTGATGGAAACACAATTTCTGAGAGACGGGTGGGAGGGTGGGGCATCGGTCCTGCCTGCCTGAGGACCCCAGGCCTGAGGTCACCTCAGCCTCAATCGGGAATGCAATTAAGTTCTATCTATGTAATGTTTGGCGTCTCAGCGCCTTCTCCCCGTGTTTACTCTTGCTTGATCTTTGAAAGGGATGGAGAGCTGGTTCTGCAGTTTCCTCTATCACTGTGTCAGAAGGGAAATTCTGTGATAGCTCTGTGCCTAGGTGTGCAGCAGTTCTCAAGTGCAAGAGAAAAGGAAGAGCATTTATTGGATACCACTGCATGCACTGGGGGGAAAGCATCTGAGGACAGACCGGGGGGAGTGGTACCTTTGTACCAAGTTCCGTTCAATTAAATGGTCTCGCTCTGTGCCGGTGTCAAGACACCCTTTTAACATAAATCGTATGTGTTTACTCATTTCCTAAGCCCTGTGATTAAAATGAGGCACATTCATTGCATTCAAACATAGGCAATTCTCTTCTGCTTTGTCAGATATTCTATAATATTTGCTTCTGATTACAGCTTAAGGGAAGATAAATGTGAGAAGGTAAAATAACGTATCAGATACTAGACTTCATCCTTCATCACGAAGGGCAAATCTGATTTTTCACGATGAGCATTTCTCCTGCCAGATAACACGGCCGCACTTCTCCCAAGGTGAGTAAACATCCCCGTGTCCACCCCCCGCCTGCCCTTGGCAACACGTTGGCTTGATGCTGGGCTTTCACATTTGTGGCTAGAATCAAGTAGATAGTTCTCCCCAAACTCAAGGCTTTGTGTCATCAGCTTTATGAGAAAACTGACGTCAATCCACTGCTGATTAATAGGCTGTGATTACAAATTTGGTTTTGAATGACAGACCATGATCATCACATCGAAAATATCCCCAGAAACCAGACACAGAAGCAGCCTGGCCTGCGTCTGCCCGCGTCGGGCATGAGACAACCCTTCGTCACCCAGTCCGGGCTGTAAAGCCTTCTAGAAAACACCATTTCTGTGAAATCTAGGTTGTCAGCATGAAAAGAAAGTTGGCAGAACACAGGGTTCCGTTGCTAAGTGATCCTCCACAAATAAGATACGTGTGCATCATGGCATTTGACGACACCTTCGGGAGAGAGAGATTCCAGCCTGATGGAAACACAATTTCTGAGAGACGGGTGGGAGGGTGGGGCATCGGTCCTGCCTGCCTGAGGACCCCAGGCCTGAGGTCACCTCAGCCTCAATCGGGAATGCAATTAAGTTCTATCTATGTAATGTTTGGCGTCTCAGCGCCTTCTCCCCGTGTTTACTCTTGCTTGATCTTTGAAAGGGATGGAGAGCTGGTTCTGCAGTTTCCTCTATCACTGTGTCAGAAGGGAAATTCTGTGATAGCTCTGTGCCTAGGTGTGCAGCAGTTCTCAAGTGCAAGAGAAAAGGAAGAGCATTTATTGGATACCACTGCATGCACTGGGGGGAAAGCATCTGAGGACAGACCGGGGGGAGTGGTACCTTTTTGTACCAAGTTCCGTTCAATTAGACTGGTCTCGCCTCCTCTTTCACGTGTGAGGTGCAGGGGCCTGTCAGTCCAGCCGACAATCAAACAGGTCCAGAGAGGGAGAGAGTCACAGCTAAGAAAGAAAGATTATAGAAAAAATGGGGTCAAGAGGGCCAGCAACACAACAGAACACTCTGTTAGCCGCTGACAAACTTTATTCTTTCAAGCAAGGAATATATAGTAAAAGCTTCATAAGATAATACATTTCCCAGGACGTGCATTCTGTTACTATGTTTTGTCCAAGGTTACATGCTTTGTCCAAGGTTACATTATTATGCTTTGCCCAAGGTTACAGAGCCTGGGAACACAGGTGGTCGTTAGGATATTTTGGCTATGTCTCCACAATACGTGGGGTGGCAGGACAGAGAGCTATGCTGTTGTCAGCCCCTGTTGCCAGTGCAGCTCCCACAGCTATGTTTCCTTAAAGGGAAACCCCTTGAAACAGGGCAGCTCCCCGCAGGGGCCCAAGGTCCTGCGTGTGATGGCCTGCTGGGACCTGAGACCGTCCTCTGAACCTCTGCAGGGTAGCCCTCAGGAGGTGGTTGTATCTCCGCAAATAAACCAAGTGATAACATACAGGCTGATCTTTGAGAATCACAGACGCTTAATTTATTAGCTCGTTAATTCCAGCGAAAGTTGCCCTTAATGATCCAACAAAGACATTTTTTTTTTTAAAGATTTATTTATTTATTTATTTTGGGCGGGGGTCGGGTTGGGGAGGGAGGGGAGCGGGCGGGCCATTTCTATTGGTCTTTCATTTCTCTTATTTCCATCCGTCTTTGTTCTTTGGCTCCTGTGGGCCTCCCATCGCAGTGGCGTCTGCCGTTGCAGAGCGCCGGCTCTGGGTGCATGCGCGCCAGAGCTCCGGCTCGGTGATTGGACACATCGGTCCAGCCGCTCCGCAGCACGTGGGATCTTCCCAGGCCAGGGATGGAACCAGCGACCCTTGCACTGCAAGGCGGTGTCCTTACCCACTGGTCTACCAGGGGAAGCCCCAAAGACACTTTTCAAATGAAGACAAACACGGATGGGAGATTTGATTGCAGAACTGACTGCTCCCTTGGCTGGACTTCCTCTGCCACTCTCCTTTGCTCGCTTCTCTGAGTTGGCTTGGTTGTGGATGTTATCTCCTGAGTTTAACTCAACCCATCGGGTCTTCTGTGCCAGCTGCTCTCAGTTAGAGTCGACACCTTCACCCAGGTCTTCTCAGCCCTTCAAGCTGACAGCTGTGCCATGGTAACAATATGATTCTATTCGTTGGAGGTGACATGATAGTCTTAGTTACGTCCGCTGCCCCAGGATTGCCGCACATGACTAGGAGATGCTTACCAGAAGGGTCAGCCATCAGGAAACAATCAGAAATCTGCAGCACACAGAGGAGAAAGCATTTCAGAACAGTGTGTTGTTCTGAAATTGAGACATTTCTCTAGCAAACAACATGAGCCTGACAGCTGAAAATGGCTGGGCATGGATGTTCAGCAGCCCTATCGTTTTAATGGGGACTCCTTTATCAGATGTAAAGAAACCTCATCATTGAAAGCTCTCTTTATTTCTTAGTTCTCCACAATAAACACTCTTAAAATTTGTTGTGAACACATTAGGAGAGTCTCCAGTGCAAGGACTTTGAAGGCTGGATCCGTTTAACTTGGAGGCCTTGAGTTAGGAGCTCATCACCCGGACATACTTAGCCCTCACCCTACTGGAAGCCTGACTGCTAACCTCCAGCGGTAAAATGAAATGTGCAGCCATCTCTTCAAGTTTCAATTTGTTTATAATAAGTGAAAAATAAAACTACTGCTTCTCAGGGTTGGTAGACGTATGTTAGTTAACATGTATGAGGGCTTAGCACAAGAAATATGTGTTACCACCTTTTCATCTGTAAAATGGAGATAATAAAAATGTAATACCTAATTTGTAGGGTTATTGTGAAAGCTCCCTGAAATTTGCAGGGAAGTGCCTAGAAAATGCTCAATAACAAAGTGAAAGTAGTAGTTGTTCAGTTGTGTCCAACTCTTGGTGACCCCACGGACTGTAGCCCGCCAGGCTCCTCTGTCCATGGCATTCTCCAGGTGAGAGCACTGGAGTGGGGTGCCGCGCCCTCCTCCAGGGGAGCTTCCCGACCCAGGGATCAGGCCCAGGTCTCCTGCGTTGCAGGCGGGTTGTTTACCAGCTGAGCTACCAGAGTAGGCTTGGTTGTGGATGTTATCTCCTGAGTTTAACTCAACCCATCGGGTCTTCTGTGCCAGCTGCTCTCAGTTAGAGTCGACACCTTCACCCAGGTCTTCTCAGCCCTTCAAGCTGACAGCTGTGCCATGGTAACAATATGATTCTATTCGTTGGAGGTGACATGATAGTCTTAGTTACGTCCGCTGCCCCAGGATTGCCGCACATGACTAGGAGATGCTTACCAGAAGGGTCAGCCATCAGGAAACAATCAGAAATCTGCAGCACACAGAGGAGAAAGCATTTCAGAACAGTGTGTTGTTCTGAAATTGAGACATTTCTCTAGCAAACAACATGAGCCTGACAGCTGAAAATGGCTGGGCATGGATGTTCAGCAGCCCTATCGTTTTAATGGGGACTCCTTTATCAGATGTAAAGAAACCTCATCATTGAAAGCTCTCTTTATTTCTTAGTTCTCCACAATAAACACTCTTAAAATTTGTTGTGAACACATTAGGAGAGTCTCCAGTGCAAGGACTTTGAAGGCTGGATCCGTTTAACTTGGAGGCCTTGAGTTAGGAGCTCATCACCCGGACATACTTAGCCCTCACCCTACTGGAAGCCTGACTGCTAACCTCCAGCGGTAAAATGAAATGTGCAGCCATCTCTTCAAGTTTCAATTTGTTTATAATAAGTGAAAAATAAAACTACTGCTTCTCAGGGTTGGTAGACGTATGTTAGTTAACATGTATGAGGGCTTAGCACAAGAAATATGTGTTACCACCTTTTCATCTGTAAAATGGAGATAATAAAAATGTAATACCTAATTTGTAGGGTTATTGTGAAAGCTCCCTGAAATTTGCAGGGAAGTGCCTAGAAAATGCTCAATAACAAAGTGAAAGTAGTAGTTGTTCAGTTGTGTCCAACTCTTGGTGACCCCACGGACTGTAGCCCGCCAGGCTCCTCTGTCCATGGCATTCTCCAGGTGAGAGCACTGGAGTGGGGTGCCGCGCCCTCCTCCAGGGGAGCTTCCCGACCCAGGGATCAGGCCCAGGTCTCCTGCGTTGCAGGCGGGTTGTTTACCAGCTGAGCTACCAGAGTAGCCTGCTCAATAACAGATTTGTGCACCAGCATTTGAGAATAAATAGATGATCTGGGGACACTAACAAGCTGACCCCCCATGACAGGAATAAACAAAGAAGACAAATGATCACAACCAACACAGTTGACAAATGGCTCAGAGAGGCTCCCAGATGAATTCCAGCCACGTTTCAGTATCCAGATTACCTCAAGGCAACTTATACTCCTTCAGAGCACAGGAAAAGAATTTTGGATTCTTTTTGTAATACTAGCAATAATAGTAAACAAGAAAAAAAAAAAGACTACAGGTTAAGCTCATGAATAATGACGCAAGGATAGTACATTAAATATTAGCTTACAAAAATCCAAATTTATGTCAAAAAGCCCCATATGAAGAAGTAGGGGGGAGTCTATTTTTAAAATGACTCCGTGTTAGCCAGTTTATCCATGTAACTTTTATATTAAAGTTGTAAAGCAAAAAAAATGCCAAATTTATCTTCATTGAAGCTGAAAAGGTAGGTATTAGAATTTAACATCTGGAAATTCCCTGAAGGTGCAGTGGGTAAGACTCTTTGCTTTCCCTGAAGGGGGCATGAACTCGATCAATGGTAGCTCAGATCTCACATGTCAGGGGAAGTAGGCAAAAAAAAGCAAACATCTATTTGTGCTTTAACAAAATACATGATAGCAGTAGATAGGTAATAGTGGGTTCCCAGGTGGCACAAGAGATAAAGAACCTGCTGCCAGTGCAGGAGACAGAACAGACTCAGGCTGGATCCCTGAGGGTCAGGGCAAAAAGCCCCAGTACATCCCATGGTGGCACAAGAATACAATGCATGCAGAGAAGAACCACCTTTTCATTTCTGTAAAATGGAGATAATAAAAATGTAATACCTAATTTGTAGGGTTATTGTGAAAGCTCCCTGAAATTTGCAGGGAAGTGCCTAGAAAATGCTCAATAACAAAGTGAAAGTAGTAGTTGTTCAGTTGTGTCCAACTCTTGGTGACCCCACGGACTGTAGCCCGCCAGGCTCCTCTGTCCATGGCATTCTCCAGGTGAGAGCACTGGAGTGGGGTGCCGCGCCCTCCTCCAGGGGAGCTTCCCGACCCAGGGATCAGGCCCAGGTCTCCTGCGTTGCAGGCGGGTTGTTTACCAGCTGAGCTACCAGAGTAGCCTGCTCAATAACAGATTTGTGCACCAGCATTTGAGAATAAATAGATGATCTGGGGACACTAACAAGCTGACCCCCCATGACAGGAATAAACAAAGAAGACAAATGATCACAACCAACACAGTTGACAAATGGCTCAGAGAGGCTCCCAGATGAATTCCAGCCACGTTTCAGTATCCAGATTACCTCAAGGCAACTTATACTCCTTCAGAGCACAGGAAAAGAATTTTGGATTCTTTTTGTAATACTAGCAATAATAGTAAACAAGAAAAAAAAAAAGACTACAGGTTAAGCTCATGAATAATGACGCAAGGATAGTACATTAAATATTAGCTTACAAAAATCCAAATTTATGTCAAAAAGCCCCATATGAAGAAGTAGGGGGGAGTCTATTTTTAAAATGACTCCGTGTTAGCCAGTTTATCCATGTAACTTTTATATTAAAGTTGTAAAGCAAAAAAAATGCCAAATTTATCTTCATTGAAGCTGAAAAGGTAGGTATTAGAATTTAACATCTGGAAATTCCCTGAAGGTGCAGTGGGTAAGACTCTTTGCTTTCCCTGAAGGGGGCATGAACTCGATCAATGGTAGCTCAGATCTCACATGTCAGGGGAAGTAGGCAAAAAAAAGCAAACATCTATTTGTGCTTTAACAAAATACATGATAGCAGTAGATAGGTAATAGTGGGGGTTCCCAGGTGGCACAAGAGATAAAGAACCTGCTGCCAGTGCAGGAGACAGAACAGACTCAGGCTGGATCCCTGAGGGTCAGGAAGATCCCCTGGAGAAGGCAAAGGCAACCCACGCCAGTATTCTTGCTGGGAGAATTCCTACGGACGGAGGAACCTGGTGGGCTACAGTCTATAGGATCACACAGAGTTGGACACAACCGAAACAGCTTAGCACCCACAACTAGATAATGGTTAGACATCTCTATCTGTCAACCCCAAATCCAACAGGGTACCATGCTGAGAAGGCAAACACAGGAGCGCCCTTATTACCGTCAACCACAGCCCACACTGCTTGCTATTGTGGCCGCTTCTGACATTGTTCTGGAGAAACAAAGACAGTGTTCATTAAGAGGAAAGAAGACTTGATGAAAATGTAGGAAAGAGATGGCAAAAGCAAATACATTCATGAACAGGTTCAATAGAAACACCATGTGCTGTGTGATAAAGAGGCTAGTTATTATTATTGGGAAAAGACGATTTGGTTAGTTAAGCGATGGCGTTGGAACAAGTGACTCAGCATCTGCAGGAAGAAAGAATGAAGTGAGATTCCCTTTCTCATTGCCAATGCCAGAATCCCTTTCGGCTGGATTCAACGTTTGTGAAAAACAGCAAACATACACATTCACATGAAGGTTGCTCCCGTGAGGATTTCATGAAGGGATAACTTTCCTAAGAGTGCCCCAAACTCAGGTCATTCAAAGAAAAGGCTGACTGATTTATCACAGATTTTTTTAGGAGCTTCCATTAATAAAAACACAAGAAATCGAATCATGACATATTCAGAAAACACTTTATAACACAAATTCCAGTGCTACAAATTGAAACCATCAGACTAGCTAATCTCTAAAATTCCTTCCAGCTTTAAATTTCCACTAACTTCGTTTAATAGAATTCACATTTATTGAGCCGCACACACTAGGCTTGCCCTGTATATAAAACAAAAGACTAGGGTTGAGTTTCTAACCTCTAAAAGAATCTAGAATGTAATTGAGGTAGCAAGTACATGAGATAATTAGAAGACATGGAAAGAATGAATATCAGGAAATCTAGGAAGCTGGCGATGCCAGGAAAGTTTTGGATCTTTCTGAACATCCATATAAGGCAGAAGCTAGAGGGCCAAAGTATCGATCCACAACGCTTAGTTGTTGCTGCTGTTCAGTCACTCAGTTATGTCCAACTCTTTGTGACCCCGTGAACTGCAGCACGCCAGGCCTTCCTGTCCTTCACCATCTCCCAGAACTTGGTCAAACTCATGTTTATTGACACATGTTCATTGCCATCCAACCATCTCATTCTCTGTTGCCCCTTCTCCTCCTGCCTTCTATTTTTCCCAGCATCAGGGTCTTCTCCAGTGAGTCAGCTCTTTGCATCAAGTTACCAAAGTATTGGAGCTTCAGCTTCAGCATCAGCCCTTCCAAGGAATATTCAGGGTTGACTTCCTTTAGGACGGACTGGTTTGATCTCCTTGCTGCCCAAGGGCCTCTCAAGAGTCTTCTCCAGCGCCACAGTTCAAAGGCATCACTTCTTTAGCACTCAGCCTTCTTTATGGTCCAACTTTCACATCCTTACATGACTACTGGGAAAACCATAGGTTTGACTATACAGACCTTGTCGGCAAAGTAATTCCAAAACAATAAAAATAATTAATAAATAATTAATCTATACTGCAAAGGCAAAGTGAAAAGTCACTATGAAATGTGATTTATATCAGTACTTGTGTTTGGGCAGCAAATACATAAAGGGCCTTTGGGCTGTGCCAGTCACTGGCTCAACACTGGCCATCATCCTGAAGAGAAAGCCACAGGGAGCTGGACTGCAGCATGAGATTCAAGTCTGGGAAATTTCAGAAATCTGAGACCACACCCAATTAAATGATTTCTGAATCTTGCTCAGTATTCAGACCAATTTGACAGTAGAGGTGAAACACTCAAACATGCTTATTTCTGAAGCAAAGACCTGCAAATAAGCATTGACATTTCCAGGCTTAGTAAAACCCTTTCTGCACATACCCACCCACGGGGCTGGAAACAGAAGTGCGCTGTTATGATCTCGTGTCCCATGGGCTTCCAATGGGTCGAGTCTCCAATTAAAATGCTGTCGAAGATACACAATGGCCCAAAGTTTGGCCAGAATGTTTCTTAATAACATTGGCCCAAAAGGCAACTTTACAGATGAGCCTTGGATCGGACCTAGATCCACAATTTTTCTGAAGATCCATATAAGGCAGAAGCTAGAGGGCCAAAGTATCGATCCACAACGCTTAGTTGTTGCTGCTGTTCAGTCACTCAGTTATGTCCAACTCTTTGTGACCCCGTGAACTGCAGCACGCCAGGCCTTCCTGTCCTTCACCATCTCCCAGAACTTGGTCAAACTCATGTTTATTGACACATGTTCATTGCCATCCAACCATCTCATTCTCTGTTGCCCCTTCTCCTCCTGCCTTCTATTTTTCCCAGCATCAGGGTCTTCTCCAGTGAGTCAGCTCTTTGCATCAAGTTACCAAAGTATTGGAGCTTCAGCTTCAGCATCAGCCCTTCCAAGGAATATTCAGGGTTGACTTCCTTTAGGACGGACTGGTTTGATCTCCTTGCTGCCCAAGGGCCTCTCAAGAGTCTTCTCCAGCGCCACAGTTCAAAGGCATCACTTCTTTAGCACTCAGCCTTCTTTATGGTCCAACTTTCACATCCTTACATGACTACTGGGAAAACCATAGGTTTGACTATACAGACCTTGTCGGCAAAGTAATTCCAAAACAATAAAAATAATTAATAAATAATTAATCTATACTGCAAAGGCAAAGTGAAAAGTCACTATGAAATGTGATTTATATCAGTACTTGTGTTTGGGCAGCAAATACATAAAGGGCCTTTGGGCTGTGCCAGTCACTGGCTCAACACTGGCCATCATCCTGAAGAGAAAGCCACAGGGAGCTGGACTGCAGCATGAGATTCAAGTCTGGGAAATTTCAGAAATCTGAGACCACACCCAATTAAATGATTTCTGAATCTTGCTCAGTATTCAGACCAATTTGACAGTAGAGGTGAAACACTCAAACATGCTTATTTCTGAAGCAAAGACCTGCAAATAAGCATTGACATTTCCAGGCTTAGTAAAACCCTTTCTGCACATACCCACCCACGGGGCTGGAAACAGAAGTGCGCTGTTATGATCTCGTGTCCCATGGGCTTCCAATGGGTCGAGTCTCCAATTAAAATGCTGTCGAAGATACACAATGGCCCAAAGTTTGGCCAGAATGTTTCTTAATAACATTGGCCCAAAAGGCAACTTTACAGATGAGCCTTGGATCGGACCTAGATGCCTTAAGCTTGTGTTAAGATTTAGAAAGCAAAGTGATGGGCGTGTTTTTAAGATAAACAACAAAGGTAAAATCTTGGTGTGATTCCAGCTTGTAGCCAGGATGTAAGACAGAAGACTGGTTTTGGGAACAGAGATACTAAAGGCTCTGCCACCTTTGGCAAAAGATGTGGTCATTGGGAAGACATCCTTTATTTAGAAACACTTGAGCCCTTTGTTTGAAGCTATTTTATGTTGCATTTGTATGTGAGGAAGGAAAGTCTCTAAGCAACAGCACTGTACACTGACTCTCTAATCCCTATAAAATCAGAGCACTTTTCGTATTTTTCTTGGAAAAATGCTTCCTATCCACTTCTTATATAGTGAATCCTCAACGTGTGCGACTTGGGTATCAGAACTGTTTGGAAACTGATAAATTTTTGACATCTAAGTTTTCAAGTGAGAGAAAGATAAAGCCAGAGACATAACAGACAGAAACTCGATGGCTTTCCCCCTGCCTGCAAATAAAATGCCTCGAGCTTATGCCCATGTAATCCCTTACCCTTGCCAACAAATAGAAAAATCAGAGAAGCTTTCTTTTCCACCCCTGAAGCCCATGGGTGAATTTGATGGTAAACTGAAGGATCCAGTGGGAGCACCTGGTTTGACCTTGGGCAACCGCGTTCCACTGAGGAAGATGATGCCTTAAAACAAGACCGCCTGGCCAATTTTTAAAAGCATTCCCCCTGCATTTGTTAAGGAACAAAGCCATTTATTCTAAGCCTTCCAGTGAAGCTGGTTTTATCCCCTGGCTGGGGGAGTTAATGCAGACGATGCCCGTTGTATTATAAACACATGCTCTTTCCTTGTTGCGCAGCGTCTGGTTGTTTTAATTAAAGTGTTCAATTCATTATATTGTGCATACAAGGCACCATCATGCTACTGAAGCAAGACCTGCAAGTAAGCATTGACATTTCCAGGCTTAGTAAAACCCTTTCTGCACATACCCACCCACGGGGCTGGAAACAGAAGTGCGCTGTTATGATCTCGTGTCCCATGGGCTTCCAATGGGTCGAGTCTCCAATTAAAATGCTGTCGAAGATACACAATGGCCCAAAGTTTGGCCAGAATGTTTCTTAATAACATTGGCCCAAAAGGCAACTTTACAGATGAGCCTTGGATCGGACCTAGATGCCTTAAGCTTGTGTTAAGATTTAGAAAGCAAAGTGATGGGCGTGTTTTTAAGATAAACAACAAAGGTAAAATCTTGGTGTGATTCCAGCTTGTAGCCAGGATGTAAGACAGAAGACTGGTTTTGGGAACAGAGATACTAAAGGCTCTGCCACCTTTGGCAAAAGATGTGGTCATTGGGAAGACATCCTTTATTTAGAAACACTTGAGCCCTTTGTTTGAAGCTATTTTATGTTGCATTTGTATGTGAGGAAGGAAAGTCTCTAAGCAACAGCACTGTACACTGACTCTCTAATCCCTATAAAATCAGAGCACTTTTCGTATTTTTCTTGGAAAAATGCTTCCTATCCACTTCTTATATAGTGAATCCTCAACGTGTGCGACTTGGGTATCAGAACTGTTTGGAAACTGATAAATTTTTGACATCTAAGTTTTCAAGTGAGAGAAAGATAAAGCCAGAGACATAACAGACAGAAACTCGATGGCTTTCCCCCTGCCTGCAAATAAAATGCCTCGAGCTTATGCCCATGTAATCCCTTACCCTTGCCAACAAATAGAAAAATCAGAGAAGCTTTCTTTTCCACCCCTGAAGCCCATGGGTGAATTTGATGGTAAACTGAAGGATCCAGTGGGAGCACCTGGTTTGACCTTGGGCAACCGCGTTCCACTGAGGAAGATGATGCCTTAAAACAAGACCGCCTGGCCAATTTTTAAAAGCATTCCCCCTGCATTTGTTAAGGAACAAAGCCATTTATTCTAAGCCTTCCAGTGAAGCTGGTTTTATCCCCTGGCTGGGGGAGTTAATGCAGACGATGCCCGTTGTATTATAAACACATGCTCTTTCCTTGTTGCGCAGCGTCTGGTTGTTTTAATTAAAGTGTTCAATTCATTATATTGTGCATACAAGGCACCATCATAGGGAAGGTCAGTATGGGCTTATGGGCCAGTAGTAAGCAGTGAATCTGTTTTAGCCTCTTAAGTCGGGTATAAGGCTGAGGGGATGTATTCTGTAGCTAAGCATGCAAACTGTAAGACAAATCAGGCCCACACCTTGGGTTCACCACTCACCACGTGCATTTCTGGACGAGTTAGTTCACCTCTCCATCTCTCCACTTCTTCTTTATGAAACAGTTCCAGGGACGGACCTCTCATACTGTGATGTGAAGGCCCCTTAAATGTCATCTGTTGTGAGAGATTCGAACCACAGTTTCTCTACAAAATAATTATTTATATCAAAGAGTGAACAGTGTGTTGAGGATTTTCTCCTAGAATTCCTTCACCTACGCAGGTCTGACGGCAATGTGGGACTCAGACTTTATCTTCTAAAGTGTTCCTCAGATTATCTTATTTTATTTTATTTTATTTTTTTGCTCTTTAGTATGGCCTGCAGCATTTTAGTGCCCCAACCAGGGCTCGAACCTGCCCCCCACCCCTGCAGTGGAAGTACAGAGTTTTACCCACTGGACCAGGGAAGCCTCTGAACCACCTATTTTGAGGAAATAAAAAAAAAAAAGCCAGTGAAAGATCTCAGGTCCTTTTTTTTTTTTTTTAAAGAAAGTTTTTATTAAAAAATTTATTTACTTATTTATTTTTGGCTATTCCAGGTTTTCACTGCTGCTGCAGGCTCTGCTCTAGTTGCAGGGAGTCGGGGCTACTCTCTAGTTGAGGTGAGCAGGCTTCTTGCTGCTGTGACTTCTCTTGTTGTGGAGTTTGGGCTCTAGGGCACACGGTCTTCAGTAGTTGCGACACATGGGCTCAATAGTTGGCAGTTCTGAGACTCTAGAGACTGGCTCAATAGTTGTGGTTCGTGGGCTTAGTTGCTCCACAGCATGTGGGATCTTCCCGGATCAGGGATCGAACCCGTGTCTCCTGCATTGGCAGGCAAACTATTCACCACTGAGCTACCAAGGAAGCCCCTCAGGTGCTTTTTTGACTTAGAGAGCAGAGGATGTGGTCGACTCGGGGATAGCTTTGCAGGCAATGCCCTCCAGAATGATTCTGTATTGGGTCTGAGCCCCAAATCTCTCCCCTTGCATTTGCACATGCTGACGGGAGAGCGGCGGGCTCGTGGAGGGACGTGTTCTCGTTTGTTTGTCAACATCCTCTCCCAGCTGCCCGTTTCACTGCCCGCTGTTTCAGTGGAAGCCGTTCCACCGGGACAGAATACTAAACAGACAACGGCCCGAGGCCCGGTTGGGGTTCACTGCCAGGTCAGCTGGAAGCTGGGAGGGGAAGAAAGAGGCCGAGAGGAGAATGGAGCTGACAGCGTGGGCCTTGGCACACGGGCAAGCCTGAGCGGACGTGTGCCAGTGGGTTGTGAGTGTGCGCTGGGCGCGCGTGTGCCCAGGAGGGAGGGAGCGCGTGACCTCACTGTTGCACAGGGTCCCCTGCCGTGCACACGGCTGGGAGGATTTCCGGGGATGCCGTCCTTTATCTCCGTGCTCAGCAGCGGCTGGAATTGGGCAGAGAAAGAGGGTGCACCTGCTGAATGCAGCGTGTACGCAGCAGCCCTTCTTGGAGGCAGCAGGACTCGTCTGTGTAATACACAAGAATTTGATAAGCAGGCTTTGCGCGGCCTGCATATGATGCGTGCGTGCTGAGTCGCTTTCGTCGTGTCTGACTCTCTGAGACCTCATGGACTGCAGCCCGCCAGGCTCCTCTGTCCGTGGGATCCTCCAGGCAAGAAGACTGGAGTGGGTTGCCATGCCCTCCTCCAGGGGATCTTCCCGACCCAGGAGTCAAACCCGGGTCTCTTCCGTCTCCTGCACGGGCAGGTGGGCTCTTTGCCACTAGCACCGCCTCGGAAGGCCCCTGCCCGCGGTGCCAGTGCGCTGTTTGTGACGAGTTACAGCAGGCTCTTCCGTGCACTGCCCCGTCGCTAGCCCAAGCAATCTCCCCAGGAGGTGGCGGCTTCTGGAATGAATGGTGAGCCAGCTGGAGGCTCTGCCTGGGGAACCGGCCGCTCTTTGCTGGGGAGCTTTGAATGCATCAGCGTGGTCGTCTGTAACGGCTGTGAAGACAATGAAAACATCTCCACGCTACGTGTTCTGCTTTCAAAGTTGTTCCGCACCATCCAGAGCTCCCCTCTGGGCCAGGCCTGCTTTCCCTGCAGGCTCCACGGTCCAGCCTTCTCTGCGGCGACTTGCTCCAAATTCCGTATCCCAATTGATCTCCCGCTCCATGTTTGGCGGAAGGAAATGAAGCTTTTAAAACTTGCTGCCAATTCAGAGAGCTCCTCCCTTGGGTGTTGTCTCTGGTCTCAGCAATTGTATATGTTTTTTATCTAAGACATTTTATGTGAATAAAACCATCTCAGTTTCTTAAACGAGACAGTGAAACTCCACTTTACCTTGTCTCCCCAGGGCGGTGACGTCTTCAGGTGAGAGAACGTCTTTGTCGAGCCGCTGACAGGAGCGGGCCTTTCCGCTCTCTGCTGACTGACATCCACGCTCTGAAGGTTCCGTGTCTGGGCTCCACGCACAGGATGGGATGGAGCTGAGTGGAGCCCTGCGGGTGCCGGCCTGAATAACCTAGACCCACACGAAGGCTGCGGACGGGGACTGCGGGTCTTCTTCCCGTGGCCGGCATCCTGGTGGGCGCGGCTCAGCCGCTCAGGGTCAAATCCCGAAATTTCACGTGGGGACAGCATTTCCTCCGGGCCCGGGGCACTGGGTGTGAGGCTCTGCCCTTGCTGGGGCTGCAGACCCGAGCTCCGTCACCGGTGCCCCTTTTGCACCTGCTGCCGTGGGGTGAGCCCTGTCTCCTGCAGGCGTGGGCTCTTGCCACTAGCACCGCCTCGGAAGGCCACCATGCCCGCGGTGGCTCTTCCGTCTCCTGCACGGGCAGGTGGGCTCTTGCCACTAGCACCGCCTCGGAAGGCCCCTGCCGGTGCCAGTGCGCTGTTTGTGACGAGTTACAGCAGGCTCTTCCGTGCACTGCCCCGTCGCTAGCCCAAGCAATCTCCCCAGGAGGTGGCGGCTTCTGGAATGAATGGTGAGCCAGCTGGAGGCTCTGCCTGGGGAACCGGCCGCTCTTTGCTGGGGAGCTTTGAATGCATCAGCGTGGTCGTCTGTAACGGCTGTGAAGACAATGAAAACATCTCCACGCTACGTGTTCTGCTTTCAAAGTTGTTCCGCACCATCCAGAGCTCCCCTCTGGGCCAGGCCTGCTTTCCCTGCAGGCTCCACGGTCCAGCCTTCTCTGCGGCGACTTGCTCCAAATTCCGTATCCCAATTGATCTCCCGCTCCATGTTTGGCGGAAGGAAATGAAGCTTTTAAAACTTGCTGCCAATTCAGAGAGCTCCTCCCTTGGGTGTTGTCTCTGGTCTCAGCAATTGTATATGTTTTTTATCTAAGACATTTTATGTGAATAAAACCATCTCAGTTTCTTAAACGAGACAGTGAAACTCCACTTTACCTTGTCTCCCCAGGGCGGTGACGTCTTCAGGTGAGAGAACGTCTTTGTCGAGCCGCTGACAGGAGCGGGCCTTTCCGCTCTCTGCTGACTGACATCCACGCTCTGAAGGTTCCGTGTCTGGGCTCCACGCACAGGATGGGATGGAGCTGAGTGGAGCCCTGCGGGTGCCGGCCTGAATAACCTAGACCCACACGAAGGCTGCGGACGCGGGGACTGCGGGTCTTCTTCCCGGTGGCCGGCATCCTGGTGGGGCGACGGCTCAGCCGCTCCAGGGTCAAATCCCGAAATTTCACGTGGGGACAGCATTTCCCTCCGGGCCCGGGGCACTGGGTGTGAGGCTCTGCCCTTGCTGGGGGCTGCAGACCCGAGAGCTCCGTCACCGGTGCTGTCACCTGCTGCCGTGGGGGTGGCCCTGACTCTTGAGGGGCAGATGCCATTGTCGTTCAAGACGCCCGCTGCCTTCCCCGCAGGATGACCCGTCTTTGCCGGCGGACATCAGGCCAGCATTGCACGTGTTCCTTCTAAGAGAGAACTTGGGAAAAGCAAGGAAACCCAGTCCCACCTGGCCAAGAGGCTGGTCCCTTGTGTGGACGGTGTAGAGAGAGGACTGACAGAAGCCTTAAGAGCCACCTCGGGGCCCTGTTCTCTCCGTGGCTCCTGCGTGGAGACTGACTGTGATCTGGACAGTGGCTCCAGAGCTGGCAAAACACAGAGTCCAAAGCGGATGACGTCCCCGCTGAGAGAGGCCAGGAGGATGAGAGCCGGAGGGGGCGCTGAAGGCCTGTGGAGGGGGCCCCGCCTGGCTTAGCGGAGAGTCCTTGCCCGCTGGCAGGGAAACCCCCCTGGGCGGCAGAAGGAGATGCCCGCGAGCAGTGGGGGGGGGGAGTCAACAGTCTCCGGGGCTGCCTTGAGGCTGGGGAGAGCGTGCGCGTCCACCCGCTGGGGCGTGACAGGGCTGTGACTTCATGGGGGCCGTGGGTGAGCGTCTCTGAGAGGGGTCTGGCCTGGGGCGTGGGCCCCCTTAGCCCTGGGCTTACGCCTGCCTTGGCCCCACTGAAAGGAAGACCTGAAACGATCGAACTGTCTCAGCAGTGTAGCTAGTCTCAGAATAAACCCTTAGGATATTGGTAGGAATCTAGAAACATCCAGCACAGGCTAGACCGAGGATATCTGTCATTCAGAAAAACTTGTTGTTAGGGAAAGAAGTCGACGAATAGGAACAGACCTTAAACAGATCTGAAAACCACAGAGGATGCGCTTTTAGTCAACAAGGACATTCCAAACCGTCACTATAACTGTGTTCTCTCTGTTCAAGAAAGTATAGGGACCCTTGAGCATGCTAGTCACAGAGACTCAGAAAATATAAAATCACTCAGATCTAACGCCTGGTGCGTGTGTGTTTTCCTGACCTCCCAGTTTATTTCCCCCCTTCCCCAGGTAACCATAAGTGTGTTTTCTACATCTGTGATTCTATCTCTGCTGCTAAGCCCACCGGTGCTGTCACCTGCTGCCGTGGGGGTGGCCCTGACTCTTGAGGGGCAGATGCCATTGTCGTTCAAGACGCCCGCTGCCTTCCCCGCAGGATGACCCGTCTTTGCCGGCGGACATCAGGCCAGCATTGCACGTGTTCCTTCTAAGAGAGAACTTGGGAAAAGCAAGGAAACCCAGTCCCACCTGGCCAAGAGGCTGGTCCCTTGTGTGGACGGTGTAGAGAGAGGACTGACAGAAGCCTTAAGAGCCACCTCGGGGCCCTGTTCTCTCCGTGGCTCCTGCGTGGAGACTGACTGTGATCTGGACAGTGGCTCCAGAGCTGGCAAAACACAGAGTCCAAAGCGGATGACGTCCCCGCTGAGAGAGGCCAGGAGGATGAGAGCCGGAGGGGGCGCTGAAGGCCTGTGGAGGGGTCCCCGCCTGGCTTAGCGGAGAGTCCTTGCCCGCTGGCAGGGAAACCCCCCTGGGCGGCAGAAGGAGATGCCCGCGAGCAGTGGGGGGGGGGAGTCAACAGTCTCCGGGGCTGCCTTGAGGCTGGGGAGAGCGTGCGCGTCCACCCGCTGGGGCGTGACAGGGCTGTGACTTCATGGGGGCCGTGGGTGAGCGTCTCTGAGAGGGGTCTGGCCTGGGGCGTGGGCCCCCTTAGCCCTGGGCTTACGCCTGCCTTGGCCCCACTGAAAGGAAGACCTGAAACGATCGAACTGTCTCAGCAGTGTAGCTAGTCTCAGAATAAACCCTTAGGATATTGGTAGGAATCTAGAAACATCCAGCACAGGCTAGACCGAGGATATCTGTCATTCAGAAAAACTTGTTGTTAGGGAAAGAAGTCGACGAATAGGAACAGACCTTAAACAGATCTGAAAACCACAGAGGATGCGCTTTTAGTCAACAAGGACATTCCAAACCGTCACTATAACTGTGTTCTCTCTGTTCAAGAAAGTATAGGGACCCTTGAGCATGCTAGTCACAGAGACTCAGAAAATATAAAATCACTCAGATCTAACGCCTGGTGCGTGTGTGTTTTCCTGACCTCCCAGTTTATTTCCCCCCTTCCCCAGGTAACCATAAGTGTGTTTTCTACATCTGTGATTCTATCTCTGCTTTTTAAAGAAGTTCATTTGTACCATTTTCTTTAGGTTTCACATATAAGAGATATCATACGGCATTCGTCTTTCTGACTTACTTAGTACGACAATCTCTAGGTCCATCCGTGTTGCTGCAAATGAAAAAAACAAACAAATAACACCCCGCCTCCCAAGGGTCTAGCGATGAAAACTCCAGTGGCCGAGGGGCAAGACGTACTCAGTGAGGTCAGCAGCAGGCGAGACACGGCAGAGGAAAAGATACTTGGAAAAAAATCACAAAAGAAACTATTGAAAATGAAACAAAGAGAAAAAAAGATAGAAAACAAAAACACAGCACCCGGGGTGATCTGTGGGGCAATTTTAAGCAACCTTACTTTGTGGCTCAGAAGGTCAAGAATCTGCCTGTAATGCATGAGACCCGGGTTCACTCCCTGGGTCAGGAAGAGCCCCTGGGGAAGGGACTGGAACCCACTCTGGTATTCTTGCCTGGAGAATTCCGGGAAAGAGGACCTGGTGGCTGCAGTCCGTGGGGTCTCCGAGAGATGGACACGACCGAGCGACCAACACGTTCACTTTCATTCTTGTATAACTGGAGGCCCCGAACGAGAGAAGAGAGGAGAAACAGGAAAAAATATTTGAAGAAGTATCATGCAAAAAAAGTCCCCAATTGAAGGAAGGCTATAAAATCACTAATCCAAACAGTTCAACCAACCCAGCTACAAAAAAATAGCACAAAGAAAACCACACCGGGGCACAGGGTGCCCAGGGATGAGGGCCGTGGAGCTTTAGAGATGGCCCTCTCTCCTTCCTGAAATCAGAGGGTTTATTCCACAAGGAGGCCCACCCCTCGCTTCCCTTCATCTGGAGATGTTCACTCCGCATTTCACGGGACCAGGTTTTCTTCACTGTCCCCGTCTCAGCTTCAAGACCTCCTCCCGTCCGGTGCTCATCCTCCATCGCAGTCCGGATCACAGCCCGGCTTCTTTCCTTTGACCGCCTCGTTGCCTCCTGTAGGAAGGCCAGTTCGGATGGCCAGGCCTCTTTCCTTCTCTCGGATGTGTGCGAAGGTGTGGGAGGGA
Source organism: Tragulus kanchil (assembly GCA_022376925.1). Lineage (NCBI taxonomy): Eukaryota > Metazoa > Chordata > Mammalia > Artiodactyla > Tragulidae > Tragulus > Tragulus kanchil. The sequence continues at coordinate 2,837,594 of JAIOJX010000003.1, forward strand.
CCAGAAAGATAGGGAGGATGGAATTTCAGGTGTGAACACCGGATGCTATGCACGAGTGCCTGAAATTCACCCCACTCAGCTCTCTGGCCGGCTGGCCCTCAGAGGGAAGGCCCAGAGAGATGCCTTTCTTGCATCTTGAAGCGTGAAATGGAGACCCTTCTTTGATCACACAGAACACTGCTGCCCCAGGACACCATATTTCACCCTGGAAACAAACCCGGTTAATATCGCCTGAGTCGCTCGTGCAGCGGGCAGAGGCGATGGGACGTCTCTGGAACCACTTGTGCCCTTTGGAAAGCTTTATAAGTCAGGAAAATTGCTTTAAAAATAAGAAGGCAGCGATAGGAGGGGTTCTTTCTGGAACTATTCCCAGGACCCGCTACATCACAGAAGAAATGTGCTTGTGAGCTAAATGAAAGAGCCATGGAATTCTTGGGTAAAAATGGAGCATGTTGTGTTTTGGTCTATAAACAGGGAAAATCCCCTTTCCATAATGCCTTAAAGGGTTGGCGCTTTGGCGTAACTCATGACAAGAAATTGCATGGTCTTACAGAACATGCAGAAAAACAGGCACGATTGGTAAGCTTAGAAAAACGTGGTCAGGGAAAGAAATGATTGGATGCTTCTGGCTTTAAAATGCAATAAAGGATGCGTTGGTTATGAGGTTGCAGGTAATTTGGTAATAGTAGTAAGTGTTAGTTGGGTGACTTAGTTTGTATTAATGAGAAATTAGGGATTATAAAAAGACATTATAAATAAACTCTATTACTCTTGAAAAACCTCAGGCAGCTAATTCATTACGTAACTGCCATCTCTGAACTGGTTTCTTTGTACGTATATACTTCTGGACACAGTACTAATTGTGCTTTTGAGTTAAAGAATTTTATTAGACTATTTGATTCATCCATTTTTTTGGTTATTTTCAACATGTGCAAATACATTGAATACTCTTCGGTGCTCATCCTCCATCGCAGTCCGGATCACAGCCCGGCTTCTTTCCTTTGACCGCCTCGTTGCCTCCTGTAGGAAGGCCAGTTCGGATGGCCAGGCCTCTTTCCTTCTCTCGGATGTGTGCGAAGGTGTGGGAGGGACCAGAAAGATAGGGAGGATGGAATTTCAGGTGTGAACACCGGATGCTATGCACGAGTGCCTGAAATTCACCCCACTCAGCTCTCTGGCCGGCTGGCCCTCAGAGGGAAGGCCCAGAGAGATGCCTTTCTTGCATCTTGAAGCGTGAAATGGAGACCCTTCTTTGATCACACAGAACACTGCTGCCCCAGGACACCATATTTCACCCTGGAAACAAACCCGGTTAATATCGCCTGAGTCGCTCGTGCAGCGGGCAGAGGCGATGGGACGTCTCTGGAACCACTTGTGCCCTTTGGAAAGCTTTATAAGTCAGGAAAATTGCTTTAAAAATAAGAAGGCAGCGATAGGAGGGGTTCTTTCTGGAACTATTCCCAGGACCCGCTACATCACAGAAGAAATGTGCTTGTGAGCTAAATGAAAGAGCCATGGAATTCTTGGGTAAAAATGGAGCATGTTGTGTTTTGGTCTATAAACAGGGAAAATCCCCTTTCCATAATGCCTTAAAGGGTTGGCGCTTTGGCGTAACTCATGACAAGAAATTGCATGGTCTTACAGAACATGCAGAAAAACAGGCACGATTGGTAAGCTTAGAAAAACGTGGTCAGGGAAAGAAATGATTGGATGCTTCTGGCTTTAAAATGCAATAAAGGATGCGTTGGTTATGAGGTTGCAGGTAATTTGGTAATAGTAGTAAGTGTTAGTTGGGTGACTTAGTTTGTATTAATGAGAAATTAGGGATTATAAAAAGACATTATAAATAAACTCTATTACTCTTGAAAAACCTCAGGCAGCTAATTCATTACGTAACTGCCATCTCTGAACTGGTTTCTTTGTACGTATATACTTCTGGACACAGTACTAATTGTGCTTTTGAGTTAAAGAATTTTATTAGACTATTTGATTCATCCATTTTTTTGGTTATTTTCAACATGTGCAAATACATTGAATACTCTTCCTATCTTCAATCAGTCTGCTATTAGACCTCTCATCTTCTGTAAGGAGCTTTTAAATTCTTTATCTTTCCTTCCCCCTTCCCCCTCTCTATTCCTTTCTTCCCTCTATCATTCTCTCTCACAAATTTGCCCTCCACTGTAGTGAAATAGTGCAAAACCCTTAGACAACTTCAAAACCACGAAAAAACTGTAGTTTGGAAGAGTGTACATGAAGGCATTGCCTCTGTGATGCTAAGGAATTCTTTGGAACAGAAAGGAACATCCCACAACTGAAAAGGGGGCCCTTTAACAGCAAATTTAACCAAGTGACCAATAGTGGCAAGTGTGATAAAGGCCAGGTTACTTACTGCTTATAATTTATAAAATTATAACAGACGAAGCATATTAGTAAAACTCCTGGTAAAGTAATGCAGAAAAACCAGGAAACCATTGCAAACCCTTTGAAATCCCAAACTGGCTAATCTTTGAGAGTCTAGGGCTATGTTCCCCAATTTTACAGCTGAGAACCTTGGAAGATTCTCTTGCTTTAAGGCCATGAAATGAGCAGAGAAAAGGATGAAGCTGGTCATCAACAGCTCTGCACTGAGGCCACGGAGGGACAGCCCCTCCTGTCTACTGAAAACAATAGGAAACAAGTCCACCACTGTTCCTGAGTGACCAGTTCCGCAGAGATACGTATTTGCAACAGACAGAATCTGTGTCTGCCTCTCTCCTACCTCCCCATACAGCCCAGCGCTTGACACAATAGCGTTTGTGAAAGGGATGAATGAAGCGAATGAACACATAAACAAGTAGGCTTCAGAGAGAGTACCCGCGTGTGTGGAGTAAACGCTGCTGTTACCAAAGTTTGGACCACAGTGTTTCCAGAGAGAACCTGATCACATCCACAAATCAGAAAAACCAGGAAGTGAGGGCCTTACGGATTAGCGCCCAGGCCCTGTTCAAACTTTCCCTTTTGATTCTGAGCCAGGGCCAGTTGCCAACCCCATGAGGAAGTCAGGAGCATAGCCTCCAGGCGCTGCTTGGTGAAAACCACTTTCCTCCGTGTTTAGGGACAGAGCAGTGACTCCTGAAGAACACACAGGCCTCGTGTTTGTTCCTCTTTCCAACATCTTGACGTAAGGGTGGTTTTGCTGCCCTTCTTCACTTGCGTCTAGGCGGGGTTTGCAGTTGAGGCTGTGATGGAAAAAGGTAGGTAGAAAGCAGAGGTCTAACCACTGCACACACAGCTCCCGGCCGCCTCTGCTTTCAGATGTTCAACACCCTGATTCAGTTATCCATATAAACCTGGCAATCCCACAAACGGTACCCCACCAGGGCCCCCTGTTCTTGTGATTTCACAGGCAAGAGTCCTGGAACGGGCTGCCGTTCTCTTCTCCAGGGAATCTTCCTGACCTAGGGATTGAACCTGGGTCTCCTACATTGCAAGCAGATTCTTTACTGTCTAAGCCACCAGGTATCTTTGAATAAGAAGACCCTTCTAGATGGTTGCAAGTTAGAAAGTGTATGTGGGGGTCAACAGAAAAGCCCAATAGGGTACCATGGAATTATGAAACAACCTTTCATACACCTTTCCCAAATGGAAATTCTTCTAATAAGATCTCTTACTTCCTGTATTGGGTGTGAGTTTCTCTGACTGTTAAAATCAGGAAGAGAATATCCAGGTTCAGATTTATTTGTCTTTAGGAAAGATGGACAAAGAGAAAAAGACTTCAGTCAAATAATGCTTTCTCGGGCTGAGAGCTCACATTATCGATGGGTGCTTCATTTTATTTAATTTTGTTTCCAATGTGGGTAGGGTATTTTCAGCCTATCTGCTTAAATTATTCTATTTATTTATAGCAGCATTAAATTGGTACATTAGTGATTTCCATCTTGCTTTGCACAGTACATTTTTAATTATATTTATTGTAAACATCTCAATCTATTATCACTAAAATGTATTTTAATGCACTTTAATTTAAAAAAATCCACTCAAGCAGAGAGGAAGAGATTTATGCAGGGGCGGGGTGGGGTCGGGGAGTGGTTGTTGAAAAGCCAAACACTGAGAGGGTGGTCTAATCCCCAAAGGGCTGAGACCTTCAGTGATAGATCTTTCTGGAATTTCTTATCATCCTTTCCTTCATGGCCAGTTGCCAACCCCATGAGGAAGTCAGGAGCATAGCCTCCAGGCGCTGCTTGGTGAAAACCACTTTCCTCCGTGTTTAGGGACAGAGCAGTGACTCCTGAAGAACACACAGGCCTCGTGTTTGTTCCTCTTTCCAACATCTTGTCGAAAGGGAGGTTTCGCTGCCCTTCTTCACTTGCGTCTAGGCGGGGTTTGCAGTTGAGGCTGTGATGGAAAAAGGTAGGTAGAAAGCAGAGGTCTAACCACTGCACACACAGCTCCCGGCCGCCTCTGCTTTCAGATGTTCAACACCCTGATTCAGTTATCCATATAAACCTGGCAATCCCACAAACGGTACCCCACCAGGGCCCCCTGTTCTTGTGATTTCACAGGCAAGAGTCCTGGAACGGGCTGCCGTTCTCTTCTCCAGGGAATCTTCCTGACCTAGGGATTGAACCTGGGTCTCCTACATTGCAAGCAGATTCTTTACTGTCTAAGCCACCAGGTATCTTTGAATAAGAAGACCCTTCTAGATGGTTGCAAGTTAGAAAGTGTATGTGGGGGTCAACAGAAAAGCCCAATAGGGTACCATGGAATTATGAAACAACCTTTCATACACCTTTCCCAAATGGAAATTCTTCTAATAAGATCTCTTACTTCCTGTATTGGGTGTGAGTTTCTCTGACTGTTAAAATCAGGAAGAGAATATCCAGGTTCAGATTTATTTGTCTTTAGGAAAGATGGACAAAGAGAAAAAGACTTCAGTCAAATAATGCTTTCTCGGGCTGAGAGCTCACATTATCGATGGGTGCTTCATTTTATTTAATTTTGTTTCCAATGTGGGTAGGGTATTTTCAGCCTATCTGCTTAAATTATTCTATTTATTTATAGCAGCATTAAATTGGTACATTAGTGATTTCCATCTTGCTTTGCACAGTACATTTTTAATTATATTTATTGTAAACATCTCAATCTATTATCACTAAAATGTATTTTAATGCACTTTAATTTAAAAAAATCCACTCAAGCAGAGAGGAAGAGATTTATGCAGGGGCGGGGTGGGGTCGGGGAGTGGTTGTTGAAAAGCCAAACACTGAGAGGGTGGTCTAATCCCGAAGGCCTGAGACCTTCAGTGATAGATCTTTCTGGAATTTCTTATCATCCTTTTCCTTCATCCATCGGCCCTGACCTCAGAAATACACCACCATCCGTGACAAGGATAGCTTACAAAACCTGTCCGAACTTCCAACAGCTCTTCCAGTTGGCTCAGCCTTTGTCCCTGGGGCTCCACGCAGAGAACGTCCTCTCATCCCTGGGGCTTCCCTGGAGAACTGGACCAGGGCTGGTGGAGCCCGGTTTGCCCCCAGGGCCGGGGTGGAGTCCCATCTCACTAGCTTCGGTTGGAGGGGAGCTGAGCATTTATGCTCTGGGACCGTGCTAGCTCAGGGACCATGTTACCCTGGGTTCGTGTTAGCCCTGGGTCCATACTGGGAATCACAGCTGGCCAGATCTGGGTTCGAAGGCTGACTGTTCTCTCCTGGCTTCAGTCAGCCTCCGTTAGTCATGGACACTCACTGAGCACACAACGGGCTTCTCTCCTATGGTCCAAGATGAATGGCTGGATGTTCATTCTTCCTTATGAAAAGTGGGGTTTGGACGTGTGCTTTGCGGCTGAGGCCTGGGGGCTGAAGGGCCCTCCAGAGATGCCCAGTGAGTCCCTCACTTGCTCAGACACAGAGCGTCCTTCTGGGTCCCTGGAAGACTGTCCTAGCCATCCGTCCTCCCCTCCCCCCAGCAAGGCTGCTGCCACCCTCACCCATTCCTGTCGGATCTGTGGCCAAGGAAGAAGTCCTCTTTCTGCTCAGGCTCCTCGTGCTAGCCACGCTTCAGGTGAGAGATCTGAGAACCCCCGCCTCTCCTGCTCCTGCTGCTGACTCATCTCCTTCCCATAGTCCCAGTGTGAGCTTGGGTTTGGGTTTGACCCTTGGCCTTGAGTACGTGGGTCTAGCCTGTGCAGCCCACCCTTAGACCAGGGGTAGAGAGGCTCCCACCGGTAACTCCCTGAAAGGTCAGCCCTCCTGCTCCCCGGACTCACCCTATGGGATCCTTAAGAGCCCGAGCTATGTGGGTTGCGGGCAGCGTCAACTCAAGTGCAGGAAAGTCTGTTCTCAGTGGTGGTTGTAATCAGTTACTTTGGTGACATGTCTGAACGTCCTGATACATGCTTCATGGTGTTTTTAAAATATTCTTGCTGATTACAAATTGGTTAATCTCTAAAACAAATTGGTTAATCTGTCAATCTTAAATGGTGGACATGGCAACATTAGACTCACTGTGGATCCTGGATTAGCAAAGGGGATTTTTTTTTAAGACATGTCTGACATAGACTGTGATGTGGAGACCCCCAAACAACGTTTCCTCCCTTTTGTGAAAATACAGAGGAGGCGTTGCTGCCTTGAACATCGGCTCCAGCAGCACCAGCTTTAAGCAGTGTGACCCCTTCTGGAAATGGCCTTGGTCTCAAGACTTCTTTTCCCCTGTCTCAATTTCACGCACAACTGCAGCCCTCCAGAAAAGGCTGGGAGGAAAGAAGGTAAGAGTGAGATACCAGTGTGCTCTGGGCTACAGAAACGGAACATCCGAGGAGCGCATGCGACGGGTCTCATCTGCTGAGCATCCACAATCCAGACAAAGGGTCAGGGGTTTCTGTCTTTTTGTTGAAGGCTGTTATGTCAGAACCTATTCGGGTGACTGACACAATCAATAGAGATTTGTTGAATGAATGATACTCATTTTACAAGGAGGCAAGCAACTCTTGGGGGACAGTTTCTAAAAGCACGATTCAATACTGTCTGAGTCTGTCCTTAGGGTTACAATGCATTAATTATGTAAAAGTGGTCTTCGTAAGCCTTAAATGAAGAAAGCAGAGAAAGCTGCTTTTTCTTTATATAATTTCTATTTTCCTGTTCAAGTCTGGCGTTTCGTCATCTGAATGAAGTCACCATCACCTTTAAAAACAAGGTCAATTGGACAGACAGGTAGTACAACAGCCATAACAAGAGGAAACAGCAGTATTCACACCCATAGAGCAAGTTTTATTCCAGTAACTGAAAGTGGGGTTAGAATGTGGCCCTGTTCAGTGTCACAGTGTCAGACCTCCAACTTATAGAACTATCAGATCATAAACCTGAATCCTTATAAGCCAGTAAGCTGTTAGTAATTTGCTACAGTAGCCGCAGAAAGCTAATACAGTGTTCCGTGAATATTTATTAAAATTGAACCAAAAGAACTTACAAATATATAGTATATGATGCATTAAATGTACATGGAAAAAACCAAATTTTTAATGCAAGAGGTTCCAGTTGCTAAGTTTCTGAACGTCATGCTTCAGAACATGTGACAAAAAGATGGGACTTGGTTCAAGCTTCAGAAAGACAAAAATTCCCCAATTAAATTAAGACATCGTAGCCATGTTGAGGAAACATTATGTGTCAGCTTCTTTGAAGCATCTCCTGGAACGGGAGATAGTGCTCAGAAAAGTCAACATATCTGAAGGGACATAGACATTACTACATTTCTATTGCTTTAATATTTTCTGGAATTTGTGTTTCTGAAGCACATTAAGAAGTGATGTAAAGCCCGTTTGGTGACTTTTCTTATATAATCAATTCCTTGGGAAGCCCCATCCCCTTTTCTGGGTCATGACTCCTCAAATGAGGCAAGCCTTTGCTTTGCAAGAGTCTACATGAGAAATAATGGTTATCTTTAATAAAAATATTTTGCAGAATACTTAGATATATGATGAGATAAGCAAGGGACATGCTTTCCCCTCCCCCCAAAAATAATTTTTGTAAATCTGATTCTGATCCCTGGTCACACTCATTTGACTTAGCACCCAAATCTGTCATTTCCAATGCTCTTCTTAAACCCCTGAAAACAGTGTATCACTAAAAGCCCTTAACTGTCCCCAGTAACCATGCACATCTGCTGCTCTATAACTAGCTACATTCGGAAAAACAGTCCAATTCTTTCCGGAAAAAAAAAAAAAGTATTTTCCTTTACTATCCTTCAGTTTCTAAAAATAGAGTGGAATTAAATGTCATGTACCTTTGGAATTCATTTTATAAATACACTTGGTAACTAGGAAACTCACATTGCCATTATTTATAATCTAGGAATTCTTTCCATGGTAACTGTTATAAGGTCATGATTATGGAGCCACAATGGACGTTAGGAGGCTATTTAAGAATCAACCAGGGCTTCCCTGGTGGTCCAGTGAGTAAGGACACCTCCTTGCAGTGCAAGGGGTGCTGGTTTGATCCCTGGCCTGGGAAGATCCCACTGGAGCGGCTGGATTAATGTGTCCAACTACCTAGCCAGAGCTCTGGAGCGCGGGTGCCTAGAGCTGGTGCTCTGCAGCGAGAGAGGCCACTGTGATGGGAGGTCCACACAGGCCAAAGAACAAAGATGGATGAAAATAGATAAATGAAAGACCAATAGAAGTGGTCAAAAAAAAAAAAAAAAGAATCAACTAGAAAAGCCTGCTCCCTGCTCCCAGGAGTGGTAATAGCTCATGTCCTCATCACGCAGATTAATGAGGTGAGGCTTACGAATTTCAGTGAGCGGCTCCTCCTGCCATTCAGCTGTCTTCGCACCGTGGACCTTCTTTGGGTCAAGAAATGTCCAGAGCTCCTGGAGCTGCTGAGCACCCCTTACAGTGCATGCCCCTCTGGTGACATCACGAGTAGGGGAACGGCACTGGCACATCAGAGGGCCTTCCGAAGCCCAGCATGTAGGGGAGAAGGGGGAGGCAGCCTCTGTCTGTGTCTACCCAAGCTCAAGTAGGTCTTCACCACATCTCTGAGCCTTGCTGGGCCCCTAGGAGGCCCTGGAGCCAGCCCCAAGGTCCAGATCCCTGAAATCCACAGGTACTCCGAGTCGGCGAGAAGCGGAAGCCGGCTCGGTCACCACGTAAAGAGTGCTTGCACTGAGACGCCCCCAGCAGTCATTCATGCCCAGGAGATGCTGCCGCCTGTCTGCGTGACAATCCTTGCTGTGCCGACCCCTACCCTAACATCTGCTGAGGGGGGAGGAAGTAGATGAGTCTGCGCAGCGACGGCAGAAGCAGTCAGCAAGAGCCAGGTGTTCACAAAGGGTCCAAGGCCTTTGCTTGTCCTGCACCCAGATGAGTTAAGAAGGAGGTAGCTCTCCTTGGAGGGCTCAGGGCATAAAGAATCTTCCTACAATGTAGGAGACACAGGAGACGTGGGTTTGATCCCTGGGTCAGGAAGCTACCCCCAGAGAAGGAAATGGCAGCCCACTCTAGTATTTGTGTCTGGGAAATGCCATGGACCAGGAGCCTGGTGGGTTACAGTCCATGGGGCTGCAGAGTCAGACACGACCTAGGAACTAAGCATCGATAACAACACCACCACAACGTAGTAAGTGAAGCTCCCTGTGCTGTACAGTAGGTCCTCTTTGGGACAGAAACTAGACCCCCCTCTTCCCTGGGCTCCCTCTTCTGTTCTTTTCTAAGAATTCTGGAATCAATCATTCAAGGAGGTCATCTCCAATCCACCACCGGTTTTCACCTTCTCACAGATAAGAGATGACCTCCTGGGACTCTGTGTTTCAGGATTTTCTGGAAGAGAGTGCGTGCCCCAGGTGTGGAGAGGGTGGGGAACAGGGCTTGGGCAATGGCCACGTGGGACCAAGGGATGGTTCCAGTGTTCCTGAAGCCACAAGGCCGGGTTTCACACGCCTCGAATTCAGCCCAGGCATGTAGGCTCCTGGAGCTGCTGAGCACCTTACAGTGCATGCCCCTCTGGTGACATCACGAGTAGGGGAACGGCACTGGCACATCAGAGGGCCTTCAAGCCCAGCATGTAGGGAGAAGGAGGCAGCCTCTGTCTGTGTCTACCCAAGCTCAAGTAGGTCTTCACCACATCTCTGAGCCTTGCTGGGCCCCTAGGAGGCCCTGGAGCCAGCCCCAAGGTCCAGATCCCTGAAATCCACAGGTACTCCGAGTCGGCGAGAAGCGGAAGCCGGCTCGGTCACCACGTAAAGAGTGCTTGCACTGAGACGCCCCCAGCAGTCATTCATGCCCAGGAGATGCTGCCGCCTGTCTGCGTGACAATCCTTGCTGTGCCGACCCCTACCCTAACATCTGCTGAGGGGGGAGGAAGTAGATGAGTCTGCGCAGCGACGGCAGAAGCAGTCAGCAAGAGCCAGGTGTTCACAAAGGGTCCAAGGCCTTTGCTTGTCCTGCACCCAGATGAGTTAAGAAGGAGGTAGCTCTCCTTGGAGGGCTCAGGGCATAAAGAATCTTCCTACAATGTAGGAGACACAGGAGACGTGGGTTTGATCCCTGGGTCAGGAAGCTACCCCCAGAGAAGGAAATGGCAGCCCACTCTAGTATTTGTGTCTGGGAAATGCCATGGACCAGGAGCCTGGTGGGTTACAGTCCATGGGGCTGCAGAGTCAGACACGACCTAGGAACTAAGCATCGATAACAACACCACCACAACGTAGTAAGTGAAGCTCCCTGTGCTGTACAGTAGGTCCTCTTTGGGACAGAAACTAGACCCCCCTCTTCCCTGGGCTCCCTCTTCTGTTCTTTTCTAAGAATTCTGGAATCAATCATTCAAGGAGGTCATCTCCAATCCACCACCGGTTTTCACCTTCTCACAGATAAGAGATGACCTCCTGGGACTCTGTGTTTCAGGATTTTCTGGAAGAGAGTGCGTGCCCCAGGTGTGGAGAGGGTGGGGAACAGGGCTTGGGCAATGGCCACGTGGGACCAAGGGATGGTTCCAGTGTTCCTGAAGCCACAAGCCTTCGCACGGCTCTGGGTTTCACACACGCCTCGAACGCTTGTACGACGTCTGGGAGTCGCTGTGCTTCTGCTGCTGAGATCAAAGCTGCCCTGTTCCTTAATCACAGCCACACGCCTGTCCACGCCGTTCAGGAAAGCGCGTCATCCTCCACGCCTGTTACAAATGATCCAGACCAAGTGGAGAAAGGGCTCTGGAGGAACCGTCGGAGGCTGGCCCCTTGGGAATGCTTGAGAGGAACTAATAGGACTCCTTCATGTCTAATTTATATGATTCTAATTATAGAGTCATTTTCATTCCTGTGGCTGTTCTCCTCTGCCAACATAAATGCACTCTGCTTGCGACCCAGCCACCTCTCCCTCTGTTCTACAACTCTCTTTTGGGTCTCTTTTCAAACTTTGATATCAGTGCTTTTAGGAGACATTTTATAAATTGCAGACCTCTCTTAAGTGACGCTGTACATTTACTCGAGAAGGAAGAAATCCAAGATAACTCTTTTTCTGTGATTGACATTAAAAAAAAAATGTTCATGGGGGTGATTAACGGGAAATGATGGAGAACAAGCCGGAGAAACGTGCAGACATAAGCCACGCAGCCTGTGATTCTGTTTATCGGTCGTGATGGCGTCTGAAGCATCGTGTTCACGTTCGGTATTTAGGCAAGCAGTGTAGCATTGCAGAGAACGGCATGCGTTCTGCATCCCAGACGTTCGGTAGCTTTTTGCCTCTGCTGCATTCTGACGATTTCAAAATCTCCAGAAACAGCTTGTGCTCCTGGCTTGGGCTCAGGCGGGCAGGCACAGGGAACACAGCCGATTTTGGAAGCCCTTAGCACAGGTGTACTCAGCCCAGGAGAGGATGCTCTGACTTCTGAGGTCTGGCGATTTGTCTTTGGGACAGAAACTAGACCCCTCTTCCTGGGCTCCCTCTTCTGTTCTTTTCTAAGAATTCTGGAATCAATCATTCAAGGAGGTCATCTCCAATCCACCACCGGTTTTCACCTTCTCACAGATAAGAGATGACCTCCTGGGACTCTGTGTTTCAGGATTTTCTGGAAGAGAGTGCGTGCCCCAGGTGTGGAGAGGGTGGGGAACAGGGCTTGGGCAATGGCCACGTGGGACCAAGGGATGGTTCCAGTGTTCCTGAAGCCACAAGCCTTCGCACGGCTCTGGGTTTCACACACGCCTCGAACGCTTGTACGACGTCTGGGAGTCGCTGTGCTTCTGCTGCTGAGATCAAAGCTGCCCTGTTCCTTAATCACAGCCACACGCCTGTCCACGCCGTTCAGGAAAGCGCGTCATCCTCCACGCCTGTTACAAATGATCCAGACCAAGTGGAGAAAGGGCTCTGGAGGGAACCGTCGGAGGCTGGCCCCTTGGGAATGCTTGAGAGGAACTAATAGGACTCCTTCATGTCTAATTTATATGATTCTAATTATAGAGTCATTTTCATTCCTGTGGCTGTTCTCCTCTGCCAACATAAATGCACTCTGCTTGCGACCCAGCCACCTCTCCCTCTGTTCTACAACTCTCTTTTGGGTCTCTTTTCAAACTTTGATATCAGTGCTTTTAGGAGACATTTTATAAATTGCAGACCTCTCTTAAGTGACGCTGTACATTTACTCGAGAAGGAAGAAATCCAAGATAACTCTTTTTCTGTGATTGACATTAAAAAAAAAATGTTCATGGGGGTGATTAACGGGAAATGATGGAGAACAAGCCGGAGAAACGTGCAGACATAAGCCACGCAGCCTGTGATTCTGTTTATCGGTCGTGATGGCGTCTGAAGCATCGTGTTCACGTTCGGTATTTAGGCAAGCAGTGTAGCATTGCAGAGAACGGCATGCGTTCTGCATCCCAGACGTTCGGTAGCTTTTTGCCTCTGCTGCATTCTGACGATTTCAAAATCTCCAGAAACAGCTTGTGCTCCCTGGCTTGGGCTCAGGCGGGGCAGGCACAGGGAACACAGCGCCGATTTTGGAAGCCCTTAGCACAGGTGTACTCAGCCCAGGAGAGGATGCTCTGACTTCTGAGGTCTGGCGATTTGTCTCCATTCAGTCAAACAGCAGAGGAGAACAACCAGGATAAGAGGTAAAACAGCATTCTCCAGACGTACATCCAGGAGTAGGATTGCAGGATTATCTGGTCATCGGAAAAGAGACACTCACCCCAATACCATCACAGCACTATCCACTGCCGCCAGGACACGGCAGCAGCCTGAGTCTCCGCCAACAGACGACAGACATACACGGTGGAATAGCACTCACTCATCAAGAACAACAATGTAACGAAGCAGCCCCTTTGCAGCAACATGGAGGACCCAAAGATGATCATAAGAAGCAAGGCAACCCAGACAAAGACAAATACCAAGTGACACTGCCGCTATGCAAAATCTAAAAAAATACAAATAACTTATTTACAAAACAGAAATAGACCCACAGACATAGAAAACAACCTTAGGGCTACCAAAGGAGAACAGTGGGTGGAGAAGAGCGAGGAGTTTGGGATTAATGGGCACAGACGATGGTATATAAAATAGACAACCAACAAGGACCTTCTGTATAGCACAGGAAACTCAACTCCACATCTTGTAATAACCTACAAGGGAAAAGAACCTGAAAAAGAGTGCATTTGTATACATAACTGAATCTCTGACCTGTATACCTGATGCCAACACAACATTTTACATCAACGATACTTCCATAGGAAAGAATTAAACAATTAATTTAGAGAAGAGCCCAGAGCAGGTCACGAGACATCTGGATATCTTTTCCCAGACCCTGGGCCGCTAGGGTGTGCTTCCTGGGGTCCCACGGGGCCTGTGGGTGAGCTGTGTGTGGGGACAGGCGGCGCTCGGCGCTGGGCATCGCCCCCGTGGGTTTGCTCTGCCTTTGTCCCAGGCTTAGCCGAGAGGGGTTTGGAGACCCATTGTCTTTCTCCCGCGTCCTCTTTGTTTGTATTTGTCCTCGCGTAGCTGTCCTGTTTCCCTTCATCTCTCTGCAGAGGCTGTGCCGTGTTTCACTGCGTTTGATTTTCTCAAAAGATTTAAGCCCCGGCAGTGGCGGTAGACTGGCAGACATAAATATTCAGCTTTGAAAACCACACTAATCAAACAATTTCCCTCTGTCGTTTGCATGTTTTGGCGACTAGCAGATGAAATTAACTCACCAGGCCGCCCTGATACGCGCTTTCATCACTGGGGGATCTGGGAATAAGATCCTGAATGACAGGCACTTTTTTTCACACAAAGACGCTCTCTTTGGATGGGCATTTTTGTCTAAATTTTGACCTACTGAAAAAAAGACAAAAACAGAAAACACTCTTGCAAAATAATTTTAAGTGTGTTTAAAGTGTACCACGGTTCTTCGGACCCATTCAAGCCGTCCGTCTCAGCAACAAAAGATGGAATCAACACAGAGCAGGAGTGGAATTATGCATGTCATTTATAATGAACCTCATTATACAAGGGGGCCTCCTTCTATTATGAAGCGCCGTAGTTTACAATCTTATTGCTATTCGGCGTTGACTAATGATAAAGAGAAAGAAATTCCCCCAACCCATGTCCGAGCTAATCTTTTTTAATGCTCGCAATTTTATATTGCTTGTGTATTTCCCTCAAAGAGAATTTCCCCGCCAGGACTGTCGGGCTCAGCTGTGGGTGCACCCACGGCCTAAACCACATCACGCATCTCACTTTCACCTTTTCTAAGAAAAACCGAAGAATCCCACATATCCTCCTGCTTCTAGCAAGCCAGACACGATGGCCATCTTGCAGCGGACTCTGGCGTCCCAGTTTTAAACAAAAGGGTCCGTTTACCATGGCGGGAAGAGCCCAGAGCAGGTCACGAGACATCTGGATATCTTTTCCCAGACCCTGGGCCGCTAGGTGTGCTTCCTGGGGTCCCACGGGGCCTGTGGGTGAGCTGTGTGTGGGGACAGGCGGCGCTCGGCGCTGGGCATCGCCCCCGTGGGTTTGCTCTGCCTTTGTCCCAGGCTTAGCCGAGAGGGTTTGGAGACCCATTGTCTTTCTCCCGCGTCCTCTTTGTTTGTATTTGTCCTCGCGTAGCTGTCCTGTTTCCCTTCATCTCTCTGCAGAGGCTGTGCCGTGTTTCACTGCGTTTGATTTTCTCAAAGATTTAAGCCCCGGCAGTGGCGGTAGACTGGCAGACATAAATATTCAGCTTTGAAAACCACACTAATCAAACAATTTCCCTCTGTCGTTTGCATGTTTTGGCGACTAGCAGATGAAATTAACTCACCAGGCCGCCCTGATACGCGCTTTCATCACTGGGGGATCTGGGAATAAGATCCTGAATGACAGGCACTTTTTTTCACACAAAGACGCTCTCTTTGGATGGGCATTTTTGTCTAAATTTTGACCTACTGAAAAAGACAAAACAGAAAACACTCTTGCAAAATAATTTTAAGTGTGTTTAAAGTGTACCACGGTTCTTCGGACCCATTCAAGCCGTCCGTCTCAGCAACAAAAGATGGAATCAACACAGAGCAGGAGTGGAATTATGCATGTCATTTATAATGAACCTCATTATACAAGGGGGCCTCCTTCTATTATGAAGCGCCGTAGTTTACAATCTTATTGCTATTCGGCGTTGACTAATGATAAAGAGAAAGAAATTCCCCCAACCCATGTCCGAGCTAATCTTTTTTAATGCTCGCAATTTTATATTGCTTGTGTATTTCCCTCAAAGAGAATTTCCCCGCCAGGACTGTCGGGCTCAGCTGTGGGTGCACCCACGGCCTAAACCACATCACGCATCTCACTTTCACCTTTTCTAAGAAAAACCGAAGAATCCCACATATCCTCCTGCTTCTAGCAAGCCAGACACGATGGCCATCTTGCAGCGGACTCTGGCGTCCCAGTTATAAACAATAAGGTCCGTTTACCATGGCGGGGAAGCCTCCCGTTCCATTCGGAGTGTTTATGTGCCCCCTTTGACAGAATTACAGCTGCAGATGCATTCTGTGGCCCAGCACTGGTCCCGGCTGTGTGCCGGCTCCTAGGTTTAATAAGACTCTTTGCCACCAAACCCCGTGTCTACACATTTTTATGACCCTACAGTCAATTCAGAGGGGCCGATTCTGTTTGCTGTACGCATATTTTGAGGCATTTTGGGGCTATTATTTTTAAGTATCAGCTCATAAATCACAGACTATGGATGTAAACGCCTGAACGTTTCATCCTGGCATGGTGCTCGTTCCTACGATAATAACCTGGAGATGACACATGTCTCCTGTTTACCTGGGGTGTTTGTCGACATCATGTATTTATCTGCATGAGAAGAATATCACGTTGGGGCCTGTGGGGAGAAAGAAAAGAAATGGAGAACTTAGCCTCTGGGCTGGCCGTGTGCTGTGTGTGTGCTTAAGCAGGCAGGGCGACCCCTTCCTCCTCTTCTGTCTGAGGGAGAGGCTGGGACTTTGTGTGGAGCCTAGCTCCGTCATTTCCTAGCTAACTGTGGGCTGGGCGTTCAACACCCACGAAGCCGCATTTTCCTCTGCTGAGGAATAAGGGTAACAACAATTCCTCCTCCACGTGTCTGTAGGCAACGTGTCATTCATGTGAGATGTGCAAAGAAATCACAGTGCTCAGGACAGAGGGCGTGCTCAGTGAGTGAGTGAGAGTCGCCCAGTTGTGTTTGACACTTTGCAACCCGTGGACAAGCCGTGCAATTCTCCGTGCAAGAATAGTGGAGTGGGCGGCCCTTCCCTTCTTCAGGAGGTCTTCCCAACCCGCGGATTGAACCCAGGCTTCCGGAACTGTGGGCAGATTGTTTACCATCTAAACCACATGGGAAGTGCTTACACTCACTTTAATAGTAGTTGAGTGGAGAAACAGTGAAACATCAGAAAATATTAATAACTCTTTTGACATTTGACTTTGTGAAAACTCCTCTGAAAAAATATTATTCTTTGTTTTAAAGCAGTAAAACCATTTTATTTTTCTCTTAATAGCCATCCAAAAGCATTAAAGTTACTCTCTTTGGTTTAACAATAAAGATACGTTTTCAGTCAAGGCTGAGCTAGATCAAGGCTGATCTATTCCTGCAAATCTCTATGGATTGAGAGTGATCTGTTAGTAAAATTAGGTCAACAAATAGATGGGACATGCCAAAAAATGATGTTTATGACTTTGATAACTGAGTACTGAATACTCTATGTAAACCTCAGGTGATATAACTGAGGGTAGAAAATGCTTCTAGCATCATCACTGTTTGTGCAAAAACATCAGCGAGTGTAAGGATTGAATGGTACAATGAATAACATGGACAGCAGTTTAAATTCTCCACGTTCTGAGGCGACGGGTGCTCTAGTGACGGTCCAGGGCACAGGGGCATCCTTGGAGACTTTGAGGTGGTCAGTTCTGACACATGACAACAGACTGGGTCCCCTTGGGCCTGAGGACCAGAGTGTCAAAACATTAAAGAAACGATTCATCAACTATCAACAAAACGTTTGGAAATGTGTCTGATCATTTGGGAGAAAGTGGTGGTAAACTATCATGTGGTGAACACGTTAAGATACACGTAGTTCGATTCAAATAGGTAATGGACATGGGAAGCCACAGGTTCAGTGTTTGGTTTGTACACTGATTCATATCTGTATGATCCATATGATCATAACTGTTAAAATGTGTAAGGTCCCTCACTGCATGACTCGGGGAACCTAGAAGGGTGGCAGGGGAAGGGAGGGAGATTCGGGAAGGAGGGGACATATGTAGACCTGTGGCCGACTTGTGTTGACCTGCAGCAGAAACCGACCCAGTATTGCAAAGTGGTGACCCTCTGAAGAAAAATAAATAAAGTACCATTTTCCCCAAAAGGACATGAAACAACTTAAATAAGAACTGAAAATTCAGAACACTGAATACATTATTTTTTTCTTCTGAAAATTAGCTTCTACTGTAGGTTTAATGCAATCCCAACTAAAATTCCCCATGGAAAATTTAGGCAGGGGTTGTAGGCAAAGTAAATCTGAAGATGATCAAGAAGAGCAGCCATGTGAAAACTCCTCTGAAAAATATTATTCTTTGTTTTAAAGCAGTAAAACCATTTTATTTTTCTCTTAATAGCCATCCAAAAGCATTAAAGTTACTCTCTTTGGTTTAACAATAAAGATACGTTTTCAGTCAAGGCTGAGCTAGATCAAGGCTGATCTATTCCTGCAAATCTCTATGGATTGAGAGTGATCTGTTAGTAAAATTAGGTCAACAAATAGATGGGACATGCCAAAAAATGATGTTTATGACTTTGATAACTGAGTACTGAATACTCTATGTAAACCTCAGGTGATATAACTGAGGGTAGAAAATGCTTCTAGCATCATCACTGTTTGTGCAAAAACATCAGCGAGTGTAAGGATTGAATGGTACAATGAATAACATGGACAGCAGTTTAAATTCTCCACGTTCTGAGGCGACGGGTGCTCTAGTGACGGTCCAGGGCACAGGGGCATCCTTGGAGACTTTGAGGTGGTCAGTTCTGACACATGACAACAGACTGGGTCCCCTTGGGCCTGAGGACCAGAGTGTCAAAACATTAAAGAAACGATTCATCAACTATCAACAAAACGTTTGGAAATGTGTCTGATCATTTGGGAGAAAGTGGTGGTAAACTATCATGTGGTGAACACGTTAAGATACACGTAGTTCGATTCAAATAGGTAATGGACATGGGAAGCCACAGGTTCAGTGTTTGGTTTGTACACTGATTCATATCTGTATGATCCATATGATCATAACTGTTAAAATGTGTAAGGTCCCTCACTGCATGACTCGGGGAACCTAGAAGGGTGGCAGGGAAGGGAGGGAGATTCGGGAAGGAGGGGACATATGTAGACCTGTGGCCGACTTGTGTTGACCTGCAGCAGAAACCGACCCAGTATTGCAAAGTGGTGACCCTCTGAAGAAAAATAAATAAAGTACCATTTTCCCCAAAAGGACATGAAACAACTTAAATAAGAACTGAAAATTCAGAACACTGAATACATTATTTTTTTCTTCTGAAAATTAGCTTCTACTGTAGGTTTAATGCAATCCCAACTAAAATTCCCCATGGAAAATTTAGGCAGGGGTTGTAGGCAAAGTAAATCTGAAGATGATCAAGAAGAGCAGCCATGTGAAACTGAAGAGCAAAATCTTGAAATAAGGTAACTAATGAGAAGCACTGTTGCCTAGACATAAAGCATTGATAGACAAGTCACTTCGGTTCTGGTGAACAGATCAACGGATACAATAGGCGAAGAAGGAGCACAGTGACGCAGGGACCTGCCTGTGGTCCAGTAGTTAAGACTGTACTTTCACTGCAGAGGGCGGGGGCCAGTTCCCTGGGGCCGGGGAAGGGAGGGCTCGGGGCCAAGATCCCTCATGCTGTGCAGTGTGGCCAAAGGAAAAGAAACACAACGACATATTGCAAAAACAGTAAATAATAGTAACGGGATCGTGAGGTTATGGAAAACAAAAGGGTTACAATTTTCTGAAACAATGTATTATCTGTTGAGAAAACAAAGCAAAACCAGATCACAGCCTAGCCTTACATATGGTGGAAAACACAGGGGGAGTATTTCTCTTTTCTCAAGACAGTCAAGACGTTTACAATCAAAGCAACGGAAGAGCGTGTGATGGTTAATCAATACAGTCAACTACATAAAAAGCTTCTCTATTTCACAAATCAGCATAAATAATATTAAAGGCAGCACAACCTAGGAAGAACTTCAGCAAACACAGCAAACAACAGACTAACGTCCTTTATGAGAAACGCAGGGTGTAAATCAAGAGATGAGACAGTCGAGCACCTAGAAGTCTGCAAAGGACGTGAACCAGCAGGTACTAAAAGAACCGCTTATAACCAAGACATACACGGAATCATTTGCCCTTGCTTTCAAACAAGCAGCTTTCTCTATCCTGTTAGTGAGATTATTTCCCCCAAGGATGTTTATAAAACTCCGCTGTGGCTGGCAATGCTTTCTACTGTAGAGTTGCTATTTCCCCCTTTGTGATTAGTAAGCATCACCTGGAGATAATTTGAGGCTGTGGGGACACCTCGATTCCCATCGTATCTGGGCACTGCTTTAAGCATATCCTGTCATGATTTTTGTTTGAAACAGTGTTTACTTGGGGTGCTTGTCAAAGGGGATTTTTTTCATTCATCCTTTTTTTCTGTAGGTATCCACGGGGGTTCTACTGAAAGAGCAGATGTCTGCATTGGTGGAGACACGGCCCAGACATCCCACCTGGTAGCATGCTGCATTAGTCGCTCAGTCGTGTGCGAAGCTACGTGACCCCACGGACCATAGCCTGCCCCTCCCCCTGCCCGCCCCAGGCTCCTCTGTCCACGGGGCTTTCCAGGCAAGAATACTGGAGTGGACAGTCAGTTCTTGTGCTGTGATTAGTTGCTCAGTCATCTCTGACTCTTTGTGACCCTATGAATTGTACCAGCCAGGCTCCTCTGTCCACGGGGCTTTCCAGGCAAGAATACTGGAGTGGGTTGCCATTTCCTTCTCCAGGGCATCTCCCTGACCCAGGGATCGAACCTGCATCTCCTGCCTTGGCAGATGGGTTCTTTACCCACCAGAAGCCCTGCAATACTATACTTACACATTTCCTGTGGACTTACAGATAGAATACATGCACTGGAGGAAACATGGATGGATTGATAGGAAGAGGGAAGAAGAGAAAAAAGAGGCAGCCACATAGCCATTACATATGGTGGAAAACACAGGGGGAGTATTTCTCTTTTCTCAAGACAGTCAAGACGTTTACAATCAAAGCAACGGAAGAGCGTGTGATGGTTAATCAATACAGTCAACTACATAAAAAGCTTCTCTATTTCACAAATCAGCATAAATAATATTAAAGGCAGCACAACCTAGGAAGAACTTCAGCAAACACAGCAAACAACAGACTAACGTCCTTTATGAGAAACGCAGGGTGTAAATCAAGAGATGAGACAGTCGAGCACCTAGAAGTCTGCAAAGGACGTGAACCAGCAGGTACTAAAAGAACCGCTTATAACCAAGACATACACGGAATCATTTGCCCTTGCTTTCAAACAAGCAGCTTTCTATCCTGTTAGTGAGATTATTTCCCCCAAGGATGTTTATAAAACTCCGCTGTGGCTGGCAATGCTTTCTACTGTAGAGTTGCTATTTCCCCCTTTGTGATTAGTAAGCATCACCTGGAGATAATTTGAGGCTGTGGGGACACCTCGATTCCCATCGTATCTGGGCACTGCTTTAAGCATATCCTGTCATGATTTTTGTTTGAAACAGTGTTTACTTGGGGTGCTTGTCAAAGGGGATTTTTTTCATTCATCCTTTTTTTCTGTAGGTATCCACGGGGGTTCTACTGAAAGAGCAGATGTCTGCATTGGTGGAGACACGGCCCAGACATCCCACCTGGTAGCATGCTGCATTAGTCGCTCAGTCGTGTGCGAAGCTACGTGACCCCACGGACCATAGCCTGCCCCTCCCCCTGCCCGCCCCAGGCTCCTCTGTCCACGGGGCTTTCCAGGCAAGAATACTGGAGTGGACAGTCAGTTCTTGTGCTGTGATTAGTTGCTCAGTCATCTCTGACTCTTTGTGACCCTATGAATTGTACCAGCCAGGCTCCTCTGTCCACGGGGCTTTCCAGGCAAGAATACTGGAGTGGGTTGCCATTTCCTTCTCCAGGGCATCTCCCTGACCCAGGGATCGAACCTGCATCTCCTGCCTTGGCAGATGGGTTCTTTACCCACCAGAAGCCCTGCAATACTATACTTACACATTTCCTGTGGACTTACAGATAGAATACATGCACTGGAGGAAACATGGATGGATTGATAGGAAGATGGAAGAAAGAGAGAAAAAAGAGGCAGCCACATAACACTGCAGTGGGGACTGGGGATCAAGGAACACTTGGGAGCAGAAATTAATTTGGAGGCTGGTCTGAGCCCAACTACCTGACTTCTCACATAGTTGAGAATTGGACTTATTTGTGTCCAGTGCAGGAGACGTAAGAGACAAGGGTTCAATTGCTGGGTCAGGAAGACCACCTGGAACAAGGGTTCAATCGCTGGGTCAGGAAGACCACCTGGAGGAGGGCACGGCAACCCACTCCGACGTTCTTGTCTGGAGAATCTCATGGATGGAGGAGCCTGGTGGATACAGGCCATAGGGTCGCACAGAGTCAGACACGACTGAAGTGACTGAGCATGCACGGCCATTTAGCTTCTCATCTGGGTCACACTGACCATGGGTCCATGCAGATCTCTGCCAACGAGAGGGTCTGTCTCCCTGTCGTGCCCCCCACTTTTCCATCACACAGCTCCCTCTGAAGGTTTCGCATTTTGTAGCGAAAACAGGAGCCCACATAGCTGCTCTGTTCAGGTCAACACCCTCCCCAGGAAGCAAATATCTTACTCAAAGGACCAAGTTAAGGCGAGTGTCACCAAACAGCTATTCTCAAACATGGGACTGGAGACACACTGACTTTGAGAAACTACTGAAAAGTGGGGGGTTGTCCTGGGACTGGTGACTGCGGAAAGTCCTCATGGTCCCCAGGATGGAGGGGGCCTGGAGGGAGAGCAACGCCCAGCACCCAGAAAGGCAGCGTGGGAAGCCCGCAGGAGCCGTGGACAGGGGGAAGGGTCTCTCAGCTCCTGGTGATGGGCAGGCAGGACCCCTGAGAGCAGAGACTGGCCCGGCTCTCCCAGGGCTCATCTCTTGCTTCCCCGCGGCTGACTCGGGGGACGAGGCCATGCTCTGATGTGGTCCATCCAGGTCGACCTTGGTCAGTCTGGAGGCATAGAGAAGGATGGAGAAAGGCAGAGAGGGAGTGTATCTCAAGCCTGCACCCACTTTCAACCTGTGGATTGTTTCTCTCTTTTTAGTTTTATTGAAATATAGTCAATTTACAATGTTGTGTTAATTTCTGCTGTGCAGCAAAGTGACTCAGTTATATATATATATATGTACATATATATATATATTCTTTCCCCTTATGGCTTAGCACAGGATATTGAATGCGGTTCCCTGTGCTGTAGCTATTGTTGCTTATCCATCTTGTGGATAATGGTTTGCATCTGCTAAACTGAAACTCCCAGTCCTCATCTCCCACCCTGGCAACCACTCATCTTGAATCATTTGATTTTCCACTCCCCGTTTCCCCACACGCCTCACCAGAAAACACTTCCACCTCGTCTTTCCCGTGTATCTGGAGCTCAAAGGCTCCCTTGTAAGCCTGAACCCCAATCCACCACGACTGGCACTTGACCTGTCAAAGGAGGGCAGGGCGGGCTTTAGCGGGCCCTTTCTCAGGGCAGAACAATGATGCACATGTCCTGCGGGCTGTGCAGTGTGAGTCACGGACCCCTCTGAGCTGGAGATGAAAACAAACAAACTCCGAGCCTTTCCCAGCAATTCTCATGGGGAAAGAGCTCCACTTGGCGTGTCAGGAGCGGCATTGATCTCTGTTCAGGTCAACACCCTCCCAGGAAGCAAATATCTTACTCAAAGGACCAAGTTAAGGCGAGTGTCACCAAACAGCTATTCTCAAACATGGGACTGGAGACACACTGACTTTGAGAAACTACTGAAAAGTGGGGGTTGTCCTGGGACTGGTGACTGGAAAGTCCTCATGGTCCCCAGGATGGAGGGGGCCTGGAGGGAGAGCAACGCCCAGCACCCAGAAAGGCAGCGTGGGAAGCCCGCAGGAGCCGTGGACAGGGGGAAGGGTCTCTCAGCTCCTGGTGATGGGCAGGCAGGACCCCTGAGAGCAGAGACTGGCCCGGCTCTCCCAGGGCTCATCTCTTGCTTCCCCGCGGCTGACTCGGGGGACGAGGCCATGCTCTGATGTGGTCCATCCAGGTCGACCTTGGTCAGTCTGGAGGCATAGAGAAGGATGGAGAAAGGCAGAGAGGGAGTGTATCTCAAGCCTGCACCCACTTTCAACCTGTGGATTGTTTCTCTCTTTTTAGTTTTATTGAAATATAGTCAATTTACAATGTTGTGTTAATTTCTGCTGTGCAGCAAAGTGACTCAGTTATATATATATATATGTACATATATATATATATTCTTTCCCCTTATGGCTTAGCACAGGATATTGAATGCGGTTCCCTGTGCTGTAGCTATTGTTGCTTATCCATCTTGTGGATAATGGTTTGCATCTGCTAAACTGAAACTCCCAGTCCTCATCTCCCACCCTGGCAACCACTCATCTTGAATCATTTGATTTTCCACTCCCCGTTTCCCCACACGCCTCACCAGAAAACACTTCCACCTCGTCTTTCCCGTGTATCTGGAGCTCAAAGGCTCCCTTGTAAGCCTGAACCCCAATCCACCACGACTGGCACTTGACCTGTCAAAGGAGGGCAGGGCGGGCTTTAGCGGGCCCTTTCTCAGGGCAGAACAATGATGCACATGTCCTGCGGGCTGTGCAGTGTGAGTCACGGACCCCTCTGAGCTGGAGATGAAAACAAACAAACTCCGAGCCTTTCCCAGCAATTCTCATGGGGGAAAGAGCTCCACTTGGCGTGTCAGGAGCGGCATTGATCTCTGGGCGTCTCTGATATAAAAGCAGCTGTGTACTGGGGAGACTATGCTGACTCACCAGTGAAAATGAGAGGCATCTCCCATGTTCATATTTTTCAAACTCTTCCTCCTATTTCTAAAGGAACAAATAGAGCTGGGAATAAATACAACACATTAATACATGTTTTCTTCAAGTGATGGTATTGTGAGGAATTCTTTCTTCTTTTATGCTGTTATTTTTTGTGATCAAGGAAAAACACCACTTTTTTCCGAAGTAAGTGTGAGTGAAAGCTGGTCAGTCATGTCCAACTCTCTGTGACCCCATGGATGAACCACGAAATTCTCCAGGCAAGAATCCTGGAGTGGGTAGCCTCTTCCTGGAGTGGGTAGCCTCTTCCTGGAGTGGGTAGCCTCTTCCTTCTCCAGGGAATCTTTCTAACCCAGGGATCGAACCCAGGTCTCCCGTATGGCAGGTGGATTCTTTACTGTCTGAGCCACTGGGGACGCCTGAAACAGTAATGAGCTATGACTCTTTTCCAAGTGATCAGACTCCTGTCTAATGGTGAAGCACCAGCCCTGAGAAGTGAGGTCCGGGGAAATGAGGCATGCTGCCCACCAATTCTCCAGGCACTCAGAGCTCTCTGATACATTTTGATCCTTAGCGGCACACATAATTGTACTATATCAACTTTTTGCAGAGTCACATCTTCTGAATTCTGTTACAGCCTTACCTTTGATTCAGTGCTGCTGCTGTGACAATTTATGAGACTCCACGTGCATATATTAGAGGATATCTTACAAAATAAAATCGCTCTTTTCTTTGGAACATCTGTCTCCCTGATGTGGCTGTTATAGGGCAATTTCCTGGGAAATTTATTATTAAAACAGAAGAAGGAAAAGAAGTCTCAGGATAAACTATGAAAATTATGTTGGGTATGGCATGATTAAAAGATGAGATGCCCTGACATGAAAATGCTGGAAAAGCCTTTTTTTCTCTAGCGTTTTCTCGATTTTATGGAAACAAACAAACTCCGAGCCTTTCCCAGCAATTCTCATGGGGGAAAGAGCTCCACTTGGCGTGTCAGGAGCGGCATTGATCTCTGGGCGTCTCTGATATAAAAGCAGCTGTGTACTGGGGAGACTATGCTGACTCACCAGTGAAAATGAGAGGCATCTCCCATGTTCATATTTTTCAAACTCTTCCTCCTATTTCTAAAGGAACAAATAGAGCTGGGAATAAATACAACACATTAATACATGTTTTCTTCAAGTGATGGTATTGTGAGGAATTCTTTCTTCTTTTATGCTGTTATTTTTTGTGATCAAGGAAAAACACCACTTTTTTCCGAAGTAAGTGTGAGTGAAAGCTGGTCAGTCATGTCCAACTCTCTGTGACCCCATGGATGAACCACGAAATTCTCCAGGCAAGAATCCTGGAGTGGGTAGCCTCTTCCTGGAGTGGGTAGCCTCTTCCTGGAGTGGGTAGCCTCTTCCTTCTCCAGGGAATCTTTCTAACCCAGGGATCGAACCCAGGTCTCCCGTATGGCAGGTGGATTCTTTACTGTCTGAGCCACTGGGGACGCCTGAAACAGTAATGAGCTATGACTCTTTTCCAAGTGATCAGACTCCTGTCTAATGGTGAAGCACCAGCCCTGAGAAGTGAGGTCCGGGGAAATGAGGCATGCTGCCCACCAATTCTCCAGGCACTCAGAGCTCTCTGATACATTTTGATCCTTAGCGGCACACATAATTGTACTATATCAACTTTTTGCAGAGTCACATCTTCTGAATTCTGTTACAGCCTTACCTTTGATTCAGTGCTGCTGCTGTGACAATTTATGAGACTCCACGTGCATATATTAGAGGATATCTTACAAAATAAAATCGCTCTTTTCTTTGGAACATCTGTCTCCCTGATGTGGCTGTTATAGGGCAATTTCCTGGGAAATTTATTATTAAAACAGAAGAAGGAAAAGAAGTCTCAGGATAAACTATGAAAATTATGTTGGGTATGGCATGATTAAAAGATGAGATGCCCTGACATGAAAATGCTGGAAAAGCCTTTTTTTCTCTAGCGTTTTCTCGATTTTATGGAAACAACTTGAGTTCCCTCTTTGCCTCAGTTTCTCAGGATGGGGTTAGTTTGAATCCATATTCCAAGACAGCCTCACATTAGTACGAATGGATACTGGGAAATGTTAAAATATGACAGCATCCATTGTTTCAAAAACTATCAGGTAAATTGGTATTTTCTTTAAGACAACATAACAGGTGCCAAATTAAAAGGCAGTTTCTGCAAGGAGCTGTTTTGTATCCTTGAGAGTTCATTTTCTTAGACGGCATGAGAGTGACTACCCAAGAATTTACTACTTGGAAAAACTAGCCAGCCCATGTGAATAAATATCCTCCATCTTGACTTCCCTCCCTTCCTTCTCCCCGCATGCCCTGACCCCTTTCCACATGCCACACACACACACACACAACATATACATGTGCACAATTTATGCTGGCAACATGCAAAGCACTATTCAGCACAAGAATATTTTTTTCTATGCATATTATCCAGATTTGGTACAAATGAAGATGTGTAAGTTGAAGTGTTAGTCTCTCATTTGTGTTTGACTCTCCACAAGCCATGGACTGTAACCTGCCAGGCTCCTCTGTCGGTGAAATTCTCCAGGCGAGAGTCCTGGAGTGGGCTGCCATTACTTTCTCCAGGGGATCTTCCCCATCCAGGGATTGAACCCGCGTCTGCCACATTGCAGGCAGATTCTTTACCATCTGAGCCACCAGGGAAGCCCTACAAGTTTAGGATCTGAACAATAAAGTTACAATTTTTCCTTTTCTTTCAAACATGTTGCATAATCCTGAGTCCTAACCATATATCTCTCTTTATTATTATTATTATTGTTGTTGTTATCAGTCAGCTGGGAGTCAAAGAAAAACAAGTGACTTCACTTTAGCATCTGCAAAGACCAAATAGCTAATAAGTTGGTCAAACCCTGTAGTGATACACATACACATGTGAAAAGGACTAGCTGAGGAGATGGGGAAGTTGGAGGGACCGGCAATGGGCATCCTTCTTACAACAGAGGAGCAGGTCAGGGCTTTGAAATGCACCTGTGTGGACCAGTAGCAAACCCAGTGTGAATTTTTAAAATTAATATTGCAAATGTAGATGAAGAATGAGAGACCCGAGATCAAACTGGGCTACACATTTTTGTACTTTCCTGAAATAAAGGAATCTAGTTGGCTCTTTCTTCAAAATAAAAAAGAAAAGCTTTCTCTCTAAAATTTTTCTTCTGCACGGGGGATCAAAGCATAAGACATCTTGGAATGAATTTTTCTTTAAGGACTTTAAGACAACATAACAGGTGCCAAATTAAAAGGCAGTTTCTGCAAGGAGCTGTTTTGTATCCTTGAGAGTTCATTTTCTTAGACGGCATGAGAGTGACTACCCAAGAATTTACTACTTGGAAAAACTAGCCAGCCCATGTGAATAAATATCCTCCATCTTGACTTCCCTCCCTTCCTTCTCCCCGCATGCCCTGACCCCTTTCCACATGCCACACACACACACACACAACATATACATGTGCACAATTTATGCTGGCAACATGCAAAGCACTATTCAGCACAAGAATATTTTTTTCTATGCATATTATCCAGATTTGGTACAAATGAAGATGTGTAAGTTGAAGTGTTAGTCTCTCATTTGTGTTTGACTCTCCACAAGCCATGGACTGTAACCTGCCAGGCTCCTCTGTCGGTGAAATTCTCCAGGCGAGAGTCCTGGAGTGGGCTGCCATTACTTTCTCCAGGGGATCTTCCCCATCCAGGGATTGAACCCGCGTCTGCCACATTGCAGGCAGATTCTTTACCATCTGAGCCACCAGGGAAGCCCTACAAGTTTAGGATCTGAACAATAAAGTTACAATTTTTCCTTTTCTTTCAAACATGTTGCATAATCCTGAGTCCTAACCATATATCTCTCTTTATTATTATTATTAGTGGTTGTTATCAGTCAGCTGGGAGTCAAAGAAAAACAAGTGACTTCACTTTAGCATCTGCAAAGACCAAATAGCTAATAAGTTGGTCAAACCCTGTAGTGATACACATACACATGTGAAAAGGACTAGCTGAGGAGATGGGGAAGTTGGAGGGACCGGCAATGGGCATCCTTCTTACAACAGAGGAGCAGGTCAGGGCTTTGAAATGCACCTGTGTGGACCAGTAGCAAACCCAGTGTGAATTTTTAAAATTAATATTGCAAATGTAGATGAAGAATGAGAGACCCGAGATCAAACTGGGCTACACATTTTTGTACTTTCCTGAAATAAAGGAATCTAGTTGGCTCTTTCTTCAAAATAAAAAAGAAAAGCTTTCTCTCTAAAATTTTTCTTCTGAGAAACATACATGAGATGTATGGAGTACGTTTTATTTTTAGCTAGCTAGGAGCTATAGTAAGACATCTTATGCCAAACATCTCTTCAAAAGGTACCTTTGGGGAAATACTGGTTAGTTCTTTGAAACGGGAATTTATGATGAGTTCAAAGGGAACAGTCCATAGTTTCTTTTTCCTGAAAGATCCTTTAAAAAGTCTGAGTTCTGAATTTTTGTCTAAGTACCATGAAAACCAAAATAAAAAACTCTTTCCCTCTGTACAATCAAAAAAAAAAAAAAAAAAAAAAAGGCAAGTTATGCGTCCCATGGTGTCTGATCTGGAAAGTCTGTTAGCCACGGGGCATGTTCGTTCTTTGAAGATTTCATTATAGCGAGCCGAATAGCACAGGACAGAAAGAATGCACACACAATATGGAGAACACGCAGCCTATAAACTTTTATGGAGCTCATTCCCTTCATTAAATAGGAGAAGGCACTTTGAACGGCTGGGTTCACACCTGCAGAGTCATACGCTTCGCGTGGATTATAATATTTCTATTTGATGTTTCATGGTTTTTGGAATCACGGCGCACATCTAAGGGTCTGGCTTTTAAGGCTGAAGCTGCTGTATTTACAGCCAGGCCTAATTGGGAACGGGGGCCCGGAATGTGTGCAAGCAACAGCCTTTCACCCCTGCCCCTGGCTCTTTTGGACCATCAGCCTCGCTCTCCTTCCCAACCTGGAAAACTGTGCTCATCATTTGCAAGCAAACGGCTCTTAAAGATACCAGCGAGCTGCGGAGGCCCCGGGGGAGCCAGCCTCTCCCTGGCGGGCAGGGCCAAGTGCTGCCGAGAGAAGGGACCCACGGCCCGGCCCGGGACCCCCAGGCCGACCCTCCGCACCCCCGGGCTCTTAAAGGGTATAGAGGAGCAGGTCAGGGCTTTGAAATGCACCTGTGTGGACCAGTAGCAAACCCAGTGTGAATTTTTAAAATTAATATTGCAAATGTAGATGAAGAATGAGAGACCCGAGATCAAACTGGGCTACACATTTTTGTACTTTCCTGAAATAAAGGAATCTAGTTGGCTCTTTCTTCAAAATAAAAAAGAAAAGCTTTCTCTCTAAAATTTTTCTTCTGAGAAACATACATGAGATGTATGGAGTACGTTTTATTTTTAGCTAGCTAGGAGCTATAGTAAGACATCTTATGCCAAACATCTCTTCAAAAGGTACCTTTGGGGAAATACTGGTTAGTTCTTTGAAACGGGAATTTATGATGAGTTCAAAGGGAACAGTCCATAGTTTCTTTTTCCTGAAAGATCCTTTAAAAAGTCTGAGTTCTGAATTTTTGTCTAAGTACCATGAAAACCAAAATAAAAAACTCTTTCCCTCTGTACAATCAAAAAAAAAAAAAAAAAAAAAAAGGCAAGTTATGCGTCCCATGGTGTCTGATCTGGAAAGTCTGTTAGCCACGGGGCATGTTCGTTCTTTGAAGATTTCATTATAGCGAGCCGAATAGCACAGGACAGAAAGAATGCACACACAATATGGAGAACACGCAGCCTATAAACTTTTATGGAGCTCATTCCCTTCATTAAATAGGAGAAGGCACTTTGAACGGCTGGGTTCACACCTGCAGAGTCATACGCTTCGCGTGGATTATAATATTTCTATTTGATGTTTCATGGTTTTTGGAATCACGGCGCACATCTAAGGGTCTGGCTTTTAAGGCTGAAGCTGCTGTATTTACAGCCAGGCCTAATTGGGAACGGGGGCCCGGAATGTGTGCAAGCAACAGCCTTTCACCCCTGCCCCTGGCTCTTTTGGACCATCAGCCTCGCTCTCCTTCCCAACCTGGAAAACTGTGCTCATCATTTGCAAGCAAACGGCTCTTAAAGATACCAGCGAGCTGCGGAGGCCCCGGGGGAGCCAGCCTCTCCCTGGCGGGCAGGGCCAAGTGCTGCCGAGAGAAGGGACCCACGGCCCGGCCCGGGACCCCCAGGCCGACCCTCCCCGCAGCGGGGCGGCCCCCTGCGCTGTTGGAACAGAAACGGGTCTTAAAGGGCGCCTCAGCGAAGGGCTATGGGAGGCTGCTTCTGGGCTGGGAAAAACAACCAAGATACGTGGTCTCTCCCTGTCTCGACAGAATGGTACCTCCCCAGACAGAAGCCTCCGCGGCCAGACAGCCCAGGAGCACGCAGGAGCCCCGCGATGGTGCCCGGGTGCGTGGCCGCCAGACGGAAACCCTGCGTCCTCAGGAGTGTTAGCAGGACCGCGGGCAGACAGCCGTGCGTGTGTGTGTGCGTGCGTGCATGTGTGTGTGCGTGCGTGCATGTGTGTGTGTGTGTGCGTGCGTGTGCACATGTGGTCCTCAACGCGAGGCTCACCTTTTTGGACACACATTCCGACAGGAGCCCAGTGCAAGAGCGAGCCACGTGGATCTTTCAATGTCTAAGTGCACAGAGAAAATTCTTTTGAGCCCCAGTATCAGTGCTAACGGAAAATACAATTCGGTCTCACTCTTTTATTTTAAAACCGGCTTTCAAATTCAGAATTCCAGCCATGATGTTGGTAACATCTACCTTTTACTTGGACTTTGTGTTCAGAAATAAATAAATAAGAGGCTCAAAATCCATATTATTTGGAATGTGTATGTTTTGAAAGTCTTGATGTGGTAAAATTCACACTTAAAAACAACAACAACAACAACTTTTTTCTCCTCCTTTTCCACCCTGATTCACAGTCACAGAAGACAGCAATGACTTGGTTTCCTTGCGGAGGTCTCCTGGCTTTCCTGGGACATGGGCACCCCTCTATCACTCCAAGCCCCTGTCGGATATTAGGAGGCCCAGGAGAAAGCGTGTGTGAATTTGGGTATATTTCATCCTTAAGGTCCTACTTTGTCCTAGATACAGCCCTTACTAAAGACCAGAAAGAAGTGCAATTTAATTCCTTTGTGCATATGTTTCTGCTCTAAGGAGCACAGGAAAATGAACTTGAATTTCAACACCTTTGCTGTTTTGTACATGGAGAAAAAAGTCACAGTTTACCTCAGCATGTACTAGGATTAGCCCCTATTCGGTGAAGGAAACAGCATCCTCTGTTCACAGACTTGGGCAGTTCATCCCCTCTGTCCAGAGGTGAAACGAATTTGGGAAACACAGACGGAAGCTAGGCTGTGCAGCTCAGCGGGAGTCCCAGTGAGGCTCTCTTGAAATATTGTAGAATTTCAAAGTATCAGAACGTAAGTATATCTGCACTGTGATGTCCAGGTGCAAGTTTGATTCATGGGCAGGTGACTGCTGAAAAAGATTTCCTGCAGGAAATCTTTCCCCGTGGACCCCCGGGCTGAATTCAGACGCCTCGGCCCAGCCGGCACATCCTACGCTCTGCAGCCTCATCTTCTGGCCCTGGACATCCTGAGCTGCCAGGTGACTAAACCACTTCCTGTTTCTAGAAGGAGCCTCCTGCTTGCAAGGCCCTCATTTGTAATGACTGCAGTCCTTTTCTCAGAATGCACTGCTGCCATTATCCACCTGACAGAACGGCCACTTCTGATTTCAAAGGTCAGACCTCTTGTCCCCTCCTCCAAAAAGAGGTGCTTGAGCAGACGGAGCTGGGAGTCTCGCGAGAGTTTATCACTCCCAGGTAACTCCCTGCCGGCAGTGTTTCTGCTCTCCATCTTGAGCTCTTTAAAGGCGGGCATTTAAAATCAAAAAATTAACTCAACCTCTTTCTTCAGATTCTCAGTTTCATTGAGTATGTTTTGTTGGGTGTTATTCTTCAAATAGCTCAGCATCTTTGCGTCTTTGACTCTTACTTTTTGTCTCAATCTGCCATAGTTTGGGGTTGTTATTATTTTATTTTCCGTAACTTAATATTAGTTATCTGTGATGCTGAGTTACACATTTTGAAACTAAATACATGTTTCGAAATAGTCACCAGTAATCCTTTTCTTTAAGTTTTTTTTTTTTTTGGCCACTTCTATTGGTCTTTCATCTATTTCCATCTTTATTCTTTGGCCTGTGTGGGCTTCCCATCGCAGTGGCCCCTGTCGCTGCAGAGCACTGGCTCTAGGCGCATGCGCTCCAGAGCTCCAGCTCGGTAGTTGGACACATCGTCGCAGCTGCTCCACGGCCCGTGGGATCCTCCCAGGCCACGGATTGAACCGGCGTCCCTTGCACTGCAAGGAGGTGTGCTTACCCACTGGGGTACCAGGGAAGAGACTAGTCACCAGTCATCTTGAACTGGTGTATATGTCTTAAAATCTGAAGATTCACTGAAAAAATCAGCAGCACAGATGAAACGTCTCAATCTCGCTATTTAACATTTCTTTTCCTTTGAGACTGATCTCCTGTGCACTTAATTACCAATAATTGCCCACCAGGTATGAGATTATAAGAAGTAAATGTTAATAATTAGTAATCGTGTAAGACAGTTTAATGTTTTCTTTGGAGAGATTTATTTCTAGCCGTTTTTGTGGCGTGTAGCAGTTGCAATATTAGATAATGGATTTTTATTGATTTTCAGCTAAACACGGAAGAGGTATGAAATACATTTCCATAGCTTTGATGGTCAGGAGACTCAGAGTATATTGATTGGATGGATGTAATCCATTTGTTTGTTTAGAACATTAACGTCAGGAGAAGAGCAAACGCATCTCGGCAGCTAGATGCCACACGCCAGACTGGACGCGGTGGAGCGGAAGACTGAGGATGAGGAAGGGCCAGGAGGCTCGCGATCGGACCCCTGCTGCCTGGTTCTGGGCAGCAAGAGCGCGTGGTACCCGCCCTACAGCCTTGGCCTCCTCCCTTTCAAACGACTGAGGCTGGAAGGTAGCGATCGCCTCTAGATGGGTCTGTGGGAGGAGGGCTTAGGAAAGCACCGGATACACCTCTGACCTTCCCAGCGACCAGGCCGCCGAGGTGTTCTCATCAGCGTCACTTCCAGAGTGAGTCCTGATGATGCCGGCGACCGAATTCTGTGCCGGATCTACATTTTCTTCCTCAGGGAGATCTGAAATGTCATGCGGAGGTAGCTGTGAGTGAAAAATGCGATGTTAATGTGTTTATCGGAGACACCGCGTGGGCTCGACCATTCAGGCCTCTTGTGGTTCCGTGGCTACGTCCCATCTGCCCCTTTGCAGCCCGCTTTCCAACGCTTGGCCTCCGCTTCGGCTCTGGCTTGCTGGCTTGGATGACTTATCTTTATTTTCTCAGAATGACGTTTGTTCTTTTAAAAGCCTTTAGGAGGTAACATAATAAGGATGGAAATAATATGTTTAGAGACCTAAAGTGACCCAATATCATCAGGATTTAGTCATTTCAGAGAAGCATTTCCAAGAAATTCAGTACAGAAATAAATGTTAACTGTACCGGGTAGTCACCAGTCATCTTGAACTGGTGTATATGTCTTAAAATCTGAAGATTCACTGAAAAAATCAGCAGCACAGATGAAACGTCTCAATCTCGCTATTTAACATTTCTTTTCCTTTGAGACTGATCTCCTGTGCACTTAATTACCAATAATTGCCCACCAGGTATGAGATTATAAGAAGTAAATGTTAATAATTAGTAATCGTGTAAGACAGTTTAATGTTTTCTTTGGAGAGATTTATTTCTAGCCGTTTTGTGGCGTGTAGCAGTTGCAATATTAGATAATGGATTTTTATTGATTTTCAGCTAAACACGGAAGAGGTATGAAATACATTTCCATAGCTTTGATGGTCAGGAGACTCAGAGTATATTGATTGGATGGATGTAATCCATTTGTTTGTTTAGAACATTAACGTCAGGAGAAGAGCAAACGCATCTCGGCAGCTAGATGCCACACGCCAGACTGGACGCGGTGGAGCGGAAGACTGAGGATGAGGAAGGGCCAGGAGGCTCGCGATCGGACCCCTGCTGCCTGGTTCTGGGCAGCAAGAGCGCGTGGTACCCGCCCTACAGCCTTGGCCTCCTCCCTTTCAAACGACTGAGGCTGGAAGGTAGCGATCGCCTCTAGATGGGTCTGTGGGAGGAGGGCTTAGGAAAGCACCGGATACACCTCTGACCTTCCCAGCGACCAGGCCGCCGAGGTGTTCTCATCAGCGTCACTTCCAGAGTGAGTCCTGATGATGCCGGCGACCGAATTCTGTGCCGGATCTACATTTTCTTCCTCAGGGAGATCTGAAATGTCATGCGGAGGTAGCTGTGAGTGAAAAATGCGATGTTAATGTGTTTATCGGAGACACCGCGTGGGCTCGACCATTCAGGCCTCTTGTGGTTCCGTGGCTACGTCCCATCTGCCCCTTTGCAGCCCGCTTTCCAACGCTTGGCCTCCGCTTCGGCTCTGGCTTGCTGGCTTGGATGACTTATCTTTATTTTCTCAGAATGACGTTTGTTCTTTTAAAAGCCTTTAGGAGGTAACATAATAAGGATGGAAATAATATGTTTAGAGACCTAAAGTGACCCAATATCATCAGGATTTAGTCATTTCAGAGAAGCATTTCCAAGAAATTCAGTACAGAAATAAATTTAGGAAATAAAAATAATACCTGATACATTTGTGGTAGAGTAGGGATAGAGTATGATCACTAAGATGGCTCTTCTAAGGGACCTAGCCCTGCATTGCATTGAATACCTTCCCCTCACTGCTGTTTGCTCGCTCAGTCGTGCCTGACTCTTTATGACCCGTGGACTCTAGCCCGCCAGGCTTCTCTGTTCATGGGATTTTCCAGGCAAGAATACTGGAGTGGGTTGCCATTTCCTCCTCCAGGGGATCTTTCAGACCCAGGGATGAAACCCTCATCTCCTGCATTGGCAGGCAGATTCTTTACCACTAAGCAACCTTGGAAACTATTAAATACCTTTGTTGTTGTTATCCTTCAGTTGCTAAGTCCTTCCTGACTCTGTGACTTCATAGACTGCAGCCTGCCAGGATTCCCTGTCCTCCAACATCTGGAGTTTGCCCAAGTTCATATACCTTGAGTCAGTGATGCCATCCATCCATCTTGTCCTCTGGCAGCCTCTTTTCCTTTGCCTTCAATCTTTCCCAGCATCGGGGTCTTTTCTTTGGATACCTCATATTTGACATTTTCCCTTGCATCTCGAGATCACAGTACACATCAGAAAACAGGCCTCATACTCTCCCACATTCCCTGTCTTTCTTTCTGACCATTAATTAAACAAACACACACACACACACACACACACACACACACACGAAACTCAGCAATTCTTTGATCTTCAAAGGCCAGGTGTGGATATCAGGTAAAATGGAATATCCTGAGATTTGGGGAAGAAAACTGCTATTTTCTTGAAGTGGACTTGGGATGACAGCCCCCCCACCCCGCCCCCTGCTCACTGGCCCCTCCTGAGGGTGGCAGAGACTGAGGAGTTCTCTGGACGTCCCCACCCCGAGGCTCAGAGCACCCTTCACCAGAGTCACTGTTGTACATGCCCTTTTCTTTCTCCCCAGAGGCTAATTTTGAGGAATTCTGCATGCATGCTCAGTCACTTCAGTTGTGTCCAACTCTTTGCAATCCCATGGGCTGCCTGTGCCCACCAGGCTCCTCTGTCCATGGGATTCTCCAAGCAGGAGTACTGGAGTGGATTGCCATTCCCTTTTCCAGGGCATCTTCCCCACCCAGTATTGAACTCGTACCTCCTACATTGCAGGTGAGTTCTTTGTCACGGAGCCACTGAGGATGCTCTTGAAAAATTCAAGTGACTCCCCTGTTTCCCAAGGCACGAAATAAGCGTTGCGGTACGACTTTGTGACTGAACAAAAGAGGTACCCGCTGATCTGAACACTAAGTGGAATGACCCTGACGGATTTAGCTCAAATAAGAAGTCCTTCCCTCTGCCTTCCTTCGGCTTCTGAGTGTAAGGAGTGGAAAAATCAATAGAGCAGAAGGCTCAAGATAACTCCCTGCACCCCCCACCCTTGCCTTTGCAATATGCAAGCTGTTGTCTGACCTCTCTGTTTGTTTTGTGATTTCCTATCATTAATCATTGATTCCTCGTTTATGTGACTTGGCCTCTCATCGGACGATGATCCATACCATTGGAAGCTGTCTGTGGCTTTCTCTCTGAGTTGACTTAAGTGAATACGCAGAAAACAAATTGCCGCCTAATATTGTCTCAAGATGAATCATTGAGTGATGTCTAGGAAGACTGTCCCGCGCGCTGTGCATCTGGGTTGTCATCCGCCCTGCTGTCTGTGTCAGTGAGCGAGTCCTTTGTGCTGGGACGATGCTCTGGGCGGTGGGCATCCGTTACACTGAAGCTGGTACCCTTTCTTCTGTGAGGGCACAGGCCGATGCTGGTTCCTTTCTCTGGCCCGCTTCCAGAGGGCTCTACCCTCCTGATGCCAGCCTGTCCCTTGGATTTCTTTATGGCTTTTTCTGGAAGTGGACTTGGGATGACAGCCCCCACCCGCCCCTGCTCACTGGCCCCTCCTGAGGTGGCAGAGACTGAGGAGTTCTCTGGACGTCCCCACCCCGAGGCTCAGAGCACCCTTCACCAGAGTCACTGTTGTACATGCCCTTTTCTTTCTCCCCAGAGGCTAATTTTGAGGAATTCTGCATGCATGCTCAGTCACTTCAGTTGTGTCCAACTCTTTGCAATCCCATGGGCTGCCTGTGCCCACCAGGCTCCTCTGTCCATGGGATTCTCCAAGCAGGAGTACTGGAGTGGATTGCCTTTCCCCTTTTTCCAGGGCATCTTCCCCACCCAGTATTGAACTCGTACCTCCTACATTGCAGGTGAGTTCTTTGTCACGGAGCCACTGAGGATGCTCTTGAAAAATTCAAGTGACTCCCCTGTTTCCCAAGGCACGAAATAAGCGTTGCGGTACGACTTTGTGACTGAACAAAAGAGGTACCCGCTGATCTGAACACTAAGTGGAATGACCCTGACGGATTTAGCTCAAATAAGAAGTCCTTCCCTCTGCCTTCCTTCGGCTTCTGAGTGTAAGGAGTGGAAAAATCAATAGAGCAGAAGGCTCAAGATAACTCCCTGCACCCCCCACCCTTGCCTTTGCAATATGCAAGCTGTTGTCTGACCTCTCTGTTTGTTTTGTGATTTCCTATCATTAATCATTGATTCCTCGTTTATGTGACTTGGCCTCTCATCGGACGATGATCCATACCATTGGAAGCTGTCTGTGGCTTTCTCTCTGAGTTGACTTAAGTGAATACGCAGAAAACAAATTGCCGCCTAATATTGTCTCAAGATGAATCATTGAGTGATGTCTAGGAAGACTGTCCCGCGCGCTGTGCATCTGGGTTGTCATCCGCCCTGCTGTCTGTGTCAGTGAGCGAGTCCTTTGTGCTGGGACGATGCTCTGGGCGGTGGGCATCCGTTACACTGAAGCTGGTACCCTTTCTTCTGTGAGGGCACAGGCCGATGCTGGTTCCTTTCTCTGGCCCGCTTCCAGAGGGCTCTACCCTCCTGATGCCAGCCTGTCCCTTGGATTTCTTTATGCTCTCACTCCGTCTTTGTACAATGGATTCCACCTGTGTGCTCCATACTAATGTTTCTCCACTAGCTGTTTCAAGGTAATAGAATTTCAAGATGTTTCACCATATCCTTGTCTTTCTTTTCTCTGCTTATCAGTGCGTGCTGAGTCACTTCAGTCACGTCCAGCTCTTTATAAGCGTGTGGACGGCAGCCCGCCAGGCCCCTCTGTCCATGGGGTTCTCCAGGCTAGAACACTGGCGTGGGCGCCATGCCCTGCTCCAGGGGATCCTCCCGACCCAGGGATGGAACCCATGTCTCTTACATCTTCTGTGCTGGCAGGTGAGTTCTTTACCACTAGTGCCCCTGGGCATAGTATTTCTAACTTCCCTCCTGGAACATTGTGTGATGCCAAGAATTGTCCTGTTGCCTTACTGTCGTTACCAGCGGTCGCCCCTCTCACACTGGACAGGGAATGACAGTTGTAGCGGTTTCTCTGCCCCCAGATCACGACTTTTGTCAGATGATATAACCGTCTTCCAGGATCTTCGCTCTGGGAAAAGACTGATTCTATATGCACTTGCTACATATGAAATCATAAAATGGGGCCACTCTCTGAACCTAAGATTACGTAAGTCCTAACAGATGATTCTAAATGACAAGACTGGGTGGGAAAAGCATTTTCAAGTCCCCTAAACTTTCCTAGTCATTGCTGTTAGCTCAGAAACTGCTCACGATTCTGGGCTTGGCGGCATGGTTACTCGTCATCTTTATTTTCCTCTTTCCCCCAACAGACTTATTATATTTGCACCAAACACTGCTCTGAACATAAAGCTTACCCATGACTGTGTTGGATAATGCCCCTACTGCTTATTCTGAGGGATGGAAGTAGAGTCACAAAATGACAAGTTAAATAGTTAAATCATGAAACCCAAAACAATACGATAATATTAAGGCTTATTTAAAATAAAAAAAAAAAAAGTGGGTGGGAGGCGCAAAGGAAGTAGCATGAAAACCTGTACTATCATATGTGAAGAAAATAGCTATAGTCATTGCTCTGTGAGAAAAGGGGATCCTGCAGGGGTGCTGTGCGATGGTCTGGAGGGGTGGGATGGGGGTGGATATACGTATGACTAATCTGGGAACACACAAATCTGTAAACAACAAAACTCTGTAAAAGTTAAAAGTAAAATAAAGTTAAAAAAAAAAGAAAGAAACACTGACGTGATAGAGACTGAAAGTTGCCGCGGAGCGCCCCTAGGGATGAGAGCGTAAATGTTCTCAGAGGTGGAGGTGGCGTTTATGGAGGGAATCACCCTGATTTTGCCCTGGACAGGGCTCACCCACCGTCCACTACGTTCTTCAGGCTTCCCTGTCGTTAGGTGTGGTGTGTGAATAAGCTCTAGCCAATAATTTATAGCATAAAGTACTGTGTACAGTTTACGGAAGGCAGTCTTACAGTGAGGGCATCTTTTCTGCTTCTGCTTCTGTTGCTTAGCCTGCAGTTTTGGCTCTCGGAGTCCGATCAGCAGTCACACACAACATGGTAGAACTAAACGCTGGCTCTGGTCAGAGGAAGCTCCTAGAAGGACCCTGGGTCTCTGCTTCCTTTAGAGCTCTCTCTGGCTCTGTTCAGCTCTACATGACTGAAGAAAGGGATCGTATGAAGCCACTGGCATGTTGAGTTTTCCGTGGCACACCTTTGCCTCTTATTAAAATAAGCGCTA
Organism: Tragulus kanchil; assembly: GCA_022376925.1. Classification (NCBI taxonomy): domain Eukaryota; kingdom Metazoa; phylum Chordata; class Mammalia; order Artiodactyla; family Tragulidae; genus Tragulus; species Tragulus kanchil. The sequence continues at coordinate 2,877,651 of JAIOJX010000003.1, forward strand.
ACAGCCCCCAGGGCAGGATGCTCTCAGAATGCGCCCTGCCAGGCAGTCCAGTAACTCGGAGGGGATCGTCCGGGGTCGTGGACTTGGAGGTGGGCTCAGGAGAGGATTCCGGTGACCGGGCTGGGCCAGCAGTATTTTGAAGACTGTGAGACCGGAAAGCATGCGTGCGAAGCGACTGAGCCTGCGACTTGAGCCAGGGAAACCCGAGGTCCGCAGGAGCCTGGAGAAGCTGGCAGGCCCAGATTACCGCGATCTTGGAGGCCATGGTAGAAATGTCAGTCTTTATTCTAAAATGAAATGGAAGCTATTTCAGAGTTTTATGTGGGGATTTTGATGATCAAATTGAGGTGTTTATCACACATTGCTGTAGAAAATCTTACTGGGCTTGAACGAGGGTGCAGGGGCATCTGGGAAGTTCTTCGGGGGAGGTTTGGTCCCAGAGGAGGGGGCAGCCTCCAGCACCAAGTGCTGGAGGCGTGCGAGGGGGCGGGGCTTCTGGCTCCCTGGGCACCTCCCTCGGGTGGGCGTGGCCTCGCCGTTCTTCGACATCTCTGCCAGGAAGGCTCTACATCCTGCTCTGCCTCCCAGGCTGTCTTTTCTCCGTCTTTGCATTCCGTTCCCCACCCAGCAGAGTGCCTCGCCCACAGTAGGTTCTCAATGCACATTTACAGTTTAGTTCACGGATGGCCAAAGAAACCACGGTCGTAAGATTCTTCCCAAAGGAGCCCAAGCAAGGATGCTCGCGGGTCGTGCAGCCAAGCTCCTCGGAGACGTTTTCCCTCGCGGACTCTATTGATGTTTGTTGCTACGGCAGTCTAATCTGGAAGACGAGAGTCTGATGTTGCAAATCCGTCTGCCTATGAACACAGCTCGTGTTGCAGAGTTATCAGACTGAGCAACGGGGATGGTGCAATCCAAGCGCTTCGGCCAAGAGAGTTCCTTTAGAGGAAGAAAAAATGCAACTTTAGGTCACCTGCTCTTCCGCAATCCTCTTCCGCAATCCTGTAGCAAGGTCTGCCAGAGGCCAGTGGCTTTCCCCCTTGGAGATAACTTAGGTGGAACTAACAAGGTTTCAGTAGCTTCGGTTTAAGCAACAAATGATTTCACTCTGGTTAATTATTATGGGTGATTTGTCTGTGGATTGAATGCTCTTTACAAGTATCAGAAAATGAAAATAGGAACGGAAAGCTCCATCCTATATTCTGAGAATTGCTAGGAGCTGGGGGAATCCCAAGTTCCCTGTTTAATACATGGTCCCTGAGCAGCACTCTCCTTTAGGGTAAGATAGTCAAAGGACAGACGGTCAGGACAAGACGGGGCCACATTCAAAAAGGCGCACACCTGTGATATCGTTGCAGCCCACGCAACGAAGGGCAATGAGCGTGTGTGCGGCCCACTGCACGGGGATGCTGCACACCAGGGCGTCCCAAGAATTCATCATCTGTTCCTGCTTTTAGGGGCTCTTTCAGCACTTCGAGTACTGGTGTTCCCTCCTGCACATCAGGAAAGAGAAGAGACAGTGAACCCGTGAAACGTCCCAATGGCCCCGGAAGAGGCGAACACTGCGAGCTTTAGGAGTTAAAGACAACTCATTGGAGAAACCCTGGTGCTGGGAAAATAGAAGGCAGGAGGCGAGGGGGACGACAGAGGGCGAGATGGTTGGCTAGCAGCGCCAGCTCTGTGGACATGAGGTTGAGCAAGCTCTGGGAGATGCTGAAGGGCAGGGAAGCCTGGCGCGCCGCAGTCCATGGGGTTGCAGAGAGCTGGACAAGAAGGAACGACAGAACGAAACGGAGTTAAAGATCAAACCGGGGGTTAAAGACCCACCTGCAGGCCTGCAGCCCTTTGTTTTCTCCTCACACACAATTGTTGACAGCTCGTCAGGAGTCCATCTGATTTAAATACTTTCAGGAACCAGGTGAAATACTTGGGTTAAGAAAAAATGCATGGATATATGTGTTCTCTCACTCGCTCACTCTTACACACACATCCGCACACATTCACAGTTACTGCCATCCACGCATTTTGGAAAGTCACAACTCTCATAATCAGTAAGTGACCAGTTACTAATCAGCAAATGTAAATCACTAAAAAATTATCAGAATATTTGTCATTCAATGAAACAATCACTTCTGAAAGACTACCGGTCCGTGTGGAGGCTGTGTTCTGGGTTTTTCACTGCATGCTTACTTTTGTTCTCCCTCTCAGCTTGTATGTGTGTCAGAAATTAATTCTTCATCATTTAAACAAGAACGTGTGACTAGACAGACGTAGCTTCCCTTTTCTGGTCATGAATTTTATTTTAATTACAAAGGCCCTATAAATTCACTGCAGAAAATGTAGACAACACATAGGCGTGAAATTACTAGAAGCCCTATTTTGAAGCGTTTGTTCCATGTTCTGGGTTTGTGAAGTGTGCACATGGGGACTGGTTGAGCTAACGGTGAACTCTGATTACACACAAGTCAGGCATTTTCATATATACTGTGCCAGCATCAGCTCTGCATGACTTTGAACTCTGATTTAACACACAAGTCATCATCTGTTCCTGCTTTTAGGGGCTCTTTCAGCACTTCGAGTACTGGTGTTCCCTCCTGCACATCAGGAAAGAGAAGAGACAGTGAACCCGTGAAACGTCCCAATGGCCCCGGAAGAGGCGAACACTGCGAGCTTTAGGAGTTAAAGACAACTCATTGGAGAAACCCTGGTGCTGGGAAAATAGAAGGCAGGAGGCGAGGGGGACGACAGAGGGCGAGATGGTTGGCTAGCAGCGCCAGCTCTGTGGACATGAGGTTGAGCAAGCTCTGGGAGATGCTGAAGGGCAGGGAAGCCTGGCGCCCCGCAGTCCATGGGGTTGCAGAGAGCTGGACAAGAAGGAACGACAGAACGAAACGGAGTTAAAGATCAAACCGGGGGTTAAAGACCCACCTGCAGGCCTGCAGCCCTTTGTTTCTCCTCACACACAATTGTTGACAGCTCGTCAGGAGTCCATCTGATTTAAATACTTTCAGGAACCAGGTGAAATACTTGGGTTAAGAAAAAATGCATGGATATATGTGTTCTCTCACTCGCTCACTCTTACACACACATCCGCACACATTCACAGTTACTGCCATCCACGCATTTTGGAAAGTCACAACTCTCATAATCAGTAAGTGACCAGTTACTAATCAGCAAATGTAAATCACTAAAAAATTATCAGAATATTTGTCATTCAATGAAACAATCACTTCTGAAAGACTACCGGTCCGTGTGGAGGCTGTGTTCTGGGTTTTTCACTGCATGCTTACTTTTGTTCTCCCTCTCAGCTTGTATGTGTGTCAGAAATTAATTCTTCATCATTTAAACAAGAACGTGTGACTAGACAGACGTAGCTTCCCTTTTCTGGTCATGAATTTTATTTTAATTACAAAGGCCCTATAAATTCACTGCAGAAAATGTAGACAACACATAGGCGTGAAATTACTAGAAGCCCTATTTTGAAGCGTTTGTTCCATGTTCTGGGTTTGTGAAGTGTGCACATGGGGACTGGTTGAGCTAACGGTGAACTCTGATTACACACAAGTCAGGCATTTTCATATATACTGTGCCAGCATCAGCTCTGCATGACTTTGAATGTTCTACTATGACTTTTTAACATTTTTCTGTATATTCTTTTCTATATCATTAAGGATTCTTAGTAAACATAATTTTTAATGCCTGTGCCTTTTATGAGGTGTGTACCATGGCAAGTTTACATCACTCAAACAAGTAATGCTTCCTATGTTCCATTAATGCAAATAACCTAAACATGGTCATTTACTGTAACTGCATTACACATATTATTCTGATGAAAAATTATTTTTTTAAACATATATAAATCCACAAATGTTTCTGATTGTGGAAATAAGATAGATTCCCCGAAGCAAAATGCTGGCTCGAAGGCTTGGAATATTTTCTGTGTATAGTCTTTTAAAAGAGGAATTTTCATAGCAAAAGGTATTTTAGTTTGACCAGATTTGCTTGTTAAAATGCAAGGACTGAAAATAAATTTATTTAGAGTTCTCCCCCAACAGGGCAACTGGGTGATTTGGAGCCCCTAATCAATTGAGTATGTGCTCCTCATCCTGCTCTGGCGTTTTCAAGTTCCTGATGGCAAGCGGGAAGGAGCCCACGCCGTGCTGGCTTTGCCGATGATTCCTGCTGACCGGGGGAAAGGGGAGCCCGTCTTCCTCTGTGGGCACCTGGTGCTGCCTTGGCGGCAGGTTTCTCAGAAGGACGTCCCTGCTGGGCGGGGCCTCGTGGGAGCCTGGACAGGCCGTCTGGGAGCCAGGGGGTGCCCAGGAAGGACGCGCCTCAGCCCCGTTCGAGGGGCCCGGGTGTCCAGGTCGGTTTTCCCTACAGAGTGAACTCGCGCCGGCAGCCTCGCAGGGGCCCCAGGGAGCGCCTCTGCGCCGGCAAGGCCTCCGGAGCCTCGGGAGCGCCTTCCCGGCAGAGGGAGCAGGTGCAGGCACCACGCGGCCGGCCTCGGGGCTTGTAAACTGCTGGCTTCATCTTCCTTTCCCGCGGCTAGTGAGGAGCCTGCTTAAAATAGAAATGACTAGACTGAATGTAGATGCAGCAGAACCGAGTAAGGCTTCGTGCGGGAAAGCAAAACACAGGCAATGAGATAGACGTTCATCACGAGAAGCCAGTGTGTGCCTTGAGTCCCACGTCACGCTGACGGCAGCGCCTAAGAGCGGAGGGAAACTGAGACCCCTCGCGGAGCCCAAGCCAAGCCTCGGGAGAGACCCCGGGGAGGCGACGCCCGGACTCGCAGGGCCTGACGCGGGCAGACAGGCTCCGATCGCAGCAGCGGTGGGAGAAACGTCGGGGGTGCAAACTGCTCTGCCTGTGTGGTGATTCATCCAAACGTGGATCTCAAAGCCCTGCTCATTCTGCGAGAAGAAAGACACAGATATGATTTTCACAGATTTATTTAGCAATCATGAAATGCACATGGTTAAAGTGTGCAAGTCTTGGCCCCTGTGCCCACTGGTAAGCACCAGCCCAGGGAAGGTGGGGCGGCTCCGTCCGTCACCTCCAGAGCTTCCTCAAGATCCTGGTTCATTCCTTCCCACCCGACCCCCGACCGCCTGCCCCGAAAGTACAGGTCAGCTCTCCATCACTATGGACTACATTGCTGCAATGTTATAGAACAGGGCAACTGGGTGATTTGGAGCCCCTAATCAATTGAGTATGTGCTCCTCATCCTGCTCTGGCGTTTTCAAGTTCCTGATGGCAAGCGGGAAGGAGCCCACGCCGTGCTGGCTTTGCCGATGATTCCTGCTGACCGGGGGAAAGGGGAGCCCGTCTTCCTCTGTGGGCACCTGGTGCTGCCTTGGCGGCAGGTTTCTCAGAAGGACGTCCCTGCTGGGCGGGGCCTCGTGGGAGCCTGGACAGGCCGTCTGGGAGCCAGGGGGTGCCCAGGAAGGACGCGCCTCAGCCCCGTTCGAGGGGCCCGGGTGTCCAGGTCGGTTTTCCCTACAGAGTGAACTCGCGCCGGCAGCCTCGCAGGGGCCCCAGGGAGCGCCTCTGCGCCGGCAAGGCCTCCGGAGCCTCGGGAGCGCCTTCCCGGCAGAGGGAGCAGGTGCAGGCACCACGCGGCCGGCCTCGGGGCTTGTAAACTGCTGGCTTCATCTTCCTTTCCCGCGGCTAGTGAGGAGCCTGCTTAAAATAGAAATGACTAGACTGAATGTAGATGCAGCAGAACCGAGTAAGGCTTCGTGCGGGAAAGCAAAACACAGGCAATGAGATAGACGTTCATCACGAGAAGCCAGTGTGTGCCTTGAGTCCCACGTCACGCTGACGGCAGCGCCTAAGAGCGGAGGGAAACTGAGACCCCTCGCGGAGCCCAAGCCAAGCCTCGGGAGAGACCCCGGGGAGGCGACGCCCGGACTCGCAGGGCCTGACGCGGGCAGACAGGCTCCGATCGCAGCAGCGGTGGGAGAAACGTCGGGGGTGCAAACTGCTCTGCCTGTGTGGTGATTCATCCAAACGTGGATCTCAAAGCCCTGCTCATTCTGCGAGAAGAAAGACACAGATATGATTTTCACAGATTTATTTAGCAATCATGAAATGCACATGGTTAAAGTGTGCAAGTCTTGGCCCCTGTGCCCACTGGTAAGCACCAGCCCAGGGAAGGTGGGGCGCGGCTCCGTCCGTCACCTCCAGAGCTTCCTCAAGATCCTGGTTCATTCCTTCCCACCCGACCCCCGACCGCCTGCCCCGAAAGTACAGGTCAGCTCTCCATCACTATGGACTACATTGCTGCAATGTTATAGAAAGAGCCAAACGTACCCACTCGTCCACTGCTGTAAGAGTAAATCATGCCATAAACAACACGTCTTTAAACAACAAGGAGCTGCGATGTTCCAGAAAACCCGTCAGCTCAGGCATCAGAGAGGAAAGGGCCACCTGGCTGTTTCATGAAACATCTCTGGGAAATCTGAGTTTAGTAACCCTGTCAGGACTTCTTCCCGACTCTTCCTGGAATTTAGTGAACTTTGTTTTCTCTTGAGCTAATGTCAGAGCCTTCTTACAACAGCCTTCTAGATTCTTTCTAGGGATGCACTGTAAATGCACCAATGTGCCCTTTGCCTTAAGTGCGTCTGCTTCTCCATTAAGGTTCTGCAATGCCCTTTATTCACCTTTGTGTTCTGCGATCTTTCCTTCTGTTGTGTTTCAGAGATCCCCCAGATGCCTCAGCGGTCACCTTTACAGAAGGTCTCTGGCCCCTGAGAGCTCACCGAGGGTGCACGCAGGACGTCTGCCCGCTCCTCCCACGCTGGGCTTCTGAACTTGTGCCGCTGCCCTGAGCAGCTAGCTGCCTGCTTGTTTGGGTTGCATGCCATCATTTCCAAGATTCTCCTCAGGATAAAAATAAAAGAAGGAAAGAGAGAAACGAAGGAAGGAGAGAGGGAGTAAGGAGGGAGAAACGGAGGAAGAGAGGGAGGGCGGAAGGGCAGGAGGGCTGCCACGTGGAACGCCTGCCAATGTCGTCTGTGAAGTCCTCACGCCGCCTGCGAGGCAGGCTCTGCTTCTTCTCCCCGTGGCCAGCGGCCCGTCTGAGGCGCAGAGCCCGGGTCTGCCTTTCCAGACCCTTCAACGCACAGGCTGTCGTCTCTTTCAGATCTTTTCTGTCTTGTTCTTCTCTTCCTGCACTTCCTCCTGTGTGCCCAATGAACCCCTAAATTTTCAGTCTGCCCTGCAGTCCGCGGTGGTAAGCACCAGCCCAGGAAGGTGGGGCGCGGCTCCGTCCGTCACCTCCAGAGCTTCCTCAAGATCCTGGTTCATTCCTTCCCACCCGACCCCCGACCGCCTGCCCCGAAAGTACAGGTCAGCTCTCCATCACTATGGACTACATTGCTGCAATGTTATAGAAAGAGCCAAACGTACCCACTCGTCCACTGCTGTAAGAGTAAATCATGCCATAAACAACACGTCTTTAAACAACAAGGAGCTGCGATGTTCCAGAAAACCCGTCAGCTCAGGCATCAGAGAGGAAAGGGCCACCTGGCTGTTTCATGAAACATCTCTGGGAAATCTGAGTTTAGTAACCCTGTCAGGACTTCTTCCCGACTCTTCCTGGAATTTAGTGAACTTTGTTTTCTCTTGAGCTAATGTCAGAGCCTTCTTACAACAGCCTTCTAGATTCTTTCTAGGGATGCACTGTAAATGCACCAATGTGCCCTTTGCCTTAAGTGCGTCTGCTTCTCCATTAAGGTTCTGCAATGCCCTTTATTCACCTTTGTGTTCTGCGATCTTTCCTTCTGTTGTGTTTCAGAGATCCCCCAGATGCCTCAGCGGTCACCTTTACAGAAGGTCTCTGGCCCCTGAGAGCTCACCGAGGGTGCACGCAGGACGTCTGCCCGCTCCTCCCACGCTGGGCTTCTGAACTTGTGCCGCTGCCCTGAGCAGCTAGCTGCCTGCTTGTTTGGGTTGCATGCCATCATTTCCAAGATTCTCCTCAGGATAAAAATAAAAGAAGGAAAGAGAGAAACGAAGGAAGGAGAGAGGGAGTAAGGAGGGAGAAACGGAGGAAGAGAGGGAGGGCGGAAGGGCAGGAGGGCTGCCACGTGGAACGCCTGCCAATGTCGTCTGTGAAGTCCTCACGCCGCCTGCGAGGCAGGCTCTGCTTCTTCTCCCCGTGGCCAGCGGCCCGTCTGAGGCGCAGAGCCCGGGTCTGCCTTTCCAGACCCTTCAACGCACAGGCTGTCGTCTCTTTCAGATCTTTTCTGTCTTGTTCTTCTCTTCCTGCACTTTCTCCTTGTGAATGAACCCCCTAATCAGCTGTGCACTTAATGGTTCTTTTTTCTCCCCTTTCTCACAGCAACTACAAGATTTCCATTCTTCACAGCTCTGCCCTGCAGTCCGCGGTGGTGACCTGGAACTTTCAGCGACATTCCAACCTCACTCAGCTCACACTCGCGCACTTGGTCTCCACAGGATCTTGTCCCTGAAGAATAGAAGTTCAGGTTGGGGTGACTTTGGTTCAGCTAGGGGTGAGGTGGGGGGAGCCTGCAGGAGGGAGGAGGGGACCCAGGTGTTGGGCACATTTGGGGCAGAAGAAAGGGTTTTCTGTAGCTGGTGCCGGCTCCCTTTCCACGGGACAGGGGCTGGGTTTCAGTTTACGGAGGAAACGGAACAAAGACCGCATTCTTTAAAGCCCAGGATTCCTGCCACAGTCACCCAGCAATCTAGGACCCATGGACGTGCCTTGGCCTCTGTGGAGGAAGTTCTAGTGAATGTTTAATAAACAACAACAAAACAAAAAAGTTTAACCTTATTTATGTATGCATCCATGCATTGGTTTATTATCAGTCCCAAGGACCTTACCAGTAGGGGCTGGGAGCCTCTGCCAACTGGGAAAAATTACTGTCGGCCTTTGCTGTCCTAAAGTCAGCCATGCCACGGGCATAACATGGAGTGTCGTAAGCCAGGTGATCTCACTTTCACTGAAAGGCTACTTGCAGTTGTATTTTGGACATAGAGAATTTAGAAAATATCTTTTGCTGAGAACGGAATAGCGCGGATCCTCATTACTTACGACGGTTAAGCTTTGCCGTCACCAGGAAAACAAAATCAGAGAATTTTAGGGAAAACGAGGAACCGTCCTTTCTTTGGAACATAAAGGGTTGAGTTCCTGTAAGCTTCCACTTATGACATTTTCACCAACCGCTGGGTGCAGCTTGCCGCGTGGAACGCCTGCCAATGTCGTCTGTGAAGTCCTCACGCCGCCTGCGAGGCAGGCTCTGCTTCTTCTCCCCGTGGCCAGCGGCCCGTCTGAGGCGCAGAGCCCGGGTCTGCCTTTCCAGACCCTTCAACGCACAGGCTGTCGTCTCTTTCAGATCTTTTCTGTCTTGTTCTTCTCTTCCTGCACTTTCTCCTTGTGAATGAACCCCCTAATCAGCTGTGCACTTAATGGTTCTTTTTTCTCCCCTTTCTCACAGCAACTACAAGATTTCCATTCTTCACAGCTCTGCCCTGCAGTCCGCGGTGGTGACCTGGAACTTTCAGCGACATTCCAACCTCACTCAGCTCACACTCGCGCACTTGGTCTCCACAGGATCTTGTCCCTGAAGAATAGAAGTTCAGGTTGGGGTGACTTTGGTTCAGCTAGGGGTGAGGTGGGGGGAGCCTGCAGGAGGGAGGAGGGGACCCAGGTGTTGGGCACATTTGGGGCAGAAGAAAGGGTTTTCTGTAGCTGGTGCCGGCTCCCTTTCCACGGGACAGGGGCTGGGTTTCAGTTTACGGAGGGAAACGGAACAAAGACCGCATTCTTTAAAGCCCGCAGGGATTCCTGCCACAGTCACCCAGCAATCTAGGACCCATGGACGTGCCTTGGCCTCTGTGGAGGAAGTTCTAGTGAATGTTTAATAAACAACAACAAAACAAAAAAGTTTAACCTTATTTATGTATGCATCCATGCATTGGTTTATTATCAGTCCCAAGGACCTTACCAGTAGGGGCTGGGAGCCTCTGCCAACTGGGAAAAATTACTGTCGGCCTTTGCTGTCCTAAAGTCAGCCATGCCACGGGCATAACATGGAGTGTCGTAAGCCAGGTGATCTCACTTTCACTGAAAGGCTACTTGCAGTTGTATTTTGGACATAGAGAATTTAGAAAATATCTTTTGCTGAGAACGGAATAGCGCGGATCCTCATTACTTACGACGGTTAAGCTTTGCCGTCACCAGGAAAACAAAATCAGAGAATTTTAGGGAAAACGAGGAACCGTCCTTTCTTTGGAACATAAAGGGTTGAGTTCCTGTAAGCTTCCACTTATGACATTTTCACCAACCGCTGGGTGCACGCCTTTGTTCCAGGTGTGATGCTGTGGAAAGACCCCTTCTTTAACAGATACTGCTGAGTCCTAACAGTGAACTTGTGGTCCACAGCCCTGTCACTCAGGCCCCCCACCGCTGAACTGACCTAGGCGTTCTCCACGAGGCTCACCACAGCCTTCTCGCTCTCAGCAACCACAGACAGCACTTCCTGTCTGTGCTTGCGAGCCATCGGAAATAGCAACGTCACCCCCAAAGCACCCCATGTGGAAAACGCAGCAGTGACTGGCACGGGAGGACCCTGTCTCGTCCGAGGGCTGGGGCGGGGGAGCGTGGTCCTTGCTCATCTCACCTGGGAGCACGCCTCTCAGCCAGCGCGGATTTTTTGCCACGACGTCCATGTCTGTGAGTGAGTCAGTAGCTGAGTCTTGATCCGGGGGTTACAAAGAAGTGTAATGAGGTGATCTATTTACAAATACAGAATCCATGACTAATGAGGCTCAGCTGTACTTCTGAATGAATCCAGGAGGGTTCTGTGGTAATCTTTTTTATTTATTTATTTTTTTGCCGATACTGATTCTCTCACTTCTGAGTATTCCAGCCTTCCTTACTTAACTTTCTCTCCTTTTTTTTTTTTTTTTTTTTGGTTTTTGTTTGGCCACTTCTATTGGTCTTTCATCCATCCATTTTCGTCCATCTTTGTTCTTTGGCCTGTGTGGGCCTCCCATTGCAGTGGCCCCTCTCTTTGCAGAGCACCGGCTCTGGGTGCATGTGCTCCAAAGTTCCAGCTCAGTAGTTGGACACATCGGTCCAGCTGCTCCGCGGCACGTGGGATCTTCCCAGGCCAGGGATCGAACTGGCGCCCCTTGCACTGCAAGGCGGTGTCCTTACCCACTGGACCACCAGGGAAGCCCCTAACTTTCTCTTCTTAAAAATTTTTGTGAAATTAAAAAAAGTTTTTTCTCTAGTTCTTATTCTTCACACCCACTCTCCAGTTCAGCATGATTGCATTTAGTTGCCTGTGGGCACCACATCAGCTCAGTGAGGGAAAGGAAGCTCCCGGAATGCCTGTAGTCCCCCTTGCATCACCCTCCAGCCTGGACGTCTCCCCGCCCACCCCAAACACAGCGTGTAGACACAAGGACACGCTCTGTCCAGGAGAATAAGCTAGCACCCCCTCCCTGAGGGCAGAGCAAGGGAGAGGCAGACACCTGCTGTGGAATGGCCAAGCCCCCAGCTCCTTACTCCTCAATCGGATGGTTCTGGGGCATCTCCCCAACAGGACGTTCCCCGCCGGCCACGGGGCTCACGGCACCTCTTTGGGCTCTGCTCCTCACGCTGTGGATGGCACCTCCTGTGTCTTGTGCATTGCAAGTAGATTCTTGACCCAAGGAGCCACTGGGGAAGCCCCTCTCTTTAACTACTATTATTCAGTCCTTGATGCAGGCTCTGCATAATTTAGGGCAACTCACACTAAAGCAGAAATACTCTTCTCTGGGAATTCTAATGAACAGTTTGCATTTCTGTACAATTTTTTGAGCGGAGAGACCCCAGAGGGCCCATTGGAGAGGGGGGCTACAGTGCCCTGGTCTCAGTTCCCACAGAACCCTGGCCTTGGCTCCGCTGAATCCCTTGGTGCCCTTGTAAGTTTCCTGGCTCTGACAGCTCCCTTCCCGCCGGCCCAGGTCAGACAGCAGAACGTCATTCTTGCACCCGATTGGAGGACAGCAGCATGAGGTACAGATGCGGGCAGGACCGCAGAGGCTCTGAAGGCCTGTCCCTTGGGCTCTGGTGTTCCAGCAGTCTCGGGTGTCCCCTCGGCTGTGGACACGTCCCCCCAGCGTCACTGGGCGTCAGTGTCTGTCTTCCCCTTTTCTTATCATGACACCCATCCTTGGAGTAGAGCCCGCCCTAGGACCTCGCCTTATCTGCATTCCATTTGTGAAGTCCCTGTCTCCTAATCAGGTCAGGGGGCTGGCAGGGGAGGACACCATTCTGAGCTCACTGGAGAAGACCCTGACGCTGGGGAAGATGGAGGGCAGGAGGAGAAGGGGACGACAGAGGACGAGATGGTTGGGTGGCATCACCGACTCGATGGACATGAGTTTGAGCAAAGTCTGGGAGATGGCGAAGGAGAGAGAAGCCTGCTGTGTTGCTGTCCGTGGGGTCGCAGACAGCTGGACGCAGCTGGACAACTGGACGACAACAGCAACAAGAAGTCCACTCAGAACAGGGCCTGACCTGCTTGTCTATGAAATGCCGCTGTTTGCTGCAGAACATGGTCTCTAACTTTTCGCTCTGAACCATGTAGACGCTGCTTCCACAGTCTAGACTCAACGATGAATGCTATTCATCCTTTCATTGCTTTGTTCTTTTTTCCTTTATTCTCTCACTGTCCCTTTATAACCACAATAAGGATCATATTCTTATTGTTCAAGTCATCTCCAACTCTTTGTGACCCCATGAACTGTAGCCCACCAGGCTCCTCTGTCCATGAGATTCTCCAGGAAAGAATGCTGGAGTGGGTGGCCATGTCCTTCTCCAGGGAGCTTCCCCACCCAGGCCTCAGACTGGCATCACCTGCATCGGCAGGCAGATTCTTCACCTCTGGGCCACCGGGAAGCCCAGAAATCAGATTCCAGGTCCTCTGAAAAGAAGCACACATACTGCATCATATTAAAATATAGAAAAAATATGACCTGCATCAAATCGACATCTCTTCCAACAATTATGTTCTCAACTCTAAGCATTTAACTTTCTAATTCAACCTAAGACGCGCCCTGAACATTTATAAAATATTTTGAAAGCACTGGGTAAAGGTAACAATTAGTCATGACACAGATTTCCTCAAAGACCATTATGTTACTTCAGATCCCTCGCTCAGGTACAACGTGTTACAAAGTTAATGTCAGAATTTTATCTGCCCAGGACTCTGTGTGGTCTAGGCCGGCTGGCAGCAGTCTCGTGTCTCGGCTGTGGACACGTCCCCAGCGTCACTGGGCGTCAGTGTCTGTCTTCCCCTTTTCTTATCATGACACCCATCCTTGGAGTAGAGCCCGCCCTAGGACCTCGCCTTATCTGCATTCCATTTGTGAAGTCCCTGTCTCCTAATCAGGTCAGGGGGCTGGCAGGGGAGGACACCATTCTGAGCTCACTGGAGAAGACCCTGATGCTGGGAAAGATGGAGGGCAGGAGGAGAAGGGGACGACAGAGGATGAGATGGCTGGATGGCATCACCGACTCGATGGACATGAGTTTGAGCAAAGTCTGGGAGATGGCGAAGGAGAGAGAAGCCTGCTGTGTTGCTGTCCGTGGGGTCGCAGACAGCTGGACGCAGCTGGACAACTGGACGACAACAGCAACAAGAAGTCCACTCAGAACAGGGCCTGACCTGCTTGTCTATGAAATGCCGCTGTTTGCTGCAGAACATGGTCTCTAACTTTTCGCTCTGAACCATGTAGACGCGTTCCACAGTCTAGACTCAACGATGAATGCTATTCATCCTTTCATTGCTTTGTTCTTTTTTCCTTTATTCTCTCACTGTCCCTTTATAACCACAATAAGGATCATATTCTTATTGTTCAAGTCATCTCCAACTCTTTGTGACCCCATGAACTGTAGCCCACCAGGCTCCTCTGTCCATGAGATTCTCCAGGAAAGAATGCTGGAGTGGGTGGCCATGTCCTTCTCCAGGGAGCTTCCCCACCCAGGCCTCAGACTGGCATCACCTGCATCGGCAGGCAGATTCTTCACCTCTGGGCCACCGGGAAGCCCAGAAATCAGATTCCAGGTCCTCTGAAAAGAAGCACACATACTGCATCATATTAAAATATAGAAAAAATATGACCTGCATCAAATCGACATCTCTTCCAACAATTATGTTCTCAACTCTAAGCATTTAACTTTCTAATTCAACCTAAGACGCGCCCTGAACATTTATAAAATATTTTGAAAGCACTGGGTAAAGGTAACAATTAGTCATGACACAGATTTCCTCAAAGACCATTATGTTACTTCAGATCCCTCGCTCAGGTACAACGTGTTACAAAGTTAATGTCAGAATTTTATCTGCCCAGGACTCTGTGTGGGTCTGCAAGGTACAGGGTGCCTTCCACACTGTTTAATTGGTCCTTCCAGGGCAAAGAGATGAATAGACCTGACAGCGTTTTATTTCCCTCTAACCTGTAATGTTGTCTGCACAACCAGGGACTGGAAATGAAACCAACAGGTACAAGTCCTATCATTTATCCCAGGGAGCAAAGTATGAGTAGGTCTCCTCCCTGGAAGGCTGTTTTCTGTCTGATTCTTTAGTTTGTAAGATTTTTACTTTTTAAAAATGCCCTGTTTACACTGCAGTGGCCAAGGGAAATAAAAGCAAATTACCCTTGGAAGGAGGTAGGAAGTTGTTCATTGCGCCCTGCCATGGGGTGGGCCCTGGTCCCATCCGGTGCTGGGAGAGAAGATGCCTGGCCCCGGGCGTTGGTGGAAACCGCACGGTCTCCAAGCCCTGCACCGGCAGCATCTGCGGCTCTGGTGACAGGAAGTCATGTGCGGTGTCGTTTTCAGCTGCTGAGAGAGACAGATGCGCCCAGATCCATATCACTGTCCAGTTTCAAAGCGGTATTGTGATCTTACTGGGTATTTTTCACCAAAAAGAACAACAAAACTTTTATTCCATGGGGCCTGGCAGGAGCCTCCAAGATCTTTTCCATGTTCGCAGTCAAGGGGGTGGATCTAGGCTTGACAGGTGACTGGGACCCTTTTTAAAATAATTCTGTTTATTTATCTGATTTATTTTGAGCTGTGCTGAGTCTTCGCTGCCACTCTGGCTTTCTTCCGGTTACAGGGAGTGGGGCTGCGCTTTGCTGTAGTGTGCAGGCTCCTCGCGGGGTGGCTTTTCTCGCGGCAGAGCACAGGCTCCAGGTCTCTGAGACTCCGCTGAGCACAGGCTCTGTAGTCGGGATGCGTAGGCTTAGTTTTCACGGCCTGTGGGATCTTCCTGGGTCAGGGATAGAACCCGCGTCTCCTGCATTGGCACGTGGATTCTTCACCACTGAGCCACTGGGGAAGCCCCTTGGGATTCTTCTATATTTGGAAACCTCCTTCAGCTGGAAGCCAGGCTGATCATTTTGATTTGATTATATTGTTTGCTGGGGACCACGTGGAGAATGAGCAGATGGCAGGCAGACAGCCTTCTGGCCTTTCCTGACTTGAAGGAAGCATGAAGTGGTCAGTCTGTCTTCTGGGCTGAGGAAGAAGCTGCTTTGCCTGCTGCCAGCGGCCTCGTGGGCCGTTTCTCTACGCTTGTGGGCCGGCCTCTCAAGATGGTCCATCAGAGAGGAGGCGTCTGGACGCGTGGTGAATGAGACTCCGGGAAGCTACATGGGCGCTCAGGTAGAGAACGGGGATGATCTGCTCTGAATGAAAAAAGGGAAGTTGGTTTGACTTTTCCTTCTGCATCAGCAGGCTGATCGGCCTCATTCCCCCTCGACGCTGGGGGTGCACAGGAAGATGGGCACGCTAACGGGAAGCCTTCCAGGCTTTCCTTGGTGTTTCCCCGGGTGCATCCGCCATCAGACCGTCACGGTGCTTCGTGGGCACAGGCGGTGTGAGCGGAACGGTGTAGGAGCTTTCCGTGGCCTGTGGAGGCCGTTTTCGACAGGGATCCCCACAGAGGGCAGGATGAGCTCTGACCGCCACGTGCCCAGAAACCGGGAAATCAGTGATACTTCACAGACTGCATTTTAAGAGATGGAGGTTCAATGGCATCCCTGAGGTCACCCCAGGGCAGGAACAGCGGAGAACACGCGCTTAGTCCCCAGACACTGCCCACGCGGCCGCCCACACTGTGAGCCCCGGAAACTGTGGTTTTCATTCAACGAGGCTCAGGCAGAGTGGGCCTGGCTTCTGGATGGCCGGGCCGCAGAGATGCACATGAGCTTGTCAGGCAACTGGAAACTTCTCAGCCTCTCACATCACGTCCGTTTTCATCACCCGGCCACCCTGGGGACTGGGCTGGGTGAGAACAAATTCAGGACAGTTCTGTCGTGGAACATGGTTCTCAGCCTGATTTTCCAGGGCTCGTCACCCAGCACGGGACGCTCCTTATCATCACGACTCCCTTTTCCTACAAGGAGGGCTTCCGGTAAGAGAAAAAAGGCCACTGGTTTATTGAATAAGGGATACAAATACATTCATCAGGTCCAACGTGGGGTTGTTCACGCTGGAAAATGGGCTGACATCCAGCACTGCTCTGGAATGTGTGTAACCCAGCGCTGAGCTGAGCAGACCTGCCCAGGAGGTAACCAGGGGGATGGCTACAGCATTTTGAATCCCCCAATCCAGAGGTGCATTGTTCACGTAGTCTGGTATCATGTCGCCTGCCCAGTGAGCATTTCTTCAAAGAGCCTTTAAATGTTAATTAATTAGACAATGTGTTCATGCTGTACTTTCAAGTTCAGTTCGCAATTGCATCTGGCATATGGTGCCGAAGGAACGGGTCCCAGGACGCTCGTGAAAGGCATGGAGCGGAGACAGGAGCCTCGCCACGTGGCCCCAGTCCCCGCAGAGACGTTGCGGGGGTGCCCAGCGGGAGCCCTGCGCAGACAGGGAAATAGCCAGGCGCAGCGGCCACGCTCAGACGGCGACAGCGACCTCCTCGTCTCTCGTAATGAGCCTCTGTAAACCGGGAGGCGTGGCTCGACTTTGCGTGGAAACAGCAGGGACCGTGCACGGGGCGGGGCCGGCGCAGTTACTTCGAGCAAATGTCGGCGGGGTTGGACGGGGCCTGGGGCTGGGCTGGTGGCTGAAGCCGGAGATGGGGAGGTCACACTCCGCTTCTGAAATATCTTCTTTAGTAGGTATAAGTTAGTAAATGTACCACCACCTTATTATGGTAAAGAATTTGCCAGCGGTGCAGGGGACGTAAGGGAAAAAGTGGGCCGAATCCCTGGATCAGGAAGATCCCCTGGAGAAGGAAACGTGAGCGAGCACAGGAGGCCCGGCGTGAAGACTCTGTCCATCTGCTGCCCAGAGCAGGAGGGAGCGTCGCACGGAGCTCAGTCCCACCAGGAACCCTGGCGCGTCCGGTCGCCCTCGGAGGCACGGCCGGATGCCACGGCCAGGGAGGACGGGCTGAGGGCGGGCAGGTGTGACCGCGGTGAGCTGCTTCTCCATGGCCCGGCGAGGCAGGGAACAGGGAGGCACGGTCCACGGGGGGTTTTCACTGCTCAGTGATTCATAAAAAACGACTCCTTTTCCTACAAGGAGGGCTTCCGTAAGAGAAAAAAGGCCACTGGTTTATTGAATAAGGGATACAAATACATTCATCAGGTCCAACGTGGGGTTGTTCACGCTGGAAAATGGGCTGACATCCAGCACTGCTCTGGAATGTGTGTAACCCAGCGCTGAGCTGAGCAGACCTGCCCAGGAGGTAACCAGGGGGATGGCTACAGCATTTTGAATCCCCCAATCCAGAGGTGCATTGTTCACGTAGTCTGGTATCATGTCGCCTGCCCAGTGAGCATTTCTTCAAAGAGCCTTTAAATGTTAATTAATTAGACAATGTGTTCATGCTGTACTTTCAAGTTCAGTTCGCAATTGCATCTGGCATATGGTGCCGAAGGAACGGGTCCCAGGACGCTCGTGAAAGGCATGGAGCGGAGACAGGAGCCTCGCCACGTGGCCCCAGTCCCCGCAGAGACGTTGCGGGGGTGCCCAGCGGGAGCCCTGCGCAGACAGGGAAATAGCCAGGCGCAGCGGCCACGCTCAGACGGCGACAGCGACCTCCTCGTCTCTCGTAATGAGCCTCTGTAAACCGGGAGGCGTGGCTCGACTTTGCGTGGAAACAGCAGGGACCGTGCACGGGGCGGGGCCGGCGCAGTTACTTCGAGCAAATGTCGGCGGGGTTGGACGGGGCCTGGGGCTGGGCTGGTGGCTGAAGCCGGAGATGGGGAGGTCACACTCCGCTTCTGAAATATCTTCTTTAGTAGGTATAAGTTAGTAAATGTACCACCACCTTATTATGGTAAAGAATTTGCCAGCGGTGCAGGGGACGTAAGGGAAAAAGTGGGCCGAATCCCTGGATCAGGAAGATCCCCTGGAGAAGGAAACGTGAGCGAGCACAGGAGGCCCGGCGTGAAGACTCTGTCCATCTGCTGCCCAGAGCAGGAGGGAGCGTCGCACGGAGCTCAGTCCCACCAGGAACCCTGGCGCGTCCGGTCGCCCTCGGAGGCACGGCCGGATGCCACGGCCAGGGAGGACGGGCTGAGGGCGGGCAGGTGTGACCGCCGCGGTGAGCTGCTTCTCCATGGCCGCCCGGCGAGGCAGGGAACAGGGAGGCACGGATGCGCCATCCCGAGCCGGCGGGGGTGGGCGTGGCCTGAAGCAGGTGCCCCCCACTATGGTGGGGAGATCCGGGCGGAGTGAGAGGCCAGGATGCTGAGCGGAGGGTGGGGAGTTCCGTCTCGTCCCCAGGAACCGGGGAAAGCCGCGACCAGGAGCGAGGGGCGGGGTGGCCGCCGGGCTCTGAGCACAGCAGGCTGGGCTCCTGCTTTTCCTCTCCAGCCCCGGATTCCCTCCAGTCCTGAGGGGGCCACAGACAGCCCCACGGGACCTCGTGGTTCGGTTCTGGCCTTCTTGCTGCTTTTGCAGCACCATTAGGGCACTCCTTCTTAAGGAGGTGACCCTGGGTGCTGCCAGCCTCTGGCCAGCAGGCTCTGCAGAGTCGCCGGAGCAGGGTTCGTGCTGTTCCCGCCCCGGGTGCCCACGGGAGGCAGCACCTGCCCTGAAGGAAGCAGGCAGATCTCGAAACCACATCGGGCTTGGGGAGGAGCGGGAGGTCCCTGCAAGCCCTTCTCCAGGCTGGGGGTGTTTCAGAGGCTCCTGTCCCAGAAGAGATGGGAAGTGGGCCTCGCTGGGACCCCCAGGAGCCCAGCAGACCCCCGTGGACCGCAGGCCAGGAGACGCCACTGGGCTCTCTGAAATCCGTTCCAGTTTGGTCCACTCCTCCCTGGAGCTGGTTCTAATTTGGAAATCTTGAGACCAGTGACCCATATGCTGTGAATGGATTTTTCTATTTTTGCCACTGCCTCTGTGGCAGCGGACAGATTCTAGCACTTTCCATTCTTTTTACAGCCCTTGCTGCCTAGATGGGGATGCGGACCTTGTCCACTGGCGCAGCCTGTGTGCCGTCAGGGCAGAAGGAAGTCAGAAAGGGGAGGAGACAGCGTCGGTCTCAGGTGTGTGAGCTCTTCTCTGCCTGCCTAGGACGCTTCAGGTCCCTGAGTGGGGGCTTGTGCACCACAAACGGGCATTCTAGTGACTTTATTTCGCCCATCGTTGAAAAATTAACCTGCCTCTTGGCCTGAGACGTCGGCTGTCGCGGTTTTGTATGCAGGACAAGTGTGCAGGGACCTACCTACGCACCCATACACGTGGACGCTTGTCTTTCACGACGGCACCTTTGAATATGCGCTAAAGTTGGTTTCAAGAGCAGTATTAAGACTTCTTAGCAAAGCTTGGACTAGACCACGGGAATGGGGCGGTGAGACATCATCGGAGGGATTTCGCTGAAGTGAAGAATGAGTTGAGATAATTTTCCAGTCGGACAGGCTGGTGAGCTGGAATCACTCCACACCTGACACCAGGGTTTTTCTTCCTTCAGCGGATAGAGGTTGACACCCCTATCAGAGCATCCAGGGCCTGGGGGGATGCTACTTCCTCTCGGCCTCCCTGGGATCTGCTGGAGTCAGAAGGCATCGAGAAATTACATGACAGAGGAGACAAAACCCGTGAGGAGTATCCACGTAGCGTTTATCTTTCATTTCCTGTCCTCACCGCCTAGCAGGAGAGCTGGCCCGGAATGCCTTCTGGAAACGCACTTCTCCAGTGAGGGGCACGGGGGGAACACGGCTCCCTGCGCTGCTCTTTGCTTCTCTCTCAGTCCTGCCCGTCTGTCAGGCGCTGGGCTCATCGTTCAGCCGTGTCCAGCTCTGCGAGCCGGTGGAAGCCGTAGCCCACAGGCTCCTCTGTTCACGGGATTTCTGAGGCAAGAAGACTGGAGGGGGCTGCCATTTCCTCCTCTAGGGGCTCCCTGCCCCGGGAACTGAGGCCGGATCTCCTGCTTTGCAGGTGGCTTCTTCGCGGCCAGCCGTCTGGGAAGCCCCGCCTGTCTGTTAGGCCCACACAGAGGCCACCCCCGCGCGGCGTCCTCCTCCCCTGGCCCCCCGCGGCGCTCGGGGCCGGAGAGACCCGCCCTGGGATGGGTCTCCTCCTCTGGGCGTCTCCAGACACGACCCGACTGTGTTCAGTCAAAGCGAGAGGCCGGCCGGGAAAAGACACGAGTGGACGGGCCGTGAAAGGGCCCCTGGGGGGCCAGGCCGCGGGAGGTTGACTCCCCCAGATTTGGGGAACAGAAGGGCCATGAGGTGGCAGATCCCATGGTGTCCTGTAATGGGGTCCACGGGGCTCTCGACGGGGGCACAGGGCATCACAGGCTGGGAGAGAGGGTTTTGAAGGAAGTCTGGCCCTCAGTTCCAGAGCCCTGGTCACTGGCTGGTCAGCACAGGGACGGTGCCAGTTGTCTGGGGCTGCTGGGGGCATGTGCCATATTCTAGGCCATTTAAAGCAGTAGTGTTGATTTTCTCAGCGCTCTGGAGGCCAGAATATGGAGCTCAGGATGTGGGCAGGGCTCGTCCCTTCTGAGGCTGCAAGGGAGGGTCTGACTCGCCTGGCTGCTCTCTCCCAGCTTCTGAGGGCTTGCTGGTCAGCCCTGGGCTTCCTGAGCTTGGGCACGCGTCTCTCCGGCAGCGCCTCTGTCCACGTGTCTTCTCTGTGGCCAGACTTCCTGGCTCCGTGAGGCGGCCAGCGCTGCTGGATCACCCTGCACCTCACGACCTCCCCCCCTTGATGATCTCTGTAAACTCAGTGCCTGGATATTAGCACTTTCTGAGGTTTTAGGGGTTAAGATTTCAACAAGCTTCTTGGGGGGCTAGGGGGTGGGCGGCAGGAGGAAACAGGGCTCAACCCCTCAACCTGTACCCACCACCCGTGAAGGCCTTGCTCGGCCCGCTCCCGATGTGCCCCAGTGAGAGGGCCGTGCCCCTCGCTTATGGCGAGGTAGCCGCGGAGGCCCCGGGAGAGAGCGGATTGTTCAATCAAGGAGTGCTTCGAAACAGCATTGAAATTAAATATTTATCTTGATCTTTTATAACCCTACTTCCACAAGGGGCAGTTATTGTGATGCTAATTAGTTTTACCAACAGAGGGTTCTTGGCAATAAAAGGCTTTTGTACATAATTGGTTTGCATGAAGAAACCAGCCTTGGCCTATATTAAATATTTAATAATTCAAAATACCTACGGTGGTCCTTGACCCCGGAATCCGCAGTCCTGGCTTCAGAGGGTGCAGATGGTTCGTTAAAGAGGTTCCTGAAGCAGGTGTGCGTCTGTCCCTTTAAATCCTACCTGGAGCAGCTCCGCCTGCAGGCCCCGCCCCCTTTCCAGCAGCTTCTCTTCCAGCCCTGTGCTCAGTCTGTCCCTGCCCCCAGGCTGTGTCCCCCACTCCTAGTCTGTCCACGCTCCCAGGCTGTCCCCCGGAAGACTGAATGGAGAACGCCACTGGTGCTGTGTCAACCGGATGGCGGGCGTGAGCGCCCCGGGGACCAGCCTTCCCCAGCGTTCAGCTCCACCGGGCCCTGGAGATGCAGGCAGCGAGTGCTGCCAGAAGCTCAGTTCTTAGAAATCATCCTCACGGAAGTACTGGCTGTGCCTTAGCGGCGACGCCCGTGGGACCGTGGTGCCCTTACTGTTGTCACCGTCGTTCCCATGACCCCTTTCGACAGCGGCCGAGGGACTATCTCCTGGCCCCAAGCCCCAGACCTGGGCGGGCGGACAGCTGGGCACACGCGTCCTCGCTCAAGTCCCTGCTCCCTGACCTGACGGCCTCCGGGGCCCCTTCCCGAGGGTGGCGGCTGGACTCCCATCTCTCCGTGAGAAGGACGTCCAGCAGAGGCGCCAGGGGGGAAATGACGTGACCTTCCTGCCTGCCTCTCTCCAGTCCCTTCTCGAGTGTTGACTCTGATGAAACTAACAAGGTCCACCAGACAAGGAGCGGACAGCAACCTCAGCCCAGCAGCCAGAAAAGGCCCCGCAGGCGTGAGCTCACCCCCTGGGGGAGCTGGCCGGACCCCTCTCAGCAGGATTCACAGTGACCACAGGCCTGGGTGGGCTTCCCTGTGGCTGGCGGTAAAGAGCCCACCTGCAGGGCAGGAGGCGCAGGAGGCGCGGCTTCCATCCGAGTCCCCCAGCCCCGCCCAGGCCACGGGTGCAGGGCCGTGGGACCTGTGCCGAGGAGACGTTGGATTGGCAAAGACAGTTCAGGTTCTTGGGATTCTTATCTTTGAAAGACTCGGCGTTCAGCTGTTCATGTCTCAGGCCCCTCGCATGCAGCCCGGTGGACCTGGAGCACAGCCTGAAGACAGCGTGCCCCGGGGGGGAGTGCCCCGGGTCACCCGTGCGGATCTCGGCTCATCCCGCCTTCCCTCCCGCTCTGGGCGCACACGCCCGCCCGAGCTCTGTTCCTGGACGTGGGCTCCTAGGCGCGCTGTTCCCCGGGCCCAGACGGCGGCTCTTCACGCTCCCCCAGGAAGCCCCGCCACCCCACCGATTCCGCCTATGCCTGACCGCCCCTCAGCACGCCCAGCACGGACGTGAGGATGGCGTGGGGCTGGGTCGTAAAGCAGAGACCTCTGTGTTCATTTCCCGTAGGAGACGACCCTCCTGTGTGCTCGGTGACTGGAGAATGCACTTCAGTGAGCCAGACTTTTAGAGGCGTGTCGAATGCTTTCGGGTGAAGCAGGGAGCACGGGAGGGGGCCCGGGAAGCAGCTGTTTGTTTTGGAGAAAGAATGCTGAGTGGGGGACGCGGGTGTCAGAGGCGGTGGACGTGACCTTCCCCCAAGGACAAGGGAGCAGGACAGGCCGGGGCTGGTGGACGTCCTTCTTCAGATGCGAGTGCCAGGACTCCACTGGAGTCCTCTCTCTGTTTGCTCCAGAATCAGAGAAACTTATCATTACAACTTTATCTTATCTCATTCCAACTTGTTACCCATTCACTCTACCAAATGAAATGCACAGATTGAAAATAAAAAAGGCCAGAGGACTGTGACCCACCTTCAGGTGTTTTGATTACAGACCCTTTTATCTTCAAAATCCCTGAGGTCCACCAGACAGGAGCGGACAGCAACCTCAGCCCAGCAGCCAGAAAAGGCCCCGCAGGCGTGAGCTCACCCCCTGGGGGAGCTGGCCGGACCCCTCTCAGCAGGATTCACAGTGACCACAGGCCTGGGTGGGCTTCCCTGTGGCTGGCGGTAAAGAGCCCACCTGCAGGGCAGGAGGCGCAGGAGGCGCGGCTTCCATCCGAGTCCCCCAGCCCCGCCCAGGCCACGGGTGCAGGGCCGTGGGACCTGTGCCGAGGAGACGTTGGATTGGCAAAGACAGTTCAGGTTCTTGGGATTCTTATCTTTGAAAGACTCGGCGTTCAGCTGTTCATGTCTCAGGCCCCTCGCATGCAGCCCGGTGGACCTGGAGCACAGCCTGAAGACAGCGTGCCCCGGGGGGGAGTGCCCCGGGTCACCCGTGCGGATCTCGGCTCATCCCGCCTTCCTCCCGCTCTGGGCGCACACGCCCGCCCGAGCTCTGTTCCTGGACGTGGGCTCCTAGGCGCGCTGTTCCCCGGGCCCAGACGGCGGCTCTTCACGCTCCCCCAGGAAGCCCCGCCACCCCACCGATTCCGCCTATGCCTGACCGCCCCTCAGCACGCCCAGCACGGACGTGAGGATGGCGTGGGGCTGGGTCGTAAAGCAGAGACCTCTGTGTTCATTTCCCGTAGGAGACGACCCTCCTGTGTGCTCGGTGACTGGAGAATGCACTTCAGTGAGCCAGACTTTTAGAGGCGTGTCGAATGCTTTCGGGTGAAGCAGGGAGCACGGGAGGGGGCCCGGGAAGCAGCTGTTTGTTTTGGAGAAAGAATGCTGAGTGGGGGACGCGGGTGTCAGAGGCGGTGGACGTGACCTTCCCCCAAGGACAAGGGAGCAGGACAGGCCGGGGCTGGTGGACGTCCTTCTTCAGATGCGAGTGCCAGGACTCCACTGGAGTCCTCTCTCTGTTTGCTCCAGAATCAGAGAAACTTATCATTACAACTTTATCTTATCTCATTCCAACTTGTTACCCATTCACTCTACCAAATGAAATGCACAGATTGAAAATAAAAAAGGCCAGAGGACTGTGACCCACCTTCAGGCTGAGTTATCTTTGATTTCCACTTTTCATTTGGAACCCCTTTCTCTCAGATAGTAAAGAATCCCCCAGCTAATGAAGGAGAGTCGGAAAGATCCCCTGGAGGAGGAAAAGGCAATTAACTCCAGTATTCTTGCCTGGAGAACCCCATGAACAGAGAGGAACCTGGCGGGCTACAGCCCATGGAGTTGCAAAGGCTCAGACATGATTGAGAGATTAGCACTTTCACTTTACCTCCCAGGGTTAATATGGCTATCAAATGTATCTTTTTTTAGTCTCCTGATGAAAGTATCAAACATTGGAGATCATGAATGAAATTGATAAATCCTGCCATCTCGGGCCTTGTAGCCAATGTGCAGGGAGTGGGGGGTAAACACGGATGCCCGCCTGACCTTGTAACATTCACCCAGTCTTACCACTTCGTGTGAAATATTGATTTAATGGGTCTGGGAAGAAATAGGAGGCAGGGGCCATGTAAGCTAAAAATCAAACAGGGACCAAGGGCAAGGTCAAAGGAGAATTTGATGCAATAAGGATCTGACAGTATGAGGGAGATTTTAGGATCAATGAGAAACTTAGAGGCCATCTGTCATGACAGGACATCAAGGAAGCTTCTCTTCTGTGAATGTGCCTCAAGGTCCTGAAGAATCAGGAGACCTGAGTGTCAGTTCTCATGTTTACTTTTCCTGTGTACAGCTACCTAGCTCATTTCACCTGGATAAGTACCAGGTGCCTGGATATGAGGATATAAATAAATACCAGGCTGTCTGTACCGTAAGTAATGTGTTGCCCGTGGGCCTGGATATAATTATGTCTGAAAGTCGTTCAAGTTAGATGATAAAGGGGGAAATTCTGATGGATCCAGGTCATGTTCATTATGTAGAAATCAAGAGCCAGAGCTCTTACTGAAGGTATGTTGGAACCTCGTGGCCGGGTGGGTGGTTTGAGTTGGAGTCTATGATGAGACAGTCTACTGGAGTCCTCTCTCTGTTGGCTCCAGAATCAGAGAAACTTATCATTACAACTTTATCTTATCTCATTCCAACTTGTTACCCATTCACTCTACCAAATGAAATGCACAGATTGAAAATAAAAAAGGCCAGAGGACTGTGACCCACCTTCAGGCTGAGTTATCTTTGATTTCCACTTTTCATTTGGAACCCCTTTCTCTCAGATAGTAAAGAATCCCCCAGCTAATGAAGGAGAGTCGGAAAGATCCCCTGGAGGAGGAAAAGGCAATTAACTCCAGTATTCTTGCCTGGAGAACCCCATGAACAGAGAGGAACCTGGCGGGCTACAGCCCATGGAGTTGCAAAGGCTCAGACATGATTGAGAGATTAGCACTTTCACTTTACCTCCCAGGGTTAATATGGCTATCAAATGTATCTTTTTTTAGTCTCCTGATGAAAGTATCAAACATTGGAGATCATGAATGAAATTGATAAATCCTGCCATCTCGGGCCTTGTAGCCAATGTGCAGGGAGTGGGGGGTAAACACGGATGCCCGCCTGACCTTGTAACATTCACCCAGTCTTACCACTTCGTGTGAAATATTGATTTAATGGGTCTGGGAAGAAATAGGAGGCAGGGGCCATGTAAGCTAAAAATCAAACAGGGACCAAGGGCAAGGTCAAAGGAGAATTTGATGCAATAAGGATCTGACAGTATGAGGGAGATTTTAGGATCAATGAGAAACTTAGAGGCCATCTGTCATGACAGGACATCAAGGAAGCTTCTCTTCTGTGAATGTGCCTCAAGGTCCTGAAGAATCAGGAGACCTGAGTGTCAGTTCTCATGTTTACTTTTCCTGTGTACAGCTACCTAGCTCATTTCACCTGGATAAGTACCAGGTGCCTGGATATGAGGATATAAATAAATACCAGGCTGTCTGTACCGTAAGTAATGTGTTGCCCGTGGGCCTGGATATAATTATGTCTGAAAGTCGTTCAAGTTAGATGATAAAGGGGGAAATTCTGATGGATCCAGGTCATGTTCATTATGTAGAAATCAAGAGCCAGAGCTCTTACTGAAGGTATGTTGGAACCTCGTGGCCGGGTGGGTGGTTTGAGTTGGAGTCTATGATGAGACAGTCTATAATGAAAAGTGAGCTAAAGAACCAGTAGCCTGTTCTCATGACGAAGCACTACGTAAAGCAGAAACATTAGAAGGATTAGGGAAGTAATTGAATATCTCTTTTTAGTTTTCTGGACACCTGGGTATTGTATGGTCCTGACACTGTTCCTCATTTATCTACCTCTGAGTAGACAGGGGCTCTGGATGAACCTAAATACAGTACCAATACTGATGTGTTCACCACCGGTCCATGGCCAGCTCGTGAGCGGGACATATTTCATAGCTCTAATGTAATCAGGGGCTATGAAATTTAATCAAAGGCTACAGTATTTCATGCTTGTGAGGCTATTACTTTGAAATATTGTTTTTTTTTTTTTTTTTTTTTTTTTAAGTACCAAGAAAAGACCAGAACTTACATTGGATTTTAAACCAATATGATGAAAATATTTAAAAGAACTTAGATGAGCCGTGTAACATCAAGCTCCGATGATTGGAAATCTTCGTCTGATATCTGAAAATATTTTCCAAGTAGGAGATGAAGAACAACACTGTCGGTGTTTTTATTTTCTCTACTTTGTCTGGTAGAAGATTACTGCGAGGTGGCCAAAGTATGGTGCTCGGTCAGAAAAGAGAGAAGCATTTCTGCTATCATTATCGCCTTAAAGGCTTTAGGGAACAGATTTCATCACTTCAGATTTATAATCATTGTAAATAAACCAGTCACATTTTCTGGACAAAAATAATCATTGTCTTAATGTATGTTTTTTCTGAATTGTTTTTAAAGACAGACACCATGGAGTGATGCTAGGCTGCGTGTGAGACAGTGACACCGGATAGGATCACCCACATCCCGCGTCACATTCATCCAGCAGCCCAGCTTTTGGCTTAGGGCTTAGAGACCTCATCTTTATGGGGAAGGACTTATAAAGACCTTTCAGAAAGTCTCAATATATATTTGCAAGCTGTGTTAGTTGCTCAGTCATGTCTGACTCTCTGTGACCCCATGGACTGCAGCCCACCAGGCTCCTCCATCCCTGGACTTCTCCAGGCTAGAATACTGGAGTGGGTTGCCATGTGCAAGTCAGTGACAGATAATTCCCATAGTGAAGGGAAAACCATGAATCAGAAAGATGCACGCACCCCAGCACTGTTTACAATAGTGGAGACATGGAGACAACCCGAATGTCCATCGACAGATGAACAGATAAAGACAAGGTGGTGTATGTAGATATCTATATCTGTCTCTCTCTGTATATATATAAATGGTATATTACTCAGCCATAAGAAAGAGTAAACTAATGCCATTTGCAGCCACATGGATGGACCTACAGGTGATCTCACTGACGGGAGTGAGTCAGACAGAGACAAATACCGTATGGTCTCACTTATACGTGACATCTAAACTATGACACAGAGGAACTTATGTATGAAACAGAAACATATTCATACGCATAGAGAGCAGATCTGTGGTTGCCAAGGAGGAGGGAGTGGATGGGAGAAAGATGGATCAGGAGTTGGGATCCCAGGCGAAAATCTTGCGTATGGGACTGATAAACAACAGAGCTCTCCTGTATAGTCCTGGGAACAGTATGCAGCATCCTGTGAGAAAGCATAATGGGAAAGGCTGTGAAAAGGAGCGCACATCTATAACTGAATCGCTTTGCTGTATGGAGACTATACCACAAACCACAGCTCGACTCCAATCTAAAAACAAAGAGGCACGTCCGTACACCCTAGCTCAAGGTTGCCTCCAGTCTTTATTGCTTTATAATCATGCTCCCTTCCTCAGGAGAGTTTAACGAGCCCCGTGTTGTCAGTGCCTAACTTTTGGTCTTGCCATCTCACCTCGAGATGACCCCATCTACGAATCACTCACTGGGGGTGGGTTTAGGTGACGTATTATCAGCAAGACATGTTTTCGTAGCAAGTGTCTTTCACGATACACTGACTCCAAGCATAAAACATGCTTCAAAAAATGCTCCCGGCTCTAAATAGAAAGCACGCTTGCCTCCCTCCCCGCCACGGACCATCTTCAGCACGCCCGGCAGCCTTTCCCACCAAGGGCCCCTGGAAGAGCGGAGAATAACTGTCTTTAAATAGTGGCTGATCTTCCTATCATGAATTTCCTGCTCCGAAAACTGAAAGGCCTTGTAATTAACCAGCTGTAAGAACATATAAGACGGTACTAAATTTTCCTTAAGTACAGCCTATTTCAGAAACGGAAGCCAAAATATATAATTAGGCAGGCATTAGCATTTGCTAGCAGCGTGTCTGGGAGGGGCCCCGGGGGTGGGCTCCTGTGAGGGCAGGCAGGCTGGGTGATGCAGCAGAAACCTCCCTCTGAAGGCGTGCCGCTGTTGCCGCGCCAGCCTATCCGTGCTATCACGGGCCTGCCAGTACAGTAGGGTTCCACCTGGCAGGCCTGGCAGGGAGACGAAGCCTTGTCCAGCTTTGGAGCAAATGCTTGCCCAAGTAAATGAAAGCAAGGGCTAATCAGGTCTCTGGGTTCCAGGATGCCTCGTACAAGAAAACAGTCTGTCTTGCCCATTTCCATAAATAAACATGCCCTCTTCTTGAAAGGCGGGGGAATCTGTGGTTGCCAAGGAGGAGGGAGTGGATGGGAGAAAGATGGATCAGGAGTTGGGATCCCAGGCGAAAATCTTGCGTATGGGACTGATAAACAACAGAGCTCTCCTGTATAGTCCTGGGAACAGTATGCAGCATCCTGTGAGAAAGCATAATGGGAAAGGCTGTGAAAAGGAGCGCACATCTATAACTGAATCGCTTTGCTGTATGGAGACTATACCACAAACCACAGCTCGACTCCAATCTAAAAACAAAGAGGCACGTCCGTACACCCTAGCTCAAGGTTGCCTCCAGTCTTTATTGCTTTATAATCATGCTCCCTTCCTCAGGAGAGTTTAACGAGCCCCGTGTTGTCAGTGCCTAACTTTTGGTCTTGCCATCTCACCTCGAGATGACCCCATCTACGAATCACTCACTGGGGGTGGGTTTAGGTGACGTATTATCAGCAAGACATGTTTTCGTAGCAAGTGTCTTTCACGATACACTGACTCCAAGCATAAAACATGCTTCAAAAAATGCTCCCGGCTCTAAATAGAAAGCACGCTTGCCTCCCTCCCCGCTCAGGACCATCTTCAGAGCACCCGGCACACTTTCCCACCGCGGGCCCCTGGAAGAGCGGAGAATAACTGTCTTTAAATAGTGGCTGATCTTCCTATCATGAATTTCCTGCTCCGAAAACTGAAAGGCCTTGTAATTAACCAGCTGTAAGAACATATAAGACGGTACTAAATTTTCCTTAAGTACAGCCTATTTCAGAAACGGAAGCCAAAATATATAATTAGGCAGGCATTAGCATTTGCTAGCAGCGTGTCTGGGAGGGGCCCCGGGGGTGGGCTCCTGTGAGGGCAGGCAGGCTGGGTGATGCAGCAGAAACCTCCCTCTGAAGGCGTGCCGCTGTTGCCGCGCCAGCCTATCCGTGCTATCACGGGCCTGCCAGTACAGTAGGGTTCCACCTGGCAGGCCTGGCAGGGAGACGAAGCCTTGTCCAGCTTTGGAGCAAATGCTTGCCCAAGTAAATGAAAGCAAGGGCTAATCAGGTCTCTGGGTTCCAGGATGCCTCGTACAAGAAAACAGTCTGTCTTGCCCATTTCCATAAATAAACATGCCCCTCTTCTTCCCAGAGGATGCTCGCCAGACCCAAGGGTCAGGCTTTTCTATAATGAATTCCAAGAGAACTCTTTAGACCAGGAGAGAAAACGGCTTGCTTCGACCTGTGGTCTGCCTATAATAGCGATTAAAAGTCACTGGTGATTTTGTGACAAGGATGCTGTGTCTATTTCCAGTCTTGGTTTTTAAAGCTCTGTGTTGTGGCTGTTGTCAGATCAGCTTGGACACTCGGGCAAGAAGAAAACAAACATTTTCTGCTCGCAGATGGATTTAAGTCTATGACTTGGTCTTAAGAAGCAAAATGACATTGGCAGTTGCTATGGCGCTGTCTGATAGTCAAGCTCTTCTGACCAATAAAAGGGAGAACATTGACTTGGTAACTGAGGAAACAAATCCTAATTACTATTAATGAGACTCATTATAATATGGAGTCGCCCGGCAATGAATTTTAAATGTCCCTTGTCAGTTCTTCTATCAGTGTAGCGTAGGGGACAGCATCTGCACTGGGGTGCCCATGGAATTGCATCCTTATTAGCTGATATGGTTAATTTACTTGTTTGGGGACTCATCATGTAGGCAGACAAGGGATCAATCCCTCCCGCAAATCAGTTTTTCCATGTCATGCTAAAAGCTGAGGTGTTTGTGTGGCATGATTTAAAAATCATGTGTTAAAAATAATTGAAAGGAATTTAACTCTAATGATTTTTCCTTCTTTTTTCTACTTGCTCCTGTTTGGGCGAGCACAGATGACCTCACTGTCTCTTGTTATTGGAGGAGGAAACCTGCAGCAGAACTTTTCAGAAAGCTCAAGTCCTCTTATGAACAATTCGAACTCTTTCTTGGAGGATGAATAAACCCTTCCTAGAATACTGTCTTGAAACAGGCATTAGCATTTGCTAGCAGCGTGTCTAGGGGCCCGGGGTGGGCTCCTGTGAGGGCAGGCAGGCTGGGTGATGCAGCAGAAACCTCCCTCTGAAGGCGTGCCGCTGTTGCCGCGCCAGCCTATCCGTGCTATCACGGGCCTGCCAGTACAGTAGGGTTCCACCTGGCAGGCCTGGCAGGGAGACAAGCCTTGTCCAGCTTTGGAGCAAATGCTTGCCCAAGTAAATGAAAGCAAGGGCTAATCAGGTCTCTGGGTTCCAGGATGCCTCGTACAAGAAAACAGTCTGTCTTGCCCATTTCCATAAATAAACATGCCCCTCTTCTTCCCAGAGGATGCTCGCCAGACCCAAGGGTCAGGCTTTTCTATAATGAATTCCAAGAGAACTCTTTAGACCAGGAGAGAAAACGGCTTGCTTCGACCTGTGGTCTGCCTATAATAGCGATTAAAAGTCACTGGTGATTTTGTGACAAGGATGCTGTGTCTATTTCCAGTCTTGGTTTTTAAAGCTCTGTGTTGTGGCTGTTGTCAGATCAGCTTGGACACTCGGGCAAGAAGAAAACAAACATTTTCTGCTCGCAGATGGATTTAAGTCTATGACTTGGTCTTAAGAAGCAAAATGACATTGGCAGTTGCTATGGCGCTGTCTGATAGTCAAGCTCTTCTGACCAATAAAAGGGAGAACATTGACTTGGTAACTGAGGAAACAAATCCTAATTACTATTAATGAGACTCATTATAATATGGAGTCGCCCGGCAATGAATTTTAAATGTCCCTTGTCAGTTCTTCTATCAGTGTAGCGTAGGGGACAGCATCTGCACTGGGGTGCCCATGGAATTGCATCCTTATTAGCTGATATGGTTAATTTACTTGTTTGGGGACTCATCATGTAGGCAGACAAGGGATCAATCCCTCCCGCAAATCAGTTTTTCCATGTCATGCTAAAAGCTGAGGTGTTTGTGTGGCATGATTTAAAAATCATGTGTTAAAAATAATTGAAAGGAATTTAACTCTAATGATTTTTCCTTCTTTTTTCTACTTGCTCCTGTTTGGGCGAGCACAGATGACCTCACTGTCTCTTGTTATTGGAGGGAGGGAAACCTGCAGCAGAACTTTTCAGAAAGCTCAAGTCCTCTTATGAACAATTCGAACTCTTTCTTGGAGGATGAATAAACCCTTCCTAGAAGTTACTGTCTTGAAAAGTGTTGCCCAGGAAAAGTGAAATGTGAGCCATCTAAGTAATTTTAAAGCCTCAGTAGCCACATATTCAAAAGTGAGAAGAAATATGTGAAATCAGTTTAAATTATGTTTTATTTTAAGTCAAGAGATCTGCAGGAGTTTTGTCAACATACAATCTACGTCGACCTTGGAAAGGACTGTTGCTCTCTCTTCTTGCATTCACTGCTTGCTTACAGAACTCCTTCCCTTGGTTGTAAGAGCCCCGCAGGCTGGTGAGCCAGTGACTGATGTCCGCCCGCATGGCCCTGGTCCCGAGAAAGTGCTTTCTCTGATCCTTATGTGAGCAACTGGGAGGCAAGGATTTATTTTATTTTATTTTTTTTAATACTTTAAAAAAAATTTATTTATCTTTTTTGGGAGTGAGGTGGGGAGGGAGGGGGATGGGCGGGCCACTTCTATTGGTTTTTCATTTATCTATTTTCATTCGTCTTTGTTCTTTGGCTCCTGTGGGCCTCCCATCGCGGTGGCCTCTGTCGTCGCAGAGCACCGGCTCTGGGCGCATGCGCTCCAGAGCTCCGGCTCGGTAATTGGACACATCAGTCCAGCCGCTCCGCGGCACATGGGATCTTCCCAGGCCAGGGATCGAACCGGCGCCCCTTGCACTGCAAGGCGGTGTCCTTACCCACTGGACCACCAGGGAAAGCCCGAGGCAAGGATTTAAACAGAAAGTCAGTGTGGTCTTCAGTGAAACACTTTCAGATAAAATGTTTGTGATTATAGTCTTTAGAACCAGTGAATTATCTTACAGCTTTTAAGCCTCAATATTCTAAAATTGGATGATGTGTCACTGCTAAAAGACAAATTTTTTTAAAAAGTTTAAGACATAACTAAGTGTATGAGGGATGAATTTCACTAGTCAAAATGGCTTCAGCTCTTTAGATTATCTGGCCAGGTTTCAGTGGGTGTAAAACCATGGAAAATTTCCATGCAGAGCAAAGGACTTCTATTTATATTACATATGGAAATT
Organism: Tragulus kanchil; assembly: GCA_022376925.1. Classification (NCBI taxonomy): domain Eukaryota; kingdom Metazoa; phylum Chordata; class Mammalia; order Artiodactyla; family Tragulidae; genus Tragulus; species Tragulus kanchil. The sequence continues at coordinate 2,911,103 of JAIOJX010000003.1, forward strand.
AAGCAATTTAACATAGTTATGTAAAGTTGTTTACGTACTTTTCAGTAGTCGAACGTATCTGAAAATGTGTTCATAAAAATGATGTAAGGATTGTATTAATTTTAATCTGCACCTAAATCCAATTTGTTCTTAGTATTGTTTAGAAGACCACCTGGACCCATGACCTGATCCAGGGCTCCTAGTGATTTCAGGACATCAGGTCCTAACTGGTGACACTACCCTCATATGATCCAAGGGAAGACAGAGTTGCGATGGGGGTGGCTTTTTTGTCTTTTAATTTTCATTTATATTGGACTATAGTTAATGCTATTGTGTTAGTTTCAGGTGCACAGCATAGTGATTCAGTTATACGTATACATGTATGTATTCTTTTTCAAATTCTTTTCCTATTAAGGTTATTGGAGAGTAGTGAGCGGAGTTCCCTGTGCTATACAGTAGTGCACAGTAGGCCTTTATTGGTTATCTGTGTTATATATAATAGTGTGTACATGTCAGTCTCAAACTCCCAATCTTTATCTCCCTACCACCTTTGCCCCTGGTAACCCTAAGCTCATTCTCTAAGTCTGTAAGTCTGTATCTGTTTTGTAAATAAGTTCATTTGTGTCTTTTTGAAAAGATTCTGAATATTTTAAAGTGATATCCCACGATATTCAGGGCGTCCCTGGTGACCCGTCAGTAGAGAATCTGCCCACAGCTCAGGAGATGCAGGAGACACAGGCTTGATCCCTGGACTGGGCATGGCCGCCCACTGCAGTGTTCTTGCCTGGAGAATCCGATGGACAGAGAAGCCTAGCGGGCTACAGTCTACAGGGTCGTGAAGAGTTGGGCATGACTGAAGCAGCTCAGCATGCACGTATATCTGTCTTTCTCTGACTTACTTTTCTTAGTATGATAATCTCTAGGCTCAACTATCTGGCTGCAAATGGTGTTATCTCATTTTTTTTTTTTATGGATGAGTGATAGTCCATTGTGAAATAGTCCCCGTGAAAGGCATTCAGTCTGCTTCCATGTGTCGCCGACTATAAACAGGGCTGTAGTGAGCACTGGAGTGCAGGTATCTTTCTGGACAATGTTTTCTCTGGATATATGCCCAGCACTGGGATCCAGGAAGCATTTTCAATCGGCATACACATCCTGGCTCACATCTGGGGTCAAGGGTCTGCGTATTCCTCCCACCGCACTGACGCGATGCTTTGCCCCTCTGGACAGTGCTGAAGCTGAAGCTCTAATACCTTGGCAAGCTGATGTGAAGCGCCCACTCGCTGGAGAAGACCCTGATGCTGGGAAAGGGGGCGGCAGAGGGTGAGACGGTCGGATGGCATCACCGACTCAATGGACGTGAATCTGAGTGAACTCCAGGAGACAGTGAAGGCCAGAGAAGCCTGGTGAGCTGCAGTTTGTGGGGTCACAGAGTCAGAGATGACGACGGACTGAACAGCAGCAACCTCATCTTGAAAGGCTGGAATGGATTGACCAGAGGAGAGAGGATCTGCGACAGGACTCAGAGCCACAGGACCCTGGTGAGAATGCTCCCAGCAAGCGTTAGACCAGCAGGGGCCTCGACGGGGCTCAGGCCAAGGACGGGGAAGCTCTCCCCGGTTTCAAACCGGCGGCAGCACCTAACCCACCTTTGCCCCTGGTAACCCTAAGCTCATTCTCTAAGTCTGTAAGTCTGTATCTGTTTTGTAAATAAGTTCATTTGTGTCTTTTTTAAAAGATTCTGAATATTTTAAAGTGATATCCCACGATATTCAGGGCGTCCCTGGTGACCCGTCAGTAGAGAATCTGCCCACAGCTCAGGAGATGCAGGAGACACAGGCTTGATCCCTGGACTGGGCATGGCCGCCCACTGCAGTGTTCTTGCCTGGAGAATCCGATGGACAGAGAAGCCTAGCGGGCTACAGTCTACAGGGTCGTGAAGAGTTGGGCATGACTGAAGCAGCTCAGCATGCACGTATATCTGTCTTTCTCTGACTTACTTTTCTTAGTATGATAATCTCTAGGCTCAACTATCTGGCTGCAAATGGTGTTATCTCATTTTTTTTTTTTATGGATGAGTGATAGTCCATTGTGAAATAGTCCCCGTGAAAAGGCATTCAGTCTGCTTCCATGTGTCGCCGACTATAAACAGGGCTGTAGTGAGCACTGGAGTGCAGGTATCTTTCTGGACAATGTTTTCTCTGGATATATGCCCAGCACTGGGATCCAGGAAGCATTTTCAATCGGCATACACATCCTGGCTCACATCTGGGGTCAAGGGTCTGCGTATTCCTCCCACCGCACTGACGCGATGCTTTGCCCCTCTGGACAGTGCTGAAGCTGAAGCTCTAATACCTTGGCAAGCTGATGTGAAGCGCCCACTCGCTGGAGAAGACCCTGATGCTGGGAAAGGGGGCGGCAGAGGGTGAGACGGTCGGATGGCATCACCGACTCAATGGACGTGAATCTGAGTGAACTCCAGGAGACAGTGAAGGCCAGAGAAGCCTGGTGAGCTGCAGTTTGTGGGGTCACAGAGTCAGAGATGACGTACGGACTGAACAGCAGCAACCTCATCTTGAAAGGCTGGAATGGATTGACCAGAGGAGAGAGGATCTGCGACAGGACTCAGAGCCACAGGACCCTGGTGAGAATGCTCCCAGCAAGCGTTATCAAGACCAGCAGGGGCCCTCGACGGGGCTCAGTGTCAGCAGAGGAGAGAGGGCGAAGCTCCTCCTCTCCTGGTGGTTTTTCTCAATCTTCTCTGGCAGCAGGAGCAGTCTTTCCCGTGAAGCTAGGGGAGGAAGGGGCGCTGTGCCCCAGACACGGAGGGCAAGGGAGTGGCGGGCAGGCCCCACGACAGGGATGGAGTCTCCAGTCCAGGGCACTTTTACCCCAAAGTGGGCAGAATGCAAATGTCTGATTCTGTTGTGGTTGTTTAGTTGCTAAGTCACGTCAGACCCTTTTGCAGCCCCCTGGACTGTAGCCCACCAGGCTCCCAGGCCATGGAATTCTCCAACCGAGAGTACTGGAGTGGGTTGCCATATCCCCCTCCAGGGGATCTTCCTGACCCGGGGATTGAACCTGCGTCTCTCGCATGGCAGATGGATTTTGGGAAGCCCAAGGATGTGATTGCAAAACCAGTTTCAACTACCTCTGAAGAATCCCAGGGAGGGTGAAAGTCAAAGTCATGGGTACCCAGGGCTTCCAGTAGACCCAGTTGATGGCACCTCCTGGTAAAACCGAAGAGTGAATCATCAGACCATAAGCCCTTTGGATAAAAAAGGAATGATTTCAAGGCGTCAGCGTGGGCTTGCTTCCGGCCCATCATATCTCGTTTTCTTTCTGATGCTCCCACTAGTCTGGCAGCTGCCGGGATGACAGGGACATGGTGTATCTGGGTTTCATCAAAGCAAGTGACAGTGGCTTTTTAATGCTCCCAGAACAGCAGGATGCCATGATCTGACTGATAGTAAAATTGGATGAAATGTAAAGTAGCAGATAGTTGTAAAAAAAAAAAAATGTGATGATTAATGTACTGATAGCCACCTGAGAGGAAGTTATTAGCAGCAAAGCAAAGGGCTCTGATGTGATTAAGTCCAGTCGGGTGCTTTTATCCTTTACTTACTTGAAGACAAAGAAAACATGCTCCTCAAATTAGAGAGGGAGCCAATGACTGGAAGGAAAATCTACTATAGCCCAGGGCGGCACTGAGGTTCAGATAACCCAGACCCGCCAGTAATCCTAATTCTCATGAGTGAAAGTTCCTCCGCCATGTCTGACTTTGTGACCCCGTGGATGAGCCGTGGAATTCCGCAGGCAAGACTACTGGAGTGGGCGGCTGTTCCCTTCTCCAGGGGAGCTTCCCCACCCAGGGATCAGCCCGGGTCTCCTGCACGGCAGGCGGAAAGCGTCAGACACGTCTTCCATACAAATCCCTCCAAGCACAGTCCATGGCCATCAGCTCCAGGTTGGTGAAGATTTCTGCTCTTATCACAGTGGAGAGAAGCTGGCACTTCTCCTATAAGAAATAGCTCCAAAGCAAGGGGCAAAACAGAAATAAGTAAGTCTCACTGTTGATAGAAAGGAAGGAAGAGGAAAAACAGGAGAAGACTCTGTCAAAAGCAACGGACGTCAAGCTTTGACGTCATGGAAGGTGACAGCTGAGGTCTCAGGTGCCAGAAACGTCCACATGCTCAGAGCAAATGGCAACCCCGAGGACCAGACCCAACCTCACACCCACGAGGCTGGCGAGTGGTTCCCTGCACCAATTTAGAGACTTCACCGACTTGCCTTAATCCCAGAATGAGTCTGGCTCTGAGAAGTGGCTGAACACACAAACACAGGTTGGTGATCTAGAGTGCATTATAAAACAGTTACCACGATACAGTCACGCTGAGATTCTTTTTGGTAAAGTTCAGGACATGCCGTAATACACAGTGCTCACAAAGGTGTCAGGAAACAGCTGTCTTCCTACCTTCCTGGGGCAAGTATACCTGGGAAAAACACTTAAGGAGGGCAGTTTGATCCTTTATCAAGGTTTGAAGTACACATAATCTTTGATTCAATAATTCAGATTTTTCAATACTTGGAAAGTTATACAGTATATCTACATGTTGGTGAGATACTATGAAAAATATACAAAGTAGCATTATTATAAGTCAAATGTAGATAAATATCAATTAGTTCATGCTGATATAAAGAAATGATTAAATAATCCTTCACTACAGTGTGGATCAAATTGATTCTACAAAAATAGCTTATCCCTTCTCCAGGGGATTTTCCTAACCCAGGAATTGAACTGGAGTTTACTGCATTGCAGGTGGATTCTTTACCAGCTGAGCTACAAGGGAAGCTCTAAAAGTTAACACAAACACTGCTTAATGCTGGAGTCAGCGTGCAAGGCTGCAGCTCGGGACCCTGCCTCTCTTGGGGGGGCTTCCTTTCAAAGCTGTTTTCAGGAATTTCACTGTGACATCTTTTCAAGCATCTCCTACATAACATAAGCCTGGCCAACTGGTATGGTGTTGGTCAGTCGCTAAGTTGTGTGCAACTCTTCTGTGATCCCATGGATGGTAGCTCTCCAGGCTCCTCTGTCCGCGGAATTCTCCAGGTAAGAGTACCAGAGTGGGTTGCCCTTTCCTTCTCTAGGGGATCTGCCTGACCCAGGGACCAGACTTGTGTCTTCTGAAGTGGCAGGCTTACTGCTGAGCCACCGGCGAAGCCCATTAGCCAATCGGGGCGACTGTCTTTAAAACTGAACTATCTGGGGAAGGCAGTATGTGTTTATGGAGACCCCGACCGTGATACGGGCTCACATGCTGGCAACAGAAGCAGTGACATTGTGAGAAGTTATTTTGCATGTACTTTCTTCGTGCTGGGCGAATCACTGAGGTTTATACAAGTCAAAACACATGAGAAAATGAAACGTATGGTTTGTTTCTTGTTCTTCTTCTCAGGGGCAACACAAGCCTATAGAGGATAAAAAATCCATGGACAAGAATGTGAATTTTTATAAATTGAATTCCAAGAATAAAATCCCTGAAACTGGAAATGGGAAGGAAAACAAAGGTGCGACGGATCACGTGCAATTAGCAAGTTGCTCACATCAGCGTCCGGGTCTGGGCTTTCGGCCATGAGCTGGCCGGTCGTCAAGGCCAACTGTGCATGACCCTAAATTCAACAGGTGTGTAAAGCTTCCAGGACTGCGAGCTGCTGTTTCCTGGGAGGGTTTGGTTACACTGTCCTCCGCTCTCCAAAGAAGCACAGGCGTTCTTACTGTCAAAGGTAAAATCCAGCTTTTCTCATCACCTGGTACATCTCCCAGTTTTTAACAGTTGTCTTAGAAAATGATACTCAGAGTGCCAGACAAGAAACCTCAAGAAATGGCAAAATCACCCCAGATGTGCCATTTTGGTTTTTTGTCGTGTGGTTGACCTTGTTTTCAGAAATAAACCAAATTCAAATTTGCTTTTCATCTTTTCACAGGCGCTCCCCAGGATTTCAACAGTGACCCTAAACCAGGAGGCAAAAAGGGCGTCTCTTACAAGGGTCTGTGTCTTATCACGGTTTGGGGGAGGAAGGGGCCCATCTACATAACGGAGTAGGCTCTCCCAAAGCTGTTTTCAGGAATTTCACTGTGACATCTTTTCAAGCATCTCCTACATAACATAAGCCTGGCCAACTGGTATGGTGTTGGTCAGTCGCTAAGTTGTGTGCAACTCTTCTGTGATCCCATGGATGGTAGCTCTCCAGGCTCCTCTGTCCGCGGAATTCTCCAGGTAAGAGTACCAGAGTGGGTTGCCCTTTCCTTCTCTAGGGGATCTGCCTGACCCAGGGACCAGACTTGTGTCTTCTGAAGTGGCAGGCTTACTGCTGAGCCACCGGCGAAGCCCATTAGCCAATCGGGGCGACTGTCTTTAAAACTGAACTATCTGGGGAAGGCAGTATGTGTTTATGGAGACCCCGACCGTGATACGGGCTCACATGCTGGCAACAGAAGCAGTGACATTGTGAGAAGTTATTTTGCATGTACTTTCTTCGTGCTGGGCGAATCACTGAGGTTTATACAAGTCAAAACACATGAGAAAATGAAACGTATGGTTTGTTTCTTGTTCTTCTTCTCAGGGGCAACACAAGCCTATAGAGGATAAAAAATCCATGGACAAGAATGTGAATTTTTATAAATTGAATTCCAAGAATAAAATCCCTGCAACTGGAAATGGGAAGGAAAACAAAGGTGCGACGGATCACGTGCAATTAGCAAGTTGCTCACATCAGCGTCCGGGTCTGGGCTTTCGGCCATGAGCTGGCCGGTCGTCAAGGCCAACTGTGCATGACCCTAAATTCAACAGGTGTGTAAAGCTTCCAGGACTGCGAGCTGCTGTTTCCTGGGAGGGTTTGGTTACACTGTCCTCCGCTCTCCAAAGAAGCACAGGCGTTCTTACTGTCAAAGGTAAAATCCAGCTTTTCTCATCACCTGGTACATCTCCCAGTTTTTAACAGTTGTCTTAGAAAATGATACTCAGAGTGCCAGACAAGAAACCTCAAGAAATGGCAAAATCACCCCAGATGTGCCATTTTGGTTTTTTGTCGTGTGGTTGACCTTGTTTTCAGAAATAAACCAAATTCAAATTTGCTTTTCATCTTTTCACAGGCGCTCCCCAGGATTTCAACAGTGACCCTAAACCAGGAGGCAAAAAGGGCGTCTCTTACAAGGGTCTGTGTCTTATCACGGTGCAGGAATGGCCACGTCAGGCTGCAGGCTTTGTTACTTTTTTATTGCATGTTGTTAGGTGTCCTCCCCTGGCCTTCACGTCCTCATCACCTTTCTCCGCGTGGAGACTTGCCTACCCAACTATTTGCTATTGACTCAAGGTTCCAAGTTTTCCCCAAAGTCTTGGGCCTTGGGCTTCAAGGCAGTGGTCCTGCCTGATGACCTTTCAAATGCCTCTGAGCGAAATTTGTGTCCATCCTTTGCCAGCAAATGTATCTTGAATTTTTAGACTTAAATGCGCTTTCTCAGAAAAAGTTAGCCGTCATGTTGCATTAATGAAGCTTATTCACTAGGTTAAGCAAGATTCTTGTCTTCTATCGATGTGCACATCTAGTTCCCATTCGTGGTGAATTACGTGGACATGTTGACATAAGAGGGCTTCCCTGGTGGCGCAGACCATCTAGAACCTGCCTGCAGTGCCGGAGGCCCGAGTTCAGGCACTGGGTTGGGAAGATCCCCTGGAGAAGGAAGTGGCAACCCACTCCACAGAAGAGCCAGGGCGGCTCTGAGAACAGGCTCTGCCCCACTGAGGCTTCCTCGGGGCCTGACAGCCGGAGCTGCGGGAACAACCTGAACAGACGGCGTTGGCAGCTGTGGGAACCAGATGCAGATCTGGACTGACTTCAGGAGGTTTGTGGTCTTGTCAGAACGAGGTAAGCGCTCTCTGGAGAGGGCTGGGAAGAAAAGCGGGGTGGGCAGGGGTGCCAGGTGTCCCTTGGGTCCGCCCGAGTTGGCACTCCCAACACTCATGCTGGTCGTGTGACCTTTGTGTCCCAAAGCCGGTCTCATCTTTCCAGCCAGGGGATGTTGCAGGAGCTGCAGATGGAGACGGAAAGTGACGTTCTCATTGGAAGCACAGGCAAGAGTAAACAAATGCTCCCCTCTCTCCCTCCCTGCCCTGGTTTCTATTAGAGATGTAAATATATTCAAATGTTGTGCCTGATACACCCTAGGGTGGTGCTAGGAATTTGCTGCCATAGGCAAGATGGGGAAGAAGGAAGCCACAGACTCCCACCCCCTCACAGCTTACAGACCCTCCCGTACTAGAGTCACTACAACATTCTGCTGCCCTAGGCAACCACCTGCTCTTCCCTTGAAAGCCCACCCCAGCAGGACCGAATTCAACGCAGCCTGGCAGATTCAGATCACAAGAAGACAGCCTCAGGTCAGGGCGAAAAATAATTCAAGTGCATTCTCATGTAGTCATAAAATGGAACAGTCACCCTTCCAGACTAGACTGTTTTCAAGCTTTTCTTCTGAAACCGTGGATCTTCAGTTCTTTGCTGTCAGGGAAAGACTGAAGGCCACAGGAGAAGGGGGCGGCAGAGGAGGAGGTGGTTGGATGGCATCATTGACTCAGTGGACATGAATCTGAGCGGACTCCGGGAGATGGTGAAGAACGGGGCGGCCTGGCGAGCCGAGGCCCAGTGGGGCTGCGAAGAGTCAGACCCAGCTTAGGACTGAACAGCCACAGGAGCACAAATAACATTGCTGTCATGCTTTCTTTGAGATGAGAAATTCTAGATAACTGGTTAGGAAGATGCAAAAGAAGAATGAGGGTTTTTTTTTTTTTTAAACAGGGAACAAGTTTTAAGCTCTAACCCTTTACCTGGTTAGAACACCCCCTTGGCTTCCTCGGGGCCTGACAGCCGGAGCTGCGGGAACAACCTGAACAGACGGCGTTGGCAGCTGTGGGAACCAGATGCAGATCTGGACTGACTTCAGGAGGTTTGTGGTCTTGTCAGAACGAGGTAAGCGCTCTCTGGAGAGGGCTGGGAAGAAAAGCGGGGTGGGCAGGGGTGCCAGGTGTCCCTTGGGTCCGCCCGAGTTGGCACTCCCAACACTCATGCTGGTCGTGTGACCTTTGTGTCCCAAAGCCGGTCTCATCTTTCCAGCCAGGGGATGTTGCAGGAGCTGCAGATGGAGACGGAAAGTGACGTTCTCATTGGAAGCACAGGCAAGAGTAAACAAATGCTCCCCTCTCTCCCTCCCTGCCCTGGTTTCTATTAGAGATGTAAATATATTCAAATGTTGTGCCTGATACACCCTAGGGTGGTGCTAGGAATTTGCTGCCATAGGCAAGATGGGGAAGAAGGAAGCCACAGACTCCCACCCCCTCACAGCTTACAGACCCTCCCGTACTAGAGTCACTACAACATTCTGCTGCCCTAGGCAACCACCTGCTCTTCCCTTGAAAGCCCACCCCAGCAGGACCGAATTCAACGCAGCCTGGCAGATTCAGATCACAAGAAGACAGCCTCAGGTCAGGGCGAAAAATAATTCAAGTGCATTCTCATGTAGTCATAAAATGGAACAGTCACCCTTCCAGACTAGACTGTTTTCAAGCTTTTCTTCTGAAACCGTGGATCTTCAGTTCTTTGCTGTCAGGGAAAGACTGAAGGCCACAGGAGAAGGGGGCGGCAGAGGAGGAGGTGGTTGGATGGCATCATTGACTCAGTGGACATGAATCTGAGCGGACTCCGGGAGATGGTGAAGAACGGGGCGGCCTGGCGAGCCGAGGCCCAGTGGGGCTGCGAAGAGTCAGACCCAGCTTAGGACTGAACAGCCACAGGAGCACAAATAACATTGCTGTCATGCTTTCTTTGAGATGAGAAATTCTAGATAACTGGTTAGGAAGATGCAAAAGAAGAATGAGGGTTTTTTTTTTTTTTAAACAGGGAACAAGTTTTAAGCTCTAACTCCTTCCCTTTTGACCTCTTTTCCAATGGTCTTATTATTGTGTGTATCACATGTCCATTCCAATGTTACCTGGTTCATCATTACACATTTTTTAAAATCCCTCTGATAAAGGACAAAAATAAGTCAACCTGACGGCTGTGTCCAGTGGCTTCTTGGCTTCCAGGCATGCGCTGTGCCCCCGTGTGGCACACGCAGCCGGCCACGGTCACGAGCGGGGCCATGTCAACCAGGCGAGGGGGCGCCTTACACCTTTTGCGCCGTTATCACAAAGTCAGCAAACTGTTAATTCTGCCTGCCTACCCTGACAGCCACATCTGAGTAATAACCAGCAAGGCCGTGTCTGAACTGGAAATTCTCAGATTCCTTCACCTTCTGAGCTAGAACCAGGGCAGGACTCCACACCCCGACTCCACGCCCCGGCGCCTTGTCTGCCCTCTTCCCGTGGCCTCGGGCGCCCAGCCCACAGGCCAGTTCCATCCAGTCCCCACAAGCAGTGGTGGTTCCCTGGGGCTGCAGGGAGCCCTCAGGAAGATGGACGGAAAGCTGCTTCAGACCTGGGACGTGAGCTCAAGACTGTTTCCGTGGGATCCCCAGCCCCGGAGGATGCAGCGTGTGGACTAGAAAAGAGAGCATCTCGCCCTTTGGCAGGATGAGGCCAGAGGAGGACCAGAGGGGGTCTTTAGTGATCGCCACCACGTAAGAATGGAAGAGGCAGCAGTTAGAGTCCAAAGCTGAAGCGTCTCCTACCAGCCTAGGAAGGCAGACAGCGTGCTGGAATGTCAGGGACTCTCCAACAGATCAAAACCTGCGGTTCTGGAGAAGACTCTCCTGCCGTCTGTACCCCTCCTGTTGGAGCCGGTGTTCAGTTGCTAAGTCACTGTCTCCTGGAGCTTGCCCAAACTCACATGCATCGAGTCACTGATGCCATCCAACCATCGCATCCTCTGTCACTCCCTTCACCTCCCGCCCTCAGTCTTGCCCAGCCTCAGGGTCTTTTCCAGTGAGTCAGCTCTTCGCATCAGGTGGCCAAAGTCTTGGAGCTTCAGCGCCAGTCCTTCCAGTGAATATTCAGGGTTGATTTCCTCTAGGATTGGCTGGCTTGGTCTGCTTTCAGGTCAAGGGCCTCTCAAGAGTCTTCTCCCAGGTGGCCTCTGAGTCCAGGATGGAAACGTAACACCCGGTGCTTTGGGTCTTTCGGAAACGCCCTGTTTTCTGATACATGGGTTTAGACTCAGGTTCCAAACCCTGGAAGTCAGGGACTGAAATGACAACATTTCCCAGCCCAAGAGCTTCCTCCATAGCGTTGCTATGGTAACCTCCAGCCAGTGTCAGATAGCTGGTTGCCCCGTGCATGACGGAAGAGGAAAAGATCAGGCTTCAAGGCCAGGTCCTGAGTAAGGGCTGGGGAATCAGGAAAGCCTGGGTCCTAGCAGGGAGGGTTCTGCCGCTCTGAGGGGAGACGCAAGGCTATAGAACAGGTTTGCAAACACTGATCCTGAGCTCCGACTAGTGCGCCCTCATTGTGCTTTGGTCTCGCTACCCTGCATAGCCGTTATCCTTCACCTGTAAATGTCAGCAAGAAGAAATGCAACCTGCAAAGTCTTTCTTTTGTGTTTTCGATGGAAAAACAGACACTGTGGTGGAGAAACATCGCTTCCCTTTCCATCGGCCTCCTGCAGAGCGGGCGTCAGCATCCACGCTGAGCAGCTGAAGGGGCACCGGTGGGTGGAGCTGCCGGCAGATGCTGGGCATTCCAGAGGCGAGGGCAGGAAGAGTTCCACACTTAGAGATGCCCAGTGATGCGGCAAAGCACGAGGAGCACGGCCTGTGGTCAGCTGACATCTGGAGCGAAGAAAAGCTGTCTAATCCTTTTCATAAAATCCATTTGCTCTGAAAACACAAGGACACGAGATTTAGGATTGAGCCATTCTGGTCAGGGCTTCCCTGGTAGCTCAGCTGGTAAAGAGTCTGCCTAAAGTGCAGGAGACCCCAGTTAGATCCCTGGGTCAGGAAGATCCCCTGGGGAAGGGAAAGGCTACCCACTGCAGTGTTCTAGCCTGGAGACGTCCTGCTCGTCCATGTGTCCCCAGGAGTCGGGCACGACTGAGCGACGGCACCTTCACATGTCCATCCTGTTCAGATATGTCCTTTGATTTTAAAGGACCACCAGTTCTCTGTACTTGAAACGTAATATTGAGGCCGAGATTACTGACTTGCACGAGACGTACCCAGAAAGGAATCCTGATGAAACGTAATGGGAAAATGATGACCTAGTACCGCTTGCTTCCAACATGATTACGTCAGCTGTTTGACGTCTTGCCGGACGAACAAATTTGTATGTTAACAATCCGGGATCGCTGTGGAAACAAAGCGGTTGTTAATTAAGAATTGAAGCAATAACGATGATGCACGGTTATGACTCACCCAGGTCAAACACAGACTCTGGGTTGTGAAACCATGTCTCGATGATCTGATCGCATATGGCTTCAGGCCTGAGTAAGGCTAACAGAAAGCCTGGCAAAGGGGTCTTTGAGGGGAGCCCGGCTATAGAACAGGTTTGCAAACACTGATCCTGAGCTCCGACTAGTGCGCCTCATTGTGCTTTGGTCTCGCTACCCTGCATAGCCGTTATCCTTCACCTGTAAATGTCAGCAAGAAGAAATGCAACCTGCAAAGTCTTTCTTTTGTGTTTTCGATGGAAAAACAGACACTGTGGTGGAGAAACATCGCTTCCCTTTCCATCGGCCTCCTGCAGAGCGGGCGTCAGCATCCACGCTGAGCAGCTGAAGGGGCACCGGTGGGTGGAGCTGCCGGCAGATGCTGGGCATTCCAGAGGCGAGGGCAGGAAGAGTTCCACACTTAGAGATGCCCAGTGATGCGGCAAAGCACGAGGAGCACGGCCTGTGGTCAGCTGACATCTGGAGCGAAGAAAAGCTGTCTAATCCTTTTCATAAAATCCATTTGCTCTGAAAACACAAGGACACGAGATTTAGGATTGAGCCATTCTGGTCAGGGCTTCCCTGGTAGCTCAGCTGGTAAAGAGTCTGCCTAAAGTGCAGGAGACCCCAGTTAGATCCCTGGGTCAGGAAGATCCCCTGGGGAAGGGAAAGGCTACCCACTGCAGTGTTCTAGCCTGGAGACGTCCTGCTCGTCCATGTGTCCCCAGGAGTCGGGCACGACTGAGCGACGGCACCTTCACATGTCCATCCTGTTCAGATATGTCCTTTGATTTTAAAGGACCACCAGTTCTCTGTACTTGAAACGTAATATTGAGGCCGAGATTACTGACTTGCACGAGACGTACCCAGAAAGGAATCCTGATGAAACGTAATGGGAAAATGATGACCTGGTACCGCTTGCTTCCAACATGATTACGTCAGCTGTTTGACGTCTTGCCGGACGAACAAATTTGTATGTTAACAATCCGGGATCGCTGTGGAAACAAAGCGGTTGTTAATTAAGAATTGAAGCAATAACGATGATGCACGGTTATGACTCACCCAGGTCAAACACAGACTCTGGGTTGTGAAACCATGTCTCGATGATCTGATCGCATATGGCCATGCAGGGCACAGGGCTTGCTCGGTACCCGCGTAGGACCCACGGGCTGCGGGGCTCAGATGGCTCCGCCTCCGGGGCTGCCCCCTGCCTGTCGGCCACAGGAGGCCGTGCGGACGGTGATCGTCAGCCTCCACTGCTCGTTAGGATCGCCTGGGACGTATTCTTACTCACGTGATACAGCAGTCCCATCCCAGACACACTGAATTCAAATCTCCAGGCAGGTGTGCGTCTCACAGGTGCTCTAGATGGTTCCAAGAGCATCCAGGATTCAGAACTGGTGTACAACAATCCCCACTCGTAAAGTTTCTGCTCATTCTAAAATGCTGTGTGCTACTGGCCAGACGTCCTGGGGCTCAGTGGTGAAGAGTCTGCCTTTCCTCCTCTCTTCCTGCAGGGAGACTCAGGTGGGATCCCTGGGCCGGGAAGATCACCTGGAGAAGGAAAGGACTGCCCACTCTAGTGTTTTCCCGGGAACTCCCGTGGACAGAGGAGCCTGGCGGGCCGCAGTCCCCGTGGGCTGAACAGCAACAGAGACAGTGGCTCCCACTTGAGATCGTCTCTTGTCTCTTCAGAACCCCCATGGGGCCTGGTACCCGGCAGGCGGCTCAGGCAGCATTCCTGAGTTCCCACCTCACTTGCCTGGGGCTCGGTCTTATAAACTCAGATCTCTAACACGTTCCTAAGGAGTCCTGACGCGGCTCTCCAGGGACCAGGCTTTGCTGTCTCTGCGTAAGCATAATTGACACCCACAAATGCATACCCTGACGTGTAACACATCATCTTGTGATTTAATGATACACATGACAGTCTGATGCTGTAATTTCACACGCTAATGACTTTCCGTACCAGAACCCCCTGAATTAAAGGACTGGGTTTCTGTGGTGGGTTCTTGGTGGCAGCCCGGGGGCAGGCCGGCCTCAGGACGTGTCCTGAGGGAGCACTCTCTGGAGATGTCTGGCGGATGGTCCGTAAGCATCCCTGCTCAGCCTTTCCTGCATTACAGCTGCTCAAGTCTTAACCCAAAGCGGCCGAGCCATTCACCCTCCGGCCATGTCGACTCGCGTGCTCCCTGTCCATCGCCCAAGGCCCTGGCCTGGCGGGTCATGCACACGATAAAGCAGGATGTCGCCTCGCCTGTGCCGTGTCCCCCATCTTCCGGGCTCCCCTGCTTCTGGTACCTGGAAGCTTTGTCTTTTCTGGTTCGCATTGTGGAGCGAGGGCCCCCGGAGAGGGATGGCCCGTGAGCAGAGAGGTGTGTCCCTGCCAGGATGAGCACGGCCACCCAGAGAAGTACACCTTGCCGTCGGCCACCCACCCAAGCCGTGTCTCTGTTTTCTCAGCCTCGGTTACAAACTAAGGAGACGCACCACGTGACCGGCATGGGCATGCAGCCTGGGAAATAAGCGGACCCCGCCTGCGCCCCCGAGGCCCCCCGGGCTGTCCTGGCAGCAGCACAAAGCGCGTTTCGATGCGGACCCTGGCCTCTGCTTGTCTTCACACCCACCGAGAGCCTGCCGGCCCCAGGGAGGCTTGCCCGGTGCGCAGTCCGTGCTTCTGCCCTGGCCTCTTCCGAGGGCCCGAGCTTCCGCTCTTTGGACCAGATGAGCATGCCCGCTGCCCTCCAAATCTGAGTACCGGCGGCAGCGCCCTCCCATCCCGGTGCCCGCGGAGCGCGGCGCGGCGTCCGCTGGGCTCTGGGCGGGTGGGCGCAGCGCCAGTGGCGGGCATGCCTCAGCCCCCACCGCGGAGCGCCTCCTAGTCCCGCACCCACCTGCACAGCCACGCGGTTTATCTCTGCCTGTATCTCTCGTTCTGCTTTGTAAATAAGACTGTCCACTCCAATTTTTTCCACGAGAGATTTTAAAAGTGCAGAATACAGTCGTGGGTGTGGGAATTTAGTGTTCTTTCCCAAAACTGGAACTCCTGAGCCTCACCCCAAGCCGTGCTCAAAATAAAAGGCGGAATGACTATTCCTGTTAGCGACCGACCATCGGTGGCATCGGAAGCTTCTCTGCGCCATTCTGGCTAATTCACTTTAGGTATCAGCAAATGGGCTCTTTCAAACAGTCATGCAAATGGAAATGAAGATCCTCTCAGCCACCTGAGGGGGAGTGGGGTAGAGTTACCAGGATAAAGCATTTATAAGGATCTTAGTACAGTTGGGATCCAAGGCTAGGTTGCAGGGGTGTGTGTCTCTTCATTTTCTCCAGAGATAATCCTGTAAAACAAAGCTTCTTCACCAGAACATACTCCCGTGGGCGAGGAGGGGGCCCGGCTGTGCTCTGAGTCTTTGCCCCTGGGCTGGCAGATTCCATATCAGAGCCCTGCTCTCCTAAGCCCCCACACCCCAGAAAGGAGAGGAGAAAGCTCTAAGGAGTCCCAGGCTAAGTAGAAGACAGCTGGCCAATTTTCAGCTTCCAGTGGGGTCATTCATGAGAGAAACAAAACGAATGCTTGTGAAATTTGGGAGGCAGATTGATCACAGTCTGAGGGCCTGCTCATTAAATTTTAATTTCTACAAAGTGTAAATAAATACAGATTTACTGAAGATCTTTAAAAAAAAAAAAAAAAAAGATCCATGTAAGTGTTGGGAGGAAGGAAAAGAAATTGATTCTTTTATCTTGAACCAAAGTGGAAAATAAGAATTGTTTTGAATTTTCATCTCTGAAAACTTGAGTTTTACATAATAGTTTGGTTTATTTGGAGAAGGGAATCACTTTTCAAAGTGATTTCAGTTTTTCAAATTTTTCAGAGTTTTCAGTTTTTTCCTTTGTTGCAAAATGGGTACTCAAATCGCTTCCTCGATGGATACTACCTGTCCTGGTTTACCTTTGAGTAGAAGGGTCTTCCCTTCCCGTCCTATATCCCCACAGTGACGTAGAAGCCTGCCTTCTAATGCAAGTGCTGGGGCTTGATCCCTGTTAGAGAAGCTGGATCCCACACGCCCTGAGGCCAGAGGAAAGAAAACAACGTACAGCAGATGATATTGTAACAAATTCAATAAAGACTTTGAAAATGGCCCAGATCAAAACAAACAAACAGAGATAAGGGCTAGGGTGGAAGATGGGTCTTAGGCTGTGTCGACACTTGGAATCCCCTGCAGGTCCAGTGGTTAGGATTCTATGCATCCAGGGCAGGGGTGTGGATTGAATTCCTGGTCAGGAAACTAAGATCCGTCATGCCACGTTGTGCAGCCAAAGTACAAGAACAAAAAAGGCCTGTATAGAGACGAACGTGAGAAACTCCAACGGGCTGGAAAGCCAAGAAGGGCCATAGAACCTGCCATAAGGGGTGACTTACTCTAGTTTTGCAGTCAGAGGAGGCTTCCTGGAGGAGGGGGTACTTGGTCCCTCAGGGGTTCCATATTTGTGGTGGTTGTGAGATGCAAGTAACACATCAGTCATTTGTAAAGCTCTGTCCCGGCACGTTCTATGATGGCTGGGACAATTCATTACAGTAAGCTATAACACACTAGGAATATATGTGGTCCTTTTGTTGTTTTTTATTTAGTTGCTAAGTTGTGCCTGACTCTTTGCAACTCCATGGACTGGAGCCCACCAGGCTACTCTGTTCATGGGATTTCCCAGGCAAGAATACCGGAGTGGGTAGACATTTTCTTCTTCAGGGGATCTTCCTAACCCAAGAATTAAACCTGTGTCCCCTGCCCTACAGGTGAATTCGTTACCACTGAGAAGCCATATGCGGTCCCCAGCGGGAGAACCTCCCGTCCTTTATCCTGAAGAGGATCCCGAACTTTTCCCTAATACGGAACCTGGTCCCATTCCTACTTGATCTGTTCTCCACGGGCTGTGCAGCAGGGAGGGGAGGTTTGTTTGATTGGAGAGATGTGCGCCGTGTTGGGTAGTGATTAAACCAGCCCTACAGTGGGGCTTATTTCAAAGTCAACAGATATCTCAACACAATAGTGACCTTATTGGGAGGAGTTATGCCATGTGCCTGTCCTTTCAGGGAGACCTCCTTCCTAGTGAGTAAAGCTCAGGCCTGTCACGGCAAGTGTTAGCTCTTTGGAGCACCATGCAATGGACCTGAGACATGGGGGCGCTCACGGGCATCTCCTTTGAGGCCCCCTCATCTTCACAGTATTGGGCCCGCTCCAGCAGGTGGCCTATAAGGGCTAGGGTGGAAGATGGGTCTTAGGCTGTGTCGACACTTGGAATCCCCTGCAGGTCCAGTGGTTAGGATTCTATGCATCCAGGGCAGGGGTGTGGATTGAATTCCTGGTCAGGAAACTAAGATCCGTCATGCCACGTTGTGCAGCCAAAGTACAAGAACAAAAAAGGCCTGTATAGAGACGAACGTGAGAAACTCCAACGGGCTGGAAAGCCAAGAAGGGCCATAGAACCTGCCATAAGGGGTGACTTACTCTAGTTTTGCAGTCAGAGGAGGCTTCCTGGAGGAGGGGGTACTTGGTCCCTCAGGGGTTCCATATTTGTGGTGGTTGTGAGATGCAAGTAACACATCAGTCATTTGTAAAGCTCTGTCCCGGCACGTTCTATGATGGCTGGGACAATTCATTACAGTAAGCTATAACACACTAGGAATATATGTGGTCCTTTTGTTGTTTTTTATTTAGTTGCTAAGTTGTGCCTGACTCTTTGCAACTCCATGGACTGGAGCCCACCAGGCTACTCTGTTCATGGGATTTCCCAGGCAAGAATACCGGAGTGGGTAGACATTTTCTTCTTCAGGGGATCTTCCTAACCCAAGAATTAAACCTGTGTCCCCTGCCCTACAGGTGAATTCGTTACCACTGAGAAGCCATATGCGGTCCCCCAGCGGGAGAACCTCCCGTCCTTTATCCTGAAGAGGATCCCGAACTTTTCCCTAATACGGAACCTGGTCCCATTCCTACTTGATCTGTTCTCCACGGGCTGTGCAGCAGGGAGGGGAGGTTTGTTTGATTGGAGAGATGTGCGCCGTGTTGGGTAGTGATTAAACCAGCCCTACAGTGGGGCTTATTTCAAAGTCAACAGATATCTCAACACAATAGTGACCTTATTGGGAGGAGTTATGCCATGTGCCTGTCCTTTCAGGGAGACCTCCTTCCTAGTGAGTAAAGCTCAGGCCTGTCACGGCAAGTGTTAGCTCTTTGGAGCACCATGCAATGGACCTGAGACATGGGGGCGCTCACGGGCATCTCCTTTGAGGCCCCCTCATCTTCACAGTATTGTCCCACCTCGTGCTCCTCATTGATAGCTTCCAGCAGGTGGCCTCTTTACCTACACACTTTTCTCCTAAATTATGCCAGTGTGTGGCATCGTTGATAAAGCCCTGGCTATTTCCTTCAGCTTAGAATAAGTGAAGCTTTCTGAAAACATTACCAAAAGGTAACAGTATTGACTACCTTCATTATTTTCACAGTTGAACTTTTAATTTTGTCCAAGTATAAGCTCATCTTCCAGTTAACCGAGTGTGGTACAAACTCAGTCTTAGAATGTGGTTCCCCTCTCCTAGAAGACTGTAGACCAGAGCATGAGACTGATAAAACCACAGGCCAGCCATTAACACTGGCCAGCTTTACAAGCATGGTTTTACATCAGTTATATAAGAGCAACTCAGATCTCTGACTCTGAAATATTTGCACGTGTGTGGATGCATGTGGGTTAAGTCACTTCAGTTGTGTTCAACTCTTTGCGACCTTATAGACTGTAGCCCACCAGGCTCCTCTTCTGTGTGTGTATAGCTTTGCCAAAAATATTTATGTACAAAAAGCAGCAGAATATAACACACACAATACGGCTGTTTAAGGTACTTGGTTGGACACACACACAGCACTGTAAGTTAGAGAAACACAAAACTGTTGGAAGACTCAGAAACAATGGTGTGTAGCTTCAGAGTTCCATTGTGCTAATTCTCAACCTCGACCACACAGGTGTATCACGGGGGAGCGTTAAAGATTCACAGTGTCTGAAAGAAGGAGACGTAATTGGATGCAGACAGGATGGTACAGCCGCAGACGTCACTGTCTGAAATAATCAAATTTCAGGTTTGGGTGGCAGTTTCCAGGCAGGACCTGCATCTTAAGGCTTCGGGGCTTCCAGCGCATAGCCAGGGCTGAAGAGACACTTTCTGGGGCACGTGTCAGCGACGGCTTCTCTCAAATTCCTTCTGTCAAAGCTCTGTCTTCTCTGTGAGTCTGTTTGGACCCTTCAAAGCCCAGATCACAGAGTTAAACGGTGTGATAGCATCCATGCTCTCCCCAGCTTCCTACAGCTGGTGGAGAGAGCCAGTCTTTCCTCTGGAGTCTGAACTGAAGGATAACTCACATTCTGCCACCATCACACCGAAGTAGTCAGCATCCACAGACTGCTGGTTTCACGCTGTGGAAGCTGGGATGCTCTGGAGGTGAATTTCAGACTCTGGTCCTTCACAGGGCCAGGCTGAGACAAGCAGCCTTCTGCAGCCGCAGCCCTGCTGGCCTTTGGGTTATTGCCGTTCAGTTGCTCAGTTGCGTCTGACTCTTTGAGACCCCGTGGGCTGCAGCTTTGCTGGGTGTCCCTGCCCTTCACCATCTCCCAGAGGTTCGTCAAACTCATGCCCACTGAGTCCACGATGCCATCCAACCATCTCAGCCTCTGTCACCCCCTTCTTCTCGGGCCTTCAATCTTTCCCAGCATCAGGATCTTTTCCAATGAGTCAGCTCTTTGCATCAGGTGGCCAAAGTATTGGAAAGTACTGGGGACGACTAGTCTGCTGGACAAAGCCCTTTGATCAGGTGCCGGTATTTCTACCCTTCTCAAGTCCTCCAAAACGCATGGGCTTCGTTGCAGGTCCCTAACCAAGCACAAGGTTCTTTTCCTGGCCTTTCTGTACTTGCTTCTCTCTCTGCTTGGAAATTCTCCCAAATATCACATTTTCCTTGAGGCGACTGTTTATAAAGTTTCAGCTCCCCTGCCCTCGGGACTCTGGCTACCAGGCTCCCTGTTTGCTCCCCTAGCTGGCCTGATCACATCTGACACACTGCATAAACAGTCCCGTCACTTCAGCCGGGATGATGAGTTTGAACAGCAGGAGCGAAGGCATTATCAGAATGTATTTGGTGCCTGAATTTCAAAGGGCAAGTAACAAGAATTTGGATAACAAGAAATTCACCGAAATCTCTGCCTGTCGATGTGCAGTTCTCTTTTTTTGAAAGCCAGGAATCCTTCCTGAGTTCGCTTATGCATTTTGTTTGTTGCTCTCCACGAGTCAGAACATACACGCAGGGATTTCACCTGCTGAGCTCACAGCCGTCTTCTAGAATAACACCTAGCACAGAGGAGGCATTCAGTGTTGGCCAGCTGAGGTGAGGGAGGAAGGCAAAAATTAAAGACGTCCACTAAACGCAGAGGACAACGAAGCAGTCACGCTTCATAAAAGAGAACAACGAGAACACAGGGCAGTGACAGCTGTATGAATGTGATCTCTCTCCCAGATTACTGACGGCACAGGTTTTCCCTCTCAGCTCCGCCCTCCTCGCCCACGGGGGCTGTGGCGTCTGCCGTGGGCGGTGTGACGGCCACACTAGCGTGCGTTTCTTCCTCCCATGTCACGGCTGAAAGACTTGTTCTTACTGCATAACTTGGCTGTCTCGGCATACTGACTTTTTCCCTTTCCTTGTGAAACTGAGACCGTTTTCATTTAAAGGAAGCCCTTGATGACTTCTCTCTGGCATATCGGAGTCCCCGGCCTCTCTCCTCCCGGCCTTTGGGGCCGTTGTTCAACACAATCCGAGTCAGTTGAGCACGGGACATGTGCTGCGTAACAGGGGGCTGGGTGGCCAGGGGGCTACCAGTGACCAAGGGGAGGCACAAGCGGGCAAAGGGACGATCTGTCCCCGGCAGGCGGGCCAGGAGGGGGAGGGATTTCATCCCGCCACTCAGGGCTGAGGGCGGCTTAACACTTAGAAGTCATTCATTTCTGAAACTTCCCATTCAGTACTTTTGGACTGTGCTTGGCTGCAGGTAACCCATATTACAGAAAGGAAAACCAAGGATGGGGGTGTGAGTGACTATATGATTGTTGTTGGTTGTGAAATTCAGACAGAGTGGGTTTAGTCCAATGCATTCCTGACTGCTATATGAATAAAATAGGTGTGTTCCATCATAAATATTCTCAATTGTTTTACTGCTAAAATATCTATGATTTAGTTAC
Organism: Tragulus kanchil; assembly: GCA_022376925.1. NCBI lineage: Eukaryota > Metazoa > Chordata > Mammalia > Artiodactyla > Tragulidae > Tragulus > Tragulus kanchil. The sequence goes on from JAIOJX010000003.1 coordinate 2,932,770, forward strand.
TGTTCTGTTATTAGAAATGCCACAATTTATATCACATATCATTTCTTGAAATGACTTGACTTTATGAAGCTAAAATCAGTAATAATGCATTTGGAAAAGTATATAATTGTAGATAAGCAGTACTATTTTATTTTTCCCCCAAATAAAACACAGTTTTGATGTAGGCCTAATGCTTTGCTACTCTGTGCTGTGTGTAGTATCTCTCTCTCCACATTTTACATTTCCTGGAAGTCTTATGAAAACCATTTATTTTGTAATAATAAGGTGAACAAGATATTTAGAGCAGTCTCATTTTAAAAAATACTATAAACTCATCTTACAGACCCTGCTAGACCATAGATAGAAGGTTGATACATGGAAAATCTGTCATTAACACAATCGAATTACTAATTTTCCAGCCACTAAGAGAGGTTATGGCCAGCAGCAATTTCTAAAGGAAGGTTAAAAGAAAATAAAACTATTGCTAATATTATAAATAATTGATTATCATTTATTACAAAATAATTACCTGTAAGCAATTATCGCAGTTAACCAGCAATTGCTTCGAGATTATTGCTTGATAACTGTTAAACAACAGAGTACATATGGCATATGAAATTCATTGTTTATTATTATTTTTACAAGCACAGATGGCTTAGGACAATCAGGAAGACTGATGGAGAGTAATCTTTTTTAAATGTAATTACCGCATGACTGTGTCAAATGATTTTTTTTTGTTTTGCTAACATTATAATGTTATTTTAATTAAGATGCTACAGACATTAATTTTTCCCACCTAACTAGACCAAAAGGAAAAGATATTCAGGCTATTTTTAAAACTTGATTATCAAAATTTTGTATTTCGTAAATACGAATCACTTTGGCACATTTAAAATTGCTTTTATCTTCGCTGCAAAAAATGCACTTAACGTCTTGTCATTCAGTGACAGCTCAGGGAAGCACAAACTCTAATGGCCTGGCCGGAATAACAAAGCGCCTACTGTGGACAAAAGACAGCGACAGGGGCGGCTGACGGCGCAGAAGGGCACTCAGAGCTCCGCGGGTCTTGGCTAGACCCACGCGGCTATCCGTAAACACAGCACACAGCTCCACGTCACTTCTGTAAATACGGATGCCCAGGCGGCACTGGTGGTAAAGAACCTGCTTGTCAACGGAGGCAACATAGGAGATGTGGATTCGATCCCTGGGTCGGGGAGGTCCCGGAGAAAGAACTGGCATCCCATTCCAGTGTTCCTGCCTGGGGCGTCCCATGGACAGAGGAGCCTGGCGGCCATGGGGTCACAGAGTTGGACGTGCCCGAGTGACTGTCACTTTCACTTCTGTAAACGTGGGGCTGATAATAGGGAGTGATGATTTTCTATGGGGGAATTTCTGCACCACCACCACCTCCCTCCAAGACTCTGAGGCCCAGCTTGCACTTCCTGTAATTAAGCCCAGAACGAGCTCTGTCCAGGTTTAAACAAAACCAAATGTGGGCGAAAAAATAAGCTGGTCCAGGAGCGCGTGCCTTGAGCTCTTGAGCGGACCTGGGCTTCCGAGGAGGGCTGGTGCATGGCCAGTCTCATCCGGGAGCCGGGGGAACGAGGGGCTGGGTTTCAGGGCAGACCCCTGTTCTTGGGTGGGAAGGCAGCCTGTATGAAAGACACAGATGGCCCGCCGACTTCCTGGAGGCTGCTGGAAGATCTGCGTGGTCAGTCCAGCAGGCTGGAGGTCTGGCTCTCGAGCGTGGTCAGAATCACTGCTTTCAGCCACAGATGGCTACAAGATGGCGGCACATATGGTTGTTTCCGACTCGAGTGCCGCCAGCATTGCCATCAACTAGGGGGTGCTCAGATGATCCGGGGCTCCCCAGGCAGCTCCCGAACAGACGCTGAGGGTCCTCCCTGGGGTGCACACGCCACCTATCCTGGCCATGAGGGGTAGGGGCTGCTCTGAAGGTGCGTTGGAGTCCCAGGACCTGGCTGTGGGGGGTACCCGCTTCCCAGTGCACAGGGGTGGCCCGGTGTGGATTCTGGAAAGCTTTCCCCTCCAGCACCTCCCTCTCCTAAGCAACGCCCAGACTCCAGAAACATGTGTCTCTGGAAGACACGTTCCTTTCCACTTATTAGCTAAGCCATATGTTACTTGAAGAAACTTGGAGAACTCAGGGCTGTGTGGTCCTAGAGGCTTGTCGCCGGCATGCGGCCACCTGCCACCAATCCACCAGCAGGTCCCTCGAGCTGGCGACTAGCCCCCTCTCACCAAGTCCCCGGGAGAAGGGGCGTCAGTGGCCACCCAGAGTCTCTTCTTTTTCCTGAGATGAGACCCTCAAGGGCAGCATCTGGCATGAGATGGAGCTCACTTCTTTTCCTCTTCATAGCTTTCCTTGCCCAAGATTTACTTAAAGATTTACTTAAAATTTCCAAGAGTTCAGGCCAGTGGCTCTGGACAAGTCACAGGAATCTCTCTGCTATTGTTCTTTCCTCCATCTTATTGTGAGAACAAACGTTCGACAGCTCCCATCTAAAGAGACAGCGTCTGCCCACGCTGCCTCCTCTGAGTCCTGTCCTGCTCGAGGCGACTCTCAAGTCTGGTCGCACTTTACCATCACCTGGAGATCCTTTAGCCAGCACCCGAACCCAGGACGCACGCCATGCTCACATACCTAAGGACAGAGCGGCTTTTCTCCTGCCTAATGTTAAGCCCTGTGATCTATTTACACTCAATCCCACTAAATAAATACTTACAAAAAAAAAAAGCCTATAATTGTCTATCAGAGAAATGATGCAGAAGAATAAGGCAGAATAACCAAATGTGTCCTTATTCAAGATGTTTTAAAACAAGAACAAAAAAAGAAGCAAGAGAAAGATACTCATGGCTAGCTAGTCATTTAGTCTTCTCTGCAAAGTCATCCATTCCAGTTAAGCAACTTTGTTATATTCCAGAAAAGTTCATGAATTTTGACTTTCAACAGGTTTCAGCCTTGATAGTTTGTAAGGTTTCTATCACAACCTCTCAGCCGTCGGTTAGCGAGAGCAAGTCTAGGTAACAGGTTAACAGGTGAGCAGAGCTGCATTAAAAAAAAAAAAAGCAAAACTATGTGGAAAACCTGCGTGGCTGGACTGCCGACAGCCGCGTGCCGACCCCGCGAACTCCTAGCAAGCCGTGAAGTCGCATTGCTAAGACCAGTCCAACCACACGCTCCGCAGAGCACATCTGATCATCTCGTGCGGCAACTCCAGCCTCAGGTTCCTTTCCTCTTTACCACCAAAATACAGTGAAGTATTTTGTGTGGTTCTTCCTTCATTTCCACTGCTAGAATAAGAACCTTTGAAAGGAAGAAGTCATGTACGGTTCCTGGAGCTTTGTGAGATGCTCTTCCTGGGTTATAATCCTCAAATTTGGCTTAAATAAAATTTTCCACTTCGTTCATTAAAGGTAAAAAAAGAGAATCTTTGATTTCCTGACACGGCGCCCTCACAATCCACTTAGTGATAAAAATAATAATAATAACCCAGAGACTGGGCTGAAAGTCACGTCCACCAATAAGAACAATCATGTCTAGTAGAAACTCTGATTCTTTCACAAGATGCAAGCAAGCAAGCAAGCAGAATTTCTGCTTACACTGCTCTCAGAAGCCTGCACTCAGTAGCTGGGATGAATTTTGCCAGTGAGAGAGATAAACTCTATCGGGTTTTAGAAATACAAATCCAAGGATGACTTGAAGGTTAATTAGAAGTGAATAAAGCCCAGGGGCTCACGTGGGTTACAGGGGGAAACCGAGGCGCTCCTTCCCAAGTGCGGCTGGGTGTTGAGGTCATGTCAGCTAGGGCTCGGCATGCTACCTCAGCACGGGTGTTTTATTTCTTTTCCATTTTTTCCTCAGTTTTATTCTTGTTGAAGTAAACACTGAACTAATGGAAATTATAAATTCAGGTTGCAAAAAACCAGTTTCCTTGTGAACCTGCGTTTGTTTCAGCTTGCCGAGCCCCGCTGGGCCCTGTCCACACCTCAGAAAGCCTACAGACACGGTCCAGCCTCGTGGCTCGTGGCCCCCCAGGGAGCACGGAGTTCCATCTGGGGACCCTGAGCACGGAGGCTGGGCGTGGGGAGGCCACACCCTCTCTCCCGCCAGTGCGCTCCGCGTGTGAGGAAACCCTCCTTTGTGACGGCACACTCCAGTGCCCAGATCAGGCGGGGGTCGCCGGAGAGGCTGGACCTGACCCTGAAGAACTGCGGAGGAAGACAGACAAAAGGCAGCTGCTTCTGTCCTCGGGCAAAGAGCGTGGAATCCTTGACGACGGGCTCGGCGTCCAGCAGATGCTGACGGACCAGCTCCTGCCGATCATCGCCTTGGACAAATGTCGGCTCTGGGGTTTCAGATCTAATTTTTGAGCATTGGTGTGAACGTTTCCAATGTGTCAATATTAATACGTCTCACTTCTCTCTCTGCAGGGAAAGGGGCCCACCTTCCCGTCTGCGCCAGCGGCACCTGGCAGTGCGGCCATCTGCGGAGGGCCCCCACTGTAGCTCTTGGAAGGGGGTTTACATTTCCAGGAACTCCTTTGATCACAGAGAAAATTATCTTGGGGGAGCGTAAGGGAGTCATGCCTGACAGCAATCTTAATGGCAAGAGCAAACTGAGAGATTCCAGTGGCAAAAACTGCGCTCAGAGGGGAGAGCCTCCACTGTGAGCATCGTGGTCCTCGTGCACCGGCTTGGCGGGTCCAGAGCGAAAGCACTGGTGGGGACAGCCCCCCGATATGTCTCAGCATTGTTAATTTACGTCCCATAATCACACTGAGCGAAAAATCCTCTATCCACGGTTCCCTCACAAACACACGACGTAACAAAGACTGCAATAACCTGCGCAAATCTATGACGCTAAGGATGGACGATTCCCTGGTTCTCCTCGTCTGACAACTGATAAAAAGATGAGCTGGAGGAAGAAAGAATCAGTGCAAGCAAGGGCCTATGCAGGGCAGCCTCACAGAGGAGCGAGCCTCTGGAGCCAGCCCGCAGAGAGGCACACTCACTCCTTGCAGGGCAAGGGCCTCAAGAGGCAGCTTTTTAAGTAAACACTGAACTAATGGAAATTATAAATTCAGGTTGCAAAAACCAGTTTCCTTGTGAACCTGCGTTTGTTTCAGCTTGCCGAGCCCGCTGGGCCCTGTCCACACCTCAGAAAGCCTACAGACACGGTCCAGCCTCGTGGCTCGTGGCCCCCCAGGGAGCACGGAGTTCCATCTGGGGACCCTGAGCACGGAGGCTGGGCGTGGGGAGGCCACACCCTCTCTCCCGCCAGTGCGCTCCGCGTGTGAGGAAACCCTCCTTTGTGACGGCACACTCCAGTGCCCAGATCAGGCGGGGGTCGCCGGAGAGGCTGGACCTGACCCTGAAGAACTGCGGAGGAAGACAGACAAAAGGCAGCTGCTTCTGTCCTCGGGCAAAGAGCGTGGAATCCTTGACGACGGGCTCGGCGTCCAGCAGATGCTGACGGACCAGCTCCTGCCGATCATCGCCTTGGACAAATGTCGGCTCTGGGGTTTCAGATCTAATTTTTGAGCATTGGTGTGAACGTTTCCAATGTGTCAATATTAATACGTCTCACTTCTCTCTCTGCGGGGAAAAGGGGGCCCACCTTCCCGTCTGCGCCAGCGGCACCTGGCAGTGCGGCCATCTGCGGAGGGCCCCCACTGTAGCTCTTGGAAGGGGGTTTACATTTCCAGGAACTCCTTTGATCACAGAGAAAATTATCTTGGGGGAGCGTAAGGGAGTCATGCCTGACAGCAATCTTAATGGCAAGAGCAAACTGAGAGATTCCAGTGGCAAAAACTGCGCTCAGAGGGGAGAGCCTCCACTGTGAGCATCGTGGTCCTCGTGCACCGGCTTGGCGGGTCCAGAGCGAAAGCACTGGTGGGGACAGCCCCCCGATATGTCTCAGCATTGTTAATTTACGTCCCATAATCACACTGAGCGAAAAATCCTCTATCCACGGTTCCCTCACAAACACACGACGTAACAAAGACTGCAATAACCTGCGCAAATCTATGACGCTAAGGATGGACGATTCCCTGGTTCTCCCTCGTCTGACAACTGATAAAAAGATGAGCTGGAGGGAAGAAAGAATCAGTGCAAGCAAGGGCCTATGCAGGGCAGCCTCACAGAGGAGCGAGCCTCTGGAGCCAGCCCCGCAGAGAGGCACACTCACTCCTTAGAGCAACGCGGGACAAGGCTTGGTTTCCAGCTTCCAAGACGGGGAGGCAGCTTATGGGAAAATGAGGGGCGAAAACCTCTGTAGATGAGGATCATCCTGTAGGCAGGCAAGAGGCTTTCGGGGGATGAGATTGCCTCTGGAGTCTCCCTCTTCCTGGCAGGAAAAACTGCCTTTACCCGTGGCAGCTTCCTTTACAAAGGGGAGGCTTAAGCTCTGTGTCTAGGCAGCTGGTGGGAGGAAAGAGCTCTATCCACGTCTGGCAGGGCTCGGTTGCTGTTAGTTCAACCAAGCCTTGAGCCAGAGGCGTGTCTTGGGTGGCGCAGCCTGGTAGACTCCATGGCCAGTGCCAACCTGGGCTTGTTTCCGGGGTGGAACGTTGCTGTCTTAACGAGCTCCTTCCAGTCGTAAACACTGCCTAGTCAGAGCTGACTCTACAATACCATTCTAAGTATGAACGTTTTAGTCTCATGTAACACAGTTTCATTGTTAGTGTGTTGCTTTCTGCTTACTATAACCACCAAGGGTGAAAGCCTGCAAGTGGGGGCTATGGAAAGTGTGGTATAAGTTTGGGGTGCCCTTAATGGGGCCATGAATCTGCCTGAAATCTGAGAGAACCAGGCCGATCCCTGGTCTGGGAAGATGCCCTGGAGAAGGGCGTGGCAGCCCACTCCAGGACTCTCGCCTGGGGAATCCCCTGGACAGAGGAGCCTGGCGGGCTGCGGTCCACGGGGTCGCCAAGAGTCAGACACGACTGACGCTACGTGGGGCCGCGTGCTCTCCCAGGGAGGCATCCGCCTCCTGGGCTCAGACGCTGCCCCTCGGTTTCCCAGGGGGCCCGGAAGAGCGGGTCTGGGAGCACAGGAGGAGGCGAGAGCCTGATGACCGCTGCTATTGTGGGCGTGAGGACGGGTTGGCTGAGACACAAGGGAGAAATAAACATGTTTTCGCTTTCGGGAGGTTGGCACCCCGTGAGTTCATGACCTGTGCTGTAGCTCAGTCATGGAATGCCTCAGCGAGGGAATGAATAAAAGCAGGCCCCGCACAGAGACTGCAGTGCAGCAAGAAGCCGGTTTCACGTCTTGACTGAAGACAGATGAGTGACGTGAGAAACCACGCGAGTGCCACCACCGCCCCCTTGGTGCGCTCCCTGGATGGAAAACTGGATGGCGTAGGAGAAGGCGCCTCAGCCACTCTGGCAAGAGATCCGTGCCTTCGTTGGCCACACCACCAAGCGCCATGCTGACGGACTCTGGACGGGGGTCTCCTCGCTGGCGTGGGGACCCCGTTCTTTGGCATCCTTCCACCCAGGGCATCTCTGCCATGTGTTCCTGCCCACGCCTCTCTGTTGCTGTAATTATTAAGATGCATGTCTCTCTATGCAAAACAAAGTCAAATTGTTTGGAAGGCTTTGATGTGAGCAAGATTTTCTTTTAGAACTGTTCCCAACAGGTGCAGGTTAGGCTCCAGTGAATGCGCAGGAGACGCCTGCGTCTGAGTGAAAGGGACGAAGGAAGGGGAGCAGCAGAGCCACAGCGGTCAGACGAGGGGGTCCGGGCACCAGCAGAGCAGGATGTCTCGGGTCGCAGGGCCTTTGGTGCGGATCGCTCTATATGTAGGGGCGGTGAAGCTTTAGAGCCCGGCTCCGAAACCATGGCTTCCACTTACTGGGTGGGTTAGGAAATGACATTTCTCTGAAAACTGGCATCTGATTTGTGAGATTTTCAACCCGATGAGCTGGGAGGGAGAGCTTTGAGGAGTCACAGGTACCTTTGATGAATAGGCAGACCCTCCACCGGCCCGTCTTCTCTCTTCTAAGGCATATTTGAATGTATTCATCAGCCCGGGGACGGGGTCTGTCGTACAAGCAGACGCCTCCTCTTCTGACAGCGCTGCTCCTAGTGTCGCCAAGGCACAGCGCCGTGAATGGCACCGTCTCTGGGGGCTGCAGGAACGCATGCTGCCCAGCAGCCCAAGCAGCCTGGCCTGCAGCGCGTCCCTGCTGAGCGGCGAGGCTGCCTGCCGGGGGCTGGACCCCTCGCTCCAGGTTGCGAGCAGCCGCTTGCTTCCACGTTAGAGATGAGCTCGGAGCTCAGAAGGCTCAGTGACCAAAGCACTTAGGTCTCAAAATGGATTCGAAATCCTCATTTTTTTTAATAAAAGAATATTTAATTAATTTATTTATTTTTGACTATTCTGGGTTTTCCCTGCGGCGGCAGGCTCTTCTCTAGTTGCAGGGAGTGGGAGCTACTCTCTAGTGGAGGTGAGCAGGCTTCTTGTGGCGGTGACTTCTCTTGTTGTGGAGCTCGGGCTCTAGGGCACTCAGGCTTCAGTCGCTGCAGCCCACGGGCTCCACAGTTGCGGCTCCGAGGCTCTAGAGCAAAGGCTCCATCGTTGCGGCTCACGGGCTTCGTTGCTCCGCAGCCTGTGGGATCCTCCCGGATCAGGGATCGAACCCGTGCCTCCTGCAGTTGTAATTATTAAGATGCATGGCTCTCTAGGCAAAACAAAGTCAAATTGTTTGGAGGGCTTTGATGTGAGCAAGATTTTCTTTTAGAACTGTTCCCAACAGGTGCAGGTTAGGCTCCAGTGAATGCGCAGGGAGCGCCTGCGTCTGAGTGAAAGGGACGAAGGAAGGGGAGCAGCAGAGCCACAGCGGTCAGACGAGGGGGTCCGGGCACCAGCAGAGCAGGATGTCTCGGGTCGCAGGGCCTTTGGTGCGGATCGCTCTATATGTAGGGGCGGTGAAGCTTTAGAGCCCGGCTCCGAAACCATGGCTTCCACTTACTGGGTGGGTTAGGAAATGACATTTCTCTGAAAACTGGCATCTGATTTGTGAGATTTTCAACCCGATGAGCTGGGAGGGAGAGCTTTGAGGAGTCACAGGTACCTTTGATGAATAGGCAGACCCTCCACCGGCCCGTCTTCTCTCTTCTAAGGCATATTTGAATGTATTCATCAGCCCGGGGACGGGGTCTGTCGTACAAGCAGACGCCTCCTCTTCTGACAGCGCTGCTCCTAGTGTCGCCAAGGCACAGCGCCGTGAATGGCACCGTCTCTGGGGGCTGCAGGAACGCATGCTGCCCAGCAGCCCAAGCAGCCTGGCCTGCAGCGCGTCCCTGCTGAGCGGCGAGGCTGCCTGCCGGGGGCTGGACCCCTCGCTCCAGGTTGCGAGCAGCCGCTTGCTTCCACGTTAGAGATGAGCTCGGAGCTCAGAAGGCTCAGTGACCAAAGCACTTAGGTCTCAAAATGGATTCGAAATCCTCATTTTTTTTAATAAAAGAATATTTAATTAATTTATTTATTTTTGACTATTCTGGGTTTTCCCTGCGGCGGCAGGCTCTTCTCTAGTTGCAGGGAGTGGGAGCTACTCTCTAGTGGAGGTGAGCAGGCTTCTTGTGGCGGTGACTTCTCTTGTTGTGGAGCTCGGGCTCTAGGGCACTCAGGCTTCAGTCGCTGCAGCCCACGGGCTCCACAGTTGCGGCTCCGAGGCTCTAGAGCAAAGGCTCCATCGTTGCGGCTCACGGGCTTCGTTGCTCCGCAGCCTGTGGGATCCTCCCGGATCAGGGATCGAACCCGTGCCTCCTGCACTGGTAGGCAAACTCCCCACCACTGAGCCCCCAGGGGAGCCCCGAAGTCCTCATTTTTGTAAGAGCAGCTCATGGGATGGACTTGTTTATGTGCTGTCAACACCAGGGTTTTTTTTTTTTTTACTGTAAGGTGTGCAGTGCTCAGTCGCTTTAGCAGTGTCTGAGTCCATGGACCGTAGCCCGCCAAGCTCCTCCGTCCATGGGATTCTCCAGGCGAGCATACCAGAGTGGGCTGCCACGCCCTCCTTCTGGGGCTCTTCCGGACCCAGGGATCAAACCTGCATCTCTTACGTCTCCTGCATTGGCGGGTGGGTTCTTTACCACTATGTCACCGGGGAAGCCCCTCTACAAGGTTAATTTTCCTGGATTGTGAATCGGTGAGCTGTAAAGGACACTCTGCATCCAGATGACAGTCACTGACCACTGGGCTCTCTGCCGGGCTCACTGCTGGCCTCTGCCTGGAACAGCAGCAGGCGTGGGAACAGCAGATGCGAGAGGGGTCAGGAGCATCGTTGGTCAAAGGCACAGATTCCTCTCTTCCCTCCTTCCTCCTGTGCGCCATCCCTCCCTCCCTCTCTTCCTCTTTCCTTTCTTTCTGTCTTCAGCTATTTGTGTGGGGTCTACAGCGGGGCCGACGCTGTGTCTACACAGGTGAATCTTCTGGACCCACTCTGTTGTGCAGACTTTGCAGTCTGATGCGAGGGACAGGCTATAAATAAGTCAGCCACATTTTAAAGTGCCCTTTGAGGTGCTTGGGCACAAGGAACATATTGAAGAGCAGCAGAAAGGCGCTGTGTTCTGCCCGGCAGAGGCCGAGGGCGCGGGGGCCGACAGTCGCCCCAGGTCCCCTTCATCGCTGTCCGCCGGCCTCCCGTCCCTCGGTCGCGGCCCAGCGGCCGCTCACAATGGTTCCTTGGTGCGGCCGGGTTGGCACTTTCTCTTTCACGTTCTGTTGCTTCAAACAGAAACGCCACTATCCTCCGCGCCCCTTGCACAGGGAAGCTGTTTTCTCATTCATCGGATCCTCCAGAGCTGTCTGTTCTGTGCAGATGTTGGCGGCAGGATCGCAGCACCTCTCCTGACACCCGCACACGTCTGTCTTTCTAACAAAAACAAACAAGCGGCCACGTGTGCAGGCAAGGTCGGGTTGGAAATAGCTCGAGATCGAGGCCAGCCCACTCGTGTGAGAGACCAGGTCTTCGTCTCAGGGAGGCGTCCTTATCATTACGTGGTGGAATTTAGCTGGAAAGGGCATTCTTCTCTTTCAAAGGTCATAGCTTCGGGGACAGAATGGCGGAACGGCTTGTCTCCTCGGGGGCCCTGGTGGCCAACCGGCCCTGGGGGGCAGAACAGGTGGAACATCAGACATATCCTCTTGATCAGAGCCTGTGGCTGCGGTCCAGTCCATCGGCTGTGTCTGACTCTGCAGGCCCGTGTTTTGCCGCGCGCCAGGCCTGCCTGTCCTTCACCGTCTCCCAGAGCCTGCTCAGGCTCAGGCCCGCTGCGTCAGGGGCGCCACCCAACCATCTCGTCCTCTGCCAGCCCTTCTCCTCCTGCCCGCCGTCTCTCTCAGCAGCTGTATTAGACCCCGGCAGCCTTTCTGAGTGACGGCCTCAGAGGCCATGTCACTGCATCCAGAGCCTGTTAAATGTATGAATAATCTTCTAGAAAGCCGTCACCACCTTCCGCTTGACTAGGAAAGCGCACTGCACGCAGCTGCGCTTTGTGGAATGGGCCGTGACCTGTTGTATTTGGAATGACCCAGATCTTAAGTCAGACGGATGGAAAGAACTCTCGGTCAGTCGCCTCTAATTACAGGAAAACCGAGTGCTCTCTGGCCTTGGTCATCCGTGGACTGTGTGATGGAGCAGGACGCTGGAGGGCCTTCCCGGGACAGGGCTGGCCTCCCCGTGTCCTCGGGGCGGGCGCCTCTCTGAAGTCCTGTGGAGTCGACAACAGTTTCTGATGCACATTTCCTGAGTTGTTTGGCAGAGTAACCCCCCGCCCGCCCCCGTGAAAAGATGTTAAGTACTTGATGATGAAGAATGCACAGCCCCAGGCCTCCGGGAGCCTAAGCACTGGGAAGGCTCACCCCTGTGCCCTGCCCTGTTACCTTACCACCCGCCTATCAGAGCTGATGGCCCACCCTGAGACCCCCTCTCTCACCTGGCTTTGCAAAAGCCCTTCAGGCGCTTAGGCTTTTCACAGCCTGGGTCACCTGGGTCTGTCTTCTGGCTCCGCCTGCAATAACATTTGTTTGGCATCAGGGTGTGGGGGGCACAGGGACTCGTGTTGTTTTCATATAGACTGCTTCATCGTATACTTCTGAGAATTTACACACGCTCTGTTGGTGACCCAATCGACACCTGATTCAAACAACTGAAAATTACAGACTGGGCTGACTCATACCATCGGGCAGTGTCCTCATTTGTCCGCTTTCTCTACCGTTCCTCCCGCCACCGCTCGGCAGCTTCCTCTCCTCCCCCTTCCTTTAGGACGAAGCAGCACCAAGAGCAGGATGGCCAGGGTGGTGGGGACGGCCCTGGGGAGCCGCTGCTTTGGAACCTGAGGCTACCAGGCTCTCCCCAGGGCGCATAAGGCTAGGCTGATAACTTTGACACATGGAAAGCATGGTGAGGCTAGACCCTACATTTGCCAAGATTAAAACAACTTATTTCATCATAGGTGATACTTTGACCCTTGTAGAGAAAAACTACAATATCATAAATTATGAAAAAAAAATCGCTAGTCATCTCTTAGCTAATATCACTGCTTGACATTAATATTTGTTTCCAGAATTTTCTCCATATTTGCGTGTTTGTGTAGATAATTTCTGAAAGATTCTGTTATAATTTTTTTAAAATATGCCTTATGAATTTGCCTTGCCAATACATTGCCATCTGTTTTATCATTCATAACGGACCCACATTGTGTATGTTCACAATATGTGTTTAATAATGCCGCTGTTACTTCTGTTTCCAATGACTCCCATTTAAAAACCGTGTTGTGAACACTCCCATGCATGTATTTGTGAATTCGTCTTCTTTATTTGAATTCACTTCTGCCGGTGGAGCTCCTGGGCCAAAAGTTAGCTGACGTTTGAACTTTGATTCCTGTGACAAGAGGTTTACAACCAAATAGCCCTAGAAGAAAAGTGCCTTAGGCTGGTTCCAGGCGGAGGGGAGAAGAAGGTTTTGGGGTTGAAGGACGATAGGGCCGGGGTGGCCCTTCCGGCTCTGTGGGCCTTCGTCCGCAGGTTCAAATCCGTCTAAACCTAGTCTCTCTTCAAGACCAGCTTCTTCCAGAGCTGACCTCACCAGCAGTGCCCCCTGAGCCCCTAACGTTTCCATGGATTTCGTGATTATTGAGAAAAGGCTCCGAGAGAAAAGAGCAGGTGGGGGTGGGGGGTGGGAGCGGGGAGGGTCACGGCCTTGACGGCTGAGACAGGACCCCCCGGGATGGGGGATGCGTAAGCTGGGGTTGGGAGACGGGTGCTACCTGGACCATTTTACTTCTGGGGAAGAATTTTTTTTTTTTAATTGGGAATATTTACACAAAGAGATGGTTAGGTAGCGTCACTAACTCAGTGACATGACCTTGAGCAAACTCCCGCAGAGGCGGGAGGCCAGGGAGGCCTGGTATGCTGTGTCCACAGGGTCCCAAAGAGTCGCGCACGGCGTAGGGGCTGAACAGCCCCCACAGCAGACAGGCGGACGGGGAGGACCCAGGAGTGCGGGGGGACCCGAGCACCCAGGGGCCGGCTGCTCACTGTCATCACGCTCTGGGATCACTCAGCAGGTGAACTCACATGGGGTCCAAAGCAGGCTGGGACAGGAAGAATCCGCGTGCGGTGCAGGAGACCCAGGTTCAACCCCTGGGTGGGGAAGATGCCCCGGAGGAGGGCATGGCCGCCCACTCCAGTCTTCTTGCCTGGAGCCTCCCGTGGACCGAGGGGCCTGGCGGGCGACCGTCCCCGGGGTCGCGAAGGGTTGGACTCGACTGAGTGACAGATGCACTAGCGTGTGCACACGAAGCCCAGTCTCCCAGTGCCTCCCCCCGCCGCTGCACAGTGTCCACGGGGCCAGTCTCCGCACCTGCCTCTCTAACCCTCCCTTTCATGCAGTGTCCACACGGTTTATTTGAATTCACTTCTGCCGGTGGAGCTCCTGGGCCAAAAGTTAGCTGACGTTTGAACTTTGATTCCTGTGACAAGAGGTTTACAACCAAATAGCCCTAGAAGAAAAGTGCCTTAGGCTGGTTCCAGGCGGAGGGGAGAAGAAGGTTTTGGGGTTGAAGGACGATAGGGCCGGGGTGGCCCTTCCGGCTCTGTGGGCCTTCGTCCGCAGGTTCAAATCCGTCTAAACCTAGTCTCTCTTCAAGACCAGCTTCTTCCAGAGCTGACCTCACCAGCAGTGCCCCCTGCGCCCCTCACGTTTCCATGGATTTCGTGATTATTGAGAAAAGGCTCCGAGAGAAAAGAGCAGGTGGGGGGGTGGGGGGTGGGAGCGGGGAGGGTCACGGCCTTGACGGCTGAGACAGGACCCCCCGGGATGGGGGATGCGTAAGCTGGGGTTGGGAGACGGGTGCTACCTGGACCATTTTACTTCTGGGGAAGAATTTTTTTTTTTTAATTGGGAATATTTACACAAAGAGATGGTTAGGTAGCGTCACTAACTCAGTGACATGACCTTGAGCAAACTCCCGCAGAGGCGGGAGGCCAGGGAGGCCTGGTATGCTGTGTCCACAGGGTCCCAAAGAGTCGCGCACGGCGTAGGGGCTGAACAGCCCCCACAGCAGACAGGCGGACGGGGAGGACCCAGGAGTGCGGGGGGACCCGAGCACCCAGGGGCCGGCTGCTCACTGTCATCACGCTCTGGGATCACTCAGCAGGTGAACTCACATGGGGTCCAAAGCAGGCTGGGACAGGAAGAATCCGCGTGCGGTGCAGGAGACCCAGGTTCAACCCCTGGGTGGGGAAGATGCCCCGGAGGAGGGCATGGCCGCCCACTCCAGTCTTCTTGCCTGGAGCCTCCCGTGGACCGAGGGGCCTGGCGGGCGACCGTCCCCGGGGTCGCGAAGGGTTGGACTCGACTGAGTGACAGATGCACTAGCATGTGCACACGAAGCCCAGTCTCCCAGTGCCTCCCCCCGCCGCTGCACAGTGTCCACGGGGCCAGTCTCCGCACCTGCCTCTCTAACTCTAGGTGCAGACAGACCCCTCTCTCTGTTGCTCTTATAGAAGTCAGTGACTGGGGGGAGAATGGAGTGAGGCGCCTCATAAAATTGTCTCGCTGATTAACTAAGACAAGAAAGGAGACCTGACCGGGGACAAGTCCTCCAGCGGGGACCTGGGAAGGGGCAGATCTTACCGAGCTTCCGCCAGAGTTCAAAGTCCCCCATTTCCTTCCTGGGACTTGGGGAAATACAGTCCTTCTGTCTCCTTCTGGAGTCTAAGGGAACACGTTTTCCTCCTCAATCTCCAAAGAAGGCAAAGGAGAGAAGGCCTGGGCGGGGCAGAAGTTCTCGGGGCCGACGGCTCACATTCCTGGGTCCCCGAGGAAGAGATGACTCCAGAGAAGGGCGTCCATTTCAGTTGATGAGCCTGTTCCCCAGAATTGCGCTTTTGGGGATGGGTGGATTGCTAGGAAGGCTGTCCTGGGCTATGAGCCAAGTGGGTGAAGGTGGAGGAGGGGCAGGAGGCAGCTGGGGACGGGGTGCCAGGAACCCAAGGCCAGCCCGCCCGCCTCGAGGGACGTGGGACCTGTGGAAAAGTCTTGTTTCTTCACTGAGAGTCTCCTCGGATTTCACGTCTTTCAACCTGAAATAGCTTCGGTGCTTTCCACATGAAATCTCTAGCTGAGAAGCAGGGCAGGGAGATCATCTTGGAAGCAGGCCACCCCTGTGACCTTCACCCCAGTATTGGCCAGAGCCCTTTCCCTAAAATTAGCCTTTGAACGGGAGGCTAGGCCAAGTGAGTAAGAGTTGGCTGTGAGGACGTGTTTTGTCTGGAGGGATCTAGAGAGAAGCTGGACCCGGGGCTCCAGGAAGCTGCCCGTGCAAGTCCACGGATCCTCTCACAGCTGTGCTGTTGGGAGCAGGGAAGAAAAGAAGGAGGCAGCCTTTCCTTCTTCATCAGAGGCTCGGCGTGGTTTTAAAACAAAGAAAAAGCAAAGCAAAACAAAACCTCTCTAGGCAACCCATTCTTAAACGAGAAGACAGTCTCTCTGGCAGCGAGGCATTCCCGAGCTCTGTGGATTGCGCAGGTGCTTAGGTTTGCTTCTCTGCTTTGTGACTCAACACACACTTCTGGGGTGATAGTCCAATGAACACAGAGTGAATCGCTCCCCAGTCACAGGGTTTTCAAACACAAGGCCCCGGTCAGCGGCCTTTCCTGATGTGATAGTTCATTTTATGTGTCTACTTAGTTAGGCCAGAGTGCCCGTATCTTTGTTGAAATATTATTCCAGAGGTTTCCAGGAAGGTCTTTTTAAGATGAGATGTGCACACATGCTAAGTTGCTTCAGTCATGTCGGACTCGCTACAAGCCTATGAACTGTAGCCCACCAGGCTCCTCTCTCCATAGGATTCTCCAGGCAAGAAGACTGGAGTGGGTAGCCATTTCCTTCTTGAGGGGATCTTCCTGACCCAGGGATCGGACCTGTGTCTCTTGTGTCTTCTGCGTTGGCAGGTGGGTTCTTTAGCAGGAACGCCACCTGGGAAGTCCAAGATTCGATTAGCATTTGTATCTAAGTAGAGGCTGAGGAAAGACGGCTACCCTCTCAGGCGTGGGTGGGCCTCATCTAATTAGATGAAGATCTGGATAGAAAGAAGACTGACTTCTCTAGGCAAGGAGGGAATTTTGCCAGAAGAGGGCTCTGGACCTGACCTACGCATTGGCAGTCCCCCGGTCTCCGTCCTGCTGACCCACCACACAGATTTGGCATTTGCTCTACAAGCTTTTCAGGTCTCGGGGTTCAAAAGAAGTCAGGCTTCTCAGCACCACCTCTTGGTTCTGCTTCTCTGGAGAAACCTGACTAATGCACCTGCCATCCTGGATCTACTTTTTTTCATTTTCTTTTTCTTTTTTTAAAATATTTGTTTCTTTGGCTGCACGGGGTCTTAGTGACAGCTTATCCACAAGCATAACAGAAGGAAACTGGTCCTGACCTTGCAAAGACCTGTTGCTTGTTGCTGTTTTAGGCACTCAGTCATGTTCGACTCTTTGCAACCCCACAGACTGCAGCCCGCCAGGCTCCTCTGTCCATGGCTTTTCCAGGCAAGAAGACCGCAGTGGGTCACCATTTCCTTCTTGAGGGGATCTGCCTGACCCAGGGATCGGACCTGTGTCTCTCGTGTCTTCTGCGTTGGCAGGTGGGTTCTTTAGCAGGAACGCCACCTGGGAAGTCCAAGATTCGATTAGCATTTGTATCTAAGTAGAGGCTGAGGAAAGACGGCTACCCTCTCAGGCGTGGGTGGGCCTCATCTAATTAGATGAAGATCTGGATAGAAAGAAGACTGACTTCTCTAGGCAAGGAGGGAATTTTGCCAGAAGAGGGCTCTGGACCTGACCTACGCATTGGCAGTCCCCCGGTCTCCGTCCTGCTGACCCACCACACAGATTTGGCATTTGCTCTACAAGCTTTTCAGGTCTCGGGGTTCAAAAGAAGTCAGGCTTCTCAGCACCACCTCTTGGTTCTGCTTCTCTGGAGAAACCTGACTAATGCACCTGCCATCCTGGATCTACTTTTTTTCATTTTCTTTTTCTTTTTTTAAAATATTTGTTTCTTTGGCTGCACGGGGTCTTAGTGACAGCTTATCCACAAGCATAACAGAAGGAAACTGGTCCTGACCTTGCAAAGACCTGTTGCTTGTTGCTGTTTTAGGCACTCAGTCATGTTCGACTCTTTGCAACCCCACAGACTGCAGCCCGCCAGGCTCCTCTGTCCATGGCTTTTCCAGGCAAGAAGACCGCAGTGGGTCACCATTTCCTCCCCCAGGGGATTTTTCCAACCCAGGGATCAGACCCGCATCGTGTTGCAGCTTGTGGAATCGTTTCTTGCAGCGTGTGGCCTCTCTAGGTGCGCCGAGCAGCCTTGGTTGCCCTGCGACATGCGGGACCGTAGCTGCCCGACGGGGGACTGGACCTGCAGCCCCTGCGTTGGAAGGTGAGGTCTTAACCGCTGGACCACTGGAGAAGCCCCTCTTGTTTTACTTGTAAAGACTTAGGGCAGACATCCTCGGGAACACAGGCCAAACCAGAGTTAGCAAATTCGAACACAGGGTGCCCCAGTCAAACTGGCATTTCAGATGCACAAGAAATAACTTTTTCAGTCCCCGCACACCACATGCAATGCCTGGGACATGCTTATACTAAAAAGTTACTTGTCATGTATCTGAAATTCAAGTGCAGCTGGCCGGCCTGTGTTTTGTCGGGCATCCCTCTCTGGAGGGGCTGGTCCACTCCTCTCCATGCTTGGGGTCCCGAGCTGGGAGGAACCCACCGTTGACCTTATGACCTCCTCAGAACCTCCTCCCTGTCGCTCCTCATCTCAATGAATGAGGCCCTGAGAGGTTTCTACCGTACCTTCTATCAACTGCATCTTTGCAGTGGGCTTTCCTGGTGGCTCAGCAGTACCGAGTCTTGAGAGGGTTCACCAAGGCTTTCTGGAAGGATCTGGTCTGACCTACTCGGGAAAGGTCAACTGCAGCTGAGGGACACATGTGTAGAGTCATCATGGGGCTGTCACGGAAAACCAGCCAGCTTGCCCAGGGCGCCTGGGACCTCTGGGAAATGGTGGGAAACACTTCTGAGGAGGCAGGGCAGAGCCTGGTCATGAACAATCTCAGAAGCCAAGTGCACAGGGTGGACTTGCTCTGGGGGACGCAGTGAGCCTATCAAGAATTCGACGGGGGCACGCGGGTGTCGACGCTGTCTACACGGAGCAGAAGAGGAGCGCAGGGTGGCCGGAGGCTGCGGGGCCGAGTAGGGGAGGCTGGGAGGGGGCGTGGGAGGAAGAAGGGATTTGGTTCCGGAGCCACTGAGAGGCTCAGTGCTCTCTGAAGTGTGGATGACCCCTGGCTTTACACTTGACCCCTGACACTGTCCCCATTCCCCGTGCTTGGTTAGAGATCCACTGTTTTCATTGTTGTTGACTCTCTCAGTCGTGTCCAACTCTCTGTGACCCCATGGACTGCAGCATGACAGGCTTCCCTGTCTCCTGTCAGTACAGGAGGCGCAAGAGACTTGGATTTGACCCAAGGGTCGGGAAGGCCCTCTGGAGAAGGAGATGACAACCTATTTCAGTATTCTCGCCTGGAAAATCCCATGGACAGAGGAGCCTGGAGGGCTACAATCCCTGGGGTCACAGAGAGTTGGACATGACTGAAGTGATTTGGCGTGCACACACACACACATACATGCACATACACACACACAAAAGAATTAGAAGATTTCATTTCTCACTGAAAAGAAAAAGGAAATGTGCATGCTGCAGATGACCTGCTTTGGGTTTCTAGAAGGTTCTGGAAAAGATCAGAGGTAGATGCAAGTTAGATTTGATGCTCAGGGCCCAGTCCTCATTCAGAACAAAGGAGCCTGGATTCACACTGTCTCGAGGCCCATTTTAGCAAGTTCGATCTTTCCATTAACCCCTGGGAACCATAATGCTTTCCTAATGCCAGTTAATTAACAAATTCCTGTGTGTCACCAAATGGATTCCCGGCCGGCTTTCGTGTGGTCCCAGGCTTGCAGCCCAGCCTTTGTTCTCCACCGCTCTTCCTGTGGGCACACGTCCCTGTGAATCTCCAATGAGCCGCCTAATTAACCTGCAGCCCCTCCCGCGGGAGGGGAGGGCTCCGACCAGACCATTATCTTCGCTCCGCAGATAGCAACAATGCAGAGGGCCGGCCGAGGTCACGGGAGAATTAGCCACCGAGACAGAATCAAACCCCGTTTCCTAAGCCCCGCTCCTCTTATTCTGTTCCCTAGACAACCGGGTTTGGTGCTCTGGGTCCAAAATTAGTCAGTGCAGCAAGAGGACCTTGCCACCTGGTGACGATCTCCTGTTTGCTTGGTCCGCGTGACCCAGCGGCTGCCGCAGCTCCACAGGCGCCCAGCAGAAAGGCCGGAGCGACGCTTACTTGGAGCATCTGTCATGCAGGATGGTTTCTAGCCCCCGTCCTGGAAGCTGTCCCCGTAAAAACCCGTCATTTACCTGAATTACCCAACGTCTGGGGTCAAGCGGGATGCATGGTCCCTCAAGTGTTCTGTAGTGAATAAAATGTGGGTGAAATGTTTTGTTCTCAATGTGAACTGTGATGACCACAAACGAGATGACTTGTGTGTGTGTGTGTGCATGTATGTGTGGGTGTGCATGCCGTGTGTGTGCTTCTGCATTCTGCTGGGCCTCAGAGCGGTTAATGGCACTATGGTGGCCAGAGACGTCTTTTCCCATCACAACGAGACACGCCTCCACGGCTCTGTCGGGCGAGGCACGGGCCTCTGTTTTCAGAGCAAGATACCTGGCAGGGAAGAGTATCCACCCAGGCTGTCCTCATTCCGTTCAGCAAATGCGCGGGAAGCAGCACCTCTGGGGAGTCAGGGGCTGTGAACAGGCAGGCAGGGGTCCCGGGCGGGCTGCCCGACCACCTTCCCCGTGGGCTTGTTTGGAGATCAGATGGGCAGCTGTGACCTCCTGACGTCCTCCGGCTCAACCGTCTGAGAGCACTCTGAGCACTTCGACACATTTATCTTAGTTGTGATGGTCAGTTGACTCTGAAGGCTTAGAGTCCGCCTCCCTCCTCCCCAACATTAACCGTAAACAACTTCTTAAGCAGATCCTGGGAACCAACTAAAGAGTGATTAGTGGCATTCCGTGGAGTCACTAGAATGGAATTCCAGGGTGGACCCCTAGGTGAAGGGAGAGTGGTGGATAAGGCAGACACGTTCTTGGGATTCCAGGTTTCAGCTGGGGCTCTGAGTGGTCAAGAGCAGCGCTGGGTTCCTGGGCTTCTGGGCTTCTGGGGTGCCGACCAGATGCCTAGGAGAGCATACTGGACCCTGTCAGCTGTTAGCACTCAGGACAATCCAGGCAGGGTCACTGGAAGTGCTGAAACCTTTCTGATATTGGCTGTGTCTGCTTAGAGAGTGAATGCAGCCTTTATACGACGATCGTGCCGTTCTCTCCCAGGCTAGCTATCAACTCGCTGCCCTGAAAAGCTCCACAATTGTTACTAATGTATTGAAGTTGATTTTCAAGGAAATAGGCATTCTTTCCATTTGGAAAATTGCAGCCAACAAGAGACATTCTATTTATCACGCACTTAACTTCTGAGACATAACGAATGGTCCTCCTGATAATTATCAAAGCTGAATGTCTATGGAAGAAACACCCTGTCCATAAATCTGAAAAATGGCTTATCCTTATAAGTGAATCATGTCTCAAAATTTGGAAATCATTACGAACGTTTGCTGACTGGTTACAGCTGACACATGGTAAATAGAAATGTCGTTTCTTTCATGAGCACCGAAAAAGCCCACTTCTTCCCCTCCTCCAAAGTCTTCTGTGCACTTTGATGAATTGGTCGATTATTGCAAACAATATCGTTGCACAAATAGACATTAACTTGAATGATGGCGACCTGTCACTTCCTGGGAATTGCATTCGGGGTGTCCCCCTTGGACAGCTCGCGGAGCCTTGTCGTCTGGCCTGTTTTTATGCAGCAGGAAAATAGGCTTTCTCAATGGATCACTTCATCACAGGTGTCGTACCTACTGAGAGACATCCTCCTGTCAAGACGGGCAGCCTTCCTCATGCATAAACTACCGTTCCTACTGAGGGCATGATCAATTAGCTTAGTTGTGATGGTCAGTTGACTCTGAAGGCTTAGAGTCCGCCTCCCTCCTCCCCAACATTAACCGTAAACAACTTCTTAAGCAGATCCTGGGAACCAACTAAAGAGTGATTAGTGGCATTCCGTGGAGTCACTAGGATGGAATTCCAGGGTGGACCCCTAGGTGAAGGGAGAGTGGTGGATAAGGCAGACACGTTCTTGGGATTCCAGGTTTCAGCTGGGGCTCTGAGTGGTCAAGAGCAGCGCTGGGTTCCTGGGCTTCTGGGCTTCTGGGGTGCCGACCAGATGCCTAGGAGAGCATACTGGACCCTGTCAGCTGTTAGCACTCAGGACAATCCAGGCAGGGTCACTGGAAGTGCTAAAACCTTTCTGATATTGGCTGTGTCTGCTTAGAGAGTGAATGCAGTCTTTATACGACGATCGTGCCGTTCTCTCCCAGGCTAGCTATCAACTCGCTGCCCTGAAAAGCTCCACAATTGTTACTAATGTATTGAAGTTGATTTTCAAGGAAATAGGCATTCTTTCCATTTGGAAAATTGCAGCCAACAAGAGACATTCTATTTATCACGCACTTAACTTCTGAGACATAACGAATGGTCCTCCTGATAATTATCAAAGCTGAATGTCTATGGAAGAAACACCCTGTCCATAAATCTGAAAAATGGCTTATCCTTATAAGTGAATCATGTCTCAAAATTTGGAAATCATTACGAACGTTTGCTGACTGGTTACAGCTGACACATGGTAAATAGAAATGTCGTTTCTTTCATGAGCACCGAAAAAGCCCACTTCTTCCCCTCCTCCAAAGTCTTCTGTGCACTTTGATGAATTGGTCGATTATTGCAAACAATATCGTTGCACAAATAGACATTAACTTGAATGATGGCGACCTGTCACTTCCTGGGAATTGCATTCGGGGTGTCCCCCTTGGACAGCTCGCGGAGCCTTGTCGTCTGGCCTGTTTTTATGCAGCAGGAAAATAGGCTTTCTCAATGGATCACTTCATCACAGGTGTCGTACCTACTGAGAGACATCCTCCTGTCAAGACGGGCAGCCTTCCTCATGCATAAACTACCCCGCTCTCCGGTGGGAGCTGAGGGCATGATCAATTAGCTGAAAGAGTTCATTTGTTTAGTATGTCAAATCCAGGAACAAGCGCCAAGGTTTACGTTTTGCAAGAGACTGTGCTTTTTTGACATGTGAAAGAAAAACAAGAAAAGAAGAGAAAGAAGCAAAAAAGTCAATGGTATTTTCAATGAAGAACCTCAGGGGGACTGAACTTTCTGAGAACATCCAAACCAGGTCACTGTTGTACGTCAGGAAAGAGACAGCCAGAGGTGATGCTAGTTGGCATATTTATGGAGCAAAAAATGACATCTGGCAGAGCCTTGACCTGTTCTGTACTCAGCTTCTCTTATATGTGCTTGCCCAATGCAACAAGTTGCTTGCCCACTTGGGTTCTCAGATGTTTCCAGCTGCACTCACCTTTCGCTTTCTCTGCCCTACCAGATCTTTCAAATAAATATCAGCCATCAATATTGATTGCCAATAAATATCAATAGCCAAATAAATACTCAGTAGAATGCAGCACTTAATGCAGGTTGCCTGACTAGGAATTCTGACTCCACCACCTGCTGGTGATGCCAACAGTGTGATGCAGGGCAACTTAATTAACCTTTCGTGGCCTCAGTTTTCTCATCTATATATATATATAAAGAGTTATTCACACTCACTCATGGGATTCTTTGGGGATTAAACGACAATACGCATAAAGCCCCACCGATAACTCCTGCCACACAGGGATTGCTCAATCATGCCAGTTATCAAATGTGCTCATTAAATACCAACTGGATATCTGTGGTCCCTGGCAACCGTCCACCATGTGTGCACATCAATGGTATTTACAAGTTCACAGGGTCACATCCTCATGATAACAGTGTTAAGAGATTAACAAGGGATCCTGACCCTCTTCACACGAGAAACCTAGTTGATGATCAGGAAGGTTAAGCAATTTGCCAGTGGGTATATGGTCTGGTCTTCGATAATGGAACCAAGTGATATTTTCCCAATTATATTTTGATAACAGCAGACTGTTGCTCAGCGTGAATATCTAATCTGTAGAAACTCAGAAAGTACAACGAAAAAGGGTGAAAAAATTCAAGGCTGACCACAGGATGTTGATAGACAAACCCAGGTCTGGGAGAGGAGAAACACCTCTGGTCTTAACAAGCACAAGGTCACGGTACAAGGGCAAGATCGTGATCAAGAATCAGGGCAAAACTGGGAGGGGTTCAGCGCCTCTGCCCCAGGGAAGCCAAAATAGCCTTAGGGGTCTTTATACGAATTAGAGACGGGACGTCTCAGTTTATGATCTTGCTAGAAGACAGCCGTGCTATCTGATCCTGGCAGCGCGGGGGTGCCAGTCCATCTATTTAAGATGAGAACTTTGTCCTGGAGAACGTGACTCGGGGGGCACCCCCCGGCATGCCCCACTGTTGACAGCAGCCCCGAGCCCTTTGCCGAGGCAAAGCTGACTGGCAGGAGCTGCTGTGGGGTGAGGTGGGGGCTGCCCACCCAGGAGATCACAATCCCATGAGAAATGGGCCGGTTCTGGTGGTGGCTAGGGGATGGCAGGAGCGCACAAAGAGAAAGCCAGGTGCTGTTGCTTCTTTCAATGCCCCAGACGGCTCAGCGGTAACGAAACTGCCCGGAAGGCAGCAGATCTGTTTTCGATCCCTGGGTTGGGAAGATCCCCTGAAGGAGGAAATGGCAACCCAGCGCCGGTATTCTTGCCTGGAGAATCCCATAGACACAGGGGCCTCGCAGCTACCGTCCACGGGAGTCACAAGAAGTCGGACACGACTGAGCGGCCGAGCACTCACGGCCCATCCTCCCCTCTTCATGAGACGCCCTGTTACTCGTTTCGGGGCATCACGTCAAAGGCACAGGTAAAAATGTTTCAAAATTGATCGTATAATTTGTAGTAATGTGGGGTGACAAGCTTACCATGTTCATGAGTTTTTACAACCCTCCAGAAACAGAAGCTTTCTGCATTGAGCATGGCCTCCCAACTGTCGTTTTACTACCAAGAAATCTATATTGCTACTGAGCTCAATTCTCCTTTTATTTAAACTAATATCAGTGGTAAGGCCCTTGTAAAGACACTACTTAAAGAATTATCACGGAAATCCAAAGGTATCAGGAGCAAAGAGAAGATGCTAGCGTGACGTCACCAGCGAGCGAGGCAGCCTCAGGCTTCGACCTGAGGATGGTCTCTCACATCACCCCCACTCCAGCTTGGGCCCCTCCCTAATTATTCTGAAGCGAACCCCATACATCATGTCAGTTCTTCCAATTCATTCCAACACATTTCAGCAAATGCCTCTGAAAGATAGGACTGTTACAAAGGCAACCTCAGTACCAGTATTACAGATCGAAATTAAGAATTCCTTCCTATAATTTAATATCCTGTTGGTAAGTTCCCGTTCTCTTTTTACTTCTCTTACGGTTTGTTTGATTCAGAATTTCTATAAAGATTCAGTCATTGCAACTACTTGAACTTTAAGTCTTGTTTTTAAATAAAAATATAGCCCTACGTTATTTCCTTGCATTTTATTTGCTAAAGAAATCTGGGTTGTTTATCCCGAAGAAATGTTTTACAGTGTATGTTTTGCTGTATACCAGCTGTGTAATTCTCCTGAATCCTGTATTTTCCGTAAATTGGTCATTAGGCCTACAGTTTTGATGAGATTTGGATGATAATTTTATCTTATCTCACGTTTTATGCAGAAACATCTTATAGGCAGTATCATATAAGTCTGCCAGGAGGCATATGGAGTCCAGCTATATTTCTTTTTGTAAAGAGAGCTACCATTAATAACCTGTCTAGAATAGGTTAAAAGTAATTTAGGGGCTACAAAATGGTGATATCTTAATTTGAGCATTTTCTTTTTAATTTACTGTCTATAACGTATCTTCTCTTCATATATTATTCAATTACTCTCAGGTAGAATTCTTTCAGAATATAAATGCTTCATTACATCTTCTTACGCTACTTCAAAATAAGAAATTGTTTTCCTAGCTTCCTCTACATATGGCCAACGAGATTCACCTATTAGTACAAACACATGAATGAATATCTTTGATGTACAACCCTCCAGAAACAGAACCCATGGCCTCCCAACTGTCGTTTTACTACCAAGAAATCTATATTGCTACTGAGCTCAATTCTCCTTTTATTTAAACTAATATCAGTGGTAAGGCCCTTGTAAAGACACTACTTAAAGAATTATCACGGAAATCCAAAGGTATCAGGAGCAAAGAGAAGATGCTAGCGTGACGTCACCAGCGAGCGAGGCAGCCTCAGGCTTCGACCTGAGGATGGTCTCTCACATCACCCCCACTCCAGCTTGGGCCCCTCCCTAATTATTCTGAAGCGAACCCCATACATCATGTCAGTTCTTCCAATTCATTCCAACACATTTCAGCAAATGCCTCTGAAAGATAGGACTGTTACAAAGGCAACCTCAGTACCAGTATTACAGATCGAAATTAAGAATTCCTTCCTATAATTTAATATCCTGTTGGTAAGTTCCCGTTCTCTTTTTACTTCTCTTACGGTTTGTTTGATTCAGAATTTCTATAAAGATTCAGTCATTGCAACTACTTGAACTTTAAGTCTTGTTTTTAAATAAAAATATAGCCCTACGTTATTTCCTTGCATTTTATTTGCTAAAGAAATCTGGGTTGTTTATCCCGAAGAAATGTTTTACAGTGTATGTTTTGCTGTATACCAGCTGTGTAATTCTCCTGAATCCTGTATTTTCCGTAAATTGGTCATTAGGCCTACAGTTTTGATGAGATTTGGATGATAATTTTATCTTATCTCACGTTTTATGCAGAAACATCTTATAGGCAGTATCATATAAGTCTGCCAGGAGGCATATGGAGTCCAGCTATATTTCTTTTTGTAAAGAGAGCTACCATTAATAACCTGTCTAGAATAGGTTAAAAGTAATTTAGGGGCTACAAAATGGTGATATCTTAATTTGAGCATTTTCTTTTTAATTTACTGTCTATAACGTATCTTCTCTTCATATATTATTCAATTACTCTCAGGTAGAATTCTTTCAGAATATAAATGCTTCATTACATCTTCTTACGCTACTTCAAAATAAGAAATTGTTTTCCTAGCTTCCTCTACATATGGCCAACGAGATTCACCTATTAGTACAAACACATGAATGAATATCTTTGATGTACTTCAGTTTACTGCGGTTGTTAATCTTACATTTTTGCTCAGCTTTGCCCATTGTCCTCAGCAGGGTCTGACTCTCTGGGACCCCCTGGACGGCAGCCCCCCGGGCTCCTCTGTCCGTGGGATTCTCCAGGTGAGAGTACTGGAGTGGGTAGCCATTTCCTCCTCCAGGGGATCTGCCTGACCCAGGGATCGAACCCACATCTTTTGCATCCATAGGCAGATTTTCTACCCCTGAGCTGCCAGGGAAGCCCTTGCTGGCTCTTGGTCCTATTCCTATGCATTAGTCCACCTCATGGCTTGCATTTCTTTTTGATCTTTCCGGCTGACGCTAGATGTTCTCTTGGACAGCCTCACTAACCCCGTGTCTTCAACTAAACATTTGGTTCTCGGAAGATCCTGCTTTATAATAATAAAAATATGATTGTTATGTCTATATGCATTAAACTTTATCAAGTGTTATTATATAAATGATCACCTTTGCTTTTTATGAAAGCCTTGGGTGAAGGAAAATTCAGGGTCTCCTTAGAAAGAAGGACATGAGAGTTCAGAGAGATGAAGGCACCTCCTCAAGGTCACTTGTCTGCACCTGGTAGCATAAAGGATTTCTGTCTCTAGGTTCCGTGCACTTTGCAAATCTCTATTTTCCCCACAAGGACAGCACACGTAGTGGATGATCTCCCATTCAGTGGTCATGGCCTTTGCTGCTAAGATGCTGATTGGGGAGCTCACGTCATTTTGAAAGAGAAACGTCTCCTTTTGGGGCAGGAATGTGCAGGCAGAGTTTCTTTGCATCATGTCTTTAAAGAATGGAGCCTGTCAGGATTCACAGGCCACACGACATTCCAGAGAGTCCAATGGCTCAGGGGCTGGCTCTGAGCTGTATTCTGGGATATCTTAATTTGAGCATTTTCTTTAATTTACTGTCTATAACGTATCTTCTCTTCATATATTATTCAATTACTCTCAGGTAGAATTCTTTCAGAATATAAATGCTTCATTACATCTTCTTACGCTACTTCAAAATAAGAAATTGTTTTCCTAGCTTCCTCTACATATGGCCAACGAGATTCACCTATTAGTACAAACACATGAATGAATATCTTTGATGTACTTCAGTTTACTGCGGTTGTTAATCTTACATTTTTGCTCAGCTTTGCCCATTGTCCTCAGCAGGGTCTGACTCTCTGGGACCCCGTGGACGGCAGCCCCCCGGGCTCCTCTGTCCGTGGGATTCTCCAGGTGAGAGTACTGGAGTGGGTAGCCATTTCCTCCTCCAGGGGATCTGCCTGACCCAGGGATCGAACCCACATCTTTTGCATCCATAGGCAGATTTTCTACCCCTGAGCTGCCAGGGAAGCCCTTGCTGGCTCTTGGTCCTATTCCTATGCATTAGTCCACCTCATGGCTTGCATTTCTTTTTGATCTTTCCGGCTGACGCTAGATGTTCTCTTGGACAGCCTCACTAACCCCGTGTCTTCAACTAAACATTTGGTTCTGCGGAAGATCCTGCTTTATAATAATAAAAATATGATTGTTATGTCTATATGCATTAAACTTTATCAAGTGTTATTATATAAATGATCACCTTTGCTTTTTATGAAAGCCTTGGGTGAAGGAAAATTCAGGGTCTCCTTAGAAAGAAGGACATGAGAGTTCAGAGAGATGAAGGCACCTCCTCAAGGTCACTTGTCTGCACCTGGTAGCATAAAGGATTTCTGTCTCTAGGTTCCGTGCACTTTGCAAATCTCTATTTTCCCCACAAGGACAGCACACGTAGTGGATGATCTCCCATTCAGTGGTCATGGCCTTTGCTGCTAAGATGCTGATTGGGGAGCTCACGTCATTTTGAAAGAGAAACGTCTCCTTTTGGGGCAGGAATGTGCAGGCAGAGTTTCTTTGCATCATGTCTTTAAATGGACCGAGGTGGAGCCTGTCAGGGGATTCACAGGCCACACGACATTCCAGAGAGTCCAATGGCTCAGCGTGCGCCTGGCTTCCGCCTCTGAGCAATCTGAACTATGCGTGCCCACATGTCCTCTCATGGAGTTCTGTGCCAGCCTGGATGTGCTGTTTCATTATAGATGTGGATTCTTACCCATGTGGAAACAGTCAGGAAGGTCTGGGATAACTCCAGCCTTGGGCCTTGCATTTCATTCACAGGTATGCACTTTCTTTATAGGGAACCCTGACTTAGGTAACTAGCATTTGTCAGGGGTGCTGACAGCTTCCTTCTGGAGTTCATGCCCCATCAGGGGCGTTAGGCATGTCCCTTAGCCCGGGAGTCCCTGACACGCTTGCTGAGGTATCCCATCTTTTTTTGTTTGCTGTCTGACTAGGAAAGTTGAAGAGCTGGACACATTTTCGCTCTCCTCAGGTGGCCCTAGCACGGTCAAATGTGGGTCAGACTCAGTGTCTCAGGAAACAAGTGTGTCTCTCTCATCTTTTACACACGTACAAACACACACACACACACAACAAACAAAAAGCACCCTGAGAAAACTAAATTTTCGCCAAAGCTTTTTTCTTTCCAGAACTATCTTATTCACAATTTAAAAGGATTAATGCAAACATAATTTAAGGAAATCTAATAACAAAGGGTTGTCAATAAATCGCTGTTCCTGTTATACTTGTGAATCTAACATACATTGTTTCTGTTCTTCAGATTAGTGACCGAAATCCCTACATGACCACTCCATTAAACCTGTGCTATTTGATTTTTTGGGATATTTATTTCAAATTTATCGATGCTGATTGGGGAAAAGCCTTCACGGTTCATTTTGAAAGAGACATGAGAGTTCAGAGAGATGAAGGCACCTCCTCAAGGTCACTTGTCTGCACCTGGTAGCATAAAGGATTTCTGTCTCTAGGTTCCGTGCACTTTGCAAATCTCTATTTTCCCACAAGGACAGCACACGTAGTGGATGATCTCCCATTCAGTGGTCATGGCCTTTGCTGCTAAGATGCTGATTGGGGAGCTCACGTCATTTTGAAAGAGAAACGTCTCCTTTTGGGGCAGGAATGTGCAGGCAGAGTTTCTTTGCATCATGTCTTTAAATGGACCGAGGTGGAGCCTGTCAGGGGATTCACAGGCCACACGACATTCCAGAGAGTCCAATGGCTCAGCGTGCGCCTGGCTTCCGCCTCTGAGCAATCTGAACTATGCGTGCCCACATGTCCTCTCATGGAGTTCTGTGCCAGCCTGGATGTGCTGTTTCATTATAGATGTGGATTCTTACCCATGTGGAAACAGTCAGGAAGGTCTGGGATAACTCCAGCCTTGGGCCTTGCATTTCATTCACAGGTATGCACTTTCTTTATAGGGAACCCTGACTTAGGTAACTAGCATTTGTCAGGGTGCTGACAGCTTCCTTCTGGAGTTCATGCCCCATCAGGGGCGTTAGGCATGTCCCTTAGCCCGGGAGTCCCTGACACGCTTGCTGAGGTATCCCATCTTTTTTTGTTTGCTGTCTGACTAGGAAAGTTGAAGAGCTGGACACATTTTCGCTCTCCTCAGGTGGCCCTAGCACGGTCAAATGTGGGTCAGACTCAGTGTCTCAGGAAACAAGTGTGTCTCTCTCATCTTTTACACACGTACAAACACACACACACACACAACAAACAAAAAGCACCCTGAGAAAACTAAATTTTCGCCAAAGCTTTTTTCTTTCCAGAACTATCTTATTCACAATTTAAAAGGATTAATGCAAACATAATTTAAGGAAATCTAATAACAAAGGGTTGTCAATAAATCGCTGTTCCTGTTATACTTGTGAATCTAACATACATTGTTTCTGTTCTTCAGATTAGTGACCGAAATCCCTACATGACCACTCCATTAAACTTGTGCTATTTTTAAAGATGGAACAAATTTCATGTTTGTGGGTCTTGGCCTGTAAAATGCTGAAAACGTTGTGTTAGTGCCCTGTGCATAGAGTATTTATCCTAGTGGGGATAAAATAACATTTTGTAGCTTTGCATATTTATTTCTATGTAAAAAATACATGCCTGTCACTAGAAAGCAAAAGTAAAGCGAGTAAGGATCAGAGAAAGAGTAAGTTCTGGGGTCATTTCTGAATCCCTTTTGCCCAGGGGCCTGTGTTGCGTAGATAGCTCATGACAGTGGCGTTTGGCTTTCTGTTGATTTTTGAGTTTTGTGTTAAGTTTGTCTCACACTTCATCACACTGGGGCGTCACTCAGGGCTCCACGATTTTAAGGGTTTCTGTTTTCCTAATGTACAACCACTTACCATATCAACAGAGCTCGCGTAGTGAAGGCTGTATTTTCTTCTGCAAGAGCCTCGGCTGGTCATGCTCTATACGTTTCTCGCCACCTTGAAGCAATTAGGTTTAATGTGGAGTCTTATGGCAATTCAGCTGGCACGAAAGATGAAAGCAAGATAGGTTTTGGTTGACTTACATTTCTAGAAAATACACGATGCTGATTTCACTAGAGAATATTTATATCAGTGGTCTTGTAAATAGATCCCTGTGAGTTTCTCTCCCAGGATGTTTGCCAAAATTTAAAGTTGAAGTTGTTGATAAAATAAACCTACGTGAGTCCCCACATCTTACATGGAGATTTTCTAAGGCCCCCAGCTGCACCAGCAGGCGCTGGAAGGTTTTCATTCTGCAACATGGTGGGGTCTGTCGGGGTGGGTAGTGCCTCCTTAGGGCTAAAGGCTTGAGAGCTGTGGGGTGTTTTCATTTCCATTTAATTAATGAGGAAACCAAGGTTTACATAACCTAAGCAATTACTTCTCTCGCTATTTTGTTTTATTTTTAAAAAATATTTATTTATTTTAAGTTTGGACGGCACTGGACCTTAGCCGCGGCTTGCAGGATCTCTGTCGCGGAGCCTGGACCCTCCAGGTGCAGCATGCAGGCTTCGCTGTCTTGTGGCGCGTGGGATCTTAGCTGCCCGGCCAGGAAACTGAACCTGTGTCTCCCGCATGGGAAGGCAGGTTCTTAACCACTGGACCACCAAGGAAAAGTCCCCGTTCTCGCACTATTTTAGTAATTCGCCTCTTGTTAGTTTATTCTATGTTTTCAAAAAGATGGCTTCCCATGTCCTTTAGTGACAAGAATGCTCCTTCTAAGTCTGATGCGTATTTAAATCAGGTTTGTAATGAGTTATTTCGGGCTTCTGGGCAGCTCAGCTGGTACAGAACAAGCCTGCAATGCAGGAGACTCTGGTTCAACTCCTGGGTCGGGAAGATCTCCCGGAGAAGGGAAAGGCTACCCACCCCAGTGTTCCTGGGCTCCCTAGCGGCTCAGATGGTAAAGGATCCACCTGCAGTGCGGGAGACCTGGGTTTGATCCCTGGGATGGAAGATCCCCTGGAGAAGGAAAGGGCAATGCACTGCTGTCTTCTTGTCTGAAGAATTCCATGGTTCGTTCCTGGGATCACGAAGAGCTGGACATGACTGAGGACTCTTCACTTTCTGAAATATTCTCAAGGTATTTGGGTCTTGCTTCCAGCCGGGAGACTCGTGAGACGCAGCGACTGCAGATGACCTAGAGCCGCCTCGGGAGCCACTCCAGCGTCGCCTTCAGAGTCAGCTCTGCGGTCTCAACGCCTGACTTTCCACAGACGCAGCCTTGTTTTCCCTTTTTCTTCAGCATTATTGCTCAAAATAATGCTTTATTTTTGGCACTTTGAGTGAAGGGGGAAGAAGATTTATAAAGCTACAGTTTGTAGTTTACATCAGAATAGATGCTACCTATTTTCCTTCCTAAGCTAAAGTTTTCTCTCTCTCTCAGAGCTGATCAGGTCCCTAACAGGTACCTCTTAATCACTGTATCATATTTCAAGCCCTTTGATAGAACCACAAATTACACTTTTAATACGAGGAAATGATTTGGTTGACATTTCAGCAGGGAATAGATCTTTCAGTATTCTCTGATCCTTTCTAACTGAATCCCTATTGTATCTTCAATATGATTTTTCTAAAACCTGTTGTCAGAGAAGAAAATCATCCATGGTCTTGTCATTCTGATTGCCTGGGATTTTCTCATTACACTCTTTCCTTCCTCTCAGTGACCTCGAATATGTTACACTTATTTACTGTCTTGCAACGAGCACATCAATGCCCTTGTGAACTACTGATGGAGTTTTACTTGGAAAATAATGCCAGTATTAAGTCAAAGACCCTGGGAGAAACCAATTAGCTTCCTTAAATCAACAGTTTATATTTGCAGGTGGTGTTCAGGGGATACTATTTAAAAAATATTTTTTTAATTTTGGCCTCTTTTATTGTTTATTTATTTTCATCCATCTTTATTCTTTGGCCTGCGTGGGCCTCCCTTCTCTGGGCACATGCACTACAGAGCTGGCTCGTGATTGAACACACCGTCAGCCACTCCTGGCATAGGACTCCGTGCGGAGACCTGGGTTTGATCCCTGGGATGGAAGATCCCCTGGAGAAGGAAAGGGCAATGCACTGCTGTCTTCTTGTCTGAAGAATTCCATGGTTCGTTCCTGGGATCACGAAGAGCTGGACATGACTGAGGACTCTTCACTTTCTGAAATATTCTCAAGGTATTTGGGTCTTGCTTCCAGCCGGGAGACTCGTGAGACGCAGCGACTGCAGATGACCTAGAGCCGCCTCGGGAGCCACTCCAGCGTCGCCTTCAGAGTCAGCTCTGCGGTCTCAACGCCTGACTTTCCACAGACGCAGCCTTGTTTTCCCTTTTTCTTCAGCATTATTGCTCAAAATAATGCTTTATTTTTGGCACTTTGAGTGAAGGGGGAAGAAGATTTATAAAGCTACAGTTTGTAGTTTACATCAGAATAGATGCTACCTATTTTCCTTCCTAAGCTAAAGTTTTCTCTCTCTCCCAGAGCTGATCAGGTCCCTAACAGGTACCTCTTAATCACTGTATCATATTTCAAGCCCTTTGATAGAACCACAAATTACACTTTTAATACGAGGAAATGATTTGGTTGACATTTCAGCAGGGAATAGATCTTTCAGTATTCTCTGATCCTTTCTAACTGAATCCCTATTGTATCTTCAATATGATTTTTCTAAAACCTGTTGTCAGAGAAGAAAATCATCCATGGTCTTGTCATTCTGATTGCCTGGGATTTTCTCATTACACTCTTTCCTTCCTCTCAGTGACCTCGAATATGTTACACTTATTTACTGTCTTGCAACGAGCACATCAATGCCCTTGTGAACTACTGATGGAGTTTTACTTGGAAAATAATGCCAGTATTAAGTCAAAGACCCTGGGAGAAACCAATTAGCTTCCTTAAATCAACAGTTTATATTTGCAGGTGGTGTTCAGGGGATACTATTTAAAAAATATTTTTTTAATTTTGGCCTCTTTTATTGTTTATTTATTTTCATCCATCTTTATTCTTTGGCCTGCGTGGGCCTCCCTTCTCTGGGCACATGCACTACAGAGCGCTGGCTCGTGATTGAACACACCGGTCCAGCCACTCCATGGCATGTAGGATCTTCCCGGGTCAGGGATCGAACCAGTACTCCTTGCACTGCAAAGTGGACTCTTTACCCACTGGATCACCAGGGAAGCCCCAGGGGATTCTTGATAATGAATTTTCAGCCACTTTGAACTAGAAAATGCCCAGTGTTACTTTGAAGAGATCCCACTGACTCCACGGATAAAGAAGTCAAACTAAATTTGGCACCTGTTAAAACGGCATGAGAAGGGCTTCCCCAGTGGGTAAAGACTCTGCCTTGCAGTGCAAGGGGCGCTGGTTCGATCCCTGGCCTGGGAAGATCCCACGTGCCGCGGAGCAGGTGGATTGATGTGTCCAACTACCGAGCCGGTGCTCTGCAGCGAGAGAGGCCACTGAGATGGGAGGCCCACATGGGTCAAAGAACAAAGATGAATGAAAATAGACAAATGAAAGATCAATAGAAGTGGCCTGCCACCCCACCCCCCCAAAAATAAATAAAGTCTTAAAAAAAAAAAAAAACGGCATGAGAAGAGTTTGCCCGACTTTTCAGAGCATTTAGGCAATTGGTCAGGCACAAGTATCTGAGTTCTCACTTTCTAAATAAAGGATGCAAAACAAAGACACAAGGTTATAACCATTCATACAGAGAATATTAAAAAGTGCAAAACCATATTATATTGTGCCTGAATCCCTACATGCTCAGGAAGTGTTTAATTTTGAAGAGCTGAGAACAGGAGTGACGAAGAAAAGAGTAGAGTGAGAGACTGAGTTGGGCAGAAATGAAGCAGAACTTCCGACAGGTGAGAAGCTTTCATCAAGAAAAAACTGCAAGGAGAACCAAGGTGGACGTGGGGTTCAGACCGTATGCACCAGCTTTTTCTTCTGGATGACAGAGGGTCAGTTTCTCCTGGAGGAGGTCGCCATCAGCAAAGGCGGAAGGTCCCAGGCAGTGAGACGCTGAAGCCGCTGGTCCCTCCTGGGGTGTCCACGGGCCCTGACTGTTCCAGGAGGCCCTGTCACCCACTCCATTCTTTATTCTTTGGCCTGCGTGGGCCTCCCTTCTCTGGGCACATGCACTACAGAGCGCTGGCTCGTGATTGAACACACCGGTCCAGCCACTCCATGGCATGTAGGATCTTCCCGGGTCAGGGATCGAACCAGTACTCCTTGCACTGCAAAGTGGACTCTTTACCCACTGGATCACCAGGGAAGCCCCAGGGGATTCTTGATAATGAATTTTCAGCCACTTTGAACTAGAAAATGCCCAGTGTTACTTTGAAGAGATCCCACTGACTCCACGGATAAAGAAGTCAAACTAAATTTGGCACCTGTTAAAACGGCATGAGAAGGGCTTCCCCAGTGGGTAAAGACTCTGCCTTGCAGTGCAAGGGGCGCTGGTTCGATCCCTGGCCTGGGAAGATCCCACGTGCCGCGGAGCAGGTGGATTGATGTGTCCAACTACCGAGCCGGTGCTCTGCAGCGAGAGAGGCCACTGAGATGGGAGGCCCACATGGGTCAAAGAACAAAGATGAATGAAAATAGACAAATGAAAGATCAATAGAAGTGGCCTGCCACCCCACCCCCCCAAAAATAAATAAAGTCTTAAAAAAAAAAAAAAACGGCATGAGAAGAGTTTGCCCGACTTTTCAGAGCATTTAGGCAATTGGTCAGGCACAAGTATCTGAGTTCTCACTTTCTAAATAAAGGATGCAAAACAAAGACACAAGGTTATAACCATTCATACAGAGAATATTAAAAAGTGCAAAACCATATTATATTGTGCCTGAATCCCTACATGCTCAGGAAGTGTTTAATTTTGAAGAGCTGAGAACAGGAGTGACGAAGAAAAGAGTAGAGTGAGAGACTGAGTTGGGCAGAAATGAAGCAGAACTTCCGACAGGTGAGAAGCTTTCATCAAGAAAAAACTGCAAGGAGAACCAAGGTGGACGTGGGGTTCAGACCGTATGCACCAGCTTTTTCTTCTGGATGACAGAGGGTCAGTTTCTCCTGGAGGAGGTCGCCATCAGCAAAGGCGGAAGGTCCCAGGCAGTGAGACGCTGAAGCCGCTGGTCCCTCCTGGGGTGTCCACGGGCCCTGACTGTTCCAGGAGGCCCTGTCACCCCCACTCCATTCTGTGCTCCCCTCCCAACCCTCTCCTCTGCTGACTTGGACTCGGCAAGTCCCCACAACTCAGAGAACAATTCACTGTAAAAAGAAACAATAACGTCAGCAGCAGAATCATATACTGAGCCGGTATCCATAGGTGAAAGATGAGAACAGCGGGAGAGACCGGTTCACTTTAACCCAAAGTCCCTTTTCCAGTAAATGAAATTAGAAAGGTCATTGTTTGCTTACTCATGGCCGCGCTGGGTCTTTGTTGCTGGGGCCGGCTTCTCTCTCGCTGCGGCAACAGGGCTGCTCTTCCTAGGGTTTCTTGGGCTTCTCATCGCCATGCCTTCTCCGGTGGCCGAGCACAGCCTCAGGTGCGTGGCCCATGGCCGTGGCGGCTCTGCCGCAGGTGGAATCTTTCCGGACCAGGGATGGAGCCCGTGTCCTCTGCATTGTCAGGTGGGTTCTTAACCCCTGGACCACCGGGGAGGTCTCACAAAGGTCATTTTGAATGAATGTTCTATAGCAGACAACTTGGAAACATCCTCTGACCTCTCCCGAGGACCATTCTTATTTCATTCAGTACAAGAAGACGACGAGAAAAGGAGGGCGGAATGGGAGAAAGTTGGAGAAAGAAGCAGAAGAGAGAAGGTGAGGCTGCAGCCTGAGATGAACTTGAGGACCCTGTCGCCTGAATACGAGAGCCCTCTTTCCCACTCACGCTTCTCCGAGCAGTGAGAAGATGCTGAGGTTGCCTCCTCTCGCTTCCCGACGGCAGGCGGGGCCCTAGATGCCGCCGGTGAGGCGGTCCGCTGGGCTCCCGGTCTCCCAGTCATGCGTCTGCCTCCCAAAGGCTCCACGGGTCCCCTCGTAGCTCAGAGCTGGACCTCGTGAAAGAAAACATGTCCCACTCAGTGCCCGCCTCTCTCTGCCTTCCTCGCTGTGCTGAAACTGTTCTGCATCATAACAGATTTTCTCTGGAGAGATGAATTCTTGCTTTTCTGACACTGGCCACAGGATGCTTGCTGTGCACTTCCTCCTTGTGTAGAACCGGGAACAGAAGGGGACAGAGCAAAAGGGCTGTGGCAGTCAGGTGGTTATGGTCGGGTATACAGTCCCTGACCACTCCCAGGCGGTCTGGGACCTCAGGCTCAGAGGGGGAGGCAGACACATGATGTTTAGCCTTTCTTCAGAAAAAAAAGAAAACCAGGGAGTGAGAATATAATTGGCAATCTTATTATTCCTTGGCATTTAATAAAGCCCCTGGTGAGAGATGTTAAACATAAAATGAGCCAGTGTGGTATCTGTTTTTTGAAAAACTGAAACACAAAGGACAAACCGGAGAAGACAAACTGTACTGATGGACACAGGGCTGAAAGAGTTAGGGAGGAAGGGGGACCGAGCCAGAAGGTCAGGTCCATGGATCCTTCCTTTTCTTCCTCCAAGATAATTCTTCTGGGTAGTAAGGACCACAGAACATTCTGGAAGGGACATTTTTCCCTTTTTTTTTTTTGTTTCATTTGCTTGTTTGTTTTTAATCAAGGCTTGCTATAAACAGTGAAGCCAAGCGTCTCTTAATCAGGCTCACCATTGGGGGTTTCAATACTTAACTCCCACTTAAAATCACAACTCCACTTTGATGAAGAACCTACCCAGCCCACTTCGTTTTGCATTTTTTCCTGTTGGTTTTCTAAAATAGGATTGGATTCTTATTTCATTCAGTACAAGAAGACGAGAAAAGGAGGGCGGAATGGGAGAAAGTTGGAGAAAGAAGCAGAAGAGAGAAGGTGAGGCTGCAGCCTGAGATGAACTTGAGGACCCTGTCGCCTGAATACGAGAGCCCTCTTTCCCACTCATGCTTCTCCGAGCAGTGAGAAGATGCTGAGGTTGCCTCCTCTCGCTTCCCGACGGCAGGCGGGGCCCTAGATGCCGCCGGTGAGGCGGTCCGCTGGGCTCCCGGTCTCCCAGTCATGCGTCTGCCTCCCAAAGGCTCCACGGGTCCCCTCGTAGCTCAGAGCTGGACCTCGTGAAAGAAAACATGTCCCACTCAGTGCCCGCCTCTCTCTGCCTTCCTCGCTGTGCTGAAACTGTTCTGCATCATAACAGATTTTCTCTGGAGAGATGAATTCTTGCTTTTCTGACACTGGCCACAGGATGCTTGCTGTGCACTTCCTCCTTGTGTAGAACCGGGAACAGAAGGGGACAGAGCAAAAGGGCTGTGGCAGTCAGGTGGTTATGGTCGGGTATACAGTCCCCTGACCACTCCCAGGCGGTCTGGGACCTCAGGCTCAGAGGGGGAGGCAGACACATGATGTTTAGCCTTTCTTCAGAAAAAAAAGAAAACCAGGGAGTGAGAATATAATTGGCAATCTTATTATTCCTTGGCATTTAATAAAGCCCCTGGTGAGAGATGTTAAACATAAAATGAGCCAGTGTGGTATCTGTTTTTTGAAAAACTGAAACACAAAGGACAAACCGGAGAAGACAAACTGTACTGATGGACACAGGGCTGAAAGAGTTAGGGAGGAAGGGGGACCGAGCCAGAAGGTCAGGTCCATGGATCCTTCCTTTTCTTCCTCCAAGATAATTCTTCTGGGTAGTAAGGACCACAGAACATTCTGGAAGGGACATTTTTCCCTTTTTTTTTTTTGTTTCATTTGCTTGTTTGTTTTTAATCAAGGCTTGCTATAAACAGTGAAGCCAAGCGTCTCTTAATCAGGCTCACCATTGGGGGTTTCAATACTTAACTCCCACTTAAAATCACAACTCCACTTTGATGAAGAACCTACCCAGCCCACTTCGTTTTGCATTTTTTCCTGTTGGTTTTCTAAAATAGGATTGGAAAGTGCTAATGGCGTGTTGTGGAACTCCGAGTTCTTTGTGGTTTTCTAAGTGTCTTAAAAAAAAATCGGCCCTTATCGCCACTCATCAGAGCTTATGTGTGACTGGAAAATTAGAAGGTGCACACGTGGCAGGCCAGCAGAAGACACGGAGGCCCAGGCTCAGAAAGAAAGCAGCTAGACACTGATGTGGTGGCTGAGGACAGACTATTCCCCCGTGCCCGTGTGGGTCTGGACGCCCTCCAAGTTATTAATAGCCATGGTGACAGGACTGTGCATTATATTGTTTCCTCATCGGCGAGAACAGAATGTGCGCTGCGGGGCCATGCCTTGGAAACTATGCGGCTGGCTCTTGGGCTTTATTTTCAAATCCTTGTGAGGGCTTTCTGTCCTTCACGCTTCCCACCACTGCTCGTGGGCAAACATCTCCGTGGATGATGCATAAGAAATGACCTCATGGAAACAGTCTCAGGGTGACCCTGGACTGATTCTAAACAACATAGGCAGACGGGGGTGGGGAGGCCGCCCGCCTGCCCCAGGGCTGTCCTGATCCACCACAGAGAGTACGTCTGAACCTCTCCACCCGGAGCCCTTGGGCTGAAATGCCCATCCTGGGAAATTCTGGCTTCAGATTTCCATCCGGTGAGAAAGAGAGCGTCTGTGTTGCCACTGGGGTTGGGGTCAACCTGGAAAAGGGAGTGGGGCCTCCTGACCCCGCTCGGCTCCTCGTACCGGAGCCAGCTCCAGGCGCAGAGGCACCGGCAGGGCCCTGGGGAAGTTAGGGTGAAGGAGTGAATGAAGCCACAGAGGGCAATATTTAAAAAAAAAATCACCTGGGATGGCATAAAATAATCCAATCCTTCATTAGTTGGTTTTTCTCCTTCCAGTTGTTTTTAAATTAGGGCTGTAGTTTTTATAAGTTAATTTTTATGTATATTGGAGTATAGTTGATTTACAGTATTGTGTTAGTTTCAGGAAAGTGGAAAAAATTCAGTTACATATACACACACACACATATATATATACGTATATATATGTATGTATTCATATATCTCTATATATGTATGTATCCTCTTTGGGGATAAATCAGAGTCTGGGATTAACACATGCACAGTACTATATATAGAATGGATACTCAGCAAGGACCCTACAGCACGGGGGCCTCCACTCAATATTCTGTTGCTGCCAACCTGGAGAAAAGAATCTCTTTTGGGTTCTGTTGAGATACAATTGACATTCGTGCATGCTCAGCCGCTCAGTCGTGTTCAACTCTGTGACCCCGTGGGCTGCCGCCCCCCAGGCTCCTCTGTCCATGGGATTTCCCAGGCAAGAATTCTGCAGTGGGTGGCCATGTCCTTCTCCAGGGGACTTTCCCTCCCAGGGGTTGAACCTACACTTCCTGCGCCGCCTGCGTGGCAGGTGGATTCTTGACCACTGTGCCACCTGGGCAGCCCCTGCGTCATTAATTTGAATGTACTTCTTTGTCAGTTCAAAGGGATGTCACCTTTGGCATCTAACATACAACATTTAAGAAGTTTTCCAGGTGTGAAACAAGATTTTACATTAAGGTAGCCCATCAGTTTGACTTTACTTCTGCATTTTTGGGGGTCTGGGGGTACCATACAACCCCACACAGTAGAATTAATTTATTATTGTCTGAAAGCGACCTCTTGCCGCAGGGCTGGATGTGCCTGCGTTAAGCCTTGTGGCCGCCACTCCTACTCAGTGGTCCAGCCTGTTCCACATTCAGGACCGGAGCTCTAGATTTTCAGTTTTTGTAAAGCCCCGGGACCACTGTAGATGCACCACATAGTATATTCTTAAAAATACGGGTTGTTTGATTCTATCAAGGACCTAAGGTATTCTCTCTGCAACTATTATTTAGGAAACCATTCATTTTTTCGTTGTTGCTCCCTCCCACCTTCCAAGTATAATCGAGGGAAAGATTACTACAGACAAACACACAGATGCTTGCTTTACTTGGAAAAAAGTTATGCCGTCTGCCTAGTTCGATTTCAGCTTTAATAACCACCTTAAGTTGGTGAAGGGCTTCCCGGGTGGCTCACTGGTAGAGTCCTCCCCCTACCAATGCAGGAGACTCAAGAGACATGGGTTCGATACCTGGGTTGGGAAGATCCCCTGGAGGAGGACACGTGTGCTTGCCGCTCCAGTCCTCTTGCCCGGAGAATTCCATGAATGGAGGAGCCTGGGGGGCCACAGTCCCAGAGGTCACAAAGGGCTGGACACACAGCGTGCACTTAAAATGTGCCGCGAGGCAGCAGCTCAGGGATCCTTCCATTGCCTTGATCCAGGATCCTCCTGGATTTTATGGAGACTCACACATGGATTCTTTAAATTCCCACTTCACAGCTCCTGCCCCAACGTTAGGTTTCAGAGGATCCTCAAGTGTGGGTGCGGCCAGAAGACGCCTGATGTCAGGACCTCCCCTTGGCGACACCCCCACTTGGTCAGGCTGGATGTTCTTTTCTGTGAAATCGTCTCTTAAACTTTACTTGCAGTTTGGAGGTACCGTTTGACTTTGATAAACTCTGGCACTCTCCATTCCCTGCATTTCTTTGTCCTTTTCCTGGGGCTTGCCTGAGGCAAGGTCTAACCATGTCACATTATTGGTGGGGGCAGCGGTTATTACCAATTTCAAGTCATTCCTGTTGTCATCATCCAAAAAGCAACGCCACGTCTTCGGAAGAAGTGTCACAGCCTCCCTTGAAGGCAATGGGCTTGTGTTCCCAGCACAGTGCAGCCTGGGAGTCACTTCCCGGTTTCTTCCTTTCACTTGTATACACTCCTAAAACCGCGGTGTCCCTCCAATGGGTTTCATTTTTCCGTCTGACTATTGTTTGGGACAAAATCATCCTTTGGCTATTCTATCGTGGTTTTTTTCCCCCCAAAATGTCAATTACCCTATTATGAGGAAAATTGTACCATTTTAGAATTATTGTTCAGTGATTTACTATACTATACATCCTCTTGGGTTGGGCTTCCCAGGTGGCTCAATAGTAAACAATTGCCTGCCAGCGCAGGAGACGCTAGTTTGACCCTTTGGTCAGGAAGATCCCCTGGAGAAGGGAATGGCTTCCCACTCCAGTATTCTCGCCTGGAGGATTCTATGGACTGAGGAGCTGGTAGGCTACAATGCATGGGGTCGCAAAGAGTCTTATATCACTGAGTGACTAAACCACAACAAATATATCCTTTCTCCTCTCTGCTCCCCAACACCCGCTCCCCAAAGAGCAGGCCAATGATTAATCCGAACCTAGACTCAAGAGACATGGGTTCGATACCTGGGTTGGGAAGGAGGAGGACACGTGTCCCCACTTAAAATGGGGGCCGCCGAGGAAAAGGCAAAGCTAAAAGGGAATCCTTCCATTGCCTTGATCCAGGATCCTCCTGGATTTTATGGAGACTCACACATGGATTCTTTAAATTCCCACTTCACAGCTCCTGCCCCAACGTTAGGTTTCAGAGGATCCTCAAGTGTGGGTGCGGCCAGAAGACGCCTGATGTCAGGACCTCCCCTTGGCGACACCCCCACTTGGTCAGGCTGGATGTTCTTTTCTGTGAAATCGTCTCTTAAACTTTACTTGCAGTTTGGAGGTACCGTTTGACTTTGATAAACTCTGGCACTCTCCATTCCCTGCATTTCTTTGTCCTTTTCCTGGGGCTTGCCTGAGGCAAGGTCTAACCATGTCACATCATTGGTGGGGGCAGCGGTTATTACCAATTTCAAGTCATTCCTGTTGTCATCATCCAAAAAGCAACGCCACGTCTTCGGAAGAAGTGTCACAGCCTCCCTTGAAGGCAATGGGCTTGTGTTCCCAGCACAGTGCAGCCTGGGAGTCACTTCCCGGTTTCTTCCTTTCACTTGTATACACTCCTAAAACCGCGGTGTCCCTCCAATGGGTTTCATTTTTCCGTCTGACTATTGTTTGGGACAAAATCATCCTTTGGCTATTCTATCGTGGTTTTTTTCCCCACAAAATGTCAATTACCCTATTATGAGGAAAATTGTACCATTTTAGAATTATTGTTCAGTGATTTACTATACTATACATCCTCTTGGGTTGGGCTTCCCAGGTGGCTCAATAGTAAACAATTGCCTGCCAGCGCAGGAGACGCTAGTTTGACCCTTTGGTCAGGAAGATCCCCTGGAGAAGGGAATGGCTTCCCACTCCAGTATTCTCGCCTGGAGGATTCTATGGACTGAGGAGCTGGTAGGCTACAATGCATGGGGTCGCAAAAGAGTCTTATATCACTGAGTGACTAAACCACAACAAATATATCCTTTCTCCTCTCTGCTCCCCAACACCCGCTCCCCAAAGAGCAGGCCAATGATTAATCCGAACCTAGAACCTGGATCCGATAGCTCCAGCCCAATGCGCCTTATGAATGAGTGGTATCAGACGTCTCCACTTGGCACATAGCCGAGGCTGGCCTATTACTGCTTATCCTTCCCAGGGTAAAACAGAATAACAAATAGGACCCTTATTTATCATTTTTCTTTCTTTGCCTCAGGGCTGTCTGAGATCACTTAGGAAAAGCAAAAGTTAAGTATTCTTTTGGTATTCCAAGGGCTGCAGAGAGTGCACACACAGAGCAGTCCAGTCTAAAGGAGCAATTCCAGATAAGGTCACAGCAGCTGATATTCGCACAGTTCACAAGCTGCTCTCACACATGTCTTTCCAGTTAATACTCTTGCCCACACTGCAGATTTCCATGTTAGCCTGTTTTCATTGTCGAGCAAATTGCAGGACTCAAGACTTGGAAGAATTTTTCACATTCAAATGCCTGTGCATGTGAATATGATATATCTGACAAACTGTTTCAGCTCCTGGGTTTCTTGTTTTCCTTTCCTTCTTTAATTTTGTTCTTCTCTCATTTTTAAAAGATACATTTTTAATTTCATCATCTTTCTATCGGTTAGGTTCAGTCGCTCAGTTGTGTCCAGCTCTTTGTGACCCCAGGGACTGCAGCACGTCAGGCGCCCCTGTCCCTCACCATCTCCTGGAGCTTGCTCAAACATATGTCTATCGACTCAATGATGCCATCCCACCGTCTCATTCTCTCTTGTCCCCTTCTCCTTCTGCCTTCTATTTTTCCCAACATCAGGGTACTTTCCAATGTGTCATCTCTGCATCAGGTGACCAAAGATTTGGAGCTTCAGCTTCAGCATCAGTCCTTCTAATGAATATTCACGGTTGATTC
Source organism: Tragulus kanchil (assembly GCA_022376925.1). Classification (NCBI taxonomy): domain Eukaryota; kingdom Metazoa; phylum Chordata; class Mammalia; order Artiodactyla; family Tragulidae; genus Tragulus; species Tragulus kanchil. The sequence continues at coordinate 2,977,264 of JAIOJX010000003.1, forward strand.
AGGACTGACTGGGTTGATCTCTTTGCAGTCCAAGGGACTCTCAAGAGTCTTCTCCAATACCACAGTTCATATTCAATTTCCATAAGTGAATATAAACAGTTCATATTCAATTTCCATAAGTGAATATAATCTACCATTTGCTATGACTTAGGATATTCTTTTTTATTCATGGCCTCTTTTTATTGATTTTTTATTTACTTATTTTTCATCCGTCTTTATTCTTTCACCTGTGTGAGCCTCCCATTGCAACGGCCTCTCTCATTGCAGAGCACCAGCTCTGGGCACACGGGCTCCAGAGCACTGACTCTTAATTGGACACACCGGTCCAGCTGCTCCATGATATGTGGGATCTTCCTGGGCCAGGGATCGAACCAGCACCCCCTGCACTGCAAGGCAGACTCTCTACCCACTGGACCACGAGGGAAGCCCGACTTCAGATATTCTTAATTTAGGCATTCAATGGACTATGCCTTGGACTTGGTCATTGATGCTTTAGCTCCTGCCTCTTATGATTAGTTGGGTTAATTTTCTCTTTTAGGTTTTACATTTTTCTTCTATTTGTTTAAAAGGTAAACACTCTATATCATTCCTTGTAGCGTTCTTCTTATAACTGCAGTAGCAGAGCCTCAAATCTGGTCCGGGGAGCCCTTTCAAACCAGCTCTTGCTTCGTGTTGATGTGAGCGATTCCAATGCGTTCAGATGGCACAGGACCACCCAGGCTCACTTCTAAGTCTCTACACCAGGGCTGATATTTGCCAGTTAGAAACCTAGACCTGTGCGCTCCATGTACTCGTTCCTGATAGGGCTTGTGAAGGTGCTTCCAGTGGATGTTTTATTTCAAAAACAAAATCAAATCTGAAACCACAAAATTATTGCTCACATTTCCCTATGGCTACCATTAACACGAACAGGTCAACTCATTTGACCGATTCTATCATAAAGCAAAGTAGTTCAAAATTATTTTTATGATACCAAGTTATCAACAGACTTATTAAGTAAAGGTCAAGCTTTCTCTGAAATTCTTTTCACCTTTGGACTCTTTTCTGGGAAAGATGTACAAAGTACTTATTCAAAAGGTACCTGAGTTAACTTCTTTAATATATGATTACATTATTACTTTGATTGGAAGAGGAAATGGCAACCCGCTCCAGTATTTTCGCTTGGAAAATTCCATGGACAGAGGAGCCTGGTGGCTATGATCTATAGGGTCACAAAGAGCCGGACACAACAGAGAGGCTAAACACACACATGACTTTGATATGCATCTTGGTTCATTTGCCACTGTATTTAATTTTAAGATATACTTTTTATTATTCTGATTAAAATGTAACTTTTTAATAGGTCAGACACTTAGATGCATCACAATTAGGTAGAAAAGACATTCAGAATTCTGACATGAGTGCGTGTGTGCCCAGTCACTGCAGCTGTGTTCGATTCTTGTCATCCTCATGGACGGTGGTCCATGTCCCAGGCAGATGGTAACTCTCAGCCCCCAGTTTTGCCCAGAGGAGCCTTTCTGGTGACATCATTCTGCCAACTGGGGGTAGAAGAGGATTTGAAATGTATGAGTCATGAGTTCTCAAGCTTCAGACTGATAAAAATGGAAAAATCCATAAGGGGGCCATGTACACAGCAATTACTAGCACAACCTTTAAGCCGTGTCCTGGGGGCCAGGCCCTGCTGCACAAGTGATGGCTGGGGGCGTTTGAGGACAGTCCATATCTTAGAGGCGTTTAAGGACATATCTGTGAGAAGGGATGGGATTGCGACTCTTTCTTCCTGGGTTTCCACTCAACTCCAGGATGAGAGGGACCAAGAGTCCACAGTGAGGGCTGCAGTTGTTGCTTAGTCATGTCCTCCCCTGTGTGGCCCCATGGACTGTCCCCACGAGGCTCCTCTGTCCATGGGATTTCCCAGGCAAGAATGCTGGAGCGGGCACCCATTTCCTCCTCAAGGGGATCTTCCCCACCCAGGGACTGAACCCGAGTCTTCTGCATTGACGGGCAGCTTCTTTACCACCGAGTCACTGGGGAAGCCCCCTGGTGCGCTAGGACCCCCCAGGGACGCATGCAGATTTTACAGGCTGAGGGAGGAAAAGAGGCTTGGCGGCTCCTGGACCCTCGGCTACACTAAAGACATGGAAAAAAACGTGAGAGAGGACTGGAGAAGGCTGATGTCCCTTTGGTTTTGGGGAGAATCCCCTCCCCACCTTTAGGGGGATCTTGGGAACCTGCTAACCCTACGTTCTGGGCTCAGCAAAAGGGGCTTCACGAGGACCCCCAGGAGCACAGGCAAATGGAGAGACACAGGGAGGCTGGGAGCTGGCCCAGGACTAGTGGGACCCTGGAATGCGGTGTGACACATGGAGCCACTGAGTCCTCCACGGGAGGAATCTCAGCACAGAGTCCTCTGCTTGCTGAGCTCCGATCCCATCCACTGGCTGCCCTCCAACGATCAGGAGGAGTGGGGAGCCAAGAGATGGTAGGATCTTGGTCCCAGGGCGACTGTTTGGGGTCCATGTGCAGAGGACTGGGTCTTCAGGGAGAAAAAGGAAATAGGGACACAGGTTCATCACGTGAAGTTGGTCTATTCTGTGGTTGTTTTTCAAAATCTGTGCCAGGAGTCCCCATCCTTTCTGGCTTCCCTAGGGACTCGTTTCATGGATGCCAACTTGTCCGTGGACGAGGAGTAGTGAGGAGGGTTTCGGGATGGTTCAAGCACATTGCACTTCCTGTGCGTTTGATTTAGCCCACCTCAGATCAGCGAGCTTTAGATCCTGGAGGCTGGGGACCCTTGAGCTAGCCAACTTGAGTCAAAAACATACCTATGGTTGGAGACTCAAGACAAATAAGACAACTAGACAACTGCTCATTAAAGTCAAATGCCAACTGTCAGGAGTAAGACTGGGGGAGGTAGCAACTTGGACCTTTAATGAGTTTTTTCTTAGAGCAAGCTTTGGGCATGAAGCATTCCGTGTCTGTAAGGTTTGTCTTTCACCTGGGGCTGAAAGGTAGGCGTTTCTGGTGCCTGACAACAAGGCAGCCTCACCTTGAGTTCCCTACGTCCCTGCCTTGACAGTCTTCAGGAGTTGAGGCCGTGGCCATGTGGATTTCCTGTGGCTTCTCTTCTGTTCTGCTCAGGAACTTTTCTTGCTTTTGAAAATAGGGAACATTATCTTCTTATAATAGCTCCAAGGGCCAAGAGAATGATGAGAGTTCTCCAAATGCAGAATTTTCTGAAGAATCCTTCCCTTACACACGTGTATATACAGTCTATTGATACAACAAGTACCTCCAAATGCGACTTTTGTATTGGGAACCTGCTAACCCTACGTTCTGGGCTCAGCAAAAGGGGCTTCACGAGGACCCCCAGGAGCACAGGCAAATGGAGAGACACAGGGAGGCTGGGAGCTGGCCCAGGACTAGTGGGACCCTGGAATGCGGTGTGACACATGGAGCCACTGAGTCCTCCACGGGAGGAATCTCAGCACAGAGTCCTCTGCTTGCTGAGCTCCGATCCCATCCACTGGCTGCCCTCCAACGATCAGGAGGAGTGGGGAGCCAAGAGATGGTAGGATCTTGGTCCCAGGGCGACTGTTTGGGGTCCATGTGCAGAGGACTGGGTCTTCAGGGAGAAAAAGGAAATAGGGACACAGGTTCATCACGTGAAGTTGGTCTATTCTGTGGTTGTTTTTCAAAATCTGTGCCAGGAGTCCCCATCCTTTCTGGCTTCCCTAGGGACTCGTTTCATGGATGCCAACTTGTCCGTGGACGAGGAGTAGTGAGGAGGGTTTCGGGATGGTTCAAGCACATTGCACTTCCTGTGCGTTTGATTTAGCCCACCTCAGATCAGCGAGCTTTAGATCCTGGAGGCTGGGGACCCTTGAGCTAGCCAACTTGAGTCAAAAACATACCTATGGTTGGAGACTCAAGACAAATAAGACAACTAGACAACTGCTCATTAAAGTCAAATGCCAACTGTCAGGAGTAAGACTGGGGGAGGTAGCAACTTGGACCTTTAATGAGTTTTTTCTTAGAGCAAGCTTTGGGCATGAAGCATTCCGTGTCTGTAAGGTTTGTCTTTCACCTGGGGCTGAAAGGTAGGCGTTTCTGGTGCCTGACAACAAGGCAGCCTCACCTTGAGTTCCCTACGTCCCTGCCTTGACAGTCTTCAGGAGTTGAGGCCGTGGCCATGTGGATTTCCTGTGGCTTCTCTTCTGTTCTGCTCAGGAACTTTTCTTGCTTTTGAAAATAGGGAACATTATCTTCTTATAATAGCTCCAAGGGCCAAGAGAATGATGAGAGTTCTCCAAATGCAGAATTTTCTGAAGAATCCTTCCCCTTACGACACACGTGTATATACAGTCTATTGATACAACAAGTACCTCCAAATGCGACTTTTGTATTATGGCGGTTGATTATGTTATTCAACAGTGGTGTGGGTGAGCTGCAACAGGGAGTCTGCATGGTGGGCCAGCTCTTCTGATTATTATACAAGACCTTGTTCTATGGAATTCAGCCTAATAGAGCCCCCTAAATAGGTTCAATGAGAAAACCTCACTTTGTGATGTGACAGAATTTATACACTTTTCAACTCATTGTTTTAGATCAGGGACCTCATTCTCTTTGTTTGCTGAAATCTTAAAAGATCAAAGCCTCCGACTGAATTTGGTTTTATTCCGTTTTTCTTCAGAGCTTTGCTCTCCCCCTTGGAATCTATCAATAGTTTCGTTCTCTTTCATTTTCTTTAGGAACTAAGGGGTGACACCCGGCCCACACTGTCGGGTCCAGCTCTGCAGCCCTGGTTTGAAGCAGAGCCGCTCCCAGGGCGGCAAGAAAACGCGAGTGAGCAGACAGGCCTGGATGTCTGTCGATGACTAACTCAAAGGAGAAAGAAGACACATCTGACGCGTTCCTGTTATAAAACAACAATTGAAATAAATGCATAGGTTTATCCACCTTTGATATTTTCTTTGAGAAGGTTTTTTTTCTGCCATTGTAACAATCTGGTAAACAGCATAAAATTCAGATGATATTGTGCGGTCAGACCATACAAAAATCATATTTTAGGTATAAATAAATTTTAAAAACTAAAAATTCATCTGAGAAATTAGAACAGGTGATAGAGAAGTATTATAGGCAATCTAATGAGACTCATCCTTTAAAAATGTCATCTTTAAAGTTTTACAAAGCAACGTGGATTTCTGAGAAACTTACTGAAACCACAATAATGGAACTTCCCAGGGGTCTGCGGTGCTTAGGTAAAGAAAAAGACCACAAAGGTAATTCTTTCAGGCTGTAACTCAGCATGCTACAGCCCCTTGCCAGGTGGGTAACTTTGTAACCCACAGGGGTAGAACACGGTAGGATTTGTTTGATAAAGTTATTGCTTATGAATAAGATGTAAAGGAAGTACAATAGGGACGAAGAATATATTTTTTAGTTTTATGAAAGCAGTGCTAATATTTAGGGAAACCATGAACATGGTGGAGCCTGTACCATTGCACAATAAATAGAAATACAATGGCTTTCATCCCTAGTATCTGAATTTTTATGTGCAGCTAAAAGCACTTTGAAAAATGTAACAAAATTGCCTTAAACTTTTACTTGAAACACTTTTTTCCAGCTTTGAATGATTTTTTTTTTGATGAAAATTTCCCAATAGGAAATAAAAATGAAACTTTTAAACTTCTAGCTAAAAGGCATACAATGTAAAAGTTGAAACAAAATTAGCAGTACAGAGTAATAGCTGGTGAGTAAAATGTGTCCCATTGTAGAATGTTATTATGAATACACACACACACACATATGTATATGCTTGCCATATAGCATGTGGAATGTTACTTCGTGACTGGGGATGGAAACTTGCTTCCCCTGCATTGGGAGTCCAGAGTTTTAACCACTGGACTGCCAGGGAAATCCCAGATGTTATTATGTAATAACTTCACATTCTTTTTTGAGATTGGACTTGAGTTTGATGTCTGGTTGAAAATGGGCAGGAATAGAATTTTCTCAGAAAGGTATTCAACCTGTTATAAAACAACAATTGAAATAAATGCATAGGTTTATCCACCTTTGATATTTTCTTTGAGAAGGTTTTTTTTCTGCCATTGTAACAATCTGGTAAACAGCATAAAATTCAGATGATATTGTGCGGTCAGACCATACAAAAATCATATTTTAGGTATAAATAAATTTTAAAACTAAAAATTCATCTGAGAAATTAGAACAGGTGATAGAGAAGTATTATAGGCAATCTAATGAGACTCATCCTTTAAAAATGTCATCTTTAAAGTTTTACAAAGCAACGTGGATTTCTGAGAAACTTACTGAAACCACAATAATGGAACTTCCCAGGGGTCTGCGGTGCTTAGGTAAAGAAAAAGACCACAAAGGTAATTCTTTCAGGCTGTAACTCAGCATGCTACAGCCCCTTGCCAGGTGGGTAACTTTGTAACCCACAGGGGTAGAACACGGTAGGATTTGTTTGATAAAGTTATTGCTTATGAATAAGATGTAAAGGAAGTACAATAGGGACGAAGAATATATTTTTTAGTTTTATGAAAGCAGTGCTAATATTTAGGGAAACCATGAACATGGTGGAGCCTGTACCATTGCACAATAAATAGAAATACAATGGCTTTCATCCCTAGTATCTGAATTTTTATGTGCAGCTAAAAGCACTTTGAAAAATGTAACAAAATTGCCTTAAACTTTTACTTGAAACACTTTTTTCCAGCTTTGAATGATTTTTTTTTTTTTGATGAAAATTTCCCAATAGGAAATAAAAATGAAACTTTTAAACTTCTAGCTAAAAGGCATACAATGTAAAAGTTGAAACAAAATTAGCAGTACAGAGTAATAGCTGGTGAGTAAAATGTGTCCCATTGTAGAATGTTATTATGAATACACACACACACACATATGTATATGCTTGCCATATAGCATGTGGAATGTTACTTCGTGACTGGGGATGGAAACTTGCTTCCCCTGCATTGGGAGTCCAGAGTTTTAACCACTGGACTGCCAGGGAAATCCCAGATGTTATTATGTAATAACTTCACATTCTTTTTTGAGATTGGACTTGAGTTTGATGTCTGGTTGAAAATGGGCAGGAATAGAATTTTCTCAGAAAGGTATTCAACCTTCCAGACTGTGGAATTCATAATATACTTTTTGTCCAAGTTCTGTAATGTTCTTATGTGAAGTTCATTTACAAATCTAAGATTTTAATTGGCTGTTGCTTTTATTGGGTAGCATAATTCTACTAAATTACATACCACTATTTAAGAATACTAATGATATATTTTTCCACTGTAGAAAATACACTTTAAATCATTTTAACCCACAATAAACATTTTGATAGTAGCTGTTAGAGCCCACTCATAAAGCATTTCTTTAAAGCAATAAGGTTGGGCAGTGTTTGAACACAGGGTAATAATTCATACCAATTATACTGCTAAATATAAGGTCTCAGGCCCAACCATATATCATAATTCATACTTTATGGTCTGATAGCAATTAAAATACCATCATTAAATATATTGCAAACATACCTATTTGTTGAAATCTTGCTTGTGTGGAATACCATTCTGTGCTTTATTACCCAGAATAGCACCTCTGTTTATTATCCTGACAATGCTGTAATTGCTAGAGGACCACTTGGAGAGTGCCTTTGATACCCACTTAGACTCGTATTTTATCTCACATTATTATGACTATTAATTTTCTTATTAATAATACTATTGTGGGCATGAATGCTTTACATCTGGTCTGATTTTTCCATTACATAAACAGACCAGGCATGATCAGCTGGTTGTCAGATGTGACACACACACACCAACATCTCCTCACTGTGCAGTGGTGGTCTAGTCACTAGGTCGTGTCCAAGCCTCATGACTCCATGGACGGTGGCCCACCAAGCTCCTCTCTCCCTGGGATTTCCCAGGCAAGGATACTGAAGTGGGTTGCCATTTCCTTCTCCAGGGGAACTACCCCACCCAGGGATCAAATCCATGTTTCCTGCATCTCCTGCATCACAAGCATGTTCTTTACCACTGAGCACCAGGGAAGCCCCAGAGCTGAGAGCAAAGCACAAAAGACTGTACTTATTGAGTCAGGAGACTGTTTCAGAAAATCTTCAAGGGGTTTGGCCTTGCTGTAGATGAACGACCTAAGGTGAGACAAAGGGATTACCAGACACTTAGTGTTTACTATGTATCACTTTGGCCCCCTGCTCCAAAGAGCCAGCTCACTGGAAAAGACCCTGGCGCTGGGAAAGATTGAAGGCAGAAGGTGAAGGGGAGGACAGCAGGTGAGATGGTTGGATGGCATCACTGAGTCAATGGACACAAGTCCGAGCAAACTCTGGGAGCGAGTGAAGGACAGGGAAGCCTGGCATGCTGCAGACCATGGGGTCGCCAAGAATTGGACACAACTGAATGACAGAACAACAACAATTGCATCACTTGAGGTACCCTGAGTAGGTGACGGTCAGGACCAGGTTGTAACGCCCCATGCCCTATACTGTGACCGGGCTAACATAACAGAGAGCAGGTCATTTGGATCCACACGTTCCTGGGAGGCTGGCTTCGTGTGCAGTCCCCTGTCATGGTCTCCATCAGATATGCACACAACAGTGGATCTGCTAAAAGATCACTTAATGAAGTTCTTCAAGGTAGACCTCCATACAGCACGTTCAGAATCTCTGTGTATCAAGTTAAAACGGCATGGGCTTTAGCACCGTGAAGATGAGGGTTACTATTCCGACAACCCTCTTAAAGCTCTGAGCTTCAATTTCAGGGTTGGTACCCAGATGATGAGAATTATCAAGAAGGCATAGGTCAGGGCTTCCCTGGTGGTCCAGTGGATAAGGACACCGCCTTGCAGTGCAAGGGGCACCAGTTCAATCCCTGGTCTGGGAGGATCCCACGTGCTGCGGAGTGGCTGGACTGATGTGTCCAATTACCGAGCCGGAGCTCTGGAGCGCATGCGCCCAGAGCCGGTGCTCTGCGACAACAGAGGCCACTGTGATGGGAGGCCCACACAGGCCAAAGAACAAAGATTAATGAATGAAAGATCAATAGAAGTGGCCAAAAAAAAAAAAAGAAGGCATAGGTTAGTGTCAGGATTGGAATTCTACCTGCAAAGCAACTAAAACAGTCACAGCAGGTGCTCAACATACTTCGAAACATCCTTCTCACAAGCTGAGTGCCTGAACCGTTCACTTGACTCTGGTCTAAATACAAACACCATGTGTTATGGGGAGAAGCCCAGTTCAGACCTTTCATCCAACCCAGGGCAGGAAGTGCCTCCTATGTGCAGATGCAGCCAGGGAAGTGTGTGGGTAAGGGAAAACTGAGGTCGCTATCCCTGGGGGTGGAGGTCAGACGTCAGGAAGAGCATGAAGGGAGAGGACAGGGGGGAGCCGGGTGACCTCCTCGGAGGTTGCTGGATGCCATCAGCCCTGTGGCCTCTCACCCAAGTCTCGACGCTGGTTTTTAATTGTCTGTGTTCTGATGCTTCCACATCAGAGCCTGGCCAGCGCTGAAGGAACGGCCCCTCCTGGGGCCGCCCCAGTCCCAGAGACAGGAAACAAGCCCGAGGGCTCCAGAGCCCACCCTCCACCACCCTCTTCATCCACCCCCACCCGACTCCAGACCACTATGCCGCTGCCCGGGACCAGCAATGGCCAGCCACTGGCGCCCAGGGGCAACTCTGCACCTGAGAGCCCCTGAAACCCTCCAAAATCATCGGTTCCACATGTGCACACCTGGCCTCGTCCTTCCTGCCCAGGAGACCCAGGAAACGCTCAGCCCACCAGCTCCCTGCTTCCGGCTCCAGTGCTTCCCCTGCGGATGCCTCGACTCAGGTGTGACCCGTGAGTATCACACAGCGTCTTTCCATGGAAGTCCTCTCCTGAGTTACTAGACTATCGATATTCCTAAATAATTAACAGATTATACCTACAGTTGAAATATGTCTACCTGGTAGGTATATATAAGCAACCATAACATTTTTTTTCTTTTAAAACAAATCAGGGGACTTCCCTGGTGGTGCGGTGGTTAGGACTTGGCCCTCCAGCTCAGGGGGCGCACGTGAGATCCCTGCTCAGGGAGCCAAGATCCCACATGCCTTGGGGCCAAAAAACAACAAATCCCACAACACAGAAGCAATATTGTAACAAATTCACTGAAGGCCTTAAACACTGTCCATATCAAAAAATCTTTAACAAAAATAAACAAACAAAACACTCCATAGATGCTGAAGCTTGCAAGATGCTGAGAGAAGAATGCCCAAAGGGAGGTCTCCTTGCCCCTACGGACCCAGAAACGAGCAGAGGTGGGACAGACAACAGCGCGCCGAGCACCACGGAAGCACAGAGTTGCACCCTTTTATTTGGCACAGTCACTTTGCAAAGCCTGGTGGGAAAAAAAAGTTCCAAAGAGCAAGACATAGCGGTCTGAGGCCAGCAGAAGCGCAGGCATGAGCAAGGCGGGGTCCCAGGCGGGGCGGGCTTTTGCGCGGCGAGCCATGCAGCGGAGCTCGGAGAGGGCCTGGGTCTTGTGAGGCAGCGTCACGGCGCGGACCGGCAAGGCTCCGCCCACCTGTCGGTCCGTGGAGACCTCCGAACAGCTACGTCCCCACACCCCCAGCCACAAATCTGCAGCCGTACGTATTAAAGGTGGTGCAGCTTCCTGTCCTGTAACCCGCACTGAAGTCAGAGGATGAGATTGCAACGAAGAGCTCACAATTCAAGTGCCCAGAACGGAGGGCCCAGGGCAGAACCGACTCCTGATCCGTGAAGGAAACACAAGACGTCCGCCTCCAGCCGTTAAGTCTGCAGAGCTTGACGTGGTGAAGCTCAAACGGTAACACGGTCTCGGGAGTGTTAGGTACTTCATATTAAAAAAAAAAAAAAGAAGGTATGTAGAAAAGAAAGTTCTAGAAATGATCTCTTAAAATTTATATTTGGAAGAAAAGGGAGCACCACCCATTGCATAAAATTATAAAATACAAACAGGTCGATCATGATCAGGACGGTAATTCCAATAAAACACAGACAGCAACGAAGAAAGCAACCTACGTCTGGGACAGGGTGTGAGAGTCAAATGACTGGAGGACGAGAAACCCACGTCGGGCGGTATAAAAACAGGCGTGCGGCGGGGTCCTCCGCCGTCCTCCCCGGGCATCCGCACCTGGCCCGGCCTGTCCCTCAGCACCTCGGGCGGCATGGCCCCGGGACCACGGAGCCCGGAGATCAGAGCGCACCCCGGCAGGTTGGGTGAGAAAGAGCACACACACACACACACACACACACACACACACAGGGACTCTCGCGTCTTTAACGGGGCTGCCTGTGCCTCTGCGTGGCTGTGGAGAGAGCCCCCGGCGTGTACCCGGGGCAGCCTCTGGCTGTGACCCGGCCTCCTCGGGCAGGGTCACCCGTGCGTCTGCAGTCGGGGCCCATCACAGCGTGGTGTCCCAGAACTCGGGGGGCAGCCGGCTGCAGGGGCCCCCCTCGGGCTTCTTCAGGAGCGTGGGCTTCTTGCAGGGCGGCGGGGGAGGGCCCCTGGGCTCGGCGGGGTGCAGGATCTGCGGCCAGTCTCCTCGCTCCTCGCAGAGCCGCCGCCTCCAGTCCAGGAGCTCCCGCAGGGCCACGCTCTCGTCCTCCGACAGCCGCAGCTGGTGGATGACCTGGGCGGGAGAGCAGGCGAGACACGAGTGGCATCGGACACTGCGGACGAGTGGGGCCTGAAGGGCGTCGTCAGAGGTCGGGGCACGGCCGGGGGGCAGGGAGCCCGTGCCCGCGCCCCCGGGGGCTCCTCTGGCGCGGCCGCCCTGCGAAACCCCAGCTGGCAGAGCCGCTGAGGTCTGAACAGCAACCCTGGAAGCCAGAACGCCAGGGCTCACGGGACGAAGGACGGAAAGGAACTCAACCTAGGGGTTGAGACGCTATACAAATGCCCCTCGGAAATGAAAGTGAAAGAAGAAATGGTTCCGGACAAACAAGAATGAGGAAGGGTCGTTATCACAAGTCTTGCTTATTTTGTATAACTTAACAAAAAATGAAGAACTGGAAATTTAAGAGAGAATTCAGGACCCTGGGATTAAGTTCACGAGTGAAGGTAAGTCATGGGCCTGGAATGTCTTAGAGACGTTAAGTCATACGTAGAAGGGCAAGCCAACAGCAGCTGTGAAAGTCGGGAGGAGTTCTGCGGGGCTCAGAGGCTCCGAGGTTCCCGCCGTGGCAGGAGAGAGACTCCGTGAACACAGTTTAAGATGGAACTCTGATTTCCTGGTGGCTCGGGGGTCAAGAACCACCAGCAACGCGAGAAACACAGGCTCATCCCTGGGTCTGCGGGGCCAGACGGCTGATCGTCCACGGGGTCGCCAAAGAGGTGGACACTACTCAGAGACTAAACAACAACCAGGATGAAACAAATCAACGCTGATGTTTTATTTTGTAGCGAACATTAAAAAAAGAATAATGATAGAATGTGTAATGAACAAATTAATATGATGATAAATTTCAATTAATCTAAAAAAGCTAGGTACTATATATACAGGTGAAAAGTGACTATAGGTACGTAGGTGAAAAAAAGTATATATACATGAATATATACATGTCTATGTCTATGTGTGTGCTAAGTTGCTTCAGTCGTGTCCAACTCTTTGCAATCCCATGGACGAGAGCCCACCAAGTTCCTCTGTCCATGTAATTTTCCAGGCAAGAATACTGGAGTGGGTTGCCATTCTCTTCTCTAGGGGAATATATAAATATATATATATAGGTGCATATATACAGGTGAGTATATATAGGTGAATACATATATATATATATAGGAAGGCCAATTCCTAACAAAACAGAGTAAAGCCCAGCAACAGAGCCCGAGTCTCTCCCAGCCGCCGGCACCGCTCCTCTGCAGTCGGCGGGCATGTGCTGCACTTCCTTTCATGCTGGTGTGAATGCACACCCTGTCCTCCTATCAAGCACAAAAGCCGTCCATTCCATAGCTCTTCTCAACCTGAAACTCTTTTCAGCAGCTCTTCATAATGACCGAAAATACAGACGAGGTGTGACCCTCGGCTGCGCCCTTCCTAACGGGAAGATTTAGAGATGAGGTCCGTCCACAGCAGCAGCCGGACCTGCTGAGAGGTGCTTTCAGTGGCTGCTGATCTGAGTGACGCTCGCGGGCAGGGATTTCGACATAAAATGAACCAAGTCCCCTGAGTCACTGGTCCAGCTGGGTAAAAAAAAAAAAATGTTCTCTGTCCTTTGGAGCGTCTCAACGTTTACTAAAAATACCTGGATTTCCAAGCATGTTATAAAAGGTGAGGTCTGTCTACACAAAGCAATAGAAGGCACCTTCTTTTTTAATGAGGGTATCGATGTCGTGAATAATGTAGTGGGCAAAGGAGAACACTGTCTTTGAATCAACCACCCAGCACTTTCCACGCTTCCATGATAAGCAAAAAAATCCGACTAGTGTTTGCAATAATCAACTAATGCTTAGAATAAACCCTCTCCTTGAGACGTCCCAGGAAACTCTGTTTTGTATCACAGAGATTAACAGGCATCGAGTAAGACTAATAGGTACAGAAAGACAGTTGCCAGAATGACATACATGGACACTAAAATATTAACATTATTGATCTGCATTAAAAAAAACAACAAAGACTCTTCACAAGTTCTGTCTTAAAGGAAGGTCAGCACTATGTGCAAGGACATCTGAGAGATCCCTACTTAAATTACGACCTGTGAGACAATAAGCAGACAATCAGAAGATGAGGCTGGGCCGCCCCTTAGGGGCGTCACCTACTTTATTCAGATTTATTAAATGTATCAGATGATAAAGCACAAAAGTTTTATTTGCCACAGACAGGGAGAGAGAGAAGTATTCATATTTTGGAATAGCAAACAAATGCAACTATGAACGTTATTTAAATGGTGGCCAAGAACTCTAGAAGAAGACAAAAGGCTCTGCCATGCTGTCCAGCGTGGGAAAACACCTACATCACCGTTCCGTCACTCCTGACCTTTCAGGTCCTACCGGTAGTCACAAAAACTCATAGCTTCTCTTATCATCATTGGGCATTTCACAAGTTAAGTATTACCATTAAAAAGGCAATAATGGTTTTGTAACACATACAAAAAAATGAGCTTAGGTACTGAGAGAGAACCATTTCTTTCCAGAAGGAGGAGTGACCCTGGGGATTAAGGGTAATATGGGTAAGGATGGGAGGCCGGAGTCAGCTGGCATCCCCCAGGTCTCACCGGTCTGATTTGTTCGGAGGACAAAGGATGCAGCATTGGGGGCTTTTAAATGTAGCCTTGTTTCTCACTGCTTCAAGAGAGCTGTCTCCAACCCCTATCACCACTTCAGATGGCTGGTTCCTTATTTATTTTCCTTTCTGGCATGGTTTATGGAATGGCGTTTGCACACAAAGTCATTCCCTTCAGAGCCAGGAGTCAAGTGAGGTGGATGGGAGAGTCAGAATCGCTCTCCGCCAGGAACCCCTGGGCACCGCGCGGCACCGCCTCTGGGCTCCACACACATGGCAGACGCCCTGCTTTTAAAGGACCTTCTAAACACGCTGGTCATGTAAGTGCCTGAACACGCTGTGCCTGGCGTGCAGACGGAGTCGTCAGCATGAGGGAGGTCTCAGGAAGCTCTCTTTCGGTTGTTTTTACCAAGGATCCGGGGAAAGGGGCTCTATGGAGGAAGGTCTGGAAAGATGCCAGAGAGGTGGTAACTTTTGATCCAGATTGTGAACAATGAAACGGGTGCCCATGAGGACGGGGGAAAGAAAGGGCTGGGGGAGGCATTTGCACAGGCCTTGAAGTAGACAAGCGCCAGCCATGACTCTGAGCTCCACTCTAACAGAATCACAAGCCCACGGGGGCTCTGAGCCTGCTCTCAGGAGGGAGGGGACGGCGGGCCACCGGGACTCCACAGCCAAGGCGCCTGGACTGAAATCCCGAAACTGCCGCCTCACGGCTCTGGAACCTTGAGCAAGTGCATCGGCTTCCCACCTGGAAAGTGGGTTCACGTAATCGTCGCCTCAAAGACAGGGAGGGCTACCTGAGTGCCCTAAAGATGTGATCAGCGCCAATGTGGCATAGTGGGAAACCCCCGGCAATTACAGTAGTCACAAAACTCATAGCTTCTCTTATCATCATTGGGCATTTCACAAGTTAAGTATTACCATTAAAAAGGCAATAATGGTTTTGTAACACATACAAAAAAATGAGCTTAGGTACTGAGAGAGAACCATTTCTTTCCAGAAGGAGGAGTGACCCTGGGGATTAAGGGTAATATGGGTAAGGATGGGAGGCCGGAGTCAGCTGGCATCCCCCAGGTCTCACCGGTCTGATTTGTTCGGAGGACAAAGGATGCAGCATTGGGGGCTTTTAAATGTAGCCTTGTTTCTCACTGCTTCAAGAGAGCTGTCTCCAACCCCTATCACCACTTCAGATGGCTGGTTCCTTATTTATTTTCCTTTCTGGCATGGTTTATGGAATGGCGTTTGCACACAAAGTCATTCCCTTCAGAGCCAGGAGTCAAGTGAGGTGGATGGGAGAGTCAGAATCGCTCTCCGCCAGGAACCCCTGGGCACCGCGCGGCACCGCCTCTGGGCTCCACACACATGGCAGACGCCCTGCTTTTAAAGGACCTTCTAAACACGCTGGTCATGTAAGTGCCTGAACACGCTGTGCCTGGCGTGCAGACGGAGTCGTCAGCATGAGGGAGGTCTCAGGAAGCTCTCTTTCGGTTGTTTTTACCAAGGATCCGGGGAAAGGGGCTCTATGGAGGAAGGTCTGGAAAGACGCCAGAGAGGTGGTAACTTTTGATCCAGATTGTGAACAATGAAACGGGTGCCCATGAGGACGGGGGGAAGAAAGGGCTGGGGGAGGCATTTGCACAGGCCTTGAAGTAGACAAGCGCCAGCCATGACTCTGAGCTCCACTCTAACAGAATCACAAGCCCACGGGGGCTCTGAGCCTGCTCTCAGGAGGGAGGGGACGGCGGGCCACCGGGACTCCACAGCCAAGGCGCCTGGACTGAAATCCCGAAACTGCCGCCTCACGGCTCTGGAACCTTGAGCAAGTGCATCGGCTTCCCCACCTGGAAAGTGGGTTCACGTAATCGTCGCCCTCAAAAAGACAGGGGAGGGCTACCTGAGTGCCCTAAAGATGTGATCAGCGCCCTGTGAATGTGGGCCATTAGGACTGTGTCATTTTTATTAACAGCTGCTCGACTTGAGAAAATCCCCAAACCTTCTGGGTTATGATTATCCTCGTGACCCAATCAGATAATGTTAAATGAAAGTACTTTGTGGGCCGGCTTGACCGAATGACAGAAAGGCTGGCCTCGTCTGCATCCCTAAGTAGGACATTCATAATCTGTTCACTTACTGTCAGGGGTTAAACCCACCAAATCTCTCACAGCCCAGAGGGCAACGAAACATGATGTAAAGGCTTAATGAGGTTTATTGCACATATATCTACTTACTAATTTTTAATGGTTTTTTATTGTGTCATT
The DNA here is from genome assembly GCA_022376925.1 of Tragulus kanchil. Taxonomy (NCBI): domain Eukaryota; kingdom Metazoa; phylum Chordata; class Mammalia; order Artiodactyla; family Tragulidae; genus Tragulus; species Tragulus kanchil. Next base: position 2,993,811 of record JAIOJX010000003.1, read on the forward strand.
AACAGAGTCCTGTGACATGAACTAATTAAAAAATGAGATTCAAATTTTCTTCACTTCCTATGGCTATGCATTTCTATGAATAATATTAATAAATGTAAATTAATAATTTGCTGCTGATTTTTACCTTAAGTCTTCCCCTTCCAGGATAAAAATAGCCTTTGTTAAATAATTCATATGTACAATCATGTTGCTGTTCATTTGTCACAGAATTGATTTTCCTATTGACTATTCACCCAAAGGTGAAAAGAGGCATTTACTGACATTTATGGAAATTAAAAGAGGGAAGTGGCTTGGCTGACTGAATAGTGAATATTAGTGTTTCAAATGCAAATCCCATTTTCACTCATGTTAACAAGATGCTAGAGGAAAAACGTTAGGAATGAAATTTGAAAATCAGTTTGTAAAACCAAAGTTTACCTACATAAACCCCAATGATGTGGCTAATGAAACGCCTAAAAAAGCGGGCTGGGGAGGCATTTGCACAGGCCTTGAAGTAGACAAGCGCCAGCCATGACTCTGAGCTCCACTCTAACAGAATCACAAGCCCACGGGGGCTCTGAGCCTGCTCTCAGGAGGGAGGGGACGGCGGGCCACCGGGACTCCACAGCCAAGGCGCCTGGACTGAAATCCCGAAACTGCCGCCTCACGGCTCTGGAACCTTGAGCAAGTGCATCGGCTTCCCACCTGGAAAGTGGGTTCACGTAATCGTCGCCCTCAAAAAGACAGGGGAGGGCTACCTGAGTGCCCTAAAGATGTGATCAGCGCCCTGTGAATGTGGGCCATTAGGACTGTGTCATTTTTATTAACAGCTGCTCGACTTGAGAAAATCCCCAAACCTTCTGGGTTATGATTATCCTCGTGACCCAATCAGATAATGTTAAATGAAAGTACTTTGTGGGCCGGCTTGACCGAATGACAGAAAGGCTGGCCTCGTCTGCATCCCTAAGTAGGACATTCATAATCTGTTCACTTACTGTCAGGGGTTAAACCCACCAAATCTCTCACAGCCCAGAGGGCAACGAAACATGATGTAAAGGCTTAATGAGGTTTATTGCACATATATCTACTTACTAATTTTTAATGGTTTTTTATTGTGTCATTAACAGAGTCCTGTGACATGAACTAATTAAAAAATGAGATTCAAATTTTCTTCACTTCCTATGGCTATGCATTTCTATGAATAATATTAATAAATGTAAATTAATAATTTGCTGCTGATTTTTACCTTAAGTCTTCCCCTTCCAGGATAAAAATAGCCTTTGTTAAATAATTCATATGTACAATCATGTTGCTGTTCATTTGTCACAGAATTGATTTTCCTATTGACTATTCACCCAAAGGTGAAAAGAGGCATTTACTGACATTTATGGAAATTAAAAGAGGGAAGTGGCTTGGCTGACTGAATAGTGAATATTAGTGTTTCAAATGCAAATCCCATTTTCACTCATGTTAACAAGATGCTAGAGGAAAAAAACGTTAGGGAATGAAATTTGAAAATCAGTTTGTAAAACCAAAGTTTACCTACATAAACCCCAATGATGTGGCTTAAAATGAACTACGCCTCAGACAGTGATTAAAGGGGTGCATATCTCCGTGCATTAAAAAAAATCAAACAAATGATCAGAAAGTGAAACAGCATTTCTGGTTTAGGCAGAAAAAGCGCTGATCCTTCTTAATTCAGGAACAGTCATTTATACAACAATCCAATTAAGTTCATTCTTGCTATTTGGTTTCCTTGTTTTTGGCCTAACGTTTAATTATGGGAAAATAACCCTTCAAAGGAACAAGTTCTATTGAAATAAGAAGGTATCCGGACGACAGGCAGTGAGGGGAGAGAGGATTTTGATTTTTTATCTTAGCTGTGCATGCTGACTTCTGAAGAAAATTAACCACTATACTTAGTTTTATAATAAGTAATATTATCTTGGAACACACTTCATGTATTTAAAATAGACATTTATTTGCATTTTGCAGCTGATTTTAAGTTCATAGCTAAGAATAAAAATGGACTCTGATGAACAGATGCATGTTTCTTCCTGTTGATAGAAGGTTATAAAACAGAAATTTATGACTGTACATCACATGATATCATTAATTTGTGACATTTCAGGATAGGAATTTTGTATGAGCTCTGGTCTCTTAACCTCAATTCATTTAAAAAACGTGCCAGGACCCGTATAAGTGACTAGTGGATTGTAGCAAAAATTAATAACATATATTTAGCGTGCATTTATAGTAATGACATATAGTAATGGGTTCAAATAAATAGCCTTATGTTAAATAATTTTTTTGCTGCTGATTTTTACCTTAAGTCTTCCCTTCCAGGATAAAATAGCCTTTGTTAAATAATTCATATGTACAATCATGTTGCTGTTCATTTGTCACAGAATTGATTTTCCTATTGACTATTCACCCAAAGGTGAAAAGAGGCATTTACTGACATTTATGGAAATTAAAAGAGGGAAGTGGCTTGGCTGACTGAATAGTGAATATTAGTGTTTCAAATGCAAATCCCATTTTCACTCATGTTAACAAGATGCTAGAGGAAAAAAACGTTAGGGAATGAAATTTGAAAATCAGTTTGTAAAACCAAAGTTTACCTACATAAACCCCAATGATGTGGCTTAAAATGAACTACGCCTCAGACAGTGATTAAAGGGGTGCATATCTCCGTGCATTAAAAAAAATCAAACAAATGATCAGAAAGTGAAACAGCATTTCTGGTTTAGGCAGAAAAAGCGCTGATCCTTCTTAATTCAGGAACAGTCATTTATACAACAATCCAATTAAGTTCATTCTTGCTATTTGGTTTCCTTGTTTTTGGCCTAACGTTTAATTATGGGAAAATAACCCTTCAAAGGAACAAGTTCTATTGAAATAAGAAGGTATCCGGACGACAGGCAGTGAGGGAGAGAGGATTTTGATTTTTTATCTTAGCTGTGCATGCTGACTTCTGAAGAAAATTAACCACTATACTTAGTTTTATAATAAGTAATATTATCTTGGAACACACTTCATGTATTTAAAATAGACATTTATTTGCATTTTGCAGCTGATTTTAAGTTCATAGCTAAGAATAAAAATGGACTCTGATGAACAGATGCATGTTTCTTCCTGTTGATAGAAGGTTATAAAACAGAAATTTATGACTGTACATCACATGATATCATTAATTTGTGACATTTCAGGATAGGAATTTTGTATGAGCTCTGGTCTCTTAACCTCAATTCATTTAAAAAACGTGCCAGGACCCGTATAAGTGACTAGTGGATTGTAGCAAAAATTAATAACATATATTTAGCGTGCATTTATAGTAATGACATATAGTAATGGGTTCAAATACAGCGACTATATGGAAAAGCATAAATCTGTTCCATGGAGGCCCAGAAAGTGAGAGCGCTACCATCTTTGAAAATATTTTTCTTGGAATTATACCGAAGGCTCACTGCACGTCCCAGGAGGTGTTAGGAAGGGCCAATAATCTACTAGATTTTCTCTCCAAAAAGACGTCTGTTTCTATGCGTTGCCTGCTCGGAAACCCACACGGGCCGCCGGCCCCGCCCGAGCCGTGCAGTCTGCGCGCCCGGCACCGCCTGACCCCCGGGCCACGGCAGCCTCGCCCTCGTCTCCACGGAGACCCTGCGCCCGCTCGGCCAGACGCCCATCTGAAGGCAGAACGCGCGCTGGGACTCTGGCTATCGTCCCTGTAACGGTCCCCGTCCCTGCACCAGCGAGAGAAGGCTCCGCGGTCTCCAAAGCCCATTTCACACATTCCCTTTGTGATCTTGTTTTATGTTCTTTTTTTAACTTTTGAAAGCTAAAACAGTATCACTGGAATCTCTACAGTGCTGTGCTAGTTTCCAATATCAACCATGTGTATCATCTGCGTGGTCACACACATCCCCTCCGTCCTCAGCCTGCCCCCCACCCCCTCTGGGTCACCCCAGAGTCACGCGCTATTCTAACAAAATCTCATAGTTATGTGAAATCCGCAAGGGAAGGGTTATTAACCTCCTTTCATCCATGCGAAAATTCATCTCTAAGGTCCAAACTCACTTCGCCAGTCAGCGGCAGAACCTGGATTCAAGTTCAAGTACGCTGAGCTTAGTCAACCTTCTTAGTCACGGTGACTCCCAAGAAGCTTTTCTTACCTGCTCATCAATGAGCACACGTGCGTTCAGCAGCTAAGAGGCGGGAAGTGCTGTGTGGGGTCCTGTGGAAGCTCACGGCACAGCCTGCCTCCTGGAGAGGTTTTCATGTGAGAGACAGGACGGAACACACAGAGAGTCAGACGGACAAACGGGCTTAGCGGGTCCCAACGTGAAACCGTCGGGGGGAGCACAGCATGAGCTGACGAATACATTGCAGAGACGATGACTGTGTGTGGGATACAGAGGCGTCACCGCTTGCTTCAAGGCAGCGTGGCCAGGAAATTCCTGTTGGGCTTGGGATCTGTTTTGGACTGAAATGCTGAGTCAGACACAGAGAGAAGAAAGGCGACTGGGGTCAACGTGGATCAGGAATGGTGTCCACACTTGGCTCACGTCTACACTGACAACGACCAACACACACAGACAGAGGAGGCGCTGTGCCACGTAGTGTACCATTTGAGAGTTAGCTCCGCGCGAGCCATGCAGGATGTAGATCGGAAGGAAGGTAAGACACAGGCCTGAGAGCGAGCAAAGCAGAGGCCACAACCATGGCGGCTAAGTACTCCACAGAGGATGAAGGTCCAAGTCCAAGGACACTTACCCTCTCATCCGATCAGTCAACATAGCCACTTACATTGTTCTGTGGGGCACAGTTGACTTGTTAAACTAGTCATTTTTCAAAAATATTTTTTTTCTGGAAACAATTACAAGCTGTGTGTTATGAGATTAAATATAGTTAAATAAGACTGAGGAAAACCACTTCATGAAACTGAATGCTAATAAAACCATGAGCCCAATCAAATAGATTTTAAAAATCAACCATAATTAGGAAAGAGGCATAGTTCAGCAACTCCATGGAGGAAATCACCTTTCCTGTCCTCACCCTCGAGTCTCCCTCCAACATTTGGTTACCCACCAGAGTCACCCATGTAAGAATGAGAGGTAATACAGGTGATTCATTCTAATCATGAAGTGCAGAAATAGACCCTAAAAGTATTAGACCATTTCTCCAGTGTGCACAGTGTATTATAGGGGGCTGACTTTGCTCCTGATTAAAATCAAGTCTACTGATTTTGAGGAGTTTCTAAGTGACCAGCTGTTAGGAACTGCAAGCTTCTGTTTCACATATGCATGACTTTGTGGGGGGGAACTAATGGTCATTACTTAGTATTAAAATGTCTAATAAGTAGCACCCCAATAATTCTTTTATCAGAAGATATCAACAGGCACGGTTTTTACTATCTTAAAGAACAAAGATCACTAAATAATGGAGGCTAAACTTAGTTAAATTAAGTTCTATAAATAATTCTCAGTAGTAATGCATAAAACATTATGGCAAATAAATGATAAAAGGTCTCAATGTATTCTACCCAAGATGCTATAACCGGTAAACCACAAACATTGGTGGATTGACCCCAAAGAAGTCTGTTGCTCATGTGAAGGCTGAAATGGGGGTTTCTGACCAGTGGATGACCTTCTACCTTGTGTGACTGTTTTGCATCTTCCAGAGTCTTGGACTATTGGGCATCTAGATTTTGTATAGGATAGGAAGTAGAACACTCACAGTTGAAGGGAGGTTTGTATGGCTCATGCCTGGGGGGAGCTCACATCACTGGGGCTCCCTTTCCACTGGCTAGAACTTAGTCACAGGACCACTCTCAACCACAAGGATGCTGAGAAATGTAGTCTAGCCAGGTGCTTCAAAAGAAATGGATCAGGTGGGCACTGGGTCTGCCAGGGTGTGGGTCTGGGGTCAGGGGTCTGAGTCTTTAAGCGCAGCCACGGCAACTGGTCTGGGAACAGGGGCCCGAGGAAACAGGGAAAGGCAAACAAACGTCAGGAAGCACAGGAAGAAAAAGAGACTTGCCAAAGTAGGCCACGCATGAGAGCACATCTTTTAACCAAGAATTTCCCCCCCAAACTAGATAAGAAAAATCCCCTGCGAGTGTATAAAAATAATTTAAATCCACTTGGGCTTCAAAATTAAGGCTATTAATATCAATGACTTCGTGACACTTCTTCCCAATATCTGATCATCTGTTTTAGAACCTGTTTCTGGCAGAGTCAGAAATGATGAAATGACCATTTAAAATAATAGTGTAATCAAAGAGATCAGAGAAGAGTCAGGTCCGGGAGGTCTAGTAAGGTCAGGAAATAGTAAGTGGGGAAGTCTGGGGCCCTGGCTCCCAGGTGTCAATCTTCCAACTCTCTGCCATCTTGAGAAGAGCAGAACTATTTGTCGTATATTCTCCACTTACAGAAAAGGCAAACCTTTATTCTTTACTTATTTTCTGAGCAGATCAAGATGGTTTTGACGAAAGACAAGGCCATACGGCCATAACTGGTATTCTGCATTTAGCCTCCTGCTGTAGTTGGTAATGTAAAAGCCCCCCTTTTTCTGGTATGGTCATTGGTAATTTCTACTGCTCTTCATGGAAACATCCAGGAATATGTATGTACTGGCCATCTCATGGTCCCGGCCAGGTGTGCCCAGGGTCATTGGAGCCTCCCACCTGAAGGGCTTCCTTGGCCCCAGCCTGGCCGACACCCTGACTTTCTTATGGCATCTTTGCTCAGCAAGGCTTTGCTTTGCTTTTCTGATTTGAAACTGCAGCCCAGCCTGACCTTCCTCCATCCCACTCTCCTCACTCCCATCCCTGCTCATCCCGCTTCTTATAAAAAAGAAAAAGGAATGAGAAGTCAGAATGGTGACTGTTTTTACTTTTATTTTTTGGCCACACTGCATGTGGGACCTGAGTTCCCCAGACAGGGATGAACTCTTACCCACTGCAAGAAGCAGCAGCATCTCAACCCTGGAGCACCAGGGAAGTCTCATGAAGATGTTTTTAAAAAGGAGAAAGGTTGGGCTTCCCTGGTGGTCCAGTGAGTAAAGAGTCTGCCTTGCAGTGCAAGGGGCGCTGGTTCAGTCTCTGGCCTGGGAAGATCCCATGTGCCGCAGAGGACCAATGTGTCCAATTACGAGCCAGCGCTCTGGAGCGCATGTGCCCAGAGCCAGAGCTCTGCAACGAGAGAGGCCACTGCGATGGGAGACCCACACAGGCCCAAGAACAAAGATGGATGAAAATAAACATAAATAAAAAAACAATAAAAGAGGCCAAAAATTTTAAAAAGAAAGGAGAAAGGTGGCCTGCAGAGATATCACAAGACCTTTCTCCTTTTTTAAAAACCTAGTTATCAAGTATATGTCGATAAAACAAAAAAGCACACAGTCGTGATTCTGCTTTCTTGTTCCTTTCACGTTTCTTAATTTCCTTCACTGATAGCAGTCAGGGTCTTCAGTGGAAAAAACATCATGCATTGGAAACACGGAGGAAACACATACAGTGCAATTCTATGAATGAACAACTATAAAGCATAGGGCTTGTTTTTGGTATTTTCCAAGTTTCTATGTATCTACATAGGACATGCCCCTTCTCGGCTGAAACTCTGCCATTCACCTCCCACCATGAGGCTAGCTCCCTGCCTTCACTGCTTGCATATAACATGGACATCACGAGGGGCGCGAGAGATTGCCTGAAACCTCAGCTGAGTGGAGGTTCCCATGCCAGGGTCCCTGTGGTTAGTAGCTTCTAAGTGAGATGCATACCATTCTTTTTGAAATGGTTACCTAATTTCTCATCCCCAGCCTGTGTTTTAGAATCATCCCTTCACGATTAAACAAAAGCTGTCCACGGTTTGTTGTTTTATCTGACAAAACACTGCTTCATTTCTCTGCCATGCTGTGTTTCAAGCCGTCCATGGGACAATAAAATGGATACAGTAGGAAGGCGTGGGGCTTCCCAAGGGCTCGGCAACTCTTCATTTCTTTGAAATGTGACATTACAAGGAGGTCCTCTGGTGGTTCAGTAAAACAAACCACAGAACAATTTGCTCCTTGATGTGGATCGACTGCCTGTTGATTCTGTCAGGGCTTCCACTGGAAGCTGTGTCTAGAGGGCGTAGATATTTATTAATATATACTCTCAGGCACCGGATGGGCACTATTTTATCAGAAACCATCTATGATTTCTTATAATAAATATCTGAATGCATCAGATATTAAGAATAGCCTTTAGTGTTCTTTATAAAAGCTAAAGAATATACAGAAAGTCTGACAAGAAGTACGATGAATGAAATGAAAATTAAAGATGGTAAACCGCATGGCATCATAGGGCAGAACAGACAGCGGAGAGAGATACCTGCGGGGGCCAGGCAGGGAAATGTGGTAAAGTTAGACTGAGGGTGTAAGCACAAATTAACTCTGTTCAAATAAATACAATCTCATTTTTCTCACGTGTGGACCCCTAAGCAGACGTGTAACTCATAGTTTTATGCCAAGGGCAAGCACGAAGCACTTGATTTGATCCATCCTCTCCACTGCCCTCCTGCCTTCGGGACCGTCCCTGCTGCTCTGCTCATGCTTCCGCTCTGTTTTTAATCCGTGGGCTTGCTGGGTTCCGTTCCCTGGCCTCCCGAGGGCTGCAGTCTCAGAAGAAACGCTAGGAAGTCACCCTAGGCTGGCAGAGGCATTCTCTGGATCTCATTCAATCCAAAGTCTCTTACCACCGACTTCGGGTGAGAGACCACCTCAAGGGACCACCTCAAGCCAAATGGTACAAATTTAAAGAAATTAGCTTACACCTCACAGAGTCACCATGAGATAAATGGAACAGTCTTTTTACAAATGATGTCGAATTCTGAAAGCATCTGAAGTGGCTTCTGAAACCTATGCAGTCCAGCTTTGAGAACTGGGACGTGCCACGAAGCCTGCTCTGGTATCAGGATGTGGAACTCCAGGAGGTCACGCCCGCCCCGCTGGCTTCACAACAATAGCAAGAAGACCAACAGGAAGTCAACCCTGAATATTCACTGGAAGGACTGATGCTGGAGCTCCAATACTTCGGCCACCTGATGTGAAGAGCCGACTCATTGGAAAAGACCCCAGTACTGGGAGAGACTGAAGGCAGGAGGAGAAGGGGACAACAGAGGACGAGATGGTTGGAGGGCATCACCGACCCTACGGATCTGAGCTCGAACAAACCCCAGGAGACGGTGAAGGACAGGGCGTCTGGCATGCTGCCGTTGATGGGGTTGAAAAGAATCAGCCATAATCAACTGTAATTCAATTAAAAAAGAGAGAGAATAAAAGAAAACCTGTGGATGCATATTTCATGGACGCTCACAATAAAATCAAATTGGTGTGTCAGTCAAAATTGCTCTTTGCAAGCCACGGAAACTATGACACGGAGAAGCACTGCTGGAAAGCAAAATAACTGGACGTGAAGCTGGGGCCGGGTTTCGGACGGGGGCTGGACCCGCGGGAAGTGCCGCGCGGGGCAGTCAGACCCGGGTTGACAGTGGAGGCCCCGGGGGAGCCGCCGTGGGCAGGGAACTGCCCTGCGGGGACGCCCGGCCTCACCCTCCCGCCGTATGTCTGTCAGCCCGTGCTCCCTGGTGGCAGACTGAGGGCGAGTCACGCGCACTGTCCACTTCTCCACCGAGGGGAGGAAGGGACAGTCTCTTCCCTTGGAGCTTCACTGTGTTGGCGGGGGCGGGGGGAGCTTAAATATGTGGCCAGTAGCTAAAAACACAGATCATGTGTCCACTATAGCTGCTTAAGATCTGTGCCTTGACCAAAACTTCTTAAATGTGAATGTAAAAGCTGGATGCCTTCTCCATTGCTTTTAATAGATTATGGCAAGTTTGTTCTCAGAAACAGGACTCAGGATCTTGACATCCAAACCACGGACATTCAAACCATGGACGCTGCATTGTCCCTATGGTCTCTGGCAAATTACTAAATCTACTTCTTGATTTCTTTATCTGCAATAATGCCCAGACATTTTATCTTCCATAAAGGGAGCTCACTAAAAGCACTGATGATGCTAATTAAAATACATACATCCTCAAAGAGGAATTCAATTTTTAGTCAGCATTTAATTTTATTGCTACATGCCCAATCAGTTCAGGGCTGACTTTGTAGGATTCTTACTGAATTGCGTTACTAGAAGATCGAGAACGCAATATGCCAGAAATGCCCATGTTTCCCCTATAAACGCCACCCAGGAGGCATTTATGCTGAGAGATGTGTGGACGTTGGGGGCAGAGCCCACATAACCGTCAGGGGTCCCCAACACTGACACACGTGTCCTGCCATGAGAATGCCCACACCAGGCAGGGAAGAAAATGAGTCCGGCTTTCCATTTCCTTGAAAAAATGTACTATGAGATAACGGGAGAATGCTTGCCTTGAAAATTAGCCCTCATTGAAAACTGGCAGTGGAAAATTACTTCCAGGACGTCCTTGGTGGCCCAGGGGTTAAGACTTTGCCTTCCAAGGCATGGGGTGCAGGTTGGAACCCTGGCTGGGGAGCTACGATGCCACGAGCCTCATGAACAAAAGACCAAAACATCAAAAGAAGCAATACTGTAGCAAATTCAACTAAGACTTTACAAATGGCCCACATCAAAAAAAAAAAAAGTCTTAAAAAACAAGAAGGAGTATTAGTCTTGGTGACCTTTCCCATCTCTCTTTGCGTCTTAACCAAATTGAGGAAGGACCAAAGGGCAGGTCCCAAGATGCCTCTTTCATGTGCCCTCTTTCCGAGCTAGCCTCCTTCTCCGTGAACCACCTCGCGGTGGGCGCCATGGGAAGATGCCTCTGCCTCTCTGCTGGGACAGACGGCAGCCTCTAACGAAGCCGGTGTTCTTTACAAGCAGGTCCCCGTGAGCACCTGTGAGGCTTACAAGGGAAGGAAGGGCATCACTGGGGAACAGAGGGGAGACTAAGACCATCTCTTATTGCAAGCCATCAGCACTTTTTTCCTCTTTCAATGCCTATGTATCAGCGTCAGTGATTTCAGCATATTGCCTCCGGTAAGATTTATTTTTAAGATTAAAATTATCGATCGTTCTCACTACCTCATCGGTGTTATATAGAAAAGTCTCAGCTGATAAGATAACCGTGCCTATATAGGGCCAACTATTCTGATGAAAACCGATCCTTAGCTGGACAGTTGGCTTCACGGACACATCTAGATACTCATCTTTTTCAATGATCTAAATGTAGATATTTGGCAAAGCAAAGTTGTCCTGCGACTTCATACAGGGTAATCTTGTTGCTAAAGCAATAATCTTTAATATGCCAACAATAAAATATTTCATACAGTGTGGGTTGTATACCACCTTCAAAGCCAAGTCGTACTTTTTGAAGATGATTATTGAAAACTGTATTTTAAAACGGAACATAAAAAGAATACTAAACTATTGATGTAAAACCTTTTTCTTTCTACAAATGCTAGTGTTTACTTTTAAGTGATAATCCTCTTTATTTCTGAGGCCAAACACATTATGTATACATGTGAAACCGCTGAAGCAAACAGAACAGTTTTGTGAGCTGTAAGCTCATTCTGATTTTGCAGAGTTTGTATCATAAGACAGTTTGTAGATGTATTTGGATTACGTGGAATTTGAGGTGGTAACTGAGAGACAATAGCCCTAAGACCACGGGAATGCCGAGCATCCTATTTCCGTGATGCTTTCCTTGAGCATTCTTGCTTCAGCTGTCAAATGCAGGAAATACCAGCCCTCTTCAGGTGCAATTTTCCTTCACCTGACAGTGATTCTAAAATGCCACAACACAAAATATGTACGTTTTCATTTAAAATCATCTGTGAATTTTTTAATTTTCCTTAAAACCAAAGGGCAGGTCCCAAGATGCCTCTTTCATGTGCCCTCTTTCCGAGCTAGCCTCCTTCTCCGTGAACCACCTCGCGGTGGGCGCCATGGGAAGATGCCTCTGCCTCTCTGCTGGGACAGACGGCAGCCTCTAACGAAGCCGGTGTTCTTTACAAGCAGGTCCCCGTGAGCACCTGTGAGGCTTACAAGGGAAGGAAGGGCATCACTGGGGAACAGAGGGGAGACTAAGACCATCTCTTATTGCAAGCCATCAGCACTTTTTTCCTCTTTCAATGCCTATGTATCAGCGTCAGTGATTTCAGCATATTGCCTCCGGTAAGATTTATTTTTAAGATTAAAATTATCGATCGTTCTCACTACCTCATCGGTGTTATATAGAAAAGTCTCAGCTGATAAGATAACCGTGCCTATATAGGGCCAACTATTCTGATGAAAACCGATCCTTAGCTGGACAGTTGGCTTCACGGACACATCTAGATACTCATCTTTTTCAATGATCTAAATGTAGATATTTGGCAAAGCAAAGTTGTCCTGCGACTTCATACAGGGTAATCTTGTTGCTAAAGCAATAATCTTTAATATGCCAACAATAAAATATTTCATACAGTGTGGGTTGTATACCACCTTCAAAGCCAAGTCGTACTTTTTGAAGATGATTATTGAAAACTGTATTTTAAAACGGAACATAAAAAGAATACTAAACTATTGATGTAAAACCTTTTTCTTTCTACAAATGCTAGTGTTTACTTTTAAGTGATAATCCTCTTTATTTCTGAGGCCAAACACATTATGTATACATGTGAAACCGCTGAAGCAAACAGAACAGTTTTGTGAGCTGTAAGCTCATTCTGATTTTGCAGAGTTTGTATCATAAGACAGTTTGTAGATGTATTTGGATTACGTGGAATTTGAGGTGGTAACTGAGAGACAATAGCCCTAAGACCACGGGAATGCCGAGCATCCTATTTCCGTGATGCTTTCCCTTGGAGCATTCTTGCTTCAGCTGTCAAATGCAGGAAATACCAGCCCTCTTCAGGGGATGCAATTTTCCCTTCACCTGACAGTGATTCTAAAATGCCACAACACAAAATATGTACGTTTTCATTTAAAATCATCTGTGAATTTTTATCTGTTCTGGACATTCTTCTTTCTTTAAACACCAGCAGAAAATAAATAGGGGTCAGTGGAGATCAAGGGGAAAAGAATGTTGAGGTAAAGACACTTATGGCAGAGTTGAAATGAACCATGCTCCCTAGACCAACCAGAACACCTGCTCTTGGCGAGGAGCACTTCCTGTCATTGACTCCCGTCATCACAGGCAAAGGGGAGCAGTGAGGGGTCCTTACCTGAGTGGTGTGGCTCTCTCTCTGTCTCTGAAAGGAGGAGGTCCCACTCCCAGGCAGCCTGGAGAATCCATCTTCTTCGGGCAAACCTACAGAGGGGAACACAAAGCAGCCTCTGAGTTGTGTGCCTTTCCTCAAATAAAGTCAGTCATGCATCTACTGAACAGACTCAGGTGGGGACATCTCCTCGATGGAAAGGAGGGCAGGTCCACGCGCGGTAAACACTGAATGTTTCAAGGCAGCACAGGGATGCACATGTTGCTGGAGGTTCGTCTAATACAAGAGGAGACGTACTGGTGAAAACAGAACGACAGGGAAGAAAAATGCCATAATAGTGAAAAAGCGAGATGTCCTGGAGGGGAGAAGGGAAACTCTCCTAGAGGCTGAAAATGAGTCTGATGAATCATTGATGGGGAAAGGAAACGTGTGGACAGTGAGGGGTAAGTGGGCTCCTGGGGCTGCAGTTTGTTTTCATCTGTGGGGTCCAGGCAGTTGAAAGGAAAAAAAAAAATCAACCACGGGAAGGGTGGACGGTAATCTAAAATCAGACACAGGCTGGCGTTTCCAGGCAACCAGATGAGCAGCTAGTCAGCAGTAAGCTGTATGTCCAGGTAGGAGGGCAGCGCCGAGAGCTGTGAGCCACGTGAAAGAGGGGTCTCAAAGGGGTGAGGGGGACAGAGGGCCTGTCACAAGCAAGATTACTGTCTGCTTCCAGAGAATTCGGTTCACTAAACAATGCTAACCTCCCTTTGGAGCATTCTTGCTTCAGCTGTCAAATGCAGGAAATACCAGCCCTCTTCAGGGGATGCAATTTTCCCTTCACCTGACAGTGATTCTAAAATGCCACAACACAAAATATGTACGTTTTCATTTAAAATCATCTGTGAATTTTTATCTGTTCTGGACATTCTTCTTTCTTTAAACACCAGCAGAAAATAAATAGGGGTCAGTGGAGATCAAGGGGAAAAGAATGTTGAGGTAAAGACACTTATGGCAGAGTTGAAATGAACCATGCTCCCTAGACCAACCAGAACACCTGCTCTTGGCGAGGAGCACTTCCTGTCATTGACTCCCGTCATCACAGGCAAAGGGGAGCAGTGAGGGGTCCTTACCTGAGTGGTGTGGCTCTCTCTCTGTCTCTGAAAGGAGGAGGTCCCACTCCCAGGCAGCCTGGAGAATCCATCTTCTTCGGGCAAACCTACAGAGGGGAACACAAAGCAGCCTCTGAGTTGTGTGCCTTTCCTCAAATAAAGTCAGTCATGCATCTACTGAACAGACTCAGGTGGGGACATCTCCTCGATGGAAAGGAGGGCAGGTCCACGCGCGGTAAACACTGAATGTTTCAAGGCAGCACAGGGATGCACATGTTGCTGGAGGTTCGTCTAATACAAGAGGAGACGTACTGGTGAAAACAGAACGACAGGGAAGAAAAATGCCATAATAGTGAAAAAGCGAGATGTCCTGGAGGGGAGAAGGGAAACTCTCCTAGAGGCTGAAAATGAGTCTGATGAATCATTGATGGGGGAAAGGGAAACGTGTGGACAGTGAGGGGTAAGTGGGCTCCTGGGGCTGCAGTTTGTTTTCATCTGTGGGGTCCAGGCAGTTGAAAGGAAAAAAAAAAATCAACCACGGGAAGGGTGGACGGTAATCTAAAATCAGACACAGGCTGGCGTTTCCAGGCAACCAGATGAGCAGCTAGTCAGCAGTAAGCTGTATGTCCAGGTAGGAGGGCAGCGCCGAGAGCTGTGAGCCACGTGAAAGAGGGGTCTCAAAGGGGTGAGGGGGACAGAGGGCCTGTCACAAGCAAGATTACTGTCTGCTTCCAGAGAATTCGGTTCACTGGACTTCTTATAGAGCCTGGGAGCCTGGGGAAGGAGAAGAGGGCCATGACCCATTTTTTAAAGCTAAGTTACCAATTAAAAGATGGCTCACTGAATCAGAACAGGGGCCCAGCTTGGCGAGGATCCACACTCAGAACCAAGTCCACAGCACGGCCTGCTTTAGCTAGTGCCAGTTGAAGAAAGTCAAGGACTATCAGGTCGGCCTCTCAATAACACCTCCCCGAGCTTCCCTGGTGGCTCCGACGGTAAAGAATCTGCCTGCAATGGAAGAGACCGGGGTTCGATCCCTGGGTTGGGAAGATCCCCTGGAGAAGGGAATGGCAACTTCCTCCAGTCTTCTTGCCTGGAGACTCCCATGGACAGAGGAGCGTGGAGAGCTACAGTCCAGGGGGTCTCAAAAAGTCAGACACAACTGAGCAACTAACACACTCTGAATAATGCACTGGGAAACACAGCCTAGAACCAAGGCAAGGCCTCCCTCTGAGGAGCTCAAATCTTAACGGAAATGACTCTAAAGGGAAAGCCACAACAGCGTGGCTTACAGGTCGTGTGGCGCCTGGGTGGTGCTGAATGGGATCTGGAGAAACCAGGGCTTCCCCCTGGCTGAGGAATTCAAGGAAGAGCGACGGTGGAGAGCCAAAGGCTGAGGACCTTCCACGATGGGGAGGGTTTTGAAAGATGAGGAAGGCCGAGGAGGGCCAGGCTGGCCCAGGAAATAGACCAGCCGAGGCAGAAGACCACGGGATGACTCCACGTCCTGAGGGCCTGCACGGCGGCCGGAAGGGGCACGGAGGAGAGAGACCCTCCTCCAGGCTGGCCCAGGAAATGTGGACAGTGAGGGGTAAGTGGGCTCCTGGGGCTGCAGTTTGTTTTCATCTGTGGGGTCCAGGCAGTTGAAAGGAAAAAAAAAAATCAACCACGGGAAGGGTGGACGGTAATCTAAAATCAGACACAGGCTGGCGTTTCCAGGCAACCAGATGAGCAGCTAGTCAGCAGTAAGCTGTATGTCCAGGTAGGAGGGCAGCGCCGAGAGCTGTGAGCCACGTGAAAGAGGGGTCTCAAAGGGGTGAGGGGGACAGAGGGCCTGTCACAAGCAAGATTACTGTCTGCTTCCAGAGAATTCGGTTCACTGGACTTCTTATAGAGCCTGGGAGCCTGGGGAAGGAGAAGAGGGCCATGACCCATTTTTTAAAGCTAAGTTACCAATTAAAAGATGGCTCACTGAATCAGAACAGGGGCCCAGCTTGGCGAGGATCCACACTCAGAACCAAGTCCACAGCACGGCCTGCTTTAGCTAGTGCCAGTTGAAGAAAGTCAAGGACTATCAGGTCGGCCTCTCAATAACACCTCCCCGAGCTTCCCTGGTGGCTCCGACGGTAAAGAATCTGCCTGCAATGGAAGAGACCGGGGTTCGATCCCTGGGTTGGGAAGATCCCCTGGAGAAGGGAATGGCAACTTCCTCCAGTCTTCTTGCCTGGAGACTCCCATGGACAGAGGAGCGGGGAGAGCTACAGTCCAGGGGGTCTCAAAAAGTCAGACACAACTGAGCAACTAACACACTCTGAATAATGCACTGGGAAACACAGCCTAGAACCAAGGCAAGGCCTCCCTCTGAGGAGCTCAAATCTTAACGGAAATGACTCTAAAGGGAAAGCCACAACAGCGTGGCTTACAGGTCGTGTGGCGCCTGGGTGGTGCTGAATGGGATCTGGAGAAACCAGGGCTTCCCCCTGGCTGAGGAATTCAAGGAAGAGCGACGGTGGAGAGCCAAAGGCTGAGGACCTTCCACGATGGGGAGGGTTTTGAAAGATGAGGAAGGCCGAGGAGGGCCAGGCTGGCCCAGGAAATAGACCAGCCGAGGCAGAAGACCACGGGATGACTCCACGTCCTGAGGGGGGCCTGCACGGCGGCCGGAGGAGGGGAGCTGGTGTGATCTGGAAGACAGAGGCCCTTCCCTCAGCCATGCTCACCCCCCTCCTCCACTACAGCGGAGGAAACTGAATGAGATGAAGTCCAAACTAGAGATTATTTCATGTGATTTCTAACTATCTTTAATGGGAAGGAGGGAAGGGCTCTCGAAATGCCTGAGGAACCTGCTTTCCTTACAAAGTCACCCTCTCTTGCTCAAGGTAGGTAAATTGCACAATATTCCAGCCCGTCAAGTGAAGGCCTGCTCCTTCTGGCCCGGAGGCTCTGAGTCAGAAAGCTGCGTGAGTTCCCAAGAATCCACACAATTCCCATAAACAAGGTGATGCTGGAAAACCTATCCTTGAATCATTCTGCGGATTCCACCCAAAGCCTCCTTTGCTAGCGGTCTGGATCTATTCTTGAGCGTGACTGAAAATAGCCCTTCTCCGATGTTCCCGGAGCAGTGTGGCCTGGTCCTGCCAGGGAACGAGGCTCACTACGGCCTTGGAGTCTATGCGAAGAATGCAGAGCGTCCGGTCCTGCGAGTGGTCTCACCCAACACGTTATCACCACAGATGACCCTTGCAATGTGCCCAGGATAACACAGCAGAAATAAGAAAAAGACAATGGTCGGAGAGCAGTGAGTGGACAATCAAATGTAACAATGGTATTCTTCTAATTGCCATTGTTTCCCCAGATGCCCAGCCATAAAACGTGTAGTCATACAAGCAGCAAGAAAGAAAATCATACTGAAGAGAAAACGGCCTAGATAGACTTTGTTAGATCTGTCCGCACAAGATAAACATCTTCAGATTCACAATATTCTGTTTGATATAAATAGAATGTTTTAGCACTAAAAACTGTTCTCTAATGATAAATAACCACAAGTCCAGGGAATAATTAAGTATACAAAAGCAAAACAAGATCTAAGTCTATGTTCACATCAGTTAAAGATGGCAATTAAAGTAAGTGATAGCTATAATTACCCACACATAACTATATTTCAGCAAATGAACAAACAGATCGTTACTGCCGGAAAGCAGAGGTAGCATGTGTACGCTGGCGTTCCAGAGACACTCTTTCCTTGAAAATAGAATGATTTCTGATTCAATTACAACTTCAAGTTATTTTAAGCACGTCGTCTCATCGCTTTTCTTTATTTAGAGAGTGCGGATTATTCGCCGTGGATGGTGAATCCGTTCCACTACCTGGTTTGAGTTGTGATGATCATGCCCATTTGAGGCTTTGTATGTATGTGACACGCTTTGGCCCCCTGATGCAAAGAGCTGACACACGGAAAAAGATCCTGTTGCTGGGAAGGCTGGGGTCAGGAGCAGAAGCGGGCGGCAGAGGAGGAGGTGGCTAGGTGGCATCACCGACTCAATGGACATGAGTTTGCCCACACTGCGGGAGACAGAGAAGGACAGGGAAGCCTGGTGTGCTGAGGTCCACGGGGTCACAAAGTGTTGGACATGACTGAGTGAGTGAACAACAATGCAGCATGTGCTGTACGTGTATAATAGTCAGGGAGGGTTTTTTTAAAAAAATTTTGGACTCTTTTATTGATCTTTTATTTATTTATTTTCATCCATCTTTATTCTTTGGCATATGTGGGCCTCCCAGTGCAGTGGCCTCTCCCGTTGCAGAGCACTGGCTCTGGGCACATGCGCTCCAGAGCGCTGGCTTGTAATTGGACACACCAGTCCAGCTGCTCCACAGCACGTGGGATCTTCCCAGGCCAGGGATCGAACCGGTGCCCCTTGCACTGCAAGGCGGACTCTTTACCCACTGCACCACCAGGGGAAGCTCCTCTGGGAGTTTTTATCATACTGAGCAAGAGAGACTTTCTGACTCCTCTGCACAGGACTTGCTGGTTCTTATGAAATGTGCACTATTGTTCCAATCAGCAAATGCTGGTCCTGCACATCTAGAGTTGTGCCAGATATTTGTATAATCATGGGAGGCTTCAGGGTGTCAACACAGGTAGGTCACATAAACACATCAAGTTGTTCTGAAAGGCTGAAACCCTAACTGAGATAATTTCCCCTTTGTGCACGTAACTCTTGAGGTTTTTGAGCAGTCTTCCACGAAGAGGAACACAGAGCTGGTTTATTTTAAGACCTGGTGTCTGTAATCATTTACAGCATAATGTATAAATCTGTGTTCCAGGATTTGAACATACCCTCTCTCTTACAAACTGAAGTTTAGAAGCCTGATATCCCTACATGTTTAATTTTATATGGTTAATTTCAAGTAACATATTCCACAAAAATTCTCATTTTGTCTAGAGGGCTTTTTTCTGTTTTTTTTTTTTTTTTTTGGTTTGTTCCATTGGTTTGGGGGTTTAGTTTGATTTTTTAGAATAACACTCAGAGTTTTTTGTAATACATTTTCTAGGATCATTTCCCAAAGCCATAGTTTTTGACTTTTGACTCAAAACGCAGACAACTTATTGTGGAAAAGGGGTGTGCCGATTTTCTCTCTTCTCATGGGGGAGAATGCTTCACCCGTAGCGAGCTAGGGAGAAGGGCAGGGGGGAGCATTCAGCAAAAACAAAAGGATATACGGTTATCTTTAAAATATTTGTGCATTGCTTTGGTCATCAAATCTATTTAAAATTCCCTTTTTGTTTAGCAGCTATCCTTAAATACACCAAAACTGAAAACGAAAAATGAAATATATTATACTAGATATATTAACCTTAGAGAAATATTCTCTTATCACAAACTTGCTGACTATTGCTATTTTGGGGGGGCAGGTCGGGTTGGGGAGGGAGGGGAGCAGGCGGGCCACTTCTATTGGTCTTTCATTTCTCTATTTTCATCCATCTTTGTTCTTTGGCTCCTGTGGGCCTCCCATAACGGTGGCGTCTGTTGTCGCAGAGCACCGGCTCTGGGCGCATGCGCTCCAGAGCTCCGGCTCAGTAATTGGACACATCGGTCCAGCCGCTCCGCGGCACGTGGGATCCTCCCAGGCCAGGGATCGAACTGGCGCCCCTTGCACTGCAAGGCAATGTCCTTACCCACTGGACCACCAGGGAAGCCCCTGACTATTGCTATTGCTCAAATTTTATTTTTACTATTTTAGGAATATTTAATTTCAACATAGGAGGACACGGTTTCAACATAGGAGGACATGGTTTTCTTGTCCTTACCTTGTTGTAAAGGGTTATCATCAGAGATTTCAGAAAGCAATGTTTTTGTTTTTTAACTTTTTTTTATGTTGGAATATAGCCAATTCACAATGTTGTGATAGTTTCAGGTGGGCAGCAAAGGGACTCAGCTGGACATACCTATGTATAAGAAAGATTGTATCTCTGTATTTCCATCTAAACACACACACATAAATTCGAACATTATGGCTTTACATGGAAAGTTTTTCAAAACGCCTATTTTAATGAAGTCGTAATAATTCAACATAAACACCTAGTGTTATTTTAAGTGTATCGAGCTTGCGGATAATTCTAATAGCCAACAAGTAGGACTTGCTTGTTTTAAACCATGGGGGTCTTACCTGATGAGAAGCTATGCATCACATACAATTAATGGCCGGCTGTAAACAGGCAATTTTGGAGAAGGAAATGGGCGTCCACTCCAGTATTCTAGCCTGGAGAATCCCATGGACAGAGACGCCTGGTGGCTACAGTCCACAGGAGTCACAAAGGAGTCAGACATGACCGAGTGACTAAACACCAAATAGGCATGCGTGTTGTATGTGCTGACCTAGAGGTACACAGCCGGGATTCCTAAGGGAAACCTCAGATGGTCAAAAACACACATGATGTAGAGCTCAAGCTTTACAAAACCAAATACCTCATATAAACACACATCTATATTTGTGTGTGTGTGTGTGTGTGTGTGTGTGTGTGTGTATACACACATATAAGAATTCTACAGAGCGGAATATGAGACATGTTTTGGGTATTTCTAGGTAGTACAGGGAAAGGTAGGTTTTATTTGTTGTTTATTCTTTCCTGTATTTTGCAAATTGTCACATAAAACATCTGCGGTTTTTATAACCTGCGTAAAATGGAAACACCATGTGAATAGTAAGAGAGTTTTTAAGAAGGCTGCTCAGGCAGAGAGGAGAAAACTTAGGGAAGACCCATCCAGTGGGACCCTGGGAGCTGGTACACTCTCTGTTCCTGGTGGTAATGCAGTTTTGGTAACTGCAGGTCGGTTCCCTAGGAATCTTGGCATATAAGTATCCTTCTGTAGCTCTCTGTGCTGTTTCCTGCAATCACACCAAAAAGCCTCTGTCTCACGGGTCACTCCTTCCAGCCCTTACATGGAATCCTTTCCTAGTGGGGGCGCGGGGAGCACTCAGAAACACTTTGGGGCTTTTCCTGTGGATGTGTGTATGTGATGAAAACAATCTTTTCTGGGTGCCAACAGACCCTCCTGCCTCACCCCGGAGCCCTTCGTGCCAACCTCGACCAACCCTGCCCCAGCCAGCCCCCCGCCCCGTGGCTCCTCCTAACTAAAGCGAGACAGGGGATGAGCGCTGCCTGCTACGTTTTATCCAAGATCCATGTGCCTCCTTCGGCTGGTCCTCGGGTAAGCAATTTCTCAGATGAGAAACTACACCCCTCCCGGCGACCTTACGTGGACCTGGAGGGAAGCCAGAGACAGGACGGTGCAGCTGGAATACCAGCATCCTGGCTGCCTAACGGCCGTTCTGAAATACCCTCCCTTCTCCTGCTTTCTCTCTCTCTCATTCTAAAAACATGTTACTTCATTATCTTTGCACATCCACGGCTTCTTGGAAGGTAATTGGTCTACTTTTAACCTCTGGCTGCTTTTAAGATTCATGTTTGTTTACCGGTGTTTCCATATGATAGGGCTAGGAGTAGTTTTCTTTGTGTTTATTCTACTCAGGCCTTTTTTTTTTTAAGTCACATTTACAGACAGAAAGATACACCTTTATTGCGTGTACCTGCCTATACATTTACAGGAACACATGCACTCATGTTTGTCACCATCACCCCGTGCCCCTCTGAAATCTGCTACCGTCTGAACATTTCTGTTTCCCCTAAAACTCTTTTTCATTTGAACCCTCAACGTGGTGGCATTAGGGGGTGGAACCTTTGGGGATGATTCCGTCCTGAGAGTGGAGCCCTACAAATAGGGTCAGTGACCTTATAAAAAGAACCCCTGAGAGCTAACTAGCGTCTTCCTCCCACCGCGTGAGGACAGCAAGAAGCTGGCCGCCTGTGGTCCGCAAGAGGGCTGTGCTCAAAGCCGGCACCTGGCCTTGGACTCCAGCCTGGTAACCGTGGTCCCAAAGCCACTGTCTTTACAGGCCACCTGGCCCAGTACTTCCACACAGCTGCTCAGCCCTGGTCTCCAGTGACCACCTGTCTCTTACTGCCTTGGCACCTGCATTTTCCAAAATGTCAAATAAACACACTCATAGTCTTTAGATTCTTTTTTTCGTGCAGAGTGATGCCTTTGTGATGCATCCATTTTGTCGCGTGTAACAGTGGTTCACCGTTTGTTTAACCTCAGAGTTGATCTGTGCGCTGGTCAGCCTGTGACGTGGTCCCTGACTGGCCCACCTGAGGCACTCACCTCACATGACAGTTCCCTCCCCGCCAACGAGTTTACTGGACCTGTTGTTCCCTGAAGACAACAAGCGAACCAGCTGGATGTGGCCAGAGCACTGGCCATGCTGAGCGTGGCGTGCACCCTGGGGGGCTCCTCTCAGCTTTCCCATGGACAGCTTGCTCTGGGGGAAGCCCCTGCCCTGCTGTGAGGCCTCCCTCGGAGAGATGCTCTTCTGAGTGATGCTGAAATTGGACCATCGCTCCAGGCAGCCTCAAGGCCCTGAATCCAAGGCACTCAGCTCAGCAATAGGTTCCTGACCCACAGAAACTACAAACAAGTTCCAGGGTGGGGGACAATTTTTACAGGCCAATGGATAATGGATACTATCTCGTCTTCACCTGGAGGACAGTTCATCTGTTTGCAGGTTTTTGTTGTTCAGTCGTGGCTATCAGGCCTTTTTTTTTTTAAGTCACATTTACAGACAGAAAGATACACCTTTATTGCGTGTACCTGCCTATACATTTACAGGAACACATGCACTCATGTTTGTCACCATCACCCCGTGCCCCTCTGAAATCTGCTACCGTCTGAACATTTCTGTTTCCCCTAAAACTCTTTTTCATTTGAACCCTCAACGTGGTGGCATTAGGGGGTGGAACCTTTGGGGATGATTCCGTCCTGAGAGTGGAGCCCTACAAATAGGGTCAGTGACCTTATAAAAAGAACCCCTGAGAGCTAACTAGCGTCTTCCTCCCACCGCGTGAGGACAGCAAGAAGCTGGCCGCCTGTGGTCCGCAAGAGGGCTGTGCTCAAAGCCGGCACCTGGCCTTGGACTCCAGCCTGGTAACCGTGGTCCCAAAGCCACTGTCTTTACAGGCCACCTGGCCCAGTACTTCCACACAGCTGCTCAGCCCTGGTCTCCAGTGACCACCTGTCTCTTACTGCCTTGGCACCTGCATTTTCCAAAATGTCAAATAAACACACTCATAGTCTTTAGATTCTTTTTTTCGTGCAGAGTGATGCCTTTGTGATGCATCCATTTTGTCGCGTGTAACAGTGGTTCACCGTTTGTTTAACCTCAGAGTTGATCTGTGCGCTGGTCAGCCTGTGACGTGGTCCCTGACTGGCCCACCTGAGGCACTCACCTCACATGACAGTTCCCTCCCCGCCAACGAGTTTACTGGACCTGTTGTTCCCTGAAGACAACAAGCGAACCAGCTGGATGTGGCCAGAGCACTGGCCATGCTGAGCGTGGTGTGCACCCTGGGGGGCTCCTCTCAGCTTTCCCATGGACAGCTTGCTCTGGGGGAAGCCCCTGCCCTGCTGTGAGGCCTCCCTCGGAGAGATGCTCTTCTGAGTGATGCTGAAATTGGACCATCGCTCCAGGCAGCCTCAAGGCCCTGAATCCAAGGCACTCAGCTCAGCAATAGGTTCCTGACCCACAGAAACTACAAACAAGTTCCAGGGTGGGGGACAATTTTTACAGGCCAATGGATAATGGATACTATCTCGTCTTCACCTGGAGGACAGTTCATCTGTTTGCAGGTGTTGTTGTTGTTCAGTCGTGGCTGACTCTCTGCGACCCCGTGGCCGGCAGCCCGCCAGGCTTGCCCGTCCTTCACCCTCTCCTGGAGCCGGTTCACACTCACGTCCACTGGGTCAGTGCTGCCACCCAACCCTCTCGGCCTCTGATGTCCCCTTCTCCTCCTGCCTTCAGTCTTTCCCAGCGTCCAGGGTCTTCTCCAATGAATCAGCTCTTTGTATCAGGTGCACAAAGCATTGGAGCTTCAGCATCAGTCCTTCTAATGAATATTCAGGGTGCATTTCCTATTTTTAGGTGATGATGAATAAAAGTGGGAATTTGCACCTGCATACACGTGTTCCTGTGGACAGGGTTTGCATTTCTCTTCTGTAAACAGCTGCAAGTAGGGTGCAGGGTCATGTGAAAAGTGCATGTTTAGAGGAAACTGCCAACTTAAACCCATTTCTTAGTGTTTACATCAGTGTTGGAAAGCTCTCTCCTGCTTCTCACCAAGTCATTTCACCCATGGACTTCCTCTTCTTTCCCTAGGATTCCAATAACCCTTCTCACCATATCTCTAAATCAATTTCTGAAATTTCCACTCTGCTTCTTCGTGTTTCATCCTAGATATTTTCTGATTTATCTTCCACTTCCCCAGGATTTTTTTTTAATGGCTGCATCTAATTAACTTTAAGCTCATTGTCTATTGTACTTAATTTTACGACTATATTCTTCAATCTCAGAATTTCCATTTGATATGTTTTTATGGTTTCTGATTTCTGCTGAGATTTTCATTCTTTTATCTCCTTAGGCAAAGTAAACATACTTATTTTCAAGCATGTGCTTCTGAACTCCATCTTTTGAGGCTGCGAGGGACTGAGATTGCTGCTTGTAATTTTTCATCTTATTTTGTGTCTTCCTGTGCCTGGCTCTTTTTGATGATGTGTTGAACTTTGTATTTGAAAATCGGTTTATGAGGACATTCTGAAGCCGCGGATGCTGTATTCTGCTGGGATAGATTTGCGCATTCTTCTCCGGCCTGTACGTGAGGGCTCTGTCGATCCCGAAGGCCCTGAGTCCTCCCAGGGACTGAGACGACTCATATGAGCTGGGTTGCTAGCTTTGCTTCCTGTGACTCTTAGGATGGACCCTTTAAACTCATCCCAAGGCTTTGGCAGGTGCTGGACCCAGCCTGTCCCCACGATCCTAGGTGGCATAGCTAGGCATCTTAGTTGCCTCCGGTGGACTTGGTGAACACCCCTAATGTCCTTCAGAGAAAAGTCTAGAATTCAGGCCTCCTCGCTTGGCCTTCACCACAACCCGTGCCCCACCTTCAGTCTCTTCAAGGAAGACGGGTCTGAATTTCCTCTTCAGATAGTACTAGCTGGGCTGCTGCTATTGTGGGAGGAATGAGCTATGGGTCTAAGCCACTGCTCACTTTCAGACACACAGCCAAGTCAGTTTCTACAAGACACGCTCACTGACTCACTCATAGCAAATACCTAAGCCAGTGTGGTGTTTACCATCCCTTCAGTTTATTCTCCTTCACTCTTCTGAGGTATGAAGATAAACAATCAGCAGGAACTATACTTATTGCTTGTAATAAACGATAAGGGAAAAGAATCTAATATATGTGTGTGTGTGTGTGTGCGTGCATGTGTGTTTACATGGAGAAGGAAATGGCAACCCACTCCAGTAATCTTGCCTGGGAAATTCCAAGCAAAGAGCCTGGAGGGCTGCAGTTCATGGGGTTGCAAAGAGCTGGACATGACTGAGTGACTAAGCCACTACCCCATATACACACACACACACACACATATATATATATATAACTTTGCTGCACACCTGAACTAAATCAACTATATTGCAAACAAATTTTAAAAAATCAAATTATATTTTTCTTTAAAAATACTATTAGACCACCATCTCTTCTGCTCAGGTTAAGTCTCATTTTACACTGGTTTCCACAAACCAAATGCTCCATGAAAATCTCTTAAAAAGTTAGCTAACATCGAATGCCATTTCAATTCTTGAACTTGAAAATAATAACTTCACAATACCCCTACCCTGATGTTTTCTACTGGCTTCCTTTCGCAGTTTATGAGGACATTCTGAGCGGATGGATTCTGCGGGGCGCATTCTTCTCCGGCCTGTACGTGAGGGCTCTGTCGATCCCGAAGGCCCTGAGTCCTCCCAGGGACTGAGACGACTCATATGAGCTGGGTTGCTAGCTTTGCTTCCTGTGACTCTTAGGATGGACCCTTTAAACTCATCCCAAGGCTTTGGCAGGTGCTGGACCCAGCCTGTCCCCACGATCCTAGGTGGCATAGCTAGGCATCTTAGTTGCCTCCGGTGGACTTGGTGAACACCCCTAATGTCCTTCAGAGAAAAGTCTAGAATTCAGGCCTCCTCGCTTGGCCTTCACCACAACCCGTGCCCCACCTTCAGTCTCTTCAAGGAAGACGGGTCTGAATTTCCTCTTCAGATAGTACTAGCTGGGCTGCTGCTATTGTGGGAGGAATGAGCTATGGGTCTAAGCCACTGCTCACTTTCAGACACACAGCCAAGTCAGTTTCTACAAGACACGCTCACTGACTCACTCATAGCAAATACCTAAGCCAGTGTGGTGTTTACCATCCCTTCAGTTTATTCTCCTTCACTCTTCTGAGGTATGAAGATAAACAATCAGCAGGAACTATACTTATTGCTTGTAATAAACGATAAGGGAAAAGAATCTAATATATGTGTGTGTGTGTGTGCGTGCATGTGTGTTTACATGGAGAAGGAAATGGCAACCCACTCCAGTAATCTTGCCTGGGAAATTCCAAGCAAAGAGCCTGGAGGGCTGCAGTTCATGGGGTTGCAAAGAGCTGGACATGACTGAGTGACTAAGCCACTACCCCATATACACACACACACACACACACATATATATATATATAACTTTGCTGCACACCTGAACTAAATCAACTATATTGCAAACAAATTTTAAAAAATCAAATTATATTTTTCTTTAAAAATACTATTAGACCACCATCTCTTCTGCTCAGGTTAAGTCTCATTTTACACTGGTTTCCACAAACCAAATGCTCCATGAAAATCTCTTAAAAAGTTAGCTAACATCGAATGCCATTTCAATTCTTGAACTTGAAAATAATAACTTCACAATACCCCTACCCTGATGTTTTCTACTGGCTTCCCTTTCGCAGTTTTTCAGCTGACTTCACTTTTGTTTTAATTCATTCTCCCTGGAGCGCTGGTACACCCTCCACCACGCGTCTCTTCCCGTCTGAGCGGGAGGCATGCTCACCGTTGGAGACGGAGTTTCCGTTGTCGGCCGTGACCGCGCTGGAGGGCGTGTCACACAGCGGAAGCCCGTGGCTGTTCGCGTTTCTGTCTTGGGTCTCTGACGTCATCGCTGAAGGACCAATATCGTCTCGGCTGGTAAGGTTCATGTTCGTTTCAAAACCTAAAGTAAAGTGTAGAAGCAATGATTCTTTTCTGCTTAAATATATCCAGTAAGTTGAATCAAACAGTGGAAGAAATAACAAAACTCAGGCAGTCAAACATTCACTGCATTGGAAATAGCAAATTAGTAATCCTTAGTCACATTTATGGCCGATATTCACCAGATTTTGCCAGAACACTGTTGAACGTGATCGTAATGGATGGTGTTAGGTGGC
This sequence comes from Tragulus kanchil, assembly GCA_022376925.1. NCBI lineage: Eukaryota > Metazoa > Chordata > Mammalia > Artiodactyla > Tragulidae > Tragulus > Tragulus kanchil. The sequence continues at coordinate 3,021,502 of JAIOJX010000003.1, forward strand.
GATAGTGGGTTTCATTAACTTGTTATATCCAGATAGATTACAAAATTCAACAGCATCTTTTTTTTTTTTAAAGATTTATTTATTTATTTATTTTGGGCGGGGCTTGGGTTGGGGAGGGAGGGGAGTGGGCGGGCCACTTCTATTGGTCTTTCATTTCTCTATTTTCATCCGTCTTTGTTCTTTGGCTCCTGTGGGCTTCCCATCGTGGTGGCGTCTGTTGTCGCAGAGCACCGGCTCTGGGTGCATGCACTCCAGAGCTCCGGCTTGGTGATTGGACACATCAGTCCAGCCGCTCCGCGGCACGTGGGATCTTCCCAGGCCAGGGCTCGAACCGGCGCCCCTTGCACTGCAAGGCGGTGTCCTTATCCACTGGACCACCAGGGGAAGCCCTCAACAGCATCTTGAAGTCATTAGTTTAATTACTTATAATGACAGAACGGCCTATCTTGAGGTTATTTCTTAAAAGAATGCAATATATTCATGTTTCAGAAGTTTTCTGAGTTGGATTCTCCAGGCAAAAATACTTACATGGGTGGCTCTTTCCTTCACCAGGGGATCTTCCTGGCCCAGTGATCAAACCCTCATCTCCCGCATTGCATGTGGATGCTTTACCACTGGGCTACCTTAGGAAACACTAAACCTTACTTCTGCACTCTGGACGGTAACAAAATCACCTAAATGTTTCTACACATGTCCTACACTGAGTTCTCTGAGATGCAGGCACACAGAAGCCCCTGTCCAAATTAGGCTGAGGAGCCAAAAAAAAGAAAAAAATGAATAAATAAAGAGTTCCCTGCTCCCCTGGGGGGGACTTCTGTGCAGCATCGGGGATTGACCTTGTCCCTCCTGCCCTTGGCTGTGGGTGAGCAGTAGACTCTGGCTTTCTCTTAGGTCTTGATTCTGAAGTTCCAGGTTAACACATTATTCACAAGGAGAATAAGTATAACATGCATTATTGGATCTTGCAGAGGGTGAACCGTTAACCCCCTGGGGTGCTGCAGGAGGCAGGAAGGAGGCAGAGCTCGTCCCTGAGGCTGGGACTGGCGGAACCCTAGCTCTCTCTCCTGGATGCCGTCTCCCCTAGCCCTTCAGACTTGCTCGCTAATAGCACCCTGGCGCTGAGTACCTACCCACAGGCTCCGCACCAACTCAGGTTTCTATGCTGGGAAATGCATTCCCTCAGCCTAGGGTGCTCTCCCCCCTGCTCAGCTCCCCCTCCCCATCAGCAGGGACCTTGCTCGGAGCTCCCTCATCCATTCAGCGTGGTGGCCACTCCTTTACGATTGAGCATGGGCCTGATATGCACACCCGGGAGGGTCTGCTCAGGCTTAGAGAGGGAGATAGTGGGCAGATAGAAGGAGGGCAAAATGAGCAGAGCTTTGACGACCCCATAGGAGTGTTTCTATTTTCATGACCCGGGTAGCTCCTGATTCTTTGCATTTAAAAAACAAGTGAGGGCTTCCCTGGTGGTCCAGTGGGTAAAGAGCCCGTCTTGCAGTGCAAGGGACACCGGTTCAATCCCTGGCCTGGGAAGATCCCACGTGCTGCCGAGCAGCTGGACCCATGTGTCCAACTACTGAGCCAGAGCTCTGGAACAAGAGAGGCCCCTGCGATGGGAGGCCAACACAGGCTGAAGAATAAAGACGGAAGAAAATAAGTAAATAAAAAATCAGTAAAAAGAGGCCAAAATGTAAGAGAAAAAGTGACCAACATTCATTAAAAAACAAAAACAAAAACAAGTGAAAAGAGCTTTCCTGGAGGCTCAGGGGTAAAGAATCCCCTGTCCAAATTAGGCTGAGGAGCCAAAAAAAGAAAAATGAATAAATAAAGAGTTCCCTGCTCCCTGGGGACTTCTGTGCAGCATCGGGGATTGACCTTGTCCCTCCTGCCCTTGGCTGTGGGTGAGCAGTAGACTCTGGCTTTCTCTTAGGTCTTGATTCTGAAGTTCCAGGTTAACACATTATTCACAAGGAGAATAAGTATAACATGCATTATTGGATCTTGCAGAGGGTGAACCGTTAACCCCCTGGGGTGCTGCAGGAGGCAGGAAGGAGGCAGAGCTCGTCCCTGAGGCTGGGACTGGCGGAACCCTAGCTCTCTCTCCTGGATGCCGTCTCCCCTAGCCCTTCAGACTTGCTCGCTAATAGCACCCTGGCGCTGAGTACCTACCCACAGGCTCCGCACCAACTCAGGTTTCTATGCTGGGAAATGCATTCCCTCAGCCTAGGGTGCTCTCCCCTGCTCAGCTCCCTCCCCATCAGCAGGGACCTTGCTCGGAGCTCCCTCATCCATTCAGCGTGGTGGCCACTCCTTTACGATTGAGCATGGGCCTGATATGCACACCCGGGAGGGTCTGCTCAGGCTTAGAGAGGGAGATAGTGGGCAGATAGAAGGAGGGCAAAATGAGCAGAGCTTTGACGACCCCATAGGAGTGTTTCTATTTTCATGACCCGGGTAGCTCCTGATTCTTTGCATTTAAAAAACAAGTGAGGGCTTCCCTGGTGGTCCAGTGGGTAAAGAGCCCGTCTTGCAGTGCAAGGGACACCGGTTCAATCCCTGGCCTGGGAAGATCCCACGTGCTGCCGAGCAGCTGGACCCATGTGTCCAACTACTGAGCCAGAGCTCTGGAACAAGAGAGGCCCCTGCGATGGGAGGCCAACACAGGCTGAAGAATAAAGACGGAAGAAAATAAGTAAATAAAAAATCAGTAAAAAGAGGCCAAAATGTAAGAGAAAAAGTGACCAACATTCATTAAAAAACAAAAACAAAAACAAGTGAAAAGAGCTTTCCTGGAGGCTCAGGGGTAAAGAATCCGCCTGTCGCTGCAGGAGACATGGGTCTAACCCCTCAGCTGGGAAGATCCCACACGCCATGGGGCAGCGGAGTCCGTGTGCCACACCTATGGAGCCCGTGCTCTAGAGCCTGGGAGCCACAGCTACTGAAGCCGAGAGCCACAGCGAGAGAGCAGCCCCGCCGATGAGACGTCCACACACTGCAGCGGGGGAGACACTGCAGTGACCAACCCGAGCACCGCAACCAGAGAGCAGCCCCGCTCACGCAACCAGAGAGCAGCCCCGCTCACGCAACCAGAGAGCAGCCCCGCTCACGCAACCAGAGAGCAGCCCCGCTCAGAGCAACCAGAGAGCAGCCCCGCTCACGCAACCAGAGAGCAGCCCCGCTCACGCAACCAGAGAGCAGCCCCGCTCACGCAACCAGAGAGCAGCCCCGCTCACGCAACCAGAGAGCAGCCCCGCTCACGCAACCAGAGAGCAGCCCCGCTCAGAGCAACCAGAGAGCAGCCCCGCTCAGAGCAACCAGAGAGCAGCCCCGCTCACGCAACCAGAGAGCAGCCCCGCTCAGAGCAACCAGAGAGCAGCCCCGCTCAGAGCAACCAGAGAGCAGCCCCGCTCACGCAACCAGAGAGCAGCCCCGCTCAGAGCAACCAGAGAGCAGCCCCGCTCAGAGCAACCAGAGAGCAGCCCCGCTCACGCAACCAGAGAGCAGCCCCGCTCACGCAACCAGAGAGCAGCCCCGCTCAGAGCAACCAGAGAGCAGCCCCGCTCAGAGCAACCAGAGAGCAGCCCCGCTCAGAGCAACCAGAGAGCAGCCCCGCTCACGCAACCAGAGAGCAGCCCCGCTCACGCAACCAGAGAGCAGCCCCGCTCAGAGCAACCAGAGAGCAGCCCCGCTCAGAGCAACCAGAGAGCAGCCCCGCTCAGAGCAACCAGAGAGCAGCCCCGCTCACGCAACCACAGAGCAGCCCCGCTCAGAGCAACCAGAGAGCAGCCCCGCTCAGAGCAACCAGAGAGCAGCCCCGCTCAGAGCAACCAGAGAGCAGCCCCGCTCACGCAACCAGAGAGCAGCCCCGCTCAGAGCAACCAGAGAGCAGCCCCGCTCAGAGCAACCAGAGAGCAGCCCCGCTCACGCAACCAGAGAGCAGCCCCGCTCAGAGCAACCAGAGAGCAGCCCCGCTCACGCAACCAGAGAGCAGCCCCGCTCACGCAACCAGAGAGCAGCCCCGCTCAGAGCAACCAGAGAGCAGCCCCGCTCAGAGCAACCAGAGAGCAGCCCCGCTCAGAGCAACCAGAGAGCAGCCCCGCTCACGCAACCAGAGAGCAGCCCCGCTCAGAGCAACCAGAGAGCAGCCCCGCTCAGAGCAACCAGAGAGCAGCCCCGCTCAGAGCAACCAGAGAGCAGCCCCGCTCACGCAACCAGAGAGCAGCCCCGCTCAGAGCAACCAGAGAGCAGCCCCGCTCACGCAACCAGAGAGCAGCCCCGCTCACGCAACCAGAGAGCAGCCCCGCTCAGAGCAACCAGAGAGCAGCCCCGCTCAGAGCAACCAGAGAGCAGCCCCGCTCAGAGCAACCAGAGAGCAGCCCCGCTCACGCAACCAGAGAGCAGCCCCGCTCACGCAACCAGAGAGCAGCCCCGCTCAGAGCAACCAGAGAGCAGCCCCGCTCACGCAACCAGAGAGCAGCCCCGCTCAGAGCAACCAGAGAGCAGCCCCGCTCACGCAACCAGAGAGCAGCCCCGCTCACGCAACCAGAGAGCAGCCCCGCTCACGCAACCAGAGAGCAGCCCCGCTCACGCAACCAGAGAGCAGCCCCGCTCAGAGCAACCAGAGAGCAGCCCCGCTCAGAGCAACCAGAGAGCAGCCCCGCTCAGAGCAACCAGAGAGCAGCCCCGCTCACGCAACCAGAGAGCAGCCCCGCTCAGAGCAACCAGAGAGCAGCCCCGCTCAGAGCAACCAGAGAGCAGCCCCGCTCAGAGCAACCAGAGAGCAGCCCCGCTCAGAGCAACCAGAGAGCAGCCCCGCTCAGAGCAACCAGAGAGCAGCCCCGCTCAGAGCAACCAGAGAGCAGCCCCGCTCAGAGCAACCAGAGAGCAGCCCCGCTCACGCAACCAGAGAGCAGCCCCGCTCAGAGCAACCAGAGAGCAGCCCCGCTCAGAGCAACCAGAGAGCAGCCCCGCTCACGCAACCAGAGAGCAGCCCCGCTCAGAGCAACCAGAGAGCAGCCCCGCTCAGAGCAACCAGAGAGCAGCCCCGCTCAGAGCAACCAGAGAGCAGCCCCGCTCACGCAACCAGAGAGCAGCCCCGCTCAGAGCAACCAGAGAGCAGCCCCGCTCACGCAACCAGAGAGCAGCCCCGCTCACGCAACCAGAGAGCAGCCCCGCTCACGCAACCAGAGAGCAGCCCCGCTCACGCAACCAGAGAGCAGCCCCGCTCAGAGCAACCAGAGAGCAGCCCCGCTCACGCAACCAGAGAGCAGCCCCGCTCACGCAACCAGAGAGCAGCCCCGCTCACGCAACCAGAGAGCAGCCCCGCGCACGCAACCAGAGAGCAGCCCCGCTCAGAGCAACCAGAGAGCAGCCCCGCTCAGAGCAACCAGAGAGCAGCCCCCTCAGAGCAACCAGAGAGCAGCCCCGCTCAGAGCAACCAGAGAGCAGCCCGCTCAGCGCGACCAGAGAGCAGCCCGCCCACGCAACCAGAGAGCAGCCCCCCTCAGAGCAACAGGAGAGAAGCCCGCTCAGAGCAACCAGAGAGCAGCCCCGCTCAGAGCAACCAGAGAGCAGCCCCGCTCAGAGCAACCAGAGAGCAGCCCCGCTCAGAGCAACCAGAGAGCAGCCCCGCTCAGAGCAACCAGAGAGCAGCCCCGCTCACGCAACCAGAGAGCAGCCCCGCTCAGAGCAACCAGAGAGCAGCCCCGCTCAGAGCAACCAGAGAGCAGCCCCGCTCACGCAACCAGAGAGCAGCCCCGCTCAGAGCAACCAGAGAGCAGCCCCGCTCAGAGCAACCAGAGAGCAGCCCCGCTCAGAGCAACCAGAGAGCAGCCCCGCTCACGCAACCAGAGAGCAGCCCCGCTCAGAGCAACCAGAGAGCAGCCCCGCTCAGAGCAACCAGAGCAGAAGCCCGCACAGAGCAACCAGAGAGCAGCCCCGCTCAGAGCAACCAGAGAGCAGCCCCGCTCAGAGCAACCAGAGAGCAGCCCCGCTCAGAGCAACCAGAGAGCAGCCCCGCTCACGCAACCAGAGAGCAGCCCCGCTCAGAGCAACCAGAGAGCAGCCCCGCTCAGAGCAACCAGAGAGCAGCCCCGCTCAGAGCAACCAGAGAGCAGCCCCGCTCAGAGCAACCAGAGAGCAGCCCCGCTCAGAGCAACCAGAGAGCAGCCCCGCTCAGAGCAACCAGAGAGCAGCCCCGCTCACGCAACCAGAGAGCAGCCCCGCTCAGAGCAACCAGAGAGCAGCCCCGCTCAGAGCAACCAGAGAGCAGCCCCGCTCACGCAACCAGAGAGCAGCCCCGCTCAGAGCAACCAGAGAGCAGCCCCGCTCAGAGCAACCAGAGAGCAGCCCCGCTCAGAGCAACCAGAGAGCAGCCCCGCTCAGAGCAACCAGAGAGCAGCCCCGCTCAGAGCAACCAGAGAGCAGCCCCGCTCAGAGCAACCAGAGAGCAGCCCCGCTCAGAGCAACCAGAGAGCAGCCCCGCTCAGAGCAACCAGAGAGCAGCCCCGCTCAGAGCAACCAGAGAGCAGCCCCGCTCAGAGCAACCAGAGAGCAGCCCCGCTCAGAGCAACCAGAGAGCAGCCCCGCTCAGAGCAACCAGAGAGCAGCCCCGCTCAGAGCAACCAGAGAGCAGCCCCGCTCAGAGCAACCAGAGAGCAGCCCCGCTCACGCAACCAGAGAGCAGCCCCGCTCAGAGCAACCAGAGAGCAGCCCCGCTCAGAGCAACCAGAGAGCAGCCCCGCTCAGAGCAACCAGAGAGCAGCCCCGCTCAGAGCAACCAGAGAGCAGCCCCGCTCACGCAACCAGAGAGCAGCCCCGCTCAGAGCAACCAGAGAGCAGCCCCGCTCAGAGCAACCAGAGAGCAGCCCCGCTCAGAGCAACCAGAGAGCAGCCCCGCTCACGCAACCAGAGAGCAGCCCCGCTCACGCAACCAGAGAGCAGCCCCGCTCAGAGCAACCAGAGAGCAGCCCCGCTCAGAGCAACCAGAGAGCAGCCCCGCTCACGCAACCAGAGAGCAGCCCCCCTCAGAGCAACCAGAGAGCAGCCCCGCTCAGAGCAACCAGAGAGCAGCCCCGCTCACGCAACCAGAGAGCAGCCCCGCTCACGCAACCAGAGAGCAGCCCCGCTCACGCAACCAGAGAGCAGCCCCGCTCAGAGCAACCAGAGAGCAGCCCCGCTCAGAGCAACCAGAGAGCAGCCCCGCTCACGCAACCAGAGAGCAGCCCCGCTCACGCAACCAGAGAGCAGCCCCGCTCACGCAACCAGAGAGCAGCCCCGCTCACGCAACCAGAGAGCAGCCCCGCTCAGAGCAACCAGAGAGCAGCCCCGCTCAGAGCAACCAGAGAGCAGCCCCGCTCAGAGCAACCAGAGAGCAGCCCCGCTCAGAGCAACCAGAGAGCAGCCCCCCTCAGAGCAACCAGAGAGCAGCCCCGCTCAGAGCAACCAGAGAGCAGCCCCGCTCAGAGCAACCAGAGAGCAGCCCCGCTCAGAGCAACCAGAGAGCAGCCCGCTCACGCAACCAGAGAGCAGCCCCGCTCAGAGCAACCGGAGAGAAGCCCCGCTCAGAGCAACCAGAGAGCAGCCCCGCTCAGAGCAACCAGAGAGCAGCCCCGCTCAGAGCAACCAGAGAGCAGCCCCGCTCAGAGCAACCAGAGAGCAGCCCCGCTCAGAGCAACCAGAGAGCAGCCCCGCCCACGCAACCAGAGAGCAGCCCCGCCCACGCAAACAGAGAGCAGCCCCGCTCAGAGCAACCAGAGAGCAGCCCCGCTCACGCAACCAGAGAGCAGCCCCGCTCAGAGCAACCAGAGAGCAGCCCCGCTCAGAGCAAACAGAGAGCAGCCCGCTCACGCAACCAGAGAGCAGCCCCGCTCAGAGCAACCAGAGAGCAGCCCCGCTCAGAGCAACCAGAGAGCAGCCCCGCTCACGCAACCAGAGAGCAGCCCCGCTCAGAGCAACCAGAGAGCAGCCCCGCTCAGAGCAACCAGAGAGCAGCCCCGCTCAGAGCAACCAGAGAGCAGCCCCGCTCACGCAACCAGAGAGCAGCCCCGCTCAGAGCAACCAGAGAGCAGCCCCGCTCAGAGCAACCAGAGAGCAGCCCCGCTCACGCAACCAGAGAGCAGCCCCGCTCAGAGCAACCAGAGAGTAGCCCCGCTCAGAGCAACCAGAGAGCAGCCCCGCTCACGCAACCAGAGAGCAGCCCCGCTCACGCAACCAGAGAGCAGCCCCGCTCAGAGCAACCAGAGAGCAGCCCCGCTCAGAGCAACCAGAGAGCAGCCCCGCTCAGAGCAACCAGAGAGCAGCCCCGCCAACGCAACCAGAGAGCAGCCCCGCTCAGAGCAACCAGAGAGCAGCCCCGCTCAGAGCAACCAGAGAGCAGCCCCGCTCAGAGCAACCAGAGAGCAGCCCCGCTCACGCAACCAGAGAGTAGCCCCGCTCAGAGCAACCAGAGAGCAGCCCCGCTCAGAGCAACCAGAGAGCAGCCCCGCTCACGCAACCAGAGAGCAGCCCCGCTCACGCAACCAGAGAGCAGCCCCGCTCAGAGCAACCAGAGAGCAGCCCCGCTCAGAGCAACCAGAGAGCAGCCCCGCTCACGCAACCAGAGAGCAGCCCCGCTCAGAGCAACCAGAGAGTAGCCCCGCTCAGAGCAACCAGAGAGCAGCCCCGCTCAGAGCAACCAGAGAGCAGCCCCGCTCACGCAACCAGAGAGTAGCCCCGCTCAGAGCAACCAGAGAGCAGCCCCGCTCAGAGCAACCAGAGAGCAGCCCCGCTCACGCAACCAGAGAGCAGCCCCGCTCACGCAACCAGAGAGCAGCCCCGCTCAGAGCAACCAGAGAGCAGCCCCGCTCAGAGCAACCAGAGAGCAGCCCCGCTCACGCAACCAGAGAGCAGCCCCGCTCAGAGCAACCAGAGAGTAGCCCCGCTCAGAGCAACCAGAGAGCAGCCCCGCTCAGAGCAACCAGAGAGCAGCCCCGCTCACGCAACCAGAGAGCAGCCCCGCTCACGCAACCAGAGAGCAGCCCCGCTCAGAGCAACCAGAGAGCAGCCCCGCTCAGAGCAACCAGAGAGTAGCCCCGCTCAGAGCAACCAGAGAGCAGCCCCGCTCACGCAACCAGAGAGCAGCCCCGCTCACGCAACCAGAGAGTAGCCCCGCTCAGAGCAACCAGAGAGTAGCCCCGCTCAGAGCAACCAGAGAGCAGCCCCGCTCACGCAACCAGAGAGCAGCCCCGCTCACGCAACCAGAGAGCAGCCCCGCTCAGAGCAACCAGAGAGTAGCCCCGCTCAGAGCAACCAGAGAGCAGCCCCGCTCACGGCAACCAGAGAGCAGCCCTTGCAGCACCGAAGACCCAGCAGCCAAAGACAAATCCATGAATAAAAGGATAGATAGAGAGAAACAAACAAGTGAAAAGGCTCTGGCCGGGTCAGCGTGGGAACAGTGGCCCGGTCTCAGAATCACCACCCTCTTAGCTCGTGACAACCAGAGCGCATGGAATAGGCGGGAACTGAAAGACTATCTAACGCAATGTGATCACCTCTTCGTGGCCTTTTTCAAAAGCACCTGCACGTCAGTGAAGCACCTCTGGTGTGAAAGCCGTCTCAACAGAAACAGGCACCTGCTTTTATTTCTCTTGACACCGTGCTTTCATTCTTCGATTCAGCTGCTTATCGAGGGTTTCTCTGCCTAAACTTTCCCCAGATGCTGGGCCACCGTGATGCACCGACAGGTGGCTGGGCGCCCCCGTCCCAGGCATGCGCCTAACAACCAAGAAGCAAAGGAGCAAGCAGGCGGGGGTGGGCTGTGGTGGGCTCCCGGCTGGAGGCAGCACAGCTGGGCAGCCAGGCCTTGGGCGCCGTGGGTCTGGAACCTTCTCTGTTTGGTCTAGTTTAGGCTCGGGGCGTGGAACGGGGCCCGGGCCTGGATGCCGGGGGCCGTGGGTTCCTAGCTCTGGGGGTTCAGCACTGCATCATCTGAGACACTGTGTGGACTCCTGGTATAAACATGTGATGCTAGCTAACATTCCTCAGAATGGGCTTCTAGCAGATAAACCATTGACACATTTAAATTATAGTCGAAGCCTCCATTTTGGCTATTAAAGTTTTAAAAATGTCGTAATTCCAATCCTCAGGTCCAGCTGTAGCCAAGGCATGTTTTAAGATGCGCCGTCTAAGTCAGGCTGTGATCCGTAGGCTATCTGCTAAGAGGTTCTTTACGTTTTTATTAGAAAAGCGTTGCTGTTATTCTGTTGCGAGTCCTGCCTGACCTCACAGCCTGCAGCCTGCCAGCCCCGTCCTCCACCCTCTCCCAGAGTCGGCTCAGATCCACTCCCATGGGGTCAGCGACCATCTCACTCTTTGCCAGACTCTAATCCTTTGCCTTCATCCTTTCCCAGCATCAGGCTCTTTTCCAGTGAGTCAGCTTTTCGCACCAGGCGGCCCCAGTACTGGGGCTTCAGTTTCAGCATCCGTCCTTCCGATGAATACTCAGGGTTGATTCCCTTTAGGATGGACAGGTTTGATCTCCTGAAAAGCATGTCTGTCTCTTCCAAGGACAGTGCCCCCAACCACCCTCTTAGCTCGTGACAACCAGAGCGCATGGAATAGGCGGAACTGAAAGACTATCTAACGCAATGTGATCACCTCTTCGTGGCCTTTTTCAAAAGCACCTGCACGTCAGTGAAGCACCTCTGGTGTGAAAGCCGTCTCAACAGAAACAGGCACCTGCTTTTATTTCTCTTGACACCGTGCTTTCATTCTTCGATTCAGCTGCTTATCGAGGGTTTCTCTGCCTAAACTTTCCCCAGATGCTGGGCCACCGTGATGCACCGACAGGTGGCTGGGCGCCCCCGTCCCAGGCATGCGCCTAACAACCAAGAAGCAAAGGAGCAAGCAGGCGGGGGTGGGCTGTGGTGGGCTCCCGGCTGGAGGCAGCACAGCTGGGCAGCCAGGCCTTGGGCGCCGTGGGTCTGGAACCTTCTCTGTTTGGTCTAGTTTAGGCTCGGGGCGTGGAACGGGGCCCGGGCCTGGATGCCGGGGGCCGTGGGTTCCTAGCTCTGGGGGTTCAGCACTGCATCATCTGAGACACTGTGTGGACTCCTGGTATAAACATGTGATGCTAGCTAACATTCCTCAGAATGGGCTTCTAGCAGATAAACCATTGACACATTTAAATTATAGTCGAAGCCTCCATTTTGGCTATTAAAGTTTTAAAAATGTCGTAATTCCAATCCTCAGGTCCAGCTGTAGCCAAGGCATGTTTTAAGATGCGCCGTCTAAGTCAGGCTGTGATCCGTAGGCTATCTGCTAAGAGGTTCTTTACGTTTTTATTAGAAAAGCGTTGCTGTTATTCTGTTGCGAGTCCTGCCTGACCTCACAGCCTGCAGCCTGCCAGCCCCGTCCTCCACCCTCTCCCAGAGTCGGCTCAGATCCACTCCCATGGGGTCAGCGACCATCTCACTCTTTGCCAGACTCTAATCCTTTGCCTTCATCCTTTCCCAGCATCAGGCTCTTTTCCAGTGAGTCAGCTTTTCGCACCAGGCGGCCCAAGTACTGGGGCTTCAGTTTCAGCACCCGTCCTTCCGATGAATATTCAGGGTTGATTCCCTTTAGGATGGACAGGTTTGATCTCCTGAAAAGCATGTCTGTCTCTTCCAAGGACGGCTCTCTGCTGGAGTAAGGGCGTGAGTCCTGAAGACGTAAGCACGGGGGTCAGCCTGCGGGCTGTGATTCACGCCGTGCCTGCGGTCCTTACCATCGCCCACGTGTTTATCAGCGCGCCCACCTCCCGCGCCCGCAGGACCTGATTTAGTTTTCCTTTTCAGAACCTTTCTGCCGAGTCATCACTCCCTCACCTATTTTCAGATGAAGTCACCGAGGCCCCGGGAGGCAACCCCCCCGCAGACATTTCACAACGAGTCGGTGTTGCCGCTGGGCTTACACCGGGCTGTGCAGAGCTCGGCCGTCCACCCACGCTCATTCCTTGGTGTGGCCTCTTACGTAGGGTCTGTCCTCCTCATTTCATTTGCTGATGTAAAGATAAGGCGTTTTTTTTTTTTTTTTTTGCCTTTATCACCCATGCCTTGGTGGGAATGAACGGGGAGCCCCAGGTTGAAAAGTGGTCCTCTGGCCACTGAAAGAGAGGTGCTACATCAGCCCCGACATCCTCACCTTGCGGGGGAATACTGATTCATGCGTACCAGCCCCGGGAGCCTCGGTTCTCACTCCGTGCACCAGCCTCTGTGCCCGGACGCCCCGATGCCACGCGGAGGCCTCACGGGTGGGAGGGGGCGGGCGGGAGGCTCCGGGGGCGGGGCTCGTGTGTCCACAGGCTGCCTCTCGCTGCTTGTACGGCAGAAGCTAACACAACCGTGGAAAGCAACCGTACTCCAAGAGGAAGAAGAATAGAAACTCGGAATTAAAAGAAGAAAGCCAAGTCAGATCATATTCCCTGTGCACATCTCTCCACCGGTCTCTTACTCGGCTCAGGTCAAAATCTAAAGGCTCCTTGAGGCTGAGCGACCCCAGGTCCCTACTTCCTGCTTCCATCGGACCTCCTTTCCAATGGCCCGCTGGCCACCTGCCTTCCCAGCCCCACCGGCTCCGCCCAGCCCTCAACTCAGCCTGTCCCTCTTCCAGGGACTGGGCGGGGACTCTGTGCTTGGCTCGGGGCTCGGCTCACAGGACCACGAGCTGAAAGTTTCCCAGCCACCTTCCTGAAAACAGCACCCTTCTCCCCTCTCCAGGCCAGCCTCTGCGCCCTCTGCGGATCTCCAAGATCCTCCTCGCACAGGACATGTGGCGTTTCAATGGCTTATCTGTCTCCTCCCTTCTTCAGACAATGGACACCACGAGCTCAGACGCAGTTTCGGTGCCTCCAAGCGTACCTGCCCCGAGCGGGTGCTCCATAAATACTTGTTGAAAGAAAGAGAGAAAAAGAATGGCTAAGAAACAGATGAATACACCACCAGTGCCGTATAAAAACCCACTTTCTAAAAGAAACCCCGCCTTGTGTAACTGGAGAAAAGCTGACGAGTTTACTAACTGAAAAATTCACAGAAACTATTATAAAAAATCACATCACAGGGGACTTCCCTGGTGGTCCAGTGGTTAAGACTCTGTGTTCCCAATTCAGTGGGGCCTGGGTTCGATCCCTGGTCAGGGAACTAGATCCCACATGCTGCCACTATGACCCAGCACAGCCAAATAAATAAATAATTAAAAAAAAAAAAAAATCACATCACAGTAATTGTTTCTCCCCATTCCCATGAGGTTATTGGAAACAGGTACAAGGATTTCCACTGGTAATGATATGCCTTTGAGTTTTAACTACTACTTATTTAAAATTATAAAGCCAACTGCGAGGCTTCCCTGGTGGTGCAGACAGTAGAGAATCTGGCTGCCTTGCAGGAGACACTGAGGGTTCATTCTCTGGGTCGGGAAGATCCCCCGGAGAAGGGCGTGGCGACCCACTCCAGTACTCTTGCCTGGAGACTCCCTTGGACAGAGGATACAGTCTATGGAGTCACAAATTGTGGAATATGACGGAGCAACTTTCACAAGGACAATTTTACACGAGGTGAGGCAAGTGTGTTCTCCTCATTCAAAGGGCCAGGGCTGTTTTCTTTCTACCTAAGAGTGTTAGATTGGACAAGACATAAAAGAAGAAAGCCAAGTCAGATCATATTCCCTGTGCACATCTCTCCACCGGTCTCTTACTCGGCTCAGGTCAAAATTTAAAGGCTCCTTGAGGCTGAGCGACCCCAGGTCCCTACTTCCTGCTTCCATCGGACCTCCTTTCCAATGGCCCGCTGGCCACCTGCCTTCCCAGCCCCACCGGCTCCGCCCAGCCCTCAACTCAGCCTGTCCCTCTTCCAGGGACTGGGCGGGGACTCTGTGCTTGGCTCGGGGCTCGGCTCACAGGACCACGAGCTGAAAGTTTCCCAGCCACCTTCCTGAAAACAGCACCCTTCTCCCCTCTCCAGGCCAGCCTCTGCGCCCTCTGCGGATCTCCAAGATCCTCCTCGCACAGGACATGTGGCGTTTCAATGGCTTATCTGTCTCCTCCCTTCTTCAGACAATGGACACCACGAGCTCAGACGCAGTTTCGGTGCCTCCAAGCGTACCTGCCCCGAGCGGGTGCTCCATAAATACTTGTTGAAAGAAAGAGAGAAAAAGAATGGCTAAGAAACAGATGAATACACCACCAGTGCCGTATAAAAACCCACTTTCTAAAAGAAACCCCGCCTTGTGTAACTGGAGAAAAGCTGACGAGTTTACTAACTGAAAAATTCACAGAAACTATTATAAAAAATCACATCACAGGGGACTTCCCTGGTGGTCCAGTGGTTAAGACTCTGTGTTCCCAATTCAGTGGGGCCTGGGTTCGATCCCTGGTCAGGGAACTAGATCCCACATGCTGCCACTATGACCCAGCACAGCCAAATAAATAAATAATTAAAAAAAAAAAAAAATCACATCACAGTAATTGTTTCTCCCCATTCCCATGAGGTTATTGGAAACAGGTACAAGGATTTCCACTGGTAATGATATGCCTTTGAGTTTTAACTACTACTTATTTAAAATTATAAAGCCAACTGCGAGGCTTCCCTGGTGGTGCAGACAGTAGAGAATCTGGCTGCCTTGCAGGAGACACTGAGGGTTCATTCTCTGGGTCGGGAAGATCCCCCGGAGAAGGGCGTGGCAACCCACTCCAGTACTCTTGCCTGGAGAATCCCATGGACAGAGGATACAGTCTATGGAGTCACAAATTGTGGAATATGACGGAGCAACTTTCACAAGGACAATTTTACACGAGGTGAGGCAAGTGTGTTCTCCTCATTCAAAGGGCCAGGGCTGTTTTCTTTCTACCTAAGAGTGTTAGATTGGACAAGACATAAAAGCCAAGACACGGAGGCAGCCCAGGTGCCCACTGATGGATGGATGGGTGGAGGAGACGTGGTAGCATAGCCACCACGGAGCACGGCTCAGCCGCGGAAACCAAGAACTCTGGTCCTTAGTGACATCACGGATGGACCTAGAAGCTGTTGTGTGAAGTAAAATAAGTCAAACTACTGTATGACTCACTTGTATGTGGAGTTTTGAAAACAAAACAAATACATATAACAGAGAGTCACATAAGCAGGCAGTTCCCAGAGGGAAGGGTGGAGGGGATGAGAGAGACGGTGAGGAGATGCAGAGGAACGGCCTCCAGCTACGGCCCGAGGGCAGCACAGGAGTGGAGCCTGCCTGCGGGGCTACAGTCCATGATGACGTGTGTCTTTAAGGACAAACACACCCAAGGGCCCGAGACGCTCGGTGTCGACCTAGAACTGTTAACCTGCCGAAGAAAAGACGCACGGATATTGGAAATCTATTTCGGACCAACAGTGGAAGGTTCCGTTTTCCCACCAAGAACCACTGATAATTATTTCATTACTGTCCCACAAACACACCAAGTCCATACATAGTCGCTTCTTAACGAAAAAATCTCACTTGGCACGGTTTCACAGTGTGTCAAGTCAGGAAATTACAACTGGCCAGCGCTGACTCTGGCATCTTAGTGGCTGGAGATGCAGGGAAGCGACTTGACCCTTTTGCCTTTAGAAAAGGCTCAAGGAGGAGGTTCTAGGCCCCTTCCACTTGCAAAGGCCACTGCTAAGGCCCGTGGGAGTAAGGCAAAGCCCCACAGTTCACATCCGTGTGCCTGACAGCTCCTTCTGACAGAGTTTCCATAATAACGTGGTTGTAGTCATACGTGTTATTTCTTTTTACTTTTTCTTTCAACAGATCTTTGTCGAGCATCCATTGTACATGGCACTGTTCCAGCCACAGAACAGGGACTATTGTGCTTTGACTTGTCTTCTCGTTTTGCACAGATGTCCACTTGGCTCTTGAGATGGTGGTCCTTTGGACTCTTTTTCTTAACGAAGTTCCTGCTTCCCCCAATTGCATAAGTTTCACATTTCTTGAAAACAGAAAAAACCTGGAGCCTGTGGCAGGCAGAGAGGACTCTGGCGGTGATGCAGCTGGTCCAGCCCGGAGTCCTGGGACCTGAGTCTCCCTGGAGATATTGCTGAACCAGGGCGAGAGAGCCGCAGGGCACGGGACCTCACTGACACCCTGAGGAGGCCCGGCGCTGTCCTGCCCGGGTCCTCCGGGCAGCGTCCAAGCAGAGAGAGACCGCCTCCTCACTGGGCACAGGAACAGAGGGCAAACTGACGTGGCTGTGGTTGGCGTGGTCTGGAGGGCAGATCTAGGGAAGGTGAGGAGCCGGGGTGCCTGGGGGGCAGGGAGAGGGAGGCAGAGGCTAAGGAGGGGGTTTCTCTCTGGGAAGGGAGGCAGACATTTTCAAGAGGAGAGAGAGGCTTCTTTACAGTGGGGAGACGGCTCCTTGAAGCAGTCTGGGGAGCCAGAGAAACACACGAGGGCCTCAGAGAATCCACGTCCGCAGCTAGAAGACGGTGGCAGACGACACGGGGGCCGATCCGCCCCTGGGGAGCCGTGAGGTGCCCTCGGGCTGGCGGCCGCCCCGGGGGCTGCCTGGAAGCTGAGGGCAGGGTGGAGAGTGAGTCCCGGCCACAGTCCCCCTCCAGCCCGCGAGAAGTCTTCAGGACGGAACTCATATAACTTGTTAAGTTCTATACAGTTCAAGCCGCATGCAAAGAATTAGCCAAGACTTTTTTTTTTTAAGAAATATATATCTAAAAGGGATGATTTCTCAAATGTTCCCATTCTAGAAGGGCGATAAGACACAATGATTGACAGGAATGTGTGGAAGAAAAGACACGACCCGGCTATGCCGGGGCACCGAGGGACGGATCATCTGGAAAGGTTTCCTTCTCCTTGGCCAAGTGAAGTTTGGCTGGTTTCTTTGTGCACATGTTAACGTCTCTGACGCTTAAAAGGCCAACCCGAGTGGGAGGACATCCAAGGTGCATCCTAATAACAGGGGCCTCTTTTCAGGCTGCTGGAGACGATGACAGCGCGGAGCTGGTCGGCAGCCCGGCACCTTCAGGGCAGGTGGGAAGCAGCGGCCGCAGACCAGGATGGACGGGAGGCCGTGCACATGCCCAGGGATCCAAGGAGAGACGGGGCTGCAGCGGTCAGGGGAGCCGTGCAGGGTGAGGTAGGGGAGAAAATCCTGGATTGGGAAGCAGGGACAGAATGTGGTGAGGAGGAGGGAAAAGAAAGCCAGAAACAGCAGCAGAATGAGCACTTTGTGGGCTCTGCCTCAGCTCTTCCTGGGGGAGGGGGAGGCGCCTGGATTTTCCAGGACATCTCATAGGCTTTCCAGTACACGTCGGAGGTGGTATGAGACGGGAAGGAGGCTGTGTAATTATTAATCCAGCACCAAATATGTACACCTGACCAGCTTGAAACAGAGAGTAGGAATGGAAAAGCAGTGAGACTTTTGACTCAGGCAATGGCAAGGAGGCAAGGAAGCAGGGGCTTAGTTACGTTACAAATCCCTGTGCGCCCAGGGGCTAGGAGTAAATCAGGACCAGCGAGGAGAAGCTTGAGGCCAATACAGCCACCTGTTGTTGTTGAGCCACAATGTTGTGTCCTATTCCTTGTGACCCTGTAGCCCGTGGGCCCTCGGGCTGGCGGCCGCCCGGGCTGCCTGGAAGCTGAGGGCAGGGTGGAGAGTGAGTCCCGCCACAGTCCCCCTCCAGCCCGCGAGAAGTCTTCAGGACGGAACTCATATAACTTGTTAAGTTCTATACAGTTCAAGCCGCATGCAAAGAATTAGCCAAGACTTTTTTTTTTTAAGAAATATATATCTAAAAGGGATGATTTCTCAAATGTTCCCATTCTAGAAGGGCGATAAGACACAATGATTGACAGGAATGTGTGGAAGAAAAGACACGACCCGGCTATGCCGGGGCACCGAGGGACGGATCATCTGGAAAGGTTTCCTTCTCCTTGGCCAAGTGAAGTTTGGCTGGTTTCTTTGTGCACATGTTAACGTCTCTGACGCTTAAAAGGCCAACCCGAGTGGGAGGACATCCAAGGTGCATCCTAATAACAGGGGCCTCTTTTCAGGCTGCTGGAGACGATGACAGCGCGAGCTGGTCGGCAGCCCGGCACCTTCAGGGCAGGTGGGAAGCAGCGGCCGCAGACCAGGATGGACGGGAGGCCGTGCACATGCCCAGGTATCCAAGGAGAGACGGGGCTGCAGCGGTCAGGGGAGCCGTGCAGGGTGAGGTGGGGGAGAAAATCCTGGATTGGGAAGCAGGGACAGAATGTGGTGAGGAGGAGGGAAAAGAAAGCCAGAAACAGCAGCAGAATGAGCACTTTGTGGGCTCTGCCTCAGCTCTTCCTGGGGAGGGAGGCGCCTGGATTTTCCAGGACATCTCATAGGCTTTCCAGTACACGTCGGAGGTGGTATGAGACGGGAAGGAGGCTGTGTAATTATTAATCCAGCACCAAATATGTACACCTGACCAGCTTGAAACAGAGAGTAGGAATGGAAAAGCAGTGAGACTTTTGACTCAGGCAATGGCAAGGAGGCAAGGAAGCAGGGGCTTAGTTACGTTACAAATCCCTGTGCGCCCAGGGGCTAGGAGTAAATCAGGACCAGCGAGGAGAAGCTTGAGGCCAATACAGCCACCTGTTGTTGTTGAGCCACAATGTTGTGTCCTATTCCTTGTGACCCTATGGACTGTAGCCCGCCAGGCTCCTCTGTCCATGGGATTTTCCAGGCAAGAACACATGAGTGGGTTGCTGTGCCCTCCTCCAGGGGATCTTCCCCACCCAGCGATCAAACTTGCGAATCTGATCTCCTGCAGTGGCACGCGCATTTCTTACCCCTGTCTACCAGGGAAGCCCTCTCCTGGGGTTAAAGCAAGTGGTGATTATGTCAAGAAGAGCGTTTACTAGGACTGAAATCAGAATGTCAGGGGAGACTTAAAACCGGGAGAGGGAGGATCGCTTCAAGAAAAGTGACATTCCTACAAGGAAAGAGGCAAAAGACAGTGCCCACGTGACCGTGGATACAGACAGGAAGTGGTGCCCACGTGACCGTGGATACAGACAGGAAGTGGTGCCCATGTGACCGTGGATGCAAAAAGGAAGGCGGAGGCTTGGAGGGGAGTGCTAGGGCTGGAATTGGGGGCCAGCTGGCAGAGGCAGAGGGCTTCTCGAGGCCGGGGGAGGCTGATGGCGGCAAATGCCACAGAAAGGTCAGGGGGAACAGGCGGGGCCGAGCAATGGAGTCTTTCTATAAGAAACATCAAAAGCATCACTTCTCCCTTAGTTGCCTGACCCTCAGGTAGTTTCAGGGTGTATTTGGGAAAAGGATGAGCTTACGATTCAGGTTTCAGTAGTGCAGGAGAAAAATCAACTATAGCAGTTTGACCGCTTTAATGCTGAGACTGCTCTACGCGGCATAAAAAAATGTGAAAATGCATTTTAGACTCATTACTCATGCTGGCTAGTCTTCATTCTGCAACTCTATAGGAACATTCCTCTTCAGAAAAGCTACGGTAAGGGGGGGACTGTACTTGTTTATCCTATCTGGCATTAAGGAAAAGTACACAGGCCGGGAAGGGAGCCTGGCATGGTCCAGCTGCTTCTCAGGCTCTCCTTTCTCAAATTTAGAAGTCGCAGCTCCATCATGCCCACAGACGCCTGTAGAGGCATGTCATTACATGTGGGCAGGATTGCTCAGACCCAACCTGGCATTTGGCTTGTGTCAAACCAAATCTATTCACTACTTCATGGGGCTTCCCTGGTGGCTCAGGTGGCCAAGAGTCTGTCTGCAATGCAGGAGACCCAGGTTCGATCCCTGGGTCAGGAAGATCCCTGGGAGAAGGGAATGGCCACTCACTCCAGTATTCTTGCCTGAAGAATCCCATGGACAGAAGAGTCTGGCAGGCTACAGTCCATGAGGTCCCAAAGAGTTGGACACAACTGAGTAACTTTATTCAATATTTTGTGCTCCAAGGAACAACACCTTTTAAATCTGTGACTGCTCTGAAATCTTGTTGCACACGAGTACAAAACACAAACAGGGACCTAGACATCACTCCCCAGCACCCCTCCCCTGTATTCTTCCATAATAGGCTTCTAGGATATGAATCCGACTTTTTTCTTGTCCATGATATTATAACCCAGATGTCTGGCGTATTGCCTCAAATGCCAAGTGTAGGGATTCACACAGCACAGAGCCGGGCCCTAAACTCAAACAGGAAGTGAGATTCACAAGTGGGGCTGTGTAAGGAGACCTCAGGTGTGAGCATAGAGCACCTTATGCAAGAGACGTGGTCAGAAGGGCACACACCACAGGAGTGCGTGTTCAACAGCAGAAATCTAAGTGACCCTGCGCCCTGTGAATCAGTCTTCACCACCGCTTGGTTAACAGTCACAGAAATGAATCAAGAGATAGCACGCGTGTCCTCCCGTGATGGAGAAGAGGGACCACCAGAGGTCTCCGTGTGGCGGCCACATGGCCCACAGGGTCGTAAATCTACAAGAACAGATTACTCCAAAAGCAGAAAATTCAAGATTGCACTAGGCAAGGATGGGTGGGTTGAGAAAACATAACTGCCAGTCCTGCTTCTTCCCCTGAGAGGCTAGCCTGGGCCCTGGCACCCCTCAAGAAACCATCATGCTTGAGTCGATTAAAGCTGCTCTTGAACTCAAGCGTCAAGCGTTCTCCTGAAAGGGCCACCAAGGCTCACACGCGGGGTTAAGTTGGGTGGAAAGAAAGGGCTTCCTTGGCCACTGGGCCTACTCTCACTAGCTCCCACCACCTGCTCCTCTGCCAAGTCTCAGGAGATGGTTTGTGCTAAAAACACCAACTGAAGCAGGAAACAGAGTGGTATCTTCAACAACATATGTGCTGAGCAGGGCAGGAATGTACCCATAGTAAAACTAAAAAATGACTGTCACTATAAATAAGGTTTGCAGAATCCAAAAAGGCACAGAAACTCATGTGGTACCAATTTCCTCTTCAGCTTGACGAGCTGCCTCCTTTTGGGTCGGTCTCGCCTGTCCACGCCGTGACAGAGAGAAGCACGGCCACCCTTCCTTCCCGGGAGCTCATCTTCTCTGTAAATAGCTGAGTCTTCTTGTTTAGTTGCTGGGTTGTGTCCAACTCTTGTGACCCCACGGACACAGCCCGCCAGGCTCCTCTGTCCATGGGATGCCCCAGGCAAGACTGCGGGGGTGGGCGGCCATTCCTTGCTCCAAGGGATCTTCCGACCCAGGGATCGAACCCACATCTCCTGCACTGGCCGGCAGATGCTTTACTGCTGAGCCACCTGGGAAGCCCGTAAGTAGCTGAATATGCAAGAACTAAACACCAAGCTAGCCTGGCCCAGAGATCCGTTCCATGTGTCTAACCTCAGGGGTCATGGGGGTGTTTGCATAGCTGGTGTTTTTACATTTCCTTCATTCCAGGTGGTGATGGAAACCCAGGAGGCCTGGGACGCCACGCCTGCACGTGCCCTGGGTCGGCCTCCTGTCCTTGTTTGCGGTTGTGTGCTTTCCCCAGGAGCAACAGGGGAGAGGGGGCTCTTCCTGTCCTGCCTGGGGCGCTCTCGGCATCTGTGACACCGGTGTGGCATCACCGGGGGAGGGGGTGTTGTAGCACTGTCATCTGAGAAAGACAAGGCGGAGACCCCCCAGGACACCTCTGTCAGCTCCCACTTCCCTTCCCAGGGGAACCACTGACGCCCAGAATCAGCAGATCCCTGAGAACAAGAACTGCTTATTTATTTATGTTTTCTTATCCCCCAGGACTGTATCGACTTTACTCTGTCTCCTGAAAGGGCCACCAAGGCTCACACGCGGGGTTAAGTTGGGTGGAAAGAAAGGGCTTCCTTGGCCACTGGGCCTACTCTCACTAGCTCCCACCACCTGCTCCTCTGCCAAGTCTCAGGAGATGGTTTGTGCTAAAAACACCAACTGAAGCAGGAAACAGAGTGGTATCTTCAACAACATATGTGCTGAGCAGGGCAGGAATGTACCCATAGTAAAACTAAAAAATGACTGTCACTATAAATAAGGTTTGCAGAATCCAAAAAGGCACAGAAACTCATGTGGTACCAATTTCCTCTTCAGCTTGACGAGCTGCCTCCTTTTGGGTCGGTCTCGCCTGTCCACGCCGTGACAGAGAGAAGCACGGCCACCCTTCCTTCCCGGGAGCTCATCTTCTCTGTAAATAGCTGAGTCTTCTTGTTTAGTTGCTGGGTTGTGTCCAACTCTTGTGACCCCACGGACACAGCCCGCCAGGCTCCTCTGTCCATGGGATGCCCCAGGCAAGACTGCGGGAGTGGGCGGCCATTCCTTGCTCCAAGGGATCTTCCGACCCAGGGATCGAACCCACATCTCCTGCACTGGCCGGCAGATGCTTTACTGCTGAGCCACCTGGGAAGCCCGTAAGTAGCTGAATATGCAAGAACTAAACACCAAGCTAGCCTGGCCCAGAGATCCGTTCCATGTGTCTAACCTCAGGGGTCATGGGGGTGTTTGCATAGCTGGTGTTTTTACATTTCCTTCATTCCAGGTGGTGATGGAAACCCAGGAGGCCTGGGACGCCACGCCTGCACGTGCCCTGGGTCGGCCTCCTGTCCTTGTTTGCGGTTGTGTGCTTTCCCCAGGAGCAACAGGGGAGAGGGGGCTCTTCCTGTCCTGCCTGGGGCGCTCTCGGCATCTGTGACACCGGTGTGGCATCACCGGGGGAGGGGGTGTTGTAGCACTGTCATCTGAGAAAGACAAGGCGGAGACCCCCCAGGACACCTCTGTCAGCTCCCACTTCCCTTCCCAGGGGAACCACTGACGCCCAGAATCAGCAGATCCCTGAGAACAAGAACTGCTTATTTATTTATGTTTTCTTATCCCCCAGGACTGTATCGACTTTACTCTGTCTCTTGGTATTTAATCGCCTTTATATATAGCTCATAATAGATCCCCACTTGGATTTCTAATAGATAACCTGCCTTAAGAATAACTACTTCAGCCCCTCACCTCGCTTCCCTGGTGGCTCAGACAGTGAAGAATCTGCCTGCAGTGCAGGAGACCCAGGCTCGGTCCATGGGTCCGAAAGACCCCCTGGAGAAGGGAATGGCTACCCACTCCAGTATTCTTGCCTGGAGACATGGACAGAGGATGGACAGAGGAGCCCGGCAGGCTACAGTCCATGGGGCCCCACAGAGTCAGACAGGAACTGAGCGCCCGACACTCTTCACATTCATCATTTCCGTCCTTGAGAAAAATTTAACCTATATTTGCTCCATCTCAGGGACGCTAGGTCATCCATCCATTGTAACATGCTTTCTGGTGCCTTCTGGCCACCCTCGCCCCACCAAGTGAACCTCAGCACAACTGGACACGCGGGTGAATCACTTACATGTTGTACGAGACAGTCAGACTCCCCTTGTTGGCATTCATTTCACTAACGGCATTGCAGCCAGGTCAGAGAGCGCCCATGAAATCAGCACAAGTGAAAAACCAAAAAGCAGTACTGTAAGCAGTGCTGTGAGGTGGACATTTTCAAAATCCTCGTTCAGAACTAATTATAAAAGGTACCCACCCAAGATACCTCGGGGTCTTCCTAGGTGGCTCAGAGGGTAAAGAATCCACCTGCAGTGCAGGAGACCTAGGTTTGATTCCCAGGTTGGGAAGATCCCCTGGAGAAGGAAATAGCAACCCACTCCAGTATTCTTGCCTGGAGAGTTCCAGGGACAGAGGAGCTTGGTGGGCTACCGTCCATGGGATTGCAAAAAGTCGGACACAACCCAGTGACTCACACACACACACAAGGCATTCAAGAGGCCCAGCGGTCGAGGTCAGGGCCCGTGGTACCAGATACCTTGAGCCTCTGCCCATGTTGACATTTCACAGGGAGGACGCAGGGAGGCCTGGGGCAGGACCCCCAGCAGCAGGGCACTGGGAGCCCCGGGGGGCTAGGACGGCCACGTTCCCACTGCTGCAGAGAAATGTCCACCGTGGACCCGTCTGGAGGTGCCTCGCACATGTGCAGACCAGCCCCACCGCCCATGCCGCTGGCTGTGGGCCAGCCGCTCCAAGGCCTTATGTAACACATTAAAAATATCTATATAGACTTCAGGTCTGGCCACAGTGCCCCTGGAGCCGCGTGGCCAGTTTCTTTGATGGCTCCATGACTGTGTCCTTCAGGGAGGGGGGCTGACTGGCATCACCAACTCCTTGTCTCCCAGCCCTGAGTGCCTGGCACCGAATGTCCCTTCACAGAGATGTCGGTCACCCCAGAGGGCTGAGTCACAGGCTCTACAGGTCACAGCTGAGCTCATCTTCAGTGGCTCTTATTTCTGCAGAGCAGCTGGAAGAAAGCCCCCTCGGAGCCAGTCAGTCAGCGGGGGACCCTCCTCGTAGGTCCACAACTCAGCATTTCTCATCCATCAGGTTTTTTTGGGTGGGGGGCACTTCTATTGGTCTTTCACTCATTTATTTTCATCCATCTTTGTTCTTTGGCCTGTGTGGGCCTCCCATCGCAGTGGTCTCTCTTGCTGCAGAGCACCGGCTCTGGGCACATGCGCTCTAGAGTGCTGGCTTGTATTGGACACACCAGTCCAGCTGCTCTGCGACACGTGGGATCTTCCCAGGCCAGGGATCGAACCGGCGCCCCTTGCATTGCAAGGCAGTGTCCCTACCCACTGGACCACCAGGGAAGCCCCTCATCCATCAGTTTTAAGGCATCTGTTTACACATAAACGGACACAGAAAACCCTTCCCATGAGCTGGTGCTGTTCCTCCACAGCACCACGGGGTGAGGCCATCCTGTTCCTGGATAAACCTCCTGCCTCCCGGCGCAGGGTGCCTGGTCTCAGCCAGAGGGATGGTTCCCCTGTTTCTCAGCTGCTTTGGTCTCATCCTCCCTCTTTCCTCCCGATAAATCCTACCTTCAGGATCCGTTTCAAAGCATGTATTTATGGGTTGAGGAAGTCAGTTTAACGGGTCATGATAAGCACTGAAAGCCCACAGACAGTAGAATGAAGTGAATAAAAACACACCGTTTCACACGCATTCTGGGGAAGCAGTTTGAGAAGCAGTCTCTTCATGGCCATGCTTGTCGCTGTCCAGGGCCCTCACGAGCTGCTTTTGAGCAGAGTCCATATTGTTCACTTTTCAAATCCATACAGCTTTGCAAATGCCTCATACAAAATGCGTCCTTGATGTACATTTTGAATACCTGAATGCAGCCTACCCTTTTTTTGAATGATTTTTCCCCAAATAGCTTGGAAAACGGGAGGCAGGTAGCAAAGCGTGACACGGGACACTGCTGCTCCCCGAGTCAGTTCGCTTGAAGTTGACCTCTGAGACATATTTTTTAATTTATCTATGATTCTAATTGATGTTTTTAATCCTGAAAAGCACTACACGTCTTGGGGACGACGTCACGGAACCGTTTCATTAACTGGAAAATGGAACCTTCTCCCTAACGTCATTATAAAGGGCCCCGGTGATGGATTCGACCCCTGCAGCACTGGAAGCGCGTCCCAGTCAGCAGCTGGACCACATCAGTGGGTTGTATAATGATCAGCAGATTAAAAAGGCATTTGTATAATTCCACATCACCATACGGAAGCCCAGGGCCTCTGCCTCGCTCCGTGGTCCCAGCCTCAGAAATTAGACATGATCTCCAGCCTCAGTAAGGGAGCCGAGAATAGGTCCCTCTTAGCTCCAACTGTATCAGCGAAACGCATGCCGGCAATTAGCATCTGACTGTCTCACTGGACATGCAAACGACGCAGACACATCTCTGGTTGTGCTAAGATGCGTGTGGTGGGTCAAGGGTCATTGGAAGGCACTAGAGAGCTTGTTACAACAGGAAGGCGAGCTGGTGTCCCTGAGATGGAGCAAATGGCTGCATTTTGCTTAAGGACCGAAGTAGTTCTTATTTTACGACTGAGTCCTGCGTGTGGGGAGGAAGTGAATGAGACTGGCATTGACTGGCTTATTACCATCACCCGGTGCCACCTGTATGGAGAAGTGCCACTGCCCAGTCACTGCCAGGGTACGACGGCTAAGAGGGGGCACTGCAGATTTCAGGAGAAACCAGAGAAAGGGAAGACGGAAAACCAGGGTAGGAGAAGACGAGAAGCCCACAGACAGTGAATAATGAATACACACCGTTTCACACGCATTCTGGGAAGCAGTTTGAGAAGCAGTCTCTTCATGGCCATGCTTGTCGCTGTCCAGGGCCCTCACGAGCTGCTTTTGAGCAGAGTCCATATTGTTCACTTTTCAAATCCATACAGCTTTGCAAATGCCTCATACAAAATGCGTCCTTGATGTACATTTTGAATACCTGAATGCAGCCTACCCTTTTTTTGAATGATTTTTCCCCAAATAGCTTGGAAAACGGGAGGCAGGTAGCAAAGCGTGACACGGGACACTGCTGCTCCCCGAGTCAGTTCGCTTGAAGTTGACCTCTGAGACATATTTTTTAATTTATCTATGATTCTAATTGATGTTTTTAATCCTGAAAAGCACTACACGTCTTGGGGACGACGTCACGGAACCGTTTCATTAACTGGAAAATGGAACCTTCTCCCTAACGTCATTAAAAAGGGGCCCCCGGGTGATGGATTCGACCCTGCAGCACTGGAAGGGGTCCCAGTCAGCAGCTGGACCACATCAGTGGGTTGTATAATGATCAGCAGATTAAAAAGGCATTTGTATAATTCCACATCACCATACGGAAGCCCAGGGCCTCTGCCTCGCTCCGTGGTCCCAGCCTCAGAAATTAGACATGATCTCCAGCCTCAGTAAGGGAGCCGAGAATAGGTCCCTCTTAGCTCCAACTGTATCAGCGAAACGCATGCCGGCAATTAGCATCTGACTGTCTCACTGGACATGCAAACGACGCAGACACATCTCTGGTTGTGCTAAGATGCGTGTGGTGGGTCAAGGGTCATTGGAAGGCACTAGAGAGCTTGTTACAACAGGAAGGCGAGCTGGTGTCCCTGAGATGGAGCAAATGGCTGCATTTTGCTTAAGGACCGAAGTAGTTCTTATTTTACGACTGAGTCCTGCGTGTGGGGAGGAAGTGAATGAGACTGGCATTGACTGGCTTATTACCATCACCCGGTGCCACCTGTATGGAGAAGTGCCACTGCCCAGTCACTGCCAGGGTACGACGGCTAAGAGGGGGCACTGCAGATTTCCAGGAGAAACCAGAGAAAGGGAAGACGGAAAACCAGGGTAGGAGAAGACGAGAAGCTCTGCACCCACAGTGGGCGTGAGGCGGTGGCTGGCTCACAGGACGGAAGGCTGGGCAAGCAGACACGGAGTACAGTGAACTCCCAGGGGCCGCGGGAAGCTCTAGGCTAATCTGAGACCTGACCATAAAAACGGTTCAGGTCGGCATAAAGGATCTAAACACTCTTAGGTAATGAAGACACGGGGTTTTCTCTTGGAATACGCTTAAGGAGAGATTGAACCTGGCAGTGATCCAGGCCATGAGCAGGAAAACATCCATGCTCCCTGTCACTTCTAAGCATTTCTTCACAAAAGGAAGGAAACCCCAGGACGTCGCCTTATGTGGCAATCATGAGACGCAGATCTTTAGGAAGGTCTTTATTAACGTGCTCTGGGAGAATCGCTGAGTGGCTTAGAGGATAAAGCGCTGGGTTTCTCTTTGGAGCCCCCAGCGAGAGTTTAATTCGAAATCTAGTCTAGAAACCCTCCTCTCCCCTCCCGCAACACAAAGGCTGCCGGCTTTACCGGAGTGATGGTATGACAAATATGTACTGCTTATGAAAGACAATCCACTTCTGAAAAGACTGCCTTTCTTCACAGAATTCCAGGTACAAAGGAATCTCCACCCCCTGGGAGTCTCCGCCCACCGGGAGCCTCCGCCCACCGGGAGTCTCCGCCCACCGGGAGTCTCCGCCCACTGGACACTGCTCAGAGGAGAGTCCACTGGGAGGGCCTGTCTGCCTCCTCAGTTCATCTCAGAAACAAGGAACTATTTACGCAAGATCCCTATCTCAGGTCTGAGGCGTGCTGGCTAGCTGTAAGCCCACAGCAGAGACAGGAAGGTGATTTCCCAGGATCATTCACACCATTCGCAGGGTCGCTTTCTGTTCAGGTTGATCTCAATACTTAACAGTCACAACCCGCTGCCTGGTTTGGCTCCTGGGTTTCGGAGGATGAAGCAGCCATGCCCAGAGGAAAACCACGCTCAGGAGACCTCTGGCATTAAGATTCTGCGAACAGACGTTTATCGAGGACTCAGAGTACGGGGCAGACACTAGTTTTTCTTTCTTTTTTTCAGTCATGTTTCTAAATCTGCGATTACAGTATCTATTTCTGTATATAGATATGTCTGAATATCTAATCCGTATTTGTATCTGTTTCTATAGCCACATAATCTAGGAAATAAAAAGCTGCTATAGAGACAGATGACATGGGTTTTTTGGGGCCACGAAATCGGCTTTTTGGGGCTGTGTGCCTTTCTGCTGGGCTTCCGAGGTGGCTCAGTGGTAAAGAATCTGCCTGTAATGCCAGAGGCAAGGCTTCGAGCCCTGGGCCAGGAAGGTCCCCTGGAGGAGACAGTGCACCCCACCCCGGTATTCCTGTCTGGGAAACCCCACGGACAGAGGAAGCTGCTGGGCTACCATCCGTGGGGCTGCAGAGAGTCGGACACGACTGAGCTGGCGTGCACGCATGCCCTTCTCCCAGCCTGGTCCTGCCGGCCGTTGAGAATCCCAGCAGCCCTCGGCATGGTCGCTGGGCGGGGTAAGGGCTCTACTCTGCGAGATGCCCTCCTCCCAGAACGGACACTCATGCCCTCCCTTAAGGCAGGATGCTGGGTGAGCACTTGGCCAGAGCGCACTGCTGTGAGCGACTGCTCGCCTGTAAGGAGGAGCTGTTCCCAAGCAGAGCCTTACAGAGGCAGAGACGAAGACGAGAGACAGTCAGGACGCGAGCCACTGGAACAGGAGGAATTCTCTGGCCCAACCTGTGTGCTGTGGGGCCCTGACACCAAGAAGGGCAGTCTGGGATAGAAGAACAGGAAGGGTTTTTACTGAGAAGGTTACACGAAAAACACTGTTGTTGTCTAGACACTCAGTTGTGTCTGACTCTTTGGACTGTCGCCCGCCATGCTCCTCTGTCCATGGGATTCTCCAGGCAGGAACACTGGAATGAGTAGCCATTCCTTCCTCCAGGGGATCTTCCTGACCCAGGGATCGAACCCTCGTCTCCTGCATTGGCAGGCAGCGTCTTTACTGCTGAGCCACTAGGGGCGTCCTTCAAGGCTCATGGCAGATGCTAAAAGGAAGGCCCAGGTTCCCTGAGCTCACATTGGGAGACAGGGCTCACCACATGTGGGCGCCCCTGGCTGCCTCCCCTGCTCCCCTCCGTCTGTATCTGGGGCACTCCCAGCCACCTCCCGGATGTCATGGCCCATGCTGCTCGCGGTCGCCCTGGCGCGAGGCTCCCCTGCCCGGCAGCAGCAGCGGGCTCTGGGGCCAGGCGCCGTGGGCTTTGGCGGCAGCGGCCCCCCTGCCCCCCGTGCCCCGCGCAGCCACGCTCTGGGATGAAGTCTGTCGTGCAGCCTCTCCCCAAACGAGGCACGGCACACCGCGGGGGTTCACAGGCCACTCGGGCTCAGTCACAGCCCCACGGGCGCCCTGTGGCCCCCAGGAAGAGCCTCTCCTCTAGACGGGGTGGCCTGGTTGGCCGCCGGTGCTGCCTGGAGAGGGCAGGGTGCCCAGATCGCCTCTCCCCGTCGGATTCCCGGGGCCGCCCCATGCTTGCATCAGGCAAATGCCTTGTGGGTGACTACAAGGGAATGCGCTCTGCAAGTTAACGCAGGTCCTGTTTACAGGGCCCTGGTTGCACAATTTCCCCGAGTGAATGAATTCTCCCGCATTGAGAGAGAGGAGGTGCTGTAAACAGGGAGGAAAATGTCACAGCATTCAAATATTCGGCTCTTTTTTTTTTTTTTTTTAAATGTCCAATTCACACAGAAGACAAAGAACGATGTTCTCTTAACGTCGGTACGTCTGGCTCCTGATCAACGTATTCCAGTTGAAAGCTCATTTCCAAGCAGAGACAGAGCAGGTATTATTTCTACTGGGCATCCGGGGAATGAGAAACGCAGTGATGTCCAATGGCAAGTCCCAAACAGAGATGCGTTTACTGCAGCGCGGCCGGGAGCCGGTGAAGCCACTGTTTGCTCGCAGAGGCACCTACTCCTCTGTCAAAGCTCAGTCTCGGGACACAGCCAGGGCGGCTGCTTTCTACAGCCCGGCCTCGCCCGACATCCACCTAGCAATGAGCACTGAGTTTGCTTCTTTGGGGATGCTAAGCTCATCTTTCCCGAGGACTTACTCGTTTTGGAACCACTAGGGGCGTCCTTCAAGGCTCATGGCTAAAGGAAGGCCCAGGTTCCTGAGCTCACATTGGGAGACAGGGCTCACCACATGTGGGCGCCCTGGCTGCCTCCTGCTCCCTCCGCCTGTATCTGGGGCACTCCCAGCCACCTCCCGGATGTCATGGCCCATGCTGCTCGCGGTCGCCCTGGCGCGAGGCTCCCCTGCCCGGCAGCAGCAGCGGGCTCTGGGGCCAGGCGCCGTGGGCTTTGGCGGCAGCGGCCCCCCTGCCCCCCGTGCCCCGCGCAGCCACGCTCTGGGATGAAGTCTGTCGTGCAGCCTCTCCCCAAACGAGGCACGGCACACCGCGGGGGTTCACAGGCCACTCGGGCTCAGTCACAGCCCCACGGGCGCCCTGTGGCCCCCAGGAAGAGCCTCTCCTCTAGACGGGGTGGCCTGGTTGGCCGCCGGTGCTGCCTGGAGAGGGCAGGGTGCCCAGATCGCCTCTCCCCGTCGGATTCCCGGGGCCGCCCCATGCTTGCATCAGGCAAATGCCTTGTGGGTGACTACAAGGGAATGCGCTCTGCAAGTTAACGCAGGTCCTGTTTACAGGGCCCTGGTTGCACAATTTCCCCGAGTGAATGAATTCTCCCGCATTGAGAGAGAGGAGGTGCTGTAAACAGGGAGGAAAATGTCACAGCATTCAAATATTCGGCTCTTTTTTTTTTTTTTTTAAATGTCCAATTCACACAGAAGACAAAGAACGATGTTCTCTTAACGTCGGTACGTCTGGCTCCTGATCAACGTATTCCAGTTGAAAGCTCATTTCCAAGCAGAGACAGAGCAGGTATTATTTCTACTGGGCATCCGGGGAATGAGAAACGCAGTGATGTCCAATGGCAAGTCCCAAACAGAGATGCGTTTACTGCAGCGCGGCCGGGAGCCGGTGAAGCCACTGTTTGCTCGCAGAGGCACCTACTCCTCTGTCAAAGCTCAGTCTCGGGACACAGCCAGGGCGGCTGCTTTCTACAGCCCGGCCTCGCCCGACATCCACCTAGCAATGAGCACTGAGTTTGCTTCTTTGGGGATGCTAAGCTCATCTTTCCCGAGGACTTACTCGTTTTGGAAATGAGGGAAACTTGGAGCTGATTTAAAATGGTTTCAGAAAGCAAAGGCATCCCTTTCTTTCACAGAAGCAAGGCAGAAGTGCCATCAGCAACACTTCGGTCGGTAAGTTAGGGGCTTGCTCCATCCACGCCCTTTATAGCATTCACGAAGCCTCGGGCCACCGCTCCACAAATACATCACCAAGGCGAGAAAGCAAAGCCACCAGAGAGGGAGAGAGATTCACTCCGCACAGGATACAGAGCCCAAGTGGCCCCACCCCCCACCGTGCAGGCAAGAAGGAGGCCTGGGGAGGCCACGCCCTGCATGCCATTATGCGATGCAGAGATTTGCATAGCTGGGCCAATTTCTTATGCCGCAATCCCATTAGAATGCGTCAAGAGACGAAATGAAGACAGTGTCAAAACTTCTGTCTTCAACACCAGGAGCAGAGAGTAGCAACTGACCCACGCTGCCCTTGAGCAGGTCACAGGTTAATTCTGTGATATTGCAGTGATCTGAAAGCACCTTCTGGTTGCCGAACAATGCATACGTTAATTTTACGTAGTTTGGCAGAGACGCATCAAAACCTCATGTCACACTGATTTAAGGTGCAATTGGGGCTTCCCTGGTGGCTCAGCGGCAAAGGTGTCCCCACCTGCCAGTGAGGACACATGGGCTCGGTTCCTAATCTGGGAACGTCCCACGTGCTCCACGGAGCAGCTACGCCCGTGTGCCCCAACTACTGAACCTATGCTTCAAAGGCTGGGAGCTACAGTCACTGAGTCCACGAGCCACAACTCCAGAAGCCCACTGGCCACGACAAGAGAAACCGCCGCAGTGAAAAGCCCAAGCACCGTGCCTGGAGAGCTTTGGTGGAACCAAACCGTAGCTTTACTGGAAAGCCTCCAACCCCACTGAGAACACTGCCGGTGAAGCCACTGTTTGCTCGCAGAGGCACCTACTCCTCTGTCAAAGCTCAGTCTCGGGACACAGCCAGGGCGGCTGCTTTCTACAGCCCGGCCTCGCCCGACATCCACCTAGCAATGAGCACTGAGTTTGCTTCTTTGGGGATGCTAAGCTCATCTTTCCCGAGGACTTACTCGTTTTGGAAATGAGGGAAACTTGGAGCTGATTTAAAATGGTTTCAGAAAGCAAAGGCATCCCTTTCTTTCACAGAAGCAAGGCAGAAGTGCCATCAGCAACACTTCGGTCGGTAAGTTAGGGGCTTGCTCCATCCACGCCCTTTATAGCATTCACGAAGCCTCGGGCCACCGCTCCACAAATACATCACCAAGGCGAGAAAGCAAAGCCACCAGAGAGGGAGAGAGATTCACTCCGCACAGGATACAGAGCCCAAGTGGCCCCACCCCCCACCGTGCAGGCAAGAAGGAGGCCTGGGGAGGCCACGCCCTGCATGCCATTATGCGATGCAGAGATTTGCATAGCTGGGCCAATTTCTTATGCCGCAATCCCATTAGAATGCGTCAAGAGACGAAATGAAGACAGTGTCAAAACTTCTGTCTTCAACACCAGGAGCAGAGAGTAGCAACTGACCCACGCTGCCCTTGAGCAGGTCACAGGTTAATTCTGTGATATTGCAGTGATCTGAAAGCACCTTCTGGTTGCCGAACAATGCATACGTTAATTTTACGTAGTTTGGCAGAGACGCATCAAAACCTCATGTCACACTGATTTAAGGTGCAATTGGGGCTTCCCTGGTGGCTCAGCGGCAAAGGTGTCCCCACCTGCCAGTGAGGACACATGGGCTCGGTTCCTAATCTGGGAACGTCCCACGTGCTCCACGGAGCAGCTACGCCCGTGTGCCCCAACTACTGAACCTATGCTTCAAAGGCTGGGAGCTACAGTCACTGAGTCCACGAGCCACAACTCCAGAAGCCCACTGGCCACGACAAGAGAAACCGCCGCAGTGAAAAGCCCAAGCACCGTGCCTGGAGAGCTTTGGTGGAACCAAACCGTAGCTTTACTGGAAAGCTAACTCCTGAGAATTATCTCGGCTGCAGCATGAAAAACAACGCCCCAGCGGCCAGGGGCCGTCTCACGTCAAGGACGCACAAATAGATCGACAGGTCTGTACTTAAGAATACATTGTTTATTTGTCCTAAGGGACTCCTCTAATGAAACTTATAGAAACATTTATTAGTAAATTGGTCTGACATCGGGACATACTTCCAAATAATCCAGTGACGGCGGAGGAAGCTGGAGAGGATTGGACATACAGACGTCCATCAATCCATTTTCTCTACTTCTGTATGTGTTTTAAATTTTCCATAAAGCCAACTTTAAAAATAATTCTTTTTTAAAAAAATGGCCCTATGGGGCTTCCCTGGTGGTCCAGTGGGTAAGGACACCGCCTTGCAGTGCAAGGGGCGCCGGTTCGAGCCCTGGCCTGGGAAGATCCCACGTGCCATGGAGCGGCTGGACTGATGTGTCCAATCACCGAGCTGGAGCTCTGGAGCGCATGCGCCCAGAGCCGGTGCTCTGCAGCGACAGAGGCCACTGTGATGGGAGGCCCACAGGAGCCAAAGAACAAAGATGGAAATAAATGAAAGACCAATAGAAGTGGCCAAAAAAAAAAAAAAAGTCCTATGGAATCAAATATCAAATATCATGCTGTAAAAAATTCATTCATGTAATACTTTGATTTAAAAACTCAAAATAGCCTTTCTTGGAGCATTTATGCAATGAAGTAAAATTTCTAAAATTAAGAGTAATTTCCATTTGGCTGAAGTGGTTCTTATTTGTAAAAATTACACAAGGGCTAGATTTATATCAAACATAATTATTTGTCAAAATGCATTTTTAAGCTGGGTTTTCATCAAATGTATTTAATAAACAATTATATGCAAAGAAACACTTTCTCTATTTTTGGTATCAATATAATTTTTAATTTATTTTTATTTTACCTTTACAGAGTTTTGTTGTTTACTGTTATACATAAGCTCGAATCAAAATATATATATATATATTTAAATTTTGGCCTCTTTTATTAGTATTTCTATTTATTTATTTTCATCCATCTTTACTCTTTGGCCTGTGTGGGCCTCCCATTGCAGTGGCCTCTCTTGTTGTAGAGCACTGGCTCTGGGTGCATGCGCTCCAGAGCGCTGGCTTGTAATTGGACACACTGGTCCGGCCGCTGCGGGGCACGTGGGATCCTCCCGGGCCAGGGATCGAACCGGTGCCCCTTGCACTTCAAGGCAGACTCTCTACCCACTGGACCACAGGGAAGCCCCAATATAACTTTTAACTATCTGTTTATATTATATAAACTAAGGATGCACAGTATCATAAAGCAAGAAATTTTTTTTTTTAATTTTTACAAAATATTCTGCAAATCAGACACCTCCACTTCATTCTCCAGAGTTCTGAGGCATACTGCATTTTTCTTAACGCCTGATCATCCTGGTATTTTCCCATGGATACAGAAAACAGGCTCGTTTTATTTCATGCTCTAGGTAAACAGCCAGCCACAGAGGAGCCGTCTGGAGCAAGGGCGCACCCTCGTGGCCCCAGGAAGCCAACAGGCTCCCCCTGCATTTGAACTAGTCTCATGAGTTTTGAAACTAAGCAAGGGTAAATAATGAGCATAATGCTATTCATCATACTGTGGCATCAGACAAAAAACACTTGTGAATTAATGGGATACACAGAAAGGCACAGACAATTAAACGTAGCCGTTCTTCCTTCTAAGGGCCCAGTGGCCCCCAGGTCGCGTTCAACAATTGTATAGATCCATCAGCTGTAAAGGGCATTTGGAATTTTTGAGTTTCTCAAACAGTTTTCTTCTCCACACTGTAGGACCCCTACTTGTTGCACCTCAGGTGAGTAAACAGGATTTTTTTTAAAAGTCTTACTCTCTGTTTAGTTTCGTTTTTCTCCCTGACGGCCAGGGCACCACTGTGTAGGCAGGTAAGACAGCAGCCTCCGGGGCCAGAAGCACTGCATTTAAGTCAGACTGTCTCGGAGGGGAGACTCGGAGCAAGGTTAATCTCCAGGCCTTAGTTTTCCCATCTGTAGAAAGGGGGCATGGAAGCAGCTACTTTTTGGTCTTGTGAATTCTCAGGTCGCTCAATGAGCAGGGTGCTGACACCACGCCTGGCGTGGCTGCAGCCCAGGCCGCCTCTGGAGGTGCCATCACGCCTGCCACCTGCACCGCCGCTTTCGGTCCACAGCCGCTTCCTGGACGCTTGTCCCGGAGTTTCTGTGAATTTGCGCGTCTCCAGTTGAACATTCAAGAATCTACAGGAAATTAACTGTTTTGTTTTTTTTTTTTTTAAAGGAAATAAACTGTTTTGAGGAACACAGTAGTTAGGAAATCCCACATTTAAGTCTATGCAATAGAGACTACTGAGTAGAATTAAACCAAAGGACCCAGTTTCCCATCCATAACTCGCCATCCTTTATATGTTAACTAGAAACACCTTCATCAGGGTAATAAGGAGCTCTTAATCGCTCCCAGATCACTCTGTGAAGAATCGAGGGGGATGTTTTGAACTCTTCTGCAAATAGGCAGCACAATTTCCCCGGAAAAGAGCTGTAATTAATTCAGGTGCCTTGAGGCGGAACTAGCTGCCCCTGGATTATCTGGTGCAAAAGCTCTTTCAGGTGAAGAGAAGAGTCTCTTTAAATAGAAAGAGAAGAGAAGGTTTATAATGTTCAGGAAAGTCCCAGGGACTCCAGGAAATCATGAATAACAGCCACGCGACTCATTCAGAAGAAAACGGATTACTGGCTTCTGGATCACGCTGGGTAAACCTTAATAATCATATAAGCAGCTCTGGTGATTAGCTCCAACAAGAAGACTCGGTTTCTCCTCCCAGTCTTCTCTTCAGCCCCCCTCGCATTCTAAAAGAACAACTTGGAGGATCCCATGAGGACGCGCCGCAGGCGGACCCACCAGCAAACCGCAGGAATCCCAGGGCTGCGCGCCGGACTCCGGCCACCTGGTGTGGGGGGCGGGGCTTCCCCACTGCGGCTTCCGGTTCTGATAGAGCCGCTCGGCCGGGGCAGAAGCTGTCAATTCAGGTATTTATAAGAAAGTCCTAAGTGGCTCCAGACAATCTTTTCTAAGTAGAGTGTTTCGTAAAAGCCCACAGTAGGAAAATAGATGTTTTATGATTTTAGAGGTGCACTAACGATGGTGTACTTGAGGTTTCGAGGCTGTTCCCAAGTAGTGGTTCACGTCACCGCGGGAGCCATAATTAGCACAGCAGGCCCCCTGCCTGGAGGCCTCTCTGAACCCCTCCTCCAAGCCCCAGACTCAGGGATTTCCAAATGGAGACTCCTGTCTAGAAATTCATTAACCTCACGTCTTGAATCCAGCCGAGGAGAATGCACCCAGTTCCCATCTAGGGCAAAAGGAGGTGTACGAGGTTTTAATAAACTGAGTTTCAAAAGCAAATATTAAATGTAATCGTTTAATACTTTTCACTTAGATTCCATTCTGTTCCTTGGAAAGAAAGATAAGACTTGTGAAAGTCAAGCCATCTCCGACTTACAAGGAAGACTGCACTTATTAATGGCTTATAATTAAGAAGCAATTGTTGGCTAAACAATTAGCTCATTTGTCTGAAGAATAAATAGAGTAGGGTTTTCATCCATGTGGTAGCCTTGACCTACTTTTCACTTACTGAGAATGTTCTCTAGATTTTCTAGGGTAATTTTTTTTTCTTTGTACATCACCAAATGATGAAAGTCAACATGTCTATGTGTTTTCTTTAGGAGAAAGAGCAGGTTAACGTGTGCATAAAATGTTACATCGTAAGTCAAGCTGTTACTTTTCAATCCTACCGCCTGGCCTTAAGGAAGGTGCCAAGCCCTCTCCCTGATGTCTTCCATCTCTGTGGACGGAGGCTGCTAGTAGTCATCGACACTTGTCTCAATGGCATTATGACCAGGAGACCTCGTGCAGCCTCCTTAAAGAGAAGACACTTTCTATAACTGTAATTCCCCTTCCAAATACAGAATGCTGGAAAATATTTGGGTTTTATACAAAAGGCTTCAGATGTTTTTTTGGAAGATGATGACATTCTGTGATTAATAAGAGAATCTGAGCCCAAAGGCAACCTCATCTGAATGAAGTACTACATGGCGAGTTACCTACAAGAGATCAACAAAAAGTCCTTAATGAGGTGTTGCTATTGTTGTTTCTGCTAGCTACATTCTGCTTTTATACGGACATAGAAATAAATACGTTTTGATACAGGCCACAGCCTCTGGCTGCGCCCGTCTAGCCCCGAGCTCAAGGGACTGGCCTGTCAACAGCTCAGCAGCGACACGGATGTGATGCTCAATGAGAAGGTGCAGACAGAATGGAAGTGAGTCAAAATGGTCCTTGGGTGGTAAAGGAACAGAGAAAAACGATTCACTGGAAACAACAGAAAGCGAATGGTACCCATCATAAGGGGATTGCTGAGCAAGGCATCACCCCAGATGCAGAGAAGGGGAGCGAGACCCACTGGAGGCCAGGGTGCCGGGTGACCCTGAGCTGTAGCCCAAAGGGCTTCTCCATGTAACGTTACACAAGTGCCAGTGCCTGTTACACGGGGACCCTCTGAGCACACGCTGAGTCTTGCTCTAATACTTACAAAGTCACAAAGCTGTCTTGAGCCCAGTTTTAGTGCTACGTGTTTTTATATCATGAACTTTTTATCTACTGTCAACTACACACTGGCATTTATCAATCACGTTGCCTATGACTGGACAACAAGGACATTTGCCCTCTTGCCTCTGCAGAGACCGGACCCATGCTGTCCAGAGCTGCTGGCCTTCCATACCCCCGGAGGAGATCAGGGTGGGGTAGAGGCACCCTGCGCCCCAAGGTGGGACAGGTCTTTAGATAGGTGGGTGCCTTTTAGGAACGACCTTTATTATCTCAATCCTTGCATCTCCTCACATCTGGAAAAGCACTAAATTCCATGATGAAGTGCCTGCCTTAAGGAAGGTGCCAAGCCCTCTCCCTGATGTCTTCCATCTCTGTGGACGGAGGCTGCTAGTAGTCATCGACACTTGTCTCAATGGCATTATGACCAGGAGACCTCGTGCA
Source organism: Tragulus kanchil (assembly GCA_022376925.1). Classification (NCBI taxonomy): domain Eukaryota; kingdom Metazoa; phylum Chordata; class Mammalia; order Artiodactyla; family Tragulidae; genus Tragulus; species Tragulus kanchil. The sequence continues at coordinate 3,059,977 of JAIOJX010000003.1, forward strand.
GCCTCCTTAAAGAGAAGACACTTTCTATAACTGTAATTCCCCTTCCAAATACAGAATGCTGGAAAATATTTGGGTTTTATACAAAAGGCTTCAGATGTTTTTTTGGAAGATGATGACATTCTGTGATTAATAAGAGAATCTGAGCCCAAAGGCAACCTCATCTGAATGAAGTACTACATGGCGAGTTACCTACAAGAGATCAACAAAAAGTCCTTAATGAGGTGTTGCTATTGTTGTTTCTGCTAGCTACATTCTGCTTTTATACGGACATAGAAATAAATACGTTTTGATACAGGCCACAGCCTCTGGCTGCGCCCGTCTAGCCCCGAGCTCAAGGGACTGGCCTGTCAACAGCTCAGCAGCGACACGGATGTGATGCTCAATGAGAAGGTGCAGACAGAATGGAAGTGGTCCTTGGGTGGTAAAGGAACAGAGAAAAACGATTCACTGGAAACAACAGAAAGCGAATGGTACCCATCATAAGGGGATTGCTGAGCAAGGCATCACCCCAGATGCAGAGAAGGGGAGCGAGACCCACTGGAGGCCAGGGTGCCGGGTGACCCTGAGCTGTAGCCCAAAGGGCTTCTCCATGTAACGTTACACAAGTGCCAGTGCCTGTTACACGGGGACCCTCTGAGCACACGCTGAGTCTTGCTCTAATACTTACAAAGTCACAAAGCTGTCTTGAGCCCAGTTTTAGTGCTACGTGTTTTTATATCATGAACTTTTTATCTACTGTCAACTACACACTGGCATTTATCAATCACGTTGCCTATGACTGGACAACAAGGACATTTGCCCTCTTGCCTCTGCAGAGACCGGACCCATGCTGTCCAGAGCTGCTGGCCTTCCATACCCCCGGAGGAGATCAGGGTGGGGTAGAGGCACCCTGCGCCCCAAGGTGGGACAGGTCTTTAGATAGGTGGGTGCCTTTTAGGAACGACCTTTATTATCTCAATCCTTGCATCTCCTCACATCTGGAAAAGCACTAAATTCCTTCATGATGAAGTTAGATCCTAACGATTAATCGAAAACCCTTTGTAAAATGACTGTTTATTGGTATGGAACTCCTCCCTCCTCAAAATCATATATACTGACCCTCCTCCTGCTGCCCTTGAGGAGCCGTCTCTCAGAGCTGTCTAGGGTGCTGCCTCCCGGGCTGCAGTCCTAATTATGCCCCCAAATAAAACTCAACCCACAGCTCTCAAGTTGTTCATCTTTTTTAGTCGACACTACCAAATGGAAGATGCCTTCTTACCTAAACTTGGCCTTACTGGTTGCACGTTTTGTTTTGTTTTTAATTGCTACCTGATCTGAATGCCACCGCAAAGGCCTCAAGTGACACTTATGCCGCATCTCCAGGACCCCAGCCCCAGGCCTGGACCACAGACACGTCTCCGGGGGAAACTCACCTTCAGGTTCGCGGATCCTCCTGCCCACCGCCGACCTCCGGAGCACGCTCCTTCCCGAGCTGAAGAGGCTGGCCAGTTCGTCCAGGGGGCTGCCCAGTGGCCTGGCGTTCAGGGGGCTGCAGGGGGCCGGCGAAGGGGCGCCAGCAGCGGGGCTCTTCCTGGGCTCGCCGCGGGCCGCCTTCGCCGGGGAATACGGGGTTTGGGGGAGGGGGCTGCAGGGCGCGGCCGCGGGGGCCGAGGGGGGCCTCGGGGGCGCCCGGGGCGGGTCCGCGGGGCTGCCCTGCGCGGGCGGCCGCGGGGCGGCCGGGGGCGGGGAGGCTCCGCGCGGCCCGGCGAGCGCGGCGGCCCCCGGGGACGCGGGCCGGTCGCCGTCCCCCTTGGGGGTTCTGGGGTGCTGGGGCGACACGGGGCTGGAGCCGTCGGGCTGCACCGAGTACTTGAGGCTGGTCTCCAGCACCGGCAGCTTCTTCACCTCCAGGGGCGTCAAGGGCGACTCGTCGGACGCGGGGGAGCAGGTGGCCGGCGTCGGGGGGAACACGAGCAGCGGCGGCCGGTGCGCCAGCAGGTTGGGGAAGGGCGCCGGGATGTCGCACGCGTCCTCGCCGGGCCCGGCGCCCGCGTCGCCGTCCTCCAGGGCCCGCGGGCTGCGACCCTCGCGGGGCGGCGGGGGCGAGCGGGCCCCGGGGGGCGCCCAGTACTTCATCTCCTCGTACACCGCCTCCGCCGGCTCGGGGCTGCCCGCGCGGCCCAGCATCTCGATGTAGACGGGCTCGGGGTCCGGCTCGGGGGGCTCCGGGGCCGCGGGGGGCGCGGGGAGCCCCGGGGGCCGCTGCCAGCCGCCCGCTCGGCGCCGCGCGCCTCCGGGCCCCGCCGCCCCCGGCCGGGCGCCCGCGATCTCCTCCGAGGAGCCGCTGAGTTTGGTGTGGGGGCTCCGCTTGGGCTTCCGAGGGGGGATCTTCTTCACGGCGCTGTAGTCGTCGCTGTGCGGCCGCGGCCGGGTGAGCGCTGGGCGGGGGAGAGGAACCGCAGGGGCGTCAGGGCACCGGGCGCCGGCTGCGCGCAGCTGGGGGGCTGTGGAGGCTCCCAGAGGGGGAGACCCGGCGGCACCCCCCGGGGTCCGCCCCCCAGCCCCCAGCCCCCAGGCTCCCACACCCGCCAGGGGCCGGGTCACCCCACACATCCCAGGACGGCCAAGGAGGAAGCCAGTTTTGCTCCTGGAGCTGGGGGACGACTCCCCCTGAAAGCAGATGCACGCTGGCCCGTCGTAAGGAGGCCCAGGATGCCAGCCGCCCGCAGACCTAAGGGCCTGGCAGGCTCGAGGGCTGAGGGCTGGCCGCACGGACCCCCAGGACTTCCAGAAGGACAGGCCGATCGGTGAGTTGGTGGTGCCCTGCAGGTGCTGCCTGTGGGAAATGTCTGGGCTGGGGGAGCACTGCAAGGATCCAGGGCTCCCCTGGCGACTCGGCTGTGAGAATAGGCGTCCCGGGAGACCCGAGTTCTATCCCCGGGTCAGGAGGATGCCCTGGAGGCGGGCATGGCAGCCCTCTCCAGCGCTCCCGCCTGCAGAACCCCGCGGACAGAGGAGCCCGGCGGCCGCGGCCCACGAGGCTGCAAAGGGTCAGAGAGGACGGAAGCAGCTGGGCTTCAACAGGAGACACGAGTGAAAACAGCTACACGGCACGGAAAGGCGGCTTTTCTAAAAAGACTGTGTTAATATGAGGCCAAGAGAGAATTTCACAATTAATGTATTTAAGTCCTAACAAACTTCACAGAGAAATCGGGAGTGTTATATTTCATTAAGAGCTTAAGTGGGAGCTCCTTAAACTGAAAAGGAGGATGATAGTAAGAAAAATAAAAGAGCATACTATATCAAGAACTAATTCCAAAACAGGCAGAAAAACTATGGAACTATGACTCAAAGCGTTTGTGAAGCTTAAAATTCTCAGAGACTTTTTCCTAATATTTACACTGTAAATTTTAGTAGATTTTATTAAATATAAGTCCTCTGGAAGCTGAGATGTTAATTTTAGAAAATTACATGCCGTTTTACTGAAATATCAAAACTTCTCAAAATCTTGAACTCTCTCACGGATCTGGTACGGTGCTAACCTGTAGGAAGTCTTGATCTCAATAGCACATCGACTTCTGCGAGTTTCCGAGTTCCTTAGGGCGGCCAGGCTCCACTGGCATCATGACTGTGCATATGAGGGTCCCCACCTCCTCTCCGGGGCAACAGCTCCGCTTTTAGGCTTCAGAGTCAGAGGGACGTGTGTTTAAACCCCAGCAGGACCAACAGTCGATGACGCCGTTCATTGAGGTGTGTGTTGTTTAACCAATAGTTATTAAGACACGTTAGTGAATCCACAGAAAGCACCCCCTGCCTTCCTTGGGAGGCAGATAGGAGAGAGAGGGAGAGAGGAGAGAGAGGAGAGAAGAGAGAGGGGGAGAGAGGAAGAGAGGAAAGAGAGGGAGAGAGGAGAGAGAGAGAAAGAGGAGAGAGGGGGAGAGAGGAAGAGAGGAGAGAGAGGGAGAGAGGAGAGAGAGGAAAGAGAGGGAGAGAGGAGAGAGAGGAAGAGAGGAGAGAGAGGGAGAGAGGAGAGACACAGAGAAACACAGAGAGAAGGAGAGAGGAGACAGACAGAGAGACCAGAGAGAGGGAGAGAGACAGAGAGACGCAGAAGGATGGAGGGAGAATGACAAAACCCTTGTCATTTGAAGGTACTAAATTGTAGAGAGGTTTGTTACATCACAATAGACAACCAGTACAGGTACGGGTACCCAGAAGGGAGTGCTGCTATTCACAAAAAATCCAGAATTCTAAAACCCTGGAAGGAGCCTTGGGAAACTGGAGAAGTCTTGAGGGTACTGTTAGCAGAAGAAAGCTCTTGGTGAGGTTCAAAGGAAAATGAGAAAGATACTGGATGCTGAAGGAAACAGAACCATCCGTATACCTTTGTGGGCAGCTTAGACACACTGTCACCGGCGGCAATGTGGAAACTAGACAACACTCTTGAGGACCGTATGATCTAGGTAGGAAGATTTTTAGGCAGAGGGAAAGAGCAGACTCCTGAATACTTCTACCTTCCTATGGGAAAATGAGAGTAGAGAGATAAGTTAAAGAAAGAACAAACTACTAATTATAAAGGAGCCTGGGCTTTCTGTATCTGAAAATAAAAGAGTTTCTCCCTGGGCCATCCTGATAGCAAATAACTCTGAAGTAAAGAAATGTCTTGTAAGCAGAGATGAAATCTACTGCATTTTCAGGAAAACACGATCTGAAGATGAAGCCACAGTCATGACTATGAGCCTCTTTATTAAGACCCCAGAAATATTTAAGGTGCTGTTTCATGGATCCTTTCAAAGAAAGAAAATTACAGGACTTCTAAGAATATTAAGAGTATTGCCCTACAGAAATCTTGCAAAAAAAAAAAAAAGTTGAGAAGAGAGTATCTCAAAGAGATTTGTGGGTGTAGCTTTTGACTAAAGGGGTAGATTTTTTTAAATTGGTTCGTAGGAAACTCACAATGGTTTTAAGGGAACTGTATCAGCATGCATTGAGAAAGGTAGTCAAGACTGGGTAAAAAGGCTCTGGTGCCTTTTAATAATGAGTTTTGTGAGCAGGAATCAGCCTGAGAAAATGACCAGTTCCAAACAGGAGTAGCCTCTTGTACACTAGGAAATAACATCCAAGGTAAGCCAAGACTCCAGGACATGGGCCAAATGGCCATGGAAAAGAGTTTCCAGGCACCAGGGCTAAATCCTAACCAAGGCCCAAGCACCATGTTAGCTGTGGTGAGGACAGGTCACCTGTCTTCAGTAGTTAGGGGCACTCCTGGAGGAGCTGCCCGCCTGAGCAGCCGGGTACCTGGACCTGCTTTACACGGTGGGAGCTGGAACAAAGACGTGACACGACTCAGCCACTGAGCCCGCATGCATGCATGAGTGCCTCTTGCATGTGGAAGTGATATAAGCTGTTTCATATTGAGGGTGGACGAAGCCGGCTGTATTTTCCAAAATGTGGCCTCTCTGTGTTTCCAGTCCTATCGAGAGGCAAAGTCTATTTGGCCTCGCGTGCTCAGGGCTTAGACACACTGTCACCGGCGGCAATGTGGAAACTAGACAACACTCTTGAGGACCGTATGATCTAGGTAGGAAGATTTTTAGGCAGAGGGAAAGAGCAGACTCCTGAATACTTCTACCTTCCTATGGGAAAATGAGAGTAGAGAGATAAGTTAAAGAAAGAACAAACTACTAATTATAAAGGAGCCTGGGCTTTCTGTATCTGAAAATAAAAGAGTTTCTCCCTGGGCCATCCTGATAGCAAATAACTCTGAAGTAAAGAAATGTCTTGTAAGCAGAGATGAAATCTACTGCATTTTCAGGAAAACACGATCTGAAGATGAAGCCACAGTCATGACTATGAGCCTCTTTATTAAGACCCCAGAAATATTTAAGGTGCTGTTTCATGGATCCTTTCAAAGAAAGAAAATTACAGGACTTCTAAGAATATTAAGAGTATTGCCCTACAGAAATCTTGCAAAAAAAAAAAAAAAGTTGAGAAGAGAGTATCTCAAAGAGATTTGTGGGTGTAGCTTTTGACTAAAGGGGTAGATTTTTTTAAATTGGTTCGTAGGAAACTCACAATGGTTTTAAGGGAACTGTATCAGCATGCATTGAGAAAGGTAGTCAAGACTGGGTAAAAAGGCTCTGGTGCCTTTTAATAATGAGTTTTGTGAGCAGGAATCAGCCTGAGAAAATGACCAGTTCCAAACAGGAGTAGCCTCTTGTACACTAGGAAATAACATCCAAGGTAAGCCAAGACTCCAGGACATGGGCCAAATGGCCATGGAAAAGAGTTTCCAGGCACCAGGGCTAAATCCTAACCAAGGCCCAAGCACCATGTTAGCTGTGGTGAGGACAGGTCACCTGTCTTCAGTAGTTAGGGGCACTCCTGGAGGAGCTGCCCGCCTGAGCAGCCGGGTACCTGGACCTGCTTTACACGGTGGGAGCTGGAACAAAGACGTGACACGACTCAGCCACTGAGCCCGCATGCATGCATGAGTGCCTCTTGCATGTGGAAGTGATATAAGCTGTTTCATATTGAGGGGTGGACAGAAGCCGGCTGTATTTTCCAAAATGTGGCCTCTCTTGTGTTTCCAGTCCTATCGAGAGGCAAAGTCTATTTGGCCTGCGCGTGCTCAGTCGGGTCTGACTCTGTGTGACTCCATGGACTGCATCCCACCAGGCTCCTCTGTCCATGGGACTCTCCAGGCAGAAGGACCAGAGTGGACTGCCATTTCCTTCTCCAGGGGATCTTCCTGACCCAGAGACCAAACCCACATCATCTGTGCCTCCTGCACTGCGGGTGGGTTCTTTGCCCGCTGAGCCGTCGGGGAAATCCCAGAATCTATTTTACATCTGGATGTGCCCTTGGGACTGCCTGGCGGGTGAAAGTAGAGGAAGCGGTCTGGTGTCGCTTCCAAGGCAGGCTCATCAAAGGCGATGCATGAACCACGGGGCTTTCTCCTTCCTGGACCACGTGCTTTGGACACACTGACTGTCCACACACGATGTCCAGCCATCCTGAAGCTGCCATGCTGCACAGACCAGGTGGGGAGACCACCGAGACACAGAGGGCCAAGCAGTCCCCGTCCGTAGACACCTGGGAGCAGGGGACATGCAGGTGAGCGGCCTGCGGGCGACTCCGGCCCTGCCTGCGGTTGCACGGAGGACCCTGAGGGGCAGCTGCTCGCCAAGATGAACCCAGAAGCTGAGACAGTAATGCGTCGATCAGGCTTACCTACCTAGGCCCAGGGCTGCCCAGGAAAGACAAGACAAAACAAAGCTGTCTTCTATTTCACCGTCCAGTGACCACTGTGTGGGGCGAAGGCCAGCACACTGGATTTAGAAACCCAGCTCCTGGGAAAAACTCTCAGCTGGGAGCTTCTCAGCAGAGAAAAAGGGAAGTCTTTGCCCTTGCTTCCCTTCCTAGTCTCTGTTTGCAAAAAAACAGTCCTAGACTTTTGAAAATCTGAATTCCAAATAGTTGGCTCTCGCTTGTTAATAGTTTGCAAACACATGTTAAAATTTACTGGCTCATAAAATTGTTTCCAGGTTTTCAGGCACAAAGATAGAGAAAAACAGAGCCCTCTGGCCAGAGACCGTGTTTACTTGATGAAACCTCTAGAAAAGGCATGTGTTAATAAGAACAGGACTGAGCCTGAAGGAATCTACCTCACTATGACCTAACTATTGGTTTCTCTGCGATTTTTGACCTTCACGCTCCAATCTCTTTTCACTCTACAGCCTTCTGAGCTGATTAGCAGCTTTATTTCATAAAGAAAAGATCTCAAACTGGATTTATGATCTTGTTGCTATGAATGGTGTTCACAGAGCATTACAAGCAACCATCAGATGTCCTTCCTATATTTTTCAGAAGACAGAAAACAGTGTGACTCATTAACTAGGGTTAGAAAACTCAGTATCGGCTTCAGGGTGAAAATATGAATTTAAAATGAGTGCTCATTGACTCTAGCACCACTGCTAAATTGCCCAAGTCCCCTCATAGCTCAGCAGGTAAAGAGTGTGCCTGCCATGCAGGAGACATGATAGATGCAGGTTTGATTCCTGGGCTGGGAAGACCCCCTGGAGGAGGGCATGCAGCCCACTCCAGTCTTCTTGCCTGGAGACTCCCATGGACAGAGGCGCCTGGCGGGCTACGGTCTCAAAGAGTCTCAGGGCCTCAGATACGCGTGCGAAGCACCTCTATAATCTGCATCGCCCTTTCCCCTTCAAGAGGTGGTGTGTGTTCTGTTTTGCAAGGGTCATGAAAAGTTTTCAAATGTACAAAAAATGTCTCTTTAGGGCTTCCCCTGGTGGTCCAGTGGGTAAGGACACCGCCTTGCAGTGCAAGGGGCGCTGGTTCGAGCCCTGGCCTGGGAAGATCCCACGTGCCGCGGAGCGGCTGGACTGATGTGTCCAATCACGCCGTTTAGAAACCCAGCTCCTGGGAAAAACTCTCAGCTGGGAGCTTCTCAGCAGAGAAAAAGGGAAGTCTTTGCCCTTGCTTCCCTTCCTAGTCTCTGTTTGCAAAAAAACAGTCCTAGACTTTTGAAAATCTGAATTCCAAATAGTTGGCTCTCGCTTGTTAATAGTTTGCAAACACATGTTAAAATTTACTGGCTCATAAAATTGTTTCCAGGTTTTCAGGCACAAAGATAGAGAAAAACAGAGCCCTCTGGCCAGAGACCGTGTTTACTTGATGAAACCTCTAGAAAAGGCATGTGTTAATAAGAACAGGACTGAGCCTGAAGGAATCTACCTCACTATGACCTAACTATTGGTTTCTCTGCGATTTTTGACCTTCACTCTCCAATCTCTTTTCACTCTACAGCCTTCTGAGCTGATTAGCAGCTTTATTTCATAAAGAAAAGATCTCAAACTGGATTTATGATCTTGTTGCTATGAATGGTGTTCACAGAGCATTACAAGCAACCATCAGATGTCCTTCCTATATTTTTCAGAAGACAGAAAACAGTGTGACTCATTAACTAGGGTTAGAGAACTCAGTATCGGCTTCAGGGTGAAAATATGAATTTAAAATGAGTGCTCATTGACTCTAGCACCACTGCTAAATTGCCCAAGTCCCCTCATAGCTCAGCAGGTAAAGAGTGTGCCTGCCATGCAGGAGACATGATAGATGCAGGTTTGATTCCTGGGCTGGGAAGACCCCCTGGAGGAGGGCATGCAGCCCACTCCAGTCTTCTTGCCTGGAGACTCCCATGGACAGAGGCGCCTGGCGGGCTACGGTCTCAAAGAGTCTCAGGGCCTCAGATACGCGCGCGAAGCACCTCTATAATCTGCATCGTCTTCCCTTCAAGAGGTGGTGTGTGTTCTGTTTTGCAAGGGTCATGAAAAGTTTTAAAATGTACAAAAAATGTCTCTTTAGGGCTTCCCCTGGTGGTCCAGTGGGTAAGGACACCGCCTTGCCGTGCAAGGGGCGCCGGTTCGAGCCCTGGCCTGGGAAGATCCCACGTGCCGCGGAGCGGCTGGACTGATGTGTCCAATCACCGAGCCGGAGCTCTGGGGTGCATGTGCCCAGAGCCGGCACTCTGTGACGAAAGAGGCCACCGCGATGGGAGGCCCACAGGAGCCAAAGAACAAAGACGGATGAAAATAGATAAATGAAAGACCAATAGAAGTGGCCTGCCTGCTTCCCTCCCTCCCTACCCCACCCTCAAAAAGATAAATAAATAAAAAATAAATGTTTTAAAAAAAAGTCTCTTTAAACAAAATCAACAAAAAATTAAAAAAATATGTAACACCAACGCTGTCTATAATGCCTTTGGCAGTGATATGGATACACCTGGAGGGCAAGTCAGGCAGAGAAAGACAAATATCATATGACATGGCTTATTGTGGAATCTGGGGGGAAATGATACACATGAACTTATCCACACAATGGAAACAGAGTTCCCGAGTTCCAGTAGAAAACACATGTATGACTACCAAGGGGCTCGGGAGGGCCAGGGGTAAGTCGGAAGACGGAAATGGAGATTTACGTGATATTCTATATGTCTAAAGAGATCCCTAAGAAGGACCTACTGTATAGTACAGGGAACTCTATTCAATACTCTGTGATGACCTAGCATGGGAAGAGAATCTAACAAAGAGTGGGTGTGTGTCACTGCCTCGCTTGGCTGTCCGCCTAAAAGTAACACAGCATTGCTAGTCAACTCTACCGGAGTCCGAAATCTTGCCCGTCTGCTGAGCCCTTGGCACTGATGACTGGGAAATGGAGTTTTCAACTTTACCCACTTTTACTTATTTTAAACTTAAATGGCCACACGTGGTGAAGGGGTGCTCTCTGGACACCTTCGGCTCCTGTGGCCACGGCGTGAAGAGGACCAGAGCCACGGCTGACGGACGAGTCATTAGAGATCGGGGGCACTGCTGAGCTGAGGGACGGAGCCTGCGCCCCAGAGCCCCGCCAGCACACCTGCTCTGTGCCGTCAGGCAGGTGCATTTTCTTTACAGACTCACTTAAAACACACGCGTGAACGCAGGAATTCACCTGCAGCCGCAGGAGATGTGGTGGCCACCATAGGATTAAGAGACAACCAACAGTGTGGACTGTAAAGAAGAAACGGATGTATTGACTGGCCAGGCCACAGGCCTCTAAAATCTGTGCTCCCTGGCGAGGGCCTCAGTGGGCGGACTGCGGCTGGAATTGGGTTCTGAGAACCTATACTTTATATAACAGTCTTGCAAATCTAATGATGTCAGATCATGTATTTTAAACAGGCAACTTCTAAGAGCTTCTGATTTCTCCCAGGAGCAGGAATCTCGAGAGTTTTACACCTGGGCCCTTTCTTGCTTCCTCTTCATTAATCTTTTTTTTTTTTTTCCCCTGTCATTTGTTTTTATGTATATTTTTATCTCCTGTGGTTCTTGACTACCATTTGTTTTTAATTGACATTGTTTTTTTTTTTTTTTTGCTGCACAGAGAATCTCAACTCTAGCCTCAATATTTTATCTCTTTTCTCACCTATGTGACAAGCTGACACCTAATTTTTCCAAAATTTCAACACTGGGGCAGGTTGACTTTTCACGTACACACAAACAGAAAGCGTTTTTAGCCTCTACAGGTTATTGTAAGGCTGTTTATCCAAATCTACAGAGTTCACGTGTGGCGGCCAAGTTTGGAAGGGGTTCCCTCTTACAGCCAAGATTGCAAAGTATCTGTCTTGTTCAGTGTTGTTCTTCAATTTCTGATGCTGTGCCGAGTCTTTCTGTCATATTTTCCCGTGTCATTATGCTCTCCTGTGCTCAGTCACTCAGTCATGTCTGACTCTTTGCGACCCCATGGACAGTATGCAGCCCACCGGGGTCCTCTGTCCATGGGACCCACTGGAGTGGGCTGCCATGCCCTCCTCTGAGGACTTTCCCCGCCCACGGATCGAACCTTTGTGTCTTAAGTCACTGCACTGGAGACCACTAGTGCCACCTGGGAAGCCCCTCCAATCTCAGAAAGGTTTAGCCTTTTAGGTGGTCTTCTTCCTTTCCTAAAATTCCTCCTGCCTGGTCTGAGGTCAAGCCCTGAGACTTCCTCCGTAGTCCACTATGGAAATCCACAGGTGATACTGGAGAGCTGGGGCCCGGGCCCCTCCTCAGGGAGCGTGCCTTTGACCTGCCTGGACTGAGAGCCTCTTCGCCTGCCTCTTGCCCTGGGGAGGACGGGGGAGGGCTTGTTTCTCTGGAGGACCTTCTCTCTCCCTCTGTGCTCACATCTACATCACCTGAAGGCTCTCTCCGGAAGGCTTCTCATGAATGATTTTGCTATTCTTCTTATTCCCACGATGCTAAAATCACACCCTTGTCCTCTTCTCCCCAAAGTCATGGATTTCTCCTCCATCTCCCTTGAAGCGTTCCTGTAACATGACTCATACACGACCACAGCAGATTTTTTAAAATCCTCCTGAAGCTCTGTTCTTTCTAAAGTAACTGATGAAGACCATCTTTGAAGATTACGAGGGTCAAGTTGTTGCCATGAGAGATCTCAAGGCCCAGATCGCTGGTCCATGGTCTGCCCGTCTCGTTGGGGTCAGAGGTGAGCTATGGCTTTGTGAACCTTTTGCATTTTTGGCTCTTTTTTTTTTTTTTTCCATCAAAGAATTTGTGCTCCCTCCTCTGGTCATGCTAATATTTTCCAGTGAAATCTATGCAGCGAATCTCACCCTGCATCCCCACCTCTCAACTTGATTTCCCTCCACAGCCACTATCTGCTAACATACTCTATGTGTTTCTTTGTCTCTGTGTTTACCATCTATCTTCTCTAGTAGCGTGCAGACCCCAGAAGGGAAGGTGACTTTGTTGGTTTCATTTATTGGGCATCCTCCTGGGTCTAGAATAGGGATTCACCTTCCACGGGTGATAGCTAAAATCTGTGAAGTTAGAAAATGTTCTGCAAAGAAGGACTTCCTCTGCATTTCATAGTGCTCAAACTCAAAAAAATAGTATCATATGTACTAGCCTACAAGGGAATTTAGCTGAGAATAAACTGTGGTTTTGCAGAAATCTGTCTAGACCACCAGTGCAGAAAGTTTTGTTGTCTGGTCCCCGAAGTTTCGCTCACTGAATTTTGCTGAGTCATGCTTCTCCTCTGCATAAATCGGTTCACTTACTGCGTGCATATAAAGCAGGCTTAATATTTAATTAGGTTGGGAAGGGAAGCCGGATGAATCTCCTTAGCTTTTTAATTCACCAAAGTTTACATGGACTGGTAACCGACTTTCCAAATTGTTCTGTTGGAGGCTCCTCATTTGGTGTGGAAGTCAGGATAGGAGTGAAGGAAATGATACATAAGTAGCTTTTCTCTAAGCAGCTTAGAGATTTGAATTAATATTATTTATCTTTAATGATTAAAGGGGCCCTGGCAAGCCAATGATGGATTTAATTCTATTAAAAATATATTAGGGCAGCAGTGCTGCCCCGGGGCCCCCAAAGACCAGAAGTCAAGCATGGATAACCCAACAGGGCGGACTGTCCCTCCCCGAGACTAACCTTCCCTCGACGAGTCCTTGCCCGCAGCCCACAGACAGGCGCTCACGGCCTCGTAGGAGGCGCTCAGCCGCGTGGTGGGGTCCCTCTTTGGCTTGGGCGGAGGCTGTTTCCGTGGTGACGGGAGGCCGCTGCCATCATCCAGGCTGAGCACCGAGTGAAGAGAAGGAGACCGGGTGGACGGGGCAGCCAGGGACTGGACCAGGCCGTCCACCGCCGCGGGGCCTGGGACGGAGCTGCAGCAGAGGTGCCTGGGTCCACCCTTGTCTTCAGCTCTGGGGGCAGGGGAGAAACACAGACAGCCCTAGACGCGTTGCTCAGATGGCAGCCATGGACCGGCTCAAGCACGCAGACTCTTGGCTCCTGGGTCATCAGCCTCCCCGTGGAGGTGGGAGCGCCTGCCGCTCTGCCCTCTGGTACCCAGGGCCCCGGGAGGCGCCGCTCCGCCCTTCCAGCCCTGCTTCCTGGCGACTGAGCACGCCGGAGACTCATCATTACTGCTTTAGAACAACATCTCACCCCAGCCCAAGGCGTCTCGGAGAGCGCCCCATTTGATTTCAGGCATTCGCCGAGTGAATGTTTCACACTCCGATGACGAGGCAAATCAAAAACCCAGAATTTCAATCTGAATGATAATTTCTGGGAAATCCATCTTAATACAGAGTTACTGATGCATCACATGCTGGGAGTTCATTACTGTTTGTCCTTGCAAAAAGAGTATATACTTAAAACAGTCAAAGCTTTTCCTTTTCCCTGTCTCTCTCTCTCTTTCCCTGGCTGCTTAAACTCCATCAGCAATTATTTAATTATGTGCAGAATTGTTATTTTTCTTCCCTTGCTCCATCTGGTTGCCCAACGCCAAATGAACTGCTGGTATTCAATAAATAAACAGACAAATACTTCTTCACTTAATTTGATATCAGGCAAATGAATACCTAATGAAATTGAGAAATCAGGGTGGCTGTAGAGCTCCAGCAGAGAAAATAAATATTATTCTGGAAGTCATATAAAATTAATAGTTATCTGGTTAAAAAAAAAGTTTTCCTTCTGGCTTCACACGTCAGTGTAATCATGTGCGAGGGAGATGCCAATGCATTCGTTTTACAAGGCGTCTCGGAGCATTTGTTTTTATAATTATATCTCTGTGTGGCAGAGAACCAACAGGGCTGGGACCCACTGCCAGGCGGATAAGACGCCCATGCAGGAAACGAGCGTGTGGAAGATGAAAGTGGGTCTCCACGAGGATAATTTGTTTTCCCTGTAATGTTTAATTACAGTTTTCTGTACAAAGGGAATTTTTTCAGTATTTAATCACTGAGATATTTGAACCTAATTAGTGAGAGACACACCACCATTTCTGCTTTAATAAAAAAACATCATTTGACATTGCAGTCAAGGCGAAGAGGCGCTCATCTTCAGTGAGAAGCCGCTAGATATGACCCAGTGTCTAAGGAAAAATACCTCCCTGAGACTCTGGGAAGGTCATGTGCTCACTGCTCTGTTTAAAAGGATAACAAACAAGGACCTGCTGGGGAGCACGGGGAGCTCTGCTCAGTGTTCTGTGCCCACCTGGATGGGAGGGGTCTGGGGAGAGTGGATACCTGTGTAGGTAGGGCGGAGTCCCTTGGCTGCAGCTCACCGGAAACTGCCATACCTTGTTAATTGGCTATACCCCCGACACAAAATAAAAAGTTTCAAAGTTCGGGGGAAAGAATATCTCCCTGACAGCAAATTAGGATGGAAAGGACCAGGGAGGGCTATCAATCACGAGTGTCCTCATTTGTCACAGACAGACAAGAGCGGTAAAGTGGAAAAGGACCTAGTTTTCTTCACAGGTCTATTTCAAGCTCAGCATCCAATGTGAACTATAAAAGCTTTCCCTGAAGCTTATTGGCAAAGCAGATGAGAGAGTTTCCTAAGGGAGACGGAATACAGGCCACCACTCACTGATTTCACCGCGTTCGTGTTTTTAGAGTGGCTTCTCCATTTAGGGGGTCAGATTTTCAGAGGTTTCTATGAGTCAGCCTTATTTACAAATAGGCATGTGTGCATGCAGGCATGCAAAGTCCCTTCAGTCGTGTCTGGCTCTCTGTGACTCCGTGGACGGTAGCCCATCAGGCTCCTCTGTCCATGGGATTCTCCAGCCACGAGTACTGGATTGGATTGCCATGCCCTCCTCCAGGAGTGCTTCCTAATCCAGGGATCAAGCCCTCAGCTCTTGCACTGCATGTGGGTGCAGGAAAGGCCTTAGAACAGGACACTTACGTAAAGATGTCAAGAACCCAGCTATTGATCTTTGCTAAAATCAAAATATTAGGTGTCTTAAAACTTGTTCCTTGAGGAGCTTCCCTGGTGGTCCAGAGGCAAAGAATTTGCCTGCCAGTGCACAGGACGTGGGTCTGATCCTTGATCTGAGGCTGTTCCACATGCAATGGGACAACTAAGCCCGTGCAGCACCGCTGCGGAGCCGGATGAAGTGCGTGCCTACAGCGGCACCTCAGGCACCTTTACCTTTTGGGTCCTTCCTCTTGCTTGCTCCTGGCTGCCAACTTCTCCTTGTGGGACGTGGCGTTCATTTCGTTCCGGAGCCGGTCATTCTCGCGGGCGATGTCCGAGGCATTCTGAACAACCAGGGCATCGTAGGTCTTCAGCCCCAGGTCTTCTGTAATCTGCAGGAAGCTGTTGATGGATGTCACCTCTTGCTGCCGGAGGCTCCTTTTCTGATGCACGTGCTGGCGTGCTAAAAATCCTCTAATCACTTGGGAAAAGGAACACAATCGCGGGTCAACAGGAGGAGAAGAAGCAAAAACCCAGACGAACACCACCAAGTCACAAACACATCATGTCTGTGAGGCTCTAAAATAAAATAGACCTCACCCTGACCAGGACTGTACTAGCACCTTCTAATCTTGTTGTAGATGTCTACACTTGGGAATGATAGCAGTGGAGGTAGAAATCTGCACCCTGAATAAGCTCCTGCAGGTGGTATTCTAATAAAGCTCCCCTCCTTCCTGCAGTCCTTGATGGAAAGAAGCCTGAACCCGAGCCTCCGGGTGAGGCTCCAATGCACCGACCACTTGATTTTACATCAGATGATGGCAGACCTGTTTGAGGCTCCTGGAAGCAGCCTCTTGAGAACGTCAGGCACATATTGTTTACAGGACTGTGATTTCACGTCTAGAAAAACTAACACTGCATTTATGGCTCTGGGAAGAGATTGTGTAGAAATATGGGGCATCTTTCTGCTTTCTGGGGAAGAAGGGCTAGAAAAACATCTAAGAATCAGGGCAAAACAGGTGGGTGAGCACACTTGGAAATCACTAATATGTCAGTAACAAATGTAAGACTTGCAAAGAATAATCACAACCACAGTTTAAAGGCATTGCTTCATGCCATCTTTCAGGGCTGAAACTCAACGATCACTGATGGATCCCTCTCTCCATTCTGTGGGCTACCCTGGGGGCACTAGTGGTAAAGAGTCTGCCTGCCAAGGTAGGAGACGCAAGAGACACAGGTTCAGTCCCTGGGTTGGGAAGATCCCCTGGAGAAAGAAACGGAAGCCCACTCCACTATTCTTGCATGGGAAATCCCATGGACAGGGGAGCCTGATGGGCTACAGTCCACGGGATTGCAAAGAGTCAGACAACACTGACAAATCTTCATTTTTTAAAAAAAAAATTATTTATTTATTTATTTTTTTGGCCACTTCTATTGGTCTTTCATTTATTTCCATCTTTGTTCTTTGGCCTGTGTGGGCCTCCCATCACGGCGGCCTCTCACTGCAGAGCACTGGCTCTGGGTGCATGCGCTCCAGAGCTCTGGCTCGGTCGTTGAACACATCGGTCCAGCCGCTCCGCGGCACGTGGGATCTTCCCAGGCCAGGGATCAAACCTGCGCCCCTTGCACTGCAAGGCACTTTCCTTACTCACTGGACCACCAGGGAAGCCCCCAAATCTTTATTTTGTACCTAAAGAAACAGAAGCTTAGTGGGGTAAAAATCCCCAGCAGACACAACCAACCAACAGCAGAGCCGGCATAAAGCTCCCTGCCAGGTGGTATTCTAATAAAGCTCCCCTCCTTCCTGCAGTCCTTGATGGAAAGAAGCCTGAACCCGAGCCTCCGGGTGAGGCTCCAATGCACCGACCACTTGATTTTACATCAGATGATGGCAGACCTGTTTGAGGCTCCTGGAAGCAGCCTCTTGAGAACGTCAGGCACATATTGTTTACAGGACTGTGATTTCACGTCTAGAAAAACTAACACTGCATTTATGGCTCTGGGAAGAGATTGTGTAGAAATATGGGGCATCTTTCTGCTTTCTGGGGAAGAAGGGCTAGAAAAACATCTAAGAATCAGGGCAAAACAGGTGGGTGAGCACACTTGGAAATCACTAATATGTCAGTAACAAATGTAAGACTTGCAAAGAATAATCACAACCACAGTTTAAAGGCATTGCTTCATGCCATCTTTCAGGGCTGAAACTCAACGATCACTGATGGATCCCTCTCTCCATTCTGTGGGCTACCCTGGGGGCACTAGTGGTAAAGAGTCTGCCTGCCAAGGTAGGAGACGCAAGAGACACAGGTTCAGTCCCTGGGTTGGGAAGATCCCCTGGAGAAAGAAACGGAAGCCCACTCCACTATTCTTGCATGGGAAATCCCATGGACAGGGGAGCCTGATGGGCTACAGTCCACGGGATTGCAAAGAGTCAGACAACACTGACAAATCTTCATTTTTTAAAAAAAAAATTATTTATTTATTTATTTTTTTGGCCACTTCTATTGGTCTTTCATTTATTTCCATCTTTGTTCTTTGGCCTGTGTGGGCCTCCCATCACGGCGGCCTCTCACTGCAGAGCACTGGCTCTGGGTGCATGCGCTCCAGAGCTCTGGCTCGGTCGTTGAACACATCGGTCCAGCCGCTCCGCGGCACGTGGGATCTTCCCAGGCCAGGGATCAAACCTGCGCCCCTTGCACTGCAAGGCACTTTCCTTACTCACTGGACCACCAGGGAAGCCCCCAAATCTTTATTTTGTACCTAAAGAAACAGAAGCTTAGTGGGGTTAAGAAAAGTCCTCCAAGCAGACACAACCAACCAACAGCAGAGCCGGCATTCAGACCTCCACCTTGTTGAGGCCAAACCCCGTTACACGGTCCTGGGGATGTGCTCTGGGGCCCTCCAGAGGGGGTCGCCACAGGGAAGGTGTGAGACTGTGTACTTGCAGTCAATGCCAGGAAGGTCTCTGTAACAAGGAACACAGTCTGTAAGGGATCCGGCCTCTCGTGGAACAGAGGGTTGGCTCCCAGGCCGCGGGCAAGTTCAAGAAACAGGACAGCCCCACTCAGGGATGCTCCAACAGGTGCAGGGGGACAATTCCAATTAGATGCTTGGGTGTGGTCCTTCTCGGTCTATGTTTCTAAGACTAGAAGGAATTGTTTGGATTATAGAAAGAGTTGTAATTGTAGGGAAAATCAGTGTGGGTAACAAAGGGGAGATCGTCCTTTAAAACATTAAGTACTTTAAAATGTTCCCTGGCTCTAGAAGGATAAATGTCCGGGTATCTATATATTCCAGGATATGTACTTAGATGCCTTGACTTGGTTAGAAGGTGGGAAGGTGAACCAACTTCCCACCATCATGGCTTCAGAAGCAAATCACATGCAGACGTCTAAAATGCTCAAGGCCTTTCTTCAGATGGCAACAGTAAACATGTAGTTACTTTGGAATGCAGTTGTATGGAGTTAAATGTAGAAACAGTCACGCTGAACTAATCTTAAAAGAGAAAAAAATCAAACAGTGAGAGGCACACTCAGACTTCAGGAATACACAATGCAGAATAAAATGCAGAATTATTAGCCATGTGACAGGCAATGCACACGAGAAAAGCAGAAAGCCTCGAAGCAGCCAGCTGATTCGCTCATTCCTGTTACATTTTAAAAAGAGAGAGACCTTGACTTTCGGAAGCTGAAGGAGACGGTATCTTTTAAGATGTTTAATCTCTCAGGATAAAGGGATGATTAATGTGGACAAGCCAGACTTCTGGCCTCCACCTACAGCAGGCCTGTTCCCTGAGCCCATGTTCACCGCTGCCCAGCGTTCAGACTCTGTGGTCTCACACTGCATGCTAGCCACCTTGAAAAAAATTTTTTTAATTGTTATACAAGTGGCTAAAGTGTGGCCTCTTTCCTAAGAGACAACTAGTGAAAATAAAATTGCCACAAATATTTGTCCCTTTTGGACAATTCCATGCAGGATAAAATGCAGGTATACAGTTAGAAGAAAACTTCTGTTGGGAATCATCTGTAATTGAAATGATTAAATTTAAGACTGAAAGTTACAGCTTCCTTCCAGCTAATATTTACAAAGAAAAACTGAGAACTCTCGAAAAGCTAGAGGAAGACTCCAGATGCTATAAATTTTGAGTGAATTTCATATGAGCAAAAAGGACCGCTGCTACAGTTCCAAGAGATGTAAAAATAAAAATCAATAATGAATGCATTGAAGAGCCTGTAAATTTTAAAAAATGCTTTTACAGACATTATTTCATTTACGCAATAGGAAATTATGGTTTTTATCTTGATGCCATTTTTTAAGACCCACTCTCAATTTTTATCATTAGAGTTGAAGAAAGAACTGTCGTTCTACTCATTTCTTGCTTCAGGTCTGCTGGGCTGGGCGACTTAACCTTTGTAATCAATCAGAGGAGCCGCTTCTGGTGAGTACCCCTGTTGGAAGACAGGGTGCACAGTCTTCTACTTGCATGTGGGAAACGTTCCAGACGAAAGGGATTTGTATACATACAGAAAGGGGTTGACTCCACGTCCTAGGCGTAGGGCCTCAGCCCCACCTTCAGCCTGAGCCTGCGAGTGCAGGCTCGTGTATTCAGGAGTCTGGGGCGGGTGGGCCTGAGACCCTGTCTTTCTAACCAGCTCCAGTGGGTGCTGGGTCTGACCACACAACAGGCATTGCAAAGGCAGAGGAAAAGCAGACTTGTGAGCCCCGCCTTCCCCTACGCTGATGAGGGACAAAGGAGACCAGGTCACTCTAACCCACTCAGAAGCTAGGAGTGCACATGGCCAGGAGTCAGTCCCACCCTCACTGGAGGGTCCTCTCGGATGGTCCAAGTGGCCTCAGAGGACCAGCCAGAGAGCTTGCCACTAGCCTGGGGTTGGAGGAGCCGCCCACTGGCTGCCTGAGGGGCTGCCCGCAGGTGAGGAGAGGCTACATTTCTCAGGGTTCCCAACGACCGGTGTTTCCGGGGCACCAGACCCTGCTTCTCGGATGGAGATGTCTACCTGGAGTCTTTTAAAGAGACGTCCTCTTGGAGAGCCCCCAGGTCCCTGGAGGCAGTGTCGGTGGGGAATTACAAGCGACTCCGAAGAGAGCCCCGGTGTCCTCAGGTGAGTAGTTCACGGGAGGGCTAAAAGGCGCCCACACATCAAAGAGCCTGCTAGCGCCCCCTGGCCTGCCTGCCCGCCTGAGGAGCCCAGGCCCGGTCACGTGGCGCAGGTCAGCCTGGAGGCCCACCCTCTCCCCTGGCCGTTCTCTCCCAGAGGGCCTGGGGCTCCTGAGGAGGTGGCGGCGAGCACCACCTCCAGCCCCACCTGGAAGCTGAGCAGGCTGACTGATCTGGGAATGAGGTTCCAACTTCTGACCTTCACATGGACGGGACTTGGTAAATTCTGAACCCAGTCTGAGGGACCAGCATACAGCAGGACATTTTATCATCAGAAAATGGGGGGACCCAGTGAAGACTTCAGCCTGGGGCGTGCCCGGAGGAATCCCCGCAGGGGCTCACCTGGACAGAGGCATGCGCAGGACCAGGCTGGGTTCTGTGTTCCACAAAACCCACGTGTGTTTCATAGTTGCGAAAACACCAGGCAACTAACTTCATCACAGCTATTGACGCCGTAAGTTAGCATGCAGGTTACTCTCTCCCTTCCTGACCTTTCTTTAGAGAGCTACACACAATTAAACTATTAAGCAAATTCAATAAAAAAACTAAGTATGTATGCTTTATGTGAGGCACAGTTATGATTTTTAAAGTGTACTATTTTCTACGGTCACTTGGGTTTTGATAGCAAAAACATTCTAAATGGGCTCTCAAAGTTACCATGAAAGAGACACTATCTGCTATCAGAGACAACAGTCCCAAAAGTATCATCCCTTCACAGAAGAAAAATAAGGCCAAGGATTTTCCCAAGGTGTACTAATCCACAGATTACACAAAAGGTGCTTGGGCTAGGTCGTCCACTCTAGCACAGTATAGGGGCGCTGACTCAGCAGCCGAGGACCCCCTCTCCAGAGCTGAGCCCAAATGTCCCACCACGGCAGGTTCAAAGGCATGTTCTCGTCCCGTGCTTCTTGGAAGATCAACAAGCTTGGATAGTTTCAAGGTGTGTGTGCATGTGTGCACAATCACTTCAGTCGTGTCTGACTCTTTGTGATCTCATAAACTGTTGCCCACCAGGTTCCTGTGTCCTTGGGATTTCCCAGGCAAGAATGCTGGAGTGGGGGCTTCCCTGGGGGTCCAGTGGGTAAAGAATTCGCCTTGCAGTGCAAGGGGCACCGGTTCCATCCCTGGCCTGGGAAGATCCCACATGCCGCCGAGTGGCTGGACTGGTGTGTCCAACTACCGAGCCGGAGCTCTGGAATGCATGTGCTCTCTCTGTGACGAGAGAGGCCACTGCAATGGGAAGCCCACATAGGTCGACGAATAAAGATGGATGAAAATAAACTGAAAAAGAAAACCAATTAAAAGATGCCAACATTAAAAAAAAAAGAATACTGGAGTGAGTCACCCAAGTTTTCCGCATTGCAGATGGATTCTTTACCCACTGAGCCACCAGGGAAGCCCATTTTCAAGGTGAGGGGTGCATAAATTAAGAAATATTTATATCCCCTCTTCCAAATTACAGCTTAGGTGAAAAGTGAGGTACGGAGCTGCGGATAGAATGACCATCACATAAGCCACAAGCCATGCCAGCCCACTCTGATCTGGAGACAGGCAAAAGGCAAATGTAGCCACAGTGCTTCCAAAACTCCTGAAGCCGATTTATTTGCTTGAAAGTGGTGCCATGGGATGGAGGGACACAGGGCCATGGCAGGGTCCATATAACACACGTCCCCCGGAGAGTCAAATGTGGGGTTGGCGAAGTGGGCCTGTATTTCACGGCTCAGCAAGGTCAGAACTGGGACTGGGCTATGGCAGCGGAGCGTGTGACGCTTACCTCTTTGGCAGGTGATGATTTTCCTCTGCAGCTGGTGGCACACGTCATTGAGCTGGCTGACGTGCCAGTATTTCAGGAACACTTTCCGAACTCCGATCTGAAATGCAAACAGCAGGGAGGCATTGAGCACCAGGAAGATGCCAAAATAACAATGGGAAAATAATCAGGCAGGAGATTTTTTTTTTTTTTTCCAGAAAAGGATTAGTAAGAGCAAAGCTAGCAAAACTGATTGCAGTACATCTTCCTTTTTTCTTTTGAAAACCACTGTTCCATTTAATCAAAACCCCAAAGCTTTTGCCCTAGTAAGTATGTCTGCTGTATGTACGCACTGTCACTAATGCTTGCAAATACCCATCCACTGCAGTTGGGGTGACTGCACCATGCAGTCCAAAGAAAAACACGGGTCTCGCCTCTTCATGGGATGATGCAACCATTCCCACGAATGAATTCCCAGCTTCCAGAGCTAAGTTCTTGTCTTGCTTCTTTTGTGATCTTCTCCTTTCCTCAGCTCAAAGCAAGGAGGCCCAGTCCGTGAAAACAGCAAAATGAACAGACAAAAAGACTCAAACAAAAGCTACCTAAAAGCTGACTCATAAAACTGCTTCATGTCAATGATTCTTCCTGCTACTCTGTATATTACTACAAACCAAATGCTTATACAGTGGCGATCACAGAAGTGTAGCACAAAGTAGAGCCTCCACACAGTCCTCTCAGAGCAACAATCTTCTAGATGCCTGCCTGGGCCATAGCTGTACCATGAGCCCTCTCCTCTAGAATTTTAGAAAGGGAATGTCTGAGGGCATGTTCTGGAATCAGTGTCTACTAAAAGCTCGGGTGTAATCCACGCCGGTCCAGAGCCCCATCTTTATTCTTTGGCCTGTGTGGGCCTCCCATCACAGTGGCCTCTCTCATTGCAGAGCACCGGCTCTGGGCGCATGCACCCCAGAGAACCGGCTCACAATTGGACACACTGGTCTAGTCGCTCCATAGCACGTGAGATCTTCCCGGGCCAGGGATCGAACCGGTGCCCCCTGCACTGCAAGGCGGACTCTTTACCCACTGGACCACCAGGGAAGCCTCAAGAGAGCTCTTAAAATCACATCACTGTGGGCCACAGCCATGCATTTCCAGGATCATCCTCTGGTGTGCGGTGCTTATTTTCTAAGAAGTCACAGAACTGCGGTGGGTGTGAGGAGTGCCCTCGCAATGGGAACGCCCACATCGCCACAGGGAAGCGGATGCGAGTAATGGCAGGGGGGCCCGGGAAACGCCAAGCGGAAGGGCTGTGGATGCTTGGATGCATCCTTATCCTGCTAGGTAAGGAAAAACACGACTCAAGCAGTCCCCGTGACACACTCACAGTCGTCTTGTGAGCACTGAGACGTGCCCATGAAACACGCACTCCCAAGCACAGGCTGCAGGCACCGACGTGCTGACCCTGCAGCCTGCGGCCGACGTCCCAGGGACACCGAGGCTGGCCCGTGTCTACACACCATTAGGTAATAGACATGCTCACATGCCCGACTGGCCATCAGAGTCTCGGCCAGAGAGGGCCTGTGCTGCTTCTCCCGTGGACACTGAGTTGACTCCAGATAGACTCTGTCACGTTCTATCTTTCCATCGAGTTCTCCTGCGGGCCGACTGTTCATCTTCACGAAACACAGTTCTGATCAGACTGCGACCTGAATCTTGCGTTACGGGAGCCGGGCGAGCCATGTGGACGGGCAGGGAGAGCCCTCTCTGCTCTTATGCTCCCCTGGATGTCTAGACGTCCTTCTTCATGTAGTTTTCTTTCAGCTGGTTGAAATCCGAGGCAGGCGCTTGTGTGGGTGGCCACAGAGAATCACTACGTACCCCACCATTGTATTGCCATTCTTTCTCCCTAGTTATTTTCCATAATTCATTGTGTGTTTTTTTCTCTCCAACTGCTGACTTATTTTGGCAGTCAACAGGAAGAACAGTTGGTACTGTCTGTGAGCACGGCAGAGCAGATCTGTGAGACAGGCACTGGGGAGGAGGGAGCAAGTCATCTTTCTGTTCATTGTCACCCACGGTGCAGAGCTCACTGTGGGTGCGAGCACGCGAAGTCGCTGCAGCCGTGCCCGACTCTGTGTGATCTTATGGACCATAGCCCACCAGGCTCCTCTGTCCGTGAGATTTCCCGGGCAAGAATACTCCAGTGGCTTTTGGATACCCATTTCTCCACATCTAGCAGGGCTTGCCTGACTCTCATCCGCATTCCCACAGTAACCTAAGAATGAGTCTTAGATTCTCTCACTGTGCCACATTAAATATTCACCACTGCAGATGTACAGTTACATCTCCTAAAGAATGTGAAGAAATATGTTTGAACTTCACCAGTGGTAGGGTTGTGGGGAAGGTGAAGGATTAGAAACAGAAGATGAAATAAAACCTTAAGGTGTAATCAAGTCTATTCCTGAAGTTAGTGGCTATTAACAAAAGACATATTTATATTATGTTATACTCCTGTATTTAAAGAGTCAGGAGAATTTAAACAACATGAAAACAAATTATAAATAAATATAAAAATATCCGTACAAGATTTTTTATTGCAGACATGATTATCTCTGTATAAATGACTAAATGTGAGACTATAAATAAAGAAAAACATTGAAAAAAGATTTAAAAAAAGAAACAGAAGATGAACAATGGTGGAGCGCAGGTAAAAGACGAGAGGCAGATGATCATGTCCTCAAGGATGAAAAGAAGCTATTGTGGAACAGTGAACCCATAAGCCAGGGCTGGAAGCCATTCAGCAAATGGGAAATATGTTCTGGATTCAGTAGGACAGCAAGTAGATCGAAGTCAACCCTGAATGTTCACTGGAAGGACTGATGCTGAAGCTGAAGCTCCAATACTTTGGCCACCTGATGCAAAGAGCTGGCTCACTGGAGAAGACCCTGATGCTGAGAAAGACTGAGGACAGGAGGAGAAGGGGGCAGCAGAGGATAAGATGGCTGGATAGCATCACCAGCTCAATGAACAGGAATTGGAACAAACCCCAAGAGACAGAGAAGGACAGGTGAGCCTGGCATGCTGTAGTCCGTGAGGTCACAAAAATAGTTGGGCACAATTTAGTGACTGAAGAGCAACAGTGACTTATCCGTGGGTTGCCTATATTTGGAGATGCTCACTAGAATTTTTAGCATTCGCTTGGTTTAGCTGGTTGAGGCAGCTTTTCTCAAGAGAACAAATTTAGAATAGGGCCATGGTTGTGACAATCAGGACTTATGAACAAACAGCACAGTATAACTTAGAAAAAAAAGAATATCTCATTTATTGATACTATGCTAAGACATAAGAACTTAGTGAATCATTACTGAGTATACTAAACATGGAGTCAAAGATATTATAAAGTAAGTTGTCCCAAATTCTATTCTCCAAAAACATTGAAAAGATTCACCTGAAAAAATAAAGTTTCTCCTTAAATAATGAATTAGCCATTTACTAGTATTTCAAATTCCTTTCTCAGAAACTGTTCTGAAAAATACATTTTAGTTCTTAAGACCTCTGCTCTCACTGAGACTAAGGATCGTTGTTGCTTAGTCAATGTCAGGTCTAACTCTTTTGTGGCCCCATGGACTGGGACTGTAGCCCTCCAGGCTCCTCCGTGCATGGGATTTCCCAGACAAGAATACTGGAGTGGGCTGCCATTCCCTTCTCCAGGGGATCTGCTGACTCAGAGATCCACCCATGTCTCCTGCATTGCAGGCGCATTCTTATCACTGAGCCACAAAGGCTCTATACTGTGGGTTAGTGGGACATAAATCAAGGAATCTCTTCATCAGGAAAATGCAGACAAGACCCCTACATTTCAGGGATTTACATTGTTTTTATTAATGACATTCACTAGGAGAAAAGTGTTAACCATTTTAATTTTGTGTGTGAAGAATTCATACACCAATTACTCCGAAATCAGTGCCTTCGTACGCTGGATCACATGCAACAAATCAGGATTCATCTGAATGAGACCAAATGCTTGGAGCACCTACCTCTAGATTTTGGTTGCCTCCTCTTTTGTGTACAAAGCTGTTCTCACCACCAGAGAAAAGGAGAGCCTGCCCTGTTTTCCTCCCGAGCCCTCCCCACGCCCTCCCTGGAGGCAGGGTGTTCTTATCTGATATGAAACTCCTGATGTCATCCTGACTCCCGTAAAGAAGCCATCTGTGAATTAGAGTCATCGCTATTTTTATTAAAAAACCATTGGGTTTTTTTTTTAAGGGACAGATTTTAAAGGATGAAACAAAATCGTTAATGAGGACTTCAAAAGTTTCAATTACTGAGGCAGTTTTTAAGGGTTTTCTTTTTTTTTTCAGAGACGTTGGCAGTGGGAGCAAGGACAAGGGCTGGAGGGGTGGTGGCCGTGGAGCACAGGTGGCCAGGAGGCTGTGCTAGAGAGACCCTGAGGGCGGCGGTGAGGTCCCTCCCCTGTCTCCCTTTCCTCCTCCTCCTCCTCCTCCTCCTGGCCTCTGACTGCTGCTTCCAATCCCAGAGGGGCCAGAGAGGAGGGCTACCCTGCTTGGGAGGGGTAGAGGGACCCACACTTCCTGTTCCCATGGCAGGAAGTACACGTCCCTGGCCCCACCTCTTTAGGGATATCCCCCATCTGACCACTCCTTGCTGTTCAGAGACCATGAGCAAGACTGTCTTCAGAATAGCCATCTGTGAATTAGAACCACCGCTATTTTTTATTAGAAAACCATTAGTTTCTTTTATTTTTTTTTTTGAAATGAGATAGTTAAGAAGAGTAAACAAAATTGACCTCTAATGTTTCAATTCCTGAGACAAATTTGAATGGGTCTTTCTAAACGCCAATCTCATTGTGCAACTTCTATGCTTCAAATTATTTCATGGCAGCTCATGAGTTCAGGATACTGGCCAAACTCTCTGGAAATGTTTATCAGACTTGCTATAGTACGAGACTGCTTTTCAATGCATTTGAGCTTATCTATTCTCACACTATATCATATTTCTTACTGTTTCAAAATAGGAACACTTTCCCTCTGGCTTAACATATGCACTTTATGTTTCTTCCCATCTTTCTCTAAATTATCTGCTAGACTGACTCCTATTCATCCTTCAAAACCCAGATGGTTTCGCATACGCTCAGTCTCGTGTGTACTTCCTAACAATGAATTCATGAAAGTAGGGTATCTACGTCACCGGGGCACCTTGTCAATACCTCTACCTATCTGACGTATTTGTCTAATGGAGCTGTTTAGTGTGGAGACAGCTCTCCAGTGGAAGGCCTCTGAACTCCCAGTTTTGTCATTATGGGACACCTGTCTGCATGTTCAACTTGACTGTGAAATATTTGTGGGCTAAAAAAATAAAGATCAGAGCTTCCATATAGTAGGTGAAGGAAGGTAGCTGGAATGACAACCTGGAAAAAGCAGAATTCCAAAGACGATGATTTTAATGGATACTCCCTATCACGTGAGCTCAGCTATTAGACATTTAATTACAAAGAATTGAATCTTTAGAAAATTAAATCTTCATATGTGAATTCATTCATTTTAGCACAATGTGCCTAATGCAGTTTAGGAAACAGAGATGTTACGTGTCACGTTTCTGATGCCATCACATTCTCGAATAATTGTAACCAAAATCCATCCTCCAGTTCTTCACCGGCCCCTTGGACTCACCTTGCCCCTCCCTGCTCCACGCCGCCCCGTCTCCAATCTATTAACACTCCAGAAACTTCCACGACTCTATATTGCCTATAAGCTAGCATGTATACTTTGGGTTCAGCATTCAAAATCCTCTGTAATCTTTGAAGACCCAACAGTTTTTACTCATCTAAAAGAGAGGCTGTTGACAGTTACTCTAACTTCCCTTGTACTCCCTGAGAACAGAAACTGATGTGAGACTCGTGCCAAGGTCCTCCAGGCTCCGAGCAGAGCGCTCAGGGAACGTGTCCCCACTGCCCCACTGCTGGGAGATGCCGCCCTGCTCACCTGTGTCTACAATTACTGGCAGATTTTTAAATTAATAATTACCACAGATTACATTTGACTGAGAAAAGTTCACTGTGGGTGCTTATAGTTTTGCTGCAAAATGCTCCATCCTTGTTATTATGGATAAAAAAGTATTCTTTAAAATATTTAATCTCCTTGGCTCTAAAAACACTAGCATTATTCAAATAAATACTTCCCGTTGAAAGACAAGATATATAATCTCATAACTGGATTAAAAGTAGTCAGCTTCTTCCACTGTAATATCAGAATTAAAAAAAAAAAAAAGCCCTGGTATTTGTCTCTTAAAGTGCCCTACCAATGTCAATCTGTTCAGTTTTTAAAATAGCTTTATTGACAATGCACCTGTCAATACCTCTACCTATCTGACGTATTTGTCTAATGGAGCTGTTTAGTGTGGAGACAGCTCTCCAGTGGAAGGCCTCTGAACTCCCAGTTTTGTCATTATGGGACACCTGTCTGCATGTTCAACTTGACTGTGAAATATTTGTGGGCTAAAAAAATAAAGATCAGAGCTTCCATATAGTAGGTGAAGGAAGGTATCTGGAATGACAACCTGGAAAAAGCAGAATTCCAAAGACGATGATTTTAATGGATACTCCCTATCACGTGAGCTCAGCTATTAGACATTTAATTACAAAGAATTGAATCTTTAGAAAATTAAATCTTCATATGTGAATTCATTCATTTTAGCACAATGTGCCTAATGCAGTTTAGGAAACAGAGATGTTACGTGTCACGTTTCTGATGCCATCACATTCTCGAATAATTGTAACCAAAATCCATCCTCCAGTTCTTCACCGGCCCCTTGGACTCACCTTGCCCCTCCCTGCTCCACGCCGCCCCGTCTCCAATCTATTAACACTCCAGAAACTTCCACGACTCTATATTGCCTATAAGCTAGCATGTATACTTTGGGTTCAGCATTCAAAATCCTCTGTAATCTTTGAAGACCCAACAGTTTTTACTCATCTAAAAGAGAGGCTGTTGACAGTTACTCTAACTTCCCTTGTACTCCCTGAGAACAGAAACTGATGTGAGACTCGTGCCAAGGTCCTCCAGGCTCCGAGCAGAGCGCTCAGGGAACGTGTCCCCACTGCCCCACTGCTGGGAGATGCCGCCCTGCTCACCTGTGTCTACAATTACTGGCAGATTTTTTTAAATTAATAATTACCACAGATTACATTTGACTGAGAAAAGTTCACTGTGGGTGCTTATAGTTTTGCTGCAAAATGCTCCATCCTTGTTATTATGGATAAAAAAGTATTCTTTAAAATATTTAATCTCCTTGGCTCTAAAAACACTAGCATTATTCAAATAAATACTTCCCGTTGAAAGACAAGATATATAATCTCATAACTGGATTAAAAGTAGTCAGCTTCTTCCACTGTAATATCAGAATTAAAAAAAAAAAAAAGCCCTGGTATTTGTCTCTTAAAGTGCCCTACCAATGTCAATCTGTTCAGTTTTTAAAATAGCTTTATTGACAATGATAAGAACACCACACTCTTTTCTGTGTTTTGATGTCTGTGTCTCTCTCCCATCAGACTTGTTTTTCTTCCTGCTGATCTGAGAATGTCACTGTGCTCCTTTAAAACACAGTTCTTTCTCCTTTTTACCAGGCAAAGCACTCTCTGTACCTACCAGGTAGTCTCTTCCAAACAGAAACAGTCCCCCACAAACGCCTACACTTCCACTTGCAAGCTATGAACAGACCTTCACACTTTCCTGGTTATTTATCATTTTCACATAGTACTTTGGTGCACTGTATATCTTTCCTGATTTTCCTGTCTCACATTTCTTCACTGACCTATCCTTCCATCTATCTGTCTTGTCCATCTATTCATTCACCACTCACCCATCGACCCATCCTTCCCTCCCTCCATCCATCCCTCCAACTCTCCCTCCAACCCTTCATCTTAACATCCACCCTTCCATCTTTCTATCTATCCACCCTTCCATCACCCCATTCATAAATCAAACATTTGCCAAGGGCTTTTCTAGTACCAGGCTCTGTGCCAGGCTCTAGGACCACAAAGATGAACAGAATATGTTTTATGTGTTCAGGGAGCTCAGTAAAATAACCAGTTTAACTGTAAGCCATCTTCTCCAGGCTGAATTCACACATTAGTTTCTTTGATCTGTTAAGTTTCTACGGAAGATAACTATTTTGTGGGTTTATATTTATTATTAATATTTCAATATTTGGCATCTTCATGGTGGCTTTGAAAAACTGTGAAATACAGATATCCTAGTGCTCATTCTGGCTCTGGAACCACTTTTAAATATTGCCGAAGGATTCATTTGTACTAAAATACAAGTTCCTTTCTCTTTGTTCTCAACAGACCAGTCCTGAAGTTTAACTTCAATGCAGAAAAGATAATTACAACCGCCCACTCCAGTAAGAGTCCTGTGTCTTCTGGTATTTGAAGAAGCCAGTTTGGCTCAAATTACATGTAATTACAGGTTAAGAAAAATTAATTCCTTTCACCCAGAACACTATGACCTGTACAGCAAGCAGTGATGAACGAGAACTACTATTTTGAGCTTACAAGTGAATTACGCACAGTGCGATTCTATGTATTATTTCATTATGGAAATCATACCAATCTGGTCAAGAGTGCTAGAAAGGTAAAACAAATCTCTTCCTTCCAGAGCGGCGCATGGTGAAAAGCAACCAAAGCCAAACCCCAACCAGTCCAATTACAAGGACACAGGGTCACTGAACAGGTCCACTTAAGAAGCACCTTCATGCAGTCCTTTTAACAAAAAGGCCCCAATCACCTCCATACTAATTGCCTGCCCATGGAATGTGAAGCTATGAATGACTAGCAGCAGCAGAAACACAGTCACAGCCATTGTCCTCACAGAGGGAGCTCAGTGTCCTCACCGAGGTCACCACCATCACCTGCCATGTCACTGCTACTTCTGTGCGTCGATGTTGGCTTTACTTCTACAAGGCTCCTCAGGTGGGGCCAGTGGGGAAGAACCCGCCTGCCAGGGCAGGAGACATAAGGGATCTTCCCCTGGGAAGGGAAGATCCCCTGGAGAAGGAAATGGCAACCCTCTCCAGTAGTCTTGCCTGGGAAGTCCCATGGACAGAGGAGCCTGGTGGGCTATGGTCCACGGGGTCCCAAAGAGTCGGACAGGACTGAAGTGTCTTAACACACATCCTTACTTCTCAAAATATGAATCCTCATAGTCCTTTATCCTGATCATCTGATCTTACATTGCTTTTCTTTAAGAGTATTTTAAGATATTAAGAAATCATCTAGCCTTCCTAATTTTACAAGTATTTCTTCTGTGGTGTGTTCATATTTGCTTTGTGACTCATCTATGTTTATTTTTGTGAACTGTCTTCTGCTCTCAACTCCTACAGGGCCAGATTCTCTTCCAACTTTTAGAAGTATAATTTTTACTGGAGTCTAGTTGACTTACAATGTTGTGCTTCAGGTGTACAAAAAGGTGAGTCGGTTATACACATACATGGGGGCTTTCCAGGGGCCAAGGCAGGAGATGTAAGAGACGCGGGTTTGATCCCTGGATCAGGAAGATCCTCTGGAGAAGGAAATAACAACCCACTCCAGTATTCCTGCCTGGAGAATTCTGTGGACAGAGGAGCTTGGTGGGCCACGGTCCATAGTTGGACACAACTGAAGTTACTTAGCATGCACTCACTCACACATACATGTATCTGCTCTGTAGATCTCTTTCCCATATAGGTCATTCCAGAGTGTTCAGCAGAGTTCCCTGTGCCGTGCCTCACTAGTTATTTATTTTTTATGTAGTCGTGTGCATATATCAGTCTTCCAGCTTATTCCTTCCCCTCCACACCTGCCTCTGTAACCATAACTTTGTTTTTTACATTTGTGACTCTCTTTCTGTTTTGTAAATAGGTTGTCGTTTTTTTTAAGATTCCTCATTTAGGTGATATTACACGGTCTTTTCCATCTCTTAGAATGCCACACATATTTTGTGCCATGAACTCACACTTGCACATGAGCACACGAGTATACGTCTGACCTAATGAGTGTGCTGGTTTTAAAGAAGGTCTACTCTTTGCGGTAGTACAATGCAGTGACCCTGCTGACTTAAGGCCTGTGCGAGGCTCTGTCCCTTCGCAGTCTCCACTGCCCGCTCTGTCCACCTGCCTCTGCTCCACCTCATGTTGGTCACTACCTCAATGCAGCGGGGCTCCCCAGGTCTAATTTTGCTTCCCAGCGATATGTTCTTTCATGTTTGAAGCATGAATCAGATCATGCTGACACCCTCCTTGAAGCTCATCCATGGCGTCACACAGACCTTGAAGTAGGAGTGCGGGCTTTGCGCACAGACGTCCCCCAGCTCTGGCCCCATGACCCTCCAAGTACCCATTCTCAGCAGGGCTTGTTGAGGGACGACGTTGACCTGGAGTGGAGGCAGGTCAGGCTGACAGAGAAGAGACGGACCTCAGTCAGGCATAGGCATGACCTCCATCCCTTCAGCCACTGTCAAGAGCCCGAGTGGTCCAGAAAGATGACCCTGGAGGGCCACACACCATCATAACAGCTAAGATTGTTTCTGTAACCCTGCCCCACCCGGCCCTATTACCTCCTTCATGTTCTCCTTGGGGAGGGCGGCTGAGAGTGAAATCGCCGAGGCTGAGGAGCACAGCCCACAGCAAGGTCTCTGCCTCCTCACAGCCGGTGCTCGGGGCTCTTCTCGGGGGGCTTCCCTACCCTGGGGGCCACGCACACGCACGCCCCACCCCCTGCGCTTCCGGCCCGTCACTGGCGGCTACTCCCCCGCGCTCAGGTCTCAGCCTGAATGTGGGGGCTGTGGGTGCCCTTCATCTGAGCAAGGGACCCCGTGGTTCCTCATCCCAGCCTCCACCCTGGTTCCCCGGAGGGAGGGCTTACAGGACCCCGACCGGTAATTACATGTGGGTTTAACTGGTCATGGCCTTCCCTGCGCCCCACAAGGCTGTAAGCCCCGTGCAAGGGGGACAGGCCGTTCCTCCCGCCCCACAGCGTCATAGCTGCTGTGGGGCCTCAGGACACGCCAACCGTGCTCCCTGCAGCCTGGCTGGCTCGCTCCATCCACGGGCTGGGGGTCACAGAGCGGATGGATTCTGAGGACGTGCAGGTGAGGTCAGCAGTAGGCACGGCCCGCTCTCAGGTAGCAGTTGCTGAGTGCCAGACTGCACTCGGCCTTCTGCTTAAGGAGGCTGAGAGGGAACACGTGACATTACTTTCAAAGAGAAACTATCCCACATACCGGCAAGACACAACTGTGGATGCTCCACCGAGCACGAGGCTTCCTGAGCACCCGCTGGGAGGAGGGGAGCGACCTCGCTGTGGGTCCCTGTTCCTCAGCCTTTATGATGTCAGGATCCACCCCCTCCCCAGGGAGAAAAAGGTAGGAGGTGTGTGTTCATTCATTCTTTCAACAAACACGGGCTGAGTGTCTATCCTAACCAGACCCCTGGGGATGTGGTGGAAACACACACACATATGTGTGAAAATGTGCAAGAAAAAAAGAGACGCACTACTTGTCCTCAAAGTTCAGGTCTAAAGGGAGATGCACTGACCCAGAGTCAAATGTCTGCGATGTTATTTTTAAAAACGGAGTGACGCCTCACCAGACACTGGGAGTATGTGTCTCTCGGTCGTTCAGTCAGCGCTCATCGTGCATTCGCGCCCAACCGTTTGCAGCCTTGTGGACGGCAGCCCGCCAGGCGCCTCTGTCCGTGGGATTCCCCAGACAGGAATACTGGAGTGGGGAGCCAGTTCCCTCCTCAGGGGATCTTCCCAGTAAAGCTGATCCATATTTTCTTCTTTAATTTTCT